>CM063462.1:8825185-10075185 GCA_032191425.1 Lymantria dispar | reverse complement strand
ACTGTAACTAAGAAGCTATCAGACAATAATATGCCACTGGAATATGCTGAACTATTACGTCAGTGCCTAACAACTGGATATTTATTGTGGAATGATGAATTCTACAAGCAAGTAGATAGAGTGGCTATGGGCTCGCCTGTCTCCCCTGTTGTCGCTGACATTTTCATGGAGGACTTCGACGAGCTGGCCTTATCAAGCTCACCTGTCACACCAAGGTTCTATAAGCGGTACGTAGATGACACTTTCACAATACTACCAACAGACAAAATAACCATATTCCTAAACCATCTTAACTCCATCAATGCAAAAATTCAATTTACTATGGAACTGGAGTCAAATAACTCATTAGCTTTCTTAGATATTTTGGTTATCCGTAAACCCAATAACACCTTGAGTCATACAGTGTATCGTAAGGCAACACATACTGACAGATATCTGAACGGAGATTCTCATCATCCCCCTTCACAGTTAGCTACCGTGTCTAAATCTTTGTTGCAGAGAGCACGAGGAATCTGTGACGAGAAGCACCTGGCTGGGGAGCTGCAGCATGTCAAGCAGGTTCTACGTGCAAACAAGCTGCAAGTTCCACGCCCCCGTCGCAGAGACCGTGTGAAACCACCCACAGTTGAGCGCCTCCCTGCAGTACTACCTTATGTGAAAGGAGTCACTGATAAGATTGGCTATATCCTGAAACTGGGTTTGATTCGTAAGTATTTATTACTACCTAATTCTGTTAATTACTTTCATGCGATCTCTATTAAGAGTAATATAGAATCTCATTACGTTTTAGGTGATGGGTCGAAAAAGCAGATTGTATCTTGGGAACAAAATCGGTTACAAGGCAAGGAAAAAGAGAACACACGACAAAACTGTAAGGTACTTAAAGTTTCAAAAGAGTAAACGAAAAGAAAAGTGAGCCGTCACTCAGGACGCCTGGCAGATGTGAAACATCAAAATTATTTTGAAGACGTTACCGCAAAGTGTGGCGTTAACGCCGCTTTTAATGCCACGCGATGATCAGGTTCACCCTCGCCTATAAATGTTTCACATCAAAAATCCGAACGGAACATTTATACAGCCTCATCTTCTGAAGATTATCAGCTAACTCAAATTTAATGTTTAATAACTACTAACCATACACAATATAATTTTTTCATAGAGAATCATTTTCTTCTTGTACTAGCAATAAATATGTAGTAAAATGTGGGTCAAAATTTAATAACTAATTTCTGTAATGGGTAGATTTAAATCTCTGACTGGATTTGTTAGACATCCATGGCCATGGCGACTAGGGCCATACTCGACTACTGCACGGCAGCCACGGAGGCAGCGTGCCTCTTGGCTGGAACTCCCTGGTGGGACCTGCAGGCGGAGGTACTCGCCGAGCTTTACCGCCGAGTATCAGAGACGCGAGCCACATATAGTCTCAATCAAGGTGATTGCCGCCTGGCGGGTCGACGCCCGCCGAGACGTCATTGCTCGTTGGGCAGTCGGACTGGAGAAGCCTCAGTACGGTATCAGGACCGTCGAGTCCTTCCAGCTGGTACTGATGGGGTGGTTGGGTCGGCAGCACGGGGTACTTTCCTTCCGACTGGTGCAGGTATTGATGGGTTACGATAGCCAAGTACCTGCGCAAACTCGTTAGGAGGGAGAGCACACCATCCTGCCACCACTGCTATTGCAACGTGAGCACGGCGCAGCACACGCTCGAGGTGTGTGCCTCGTGGACAGAGCAGCGCCGTGAACTCGTTGCAATCATCGGTGCCGACCGGACGCTGCCGACCATCACTAGGGAGATGCTCAGCAGCGTCAGGAACTGGGACGCGGTCACCGCCTTCTGTGAGGCTGTCATCTCACGAAAGGAGGCGGCGGCTCGTGTGTGATCGATCTTTGGTGACACGTTCCGCCACCGGCGACTCGGGCGGCGCAGGTGCGAGTATCCGCGCCTGATGCCGCCTTAGGCGAGTCCGCGGGTGACCAGACCGGGGACTTTAGTGCGTCACCCGCAGAGAGCCTGACCGCGTGACGACGACCGACGTCACGGGATAGGGACGTCGAGAGGTGAGGGAGGGAAACAACTTATAATTCTGCGTGAAATTATAAAAGAAAAACAAATTATTTTTTTTAGATTATTACACAATAATGTGATAACTAAAAAAAAAATAAGTTGTCGAGTCTCGAACCCGAGACCGCCGCCGAGCACGTTACCACGAGACCACCGCTTGTTGGCGATTCGACTGCGAATTTTCCTAGTACATAAATTACCTATCCAACTTTGACCCTTAAAATCATTTTAACGAGGGCCCAGTTGACCCTAATATCTGGTAGTTGTGATACACTCAGGCCCCCTCTACCACCCCACCAAAAATCATGGAAATTCCCGACCCACACGTCAGAGGGTCTCCTTGTAAGTAATACCGTGCCTATATATATATTTCCTATTCCTATACTTTCGCCTATACTTACGCCTATTTCCTATACTTTGCATATTAAAAATCCAATTTTAACCGTTTTACTGTTATGAGTTTTGGTTTTTAATTGAAAATTTTAAAATTTACATTATGTTGATTTTTTAAAATCTACTTCTCCGAAGAATATATTACAGATTGATTATAAGCGCCAAAGCTCAAGACTGGTCATTCTATGAACTCTACGCGTGTGTGTAGTGCATTAGTGTGCGTCGATATCGGAACGTAGCAAAATACCTAAAATGCGAGAAGTGCCGATTACCGATAACCCTCTTAATAAAAACAAAATTGGATTACTTTTTGAAATACTTTTAAAAGTAATGTTAAAAACCTTTTTATGTTTTTCAAATGTCTTGTGACACCATTTAGATACACAAACCGTCATAATTACCTATTTATTTTTTAAGAGTTGCGTATGTACGTGCAGTACAGTGACCTTGTATATTACGGGACGGTTCCGGCGTAAGCTCCATTAGGCTCCAATTGAAATGCTTCAGTTTTTGTGCGGGAACTTACCTTCTATAAGTTATTATTCTAAGAATGATTCATTGTTTTTAATTTTCATTTTATATTAATATTTTTTACACAATTTACTCTAGATATATAAATGAAATACGAAAATTATAAAATTATTTCAATCACTTTTAAATCAAAAACATAGAACAAAGTAAATCATCCTGTAGTTGACTGACCATTATACAAAGGTCGCCGGGTATAATGTCTACGGTATTCTCACGGTGGTTGCCATAGCAACTGATACAGGTTGTATCACCAACTATATTGAGCGTAATTTGTAGCCTCGTGTTTCAGTCAGATTTACTGCGCTGTAGATACTAAACGTTAGTAAAAGTGGAGTGGGAAATAATAAAGGTGGCTTATATAGCTCAATATTTTGGTTTCAGTATCGTATTCTCCAGTCCGTATGGTGACGGAGTAAGAATACAAATCACTACCCCTTTTCTTGCTCATGGGTGTCGTAAAAGACGACTAAGGGATTATAATATGAAGGCAAGATAAAAAAAACTTGAAATCAAACCCTATACCAACCCGCCTGACCAGCGTGGTATAGTAGATTAAATTCCCTGCCACGATGAAGGAGGCCCGAGCCCAACAGTGAGACTTATATTGGCTGAGGTGATGATGATGATTTATACATCCACCAAGTTATCAAAGTCCACCATTATATATAGGCCTTCTGTAAAATTGAAACAAGGCCACAATTGTCTCACTTGGGAGATGAGTTGGCGCTCCTAGTGAGTGTTATTAGTTGCCCGGGTACTGCTGCCCATTTTCCTTGTATTGAGCAAATAAGAAGCAAATAGTATTCTCAACCCGTCACCACAGAGATGTTTACTGTCTCTATTTTAAAATAACAAATTTATTTTCTCAGGCGATAGTTGAACTGACTGCACCCATTCCGCCTGATTGGAACTTCTACAATTGGGATTGTTCAAAACTTCATCGACCTCCCTTCGCCTTTTTAGCGAAAGAAAAGGCACTGAGCTACATCCCGATGCACTCTGGCAAGATAAATCTACGTAATATATCTAATTTCAAAGTTGTAATCAGTTTATTTATTTATTTAGTACTTGGAAAACCAACAGCTGTACAAAATAGTAATGAAAACTAGAGTAAGAAACATAAAGCCAATAACAGGTTTTCACGGATAGCAATGGTACACACCTACAGTAAGTCCGATAACAATTTGTAACATCTTAATGAACAATAACACAGAGTATGACAGAAAAAGGAAAAACAATGATAATTAATTATTAAAAAAGTTAAGATTTAGCTGTCTCCGTGCCACCTCGCTCCCAGTATTGAAAGGGTCAAAAGAAAACTCTTTACATAATTTGTTAAAATCTTATATATCTTTATTGTAGTAGTTGCTACAGGTGGAAACCGGTAAAAGAATCATCCCTTTTTTGAGGTGGGCTATAGTCAGTGCACACGTCGTCCGTTCCGTCCGGGGTGACGAAAGGGTGGCGCGCGGTCCCATAACTAACCGTATCTCCTCTCCTTCGGGGCCAACCACCGGTACCGAGTTCCTCCTTGACCGGCCCAGCAAAAAGAATTGTCCTAAGGATGTCTCGTTCAGAGTATCGAAACACGTATCAGATCTATATTTGAAGTTCTGCAACAAATTGGACGTTGAAGTTCTGCTGCTTGCTCGTCTCAAAGGAGTAAGAAGACTTCCTTATATCCTAATCAGTTTTGATCGTATCTCACATTTCTTCATTTCTTGAGCTGTGCGGTATGTTGATTAACCTTGGGAAATTGATGGTTCTCCCTTCCTTCCCTTCATCTGTATAAATAAATAAAATTGAAGTTTCTGTTTGTAACATCACAGTGTATTTTATTTTAACATCAATATAATACGTTTCCTTTTCATGTTAACGCGATTATTCACACGATACCTATGCCTAAACACCAATTTATAATGTTGTCTGTCTATTTGTTCCGGATAATCTTAAAAACGACTGAACTGATTATGATAATATTATACTACCAGGTTGCTGTCTATATAAAAAGCAACTTAGCAGCATATTTTATGCCGGTATTCCCCGTGGAACGAGAACTACTCGAGTGAAACTGCTAGTTTAAACATAATAATGGAATTTCTAACTGTATTCCCTAATTTAAACAATTGTGTTATGACCTTATTTAAATAACACTTGCAAAAAAAAAATGGTGGATGTGTATTGTAACCTTAGTTTGTAAGCTCTCAGCAATGAATGATACAGTTAATAATATAGTATGTATTCACTTTTAAACTATCCAAACCAAATAACAACTTAATTAACATAAAAAATAACCATAAATTCTTTCCTGGGAAGTCCTAATAATGTCCAAGAGATAGCTGTCATTCACAGCGTGTTTTTATCTTCCTTTATCTTTTTTTTTATATCTTTCTTATCGTGTCTAATTTCTTGGCATCCAGCTGGCGCGCGAAGCGTTCGAAGCACGTAACTGTCACAGTCCAGTAGGTGGCAGCAATGTGCTTGTCACCGTCGCCATCTTTGTTAATTAATTTCATGGAAACATTGTTATAAATAGCTTTTGTTAGGTCCTAATTGAGTTAAGCTATAGTTGATTTTATGTTAGTATTTATATTAGACATTATTTAAAAACAAAACCACAATGTACCCAGGAAGCAATCTTTCTAATTAGTCATCATTTTCATTATTTCAACATATCACAGTCAACTGCTGGACCTAGACCTCCCTCATTTTTAGCCACAAAGTGACCAATCAACGATGCTCAACAACTTTCAGCAGGTCGTAGGTCTACATAGTTCGTCTTACACTGCATCGTCTGATACGTTCGGTTTCCTAATATGTAGTATGTTACATTAAGAACTAGTGACTTACCCTCGCTGCGCTTCGGTTCTAGTCGCTTTGGCCCCGCATTTTAAATCTCCAATATTTCCTAAAATATGGTCTTGGATATTTTTTTTAGATTTTTTCTAAGAGGTAGAAATAGCTTAAGTTACTTCTTATATAGACAGCTATCTGGAAGTAAAATATTATCCAAGTCGGTCCAACCGTTTTGAAGTTTATCCGGAACAAACAGACAGGCAGACAGAAAACAATTTCGATCGATGATAATGTTTTACTACCAGACCCCATGGACTGCAGTCGCGAACCGTACTATCTTAGGAGATATTAGAGATTTAGCAAAAATTTAGGAAGCGAAGCGAGGCCGGGTAACTAGTATTTAGTAAACCAGCTTAGATTATTCATTAATTTGGTTTTAATACCAAATACAAGTTACCGTTTATTACGACGATAAGAATATAATATAATCTTTTAAATGATCAAATACGTACGTAATGTTACGAGTTTTATCTTATAATTTACTATGAATAAGATAAGATTCAAATGCTTTAACTTCGTTTTATTTCTCTTTGTGGTAAAAGTGTTTAGTTAGAATATTATTATAAAGTTAATAAGAGCTTATGCTCATATCATTATTGATTTCTGATGTATACGCGAGTATTACACATCCTTAGTAATATTATAAATGCGAAAGTAAGTTTGTTTGTTTGTTTGTTACGCTATCATGCTTAAACCACTGAATCGATTTCAAAAACTCTTTCACCGTTTGAAAGCTATAATATCAGGGAGTAACATAGGCTATATTTTATCTCGTTATTTCCACGGGAACATGAACTATGCGGGTAAGACGATTGAAATTGAAGCGAAGCGAGGGCGGGTTGCTAGTTGTAAATAAAACACAGATGGCGTAGTGGTTAAGATAGCGACCTACAGGGCCAGTGTCGGGGGTTAGAATCCCACGCGGGACAACACTTTGTGCGATCCACAAATTATTGTTCTGAGTCTGGATGTAATTTGTGTCCGTTAATTATATGTTTGTAAAGTCCCCCGCAACACAAGGATTATTTCCTTAGTGCAGGGTGTTGTCTTAAAAAAAAAATTAAAAAAAAAAACTATTTCACAGATTTTATCGCGATACTATGGGCGGACTGTTCCGTGACCATAAACGCTGTAGTGTCCAAAATATCGGCCAATCAAAAATCATATACAAATGCGATATAACCGTGGGATAGAGCCCCATTTTTTTTTTTCAAATATGTAATACTAGCGTAAACATTAGTAGCCACTACAGAAAGTTATTCGTATTTTTTTTATTCTTTATAAATACTATTTCGTTGTTTCAGTAAGAAATATATTTTAATAGGATGAAAATTGATCTTCTATACCACGCTAGACAGATAAGTTGGTATAGGATTATATTTTGAGTTTTCTATCTTTTGTATAGATGTTATCAGCAAATTAGAATACCTCACTCGTGTTTTACGACACCTTAGTACAAGAAAGAGGGTGGTAAATTGTATTCATACGCCATCCTCGCACGGAAAGTCCGTTGCTACTTGAAAAACGCTAAACAATAATAATCAGTATTTACTTTAATTTCAATGACGTCACAAATCTCTAATTAACAAATTCTTTATTGAAACACACCAACTCAATTGTTGAGATGCATTTAAAATTTACTTCCGAAATTCTTCGAATGCCGATGCGTTTCTAACTAAATCGATACGATGCGTCCAATCCGTGTTTGAAAACAAACAAGTGTATTTTGATCTACCTCTTCCCGCTTAAGACCAACAAACCAATTTCACAGAGACGTAATTCAACTGTTACTAGGGGTTTTAATAAAATGGTGATTTCGAACTATAAAAAGATGGTCAATTGAGATAGAGTAAAATGCTTTACAAACCCTTACAAAAACTTTGTGAAGGATTCTTAGAAAACCTTTATATAAGGAATAAAATGACGGACAATACAAATGATAACATAAATTTAGATATCATAGTGACTTAAAAAATCTAATACAGGAAATCATCAATTGTGAAAATATTTTTATATTCATCGTCCGACATTTGGTGATAGATTAAGAATTAAATAACTCACCATCCTTTTGGGAGTCGCAAAAATTGATAAAAAGATCACTAGTAAAATGTACAGTATTACTACTGTACATTTTACTAGTGATCTTAAGCTCCTGGCACATTTTACAACCACCTTTTTTTTTGAGATGGGTCAGCGCATCCGCCGCCCGGCTCCATCCGGGGCGACAAAGGAGCGGCGCGCGGCCCTGTAACCCACCCGTGGTACTTCGCCTTCGTCGTTGGGCCGACCACCGGTGCAGGGCGACTTGTCGTCATTGGTCGGCCCGACGGAATATCCCTGTGGAGTACCCTCTCCTCCGGGTACTCCGAGGAGAGGTCGGCCTCTCGGCGGGTGACGGACTATATTCCCGGTCCAGTCACCCGCGGCCTCGGCTAGATTTTAAACACCACCTATACACATATATACCTATATATATGGTGGTTATAATATTATACATACCCTTTTTTTTGAGTGGGCTATAGTCAGGAGTCCATTCCGTCCGGAGTGATGAAAGGACGGCGCAGGGCCTTATAACTCACCGTATTCCCTCTCCTTCGCCATTGGACCGACCACTGAAATTGACTGTCTTGTTCTCCGTGGCCAGCCCGGCGGTATATCGGATACCCTCCTTTTCTCGGGACGTCAGTCGCCCTCGCACGGTCAGCCTCTACGGGTGACGGATTATTCTCCGATCCAGTCATCCGCGGCTTCAGCTAGGGCGGGATAAGGCGCAATTATATATACTCTTAAAGATATTTATCCAGCAGTAAACGTCGATAGATTGATGGTTGGATTCATTATTATAAGCAAATCATTTTTATCATCTTCATGCCAGCTTATACGTCATATCGCACTACTGAACTTATTTATTTTTTTTATTGCTAACGGGGGCAAACGAGCAAGCAGTACACCAGATGGGTAAGTGTTGTTGCCGCTCATGGACCTTTGCTAGGCCGCTGCCTACCGTGAAGAAAGTGAAGGGAGTGTGAATGCGTGCAATGAGGTTAGGTGATACTAAAGGCATCACCAAAACCCACCACACGCAATCACCCTCAGAAAGTTGGGCTTCCTTCTCTTTCGCAGTAACAAATTGCTACTACCCAGACGTCGATTATCTGCAAGAGTGTGGTACTATCCCGGACGGATCTGCCTGTGCTTGTAGACAGACAACTGTCAACAGTGTGATCCTACCACTATGATAATAAGAGGGAGAGCCTTCTCCATAATTAGAAGAAAGTTGACCTTCTATACCACTCTCAGGTCAAACTCTGATGTAGAATTTTTCTGGTATTTTCTTTTTTTTTGTGTAGATGTTATTTGTATTATATATGTATTAGTCATCTTTTACGAAACCTAGGGTTGCCCGTAGGTGTCGTAAAAGGTGTGTGAAAAGGGGTGGGAAATTGGACTCTTACTTCATCAACAAACCACAAAAACCTCGAAAATCACGGCTCCAATGTTTCTAGATATGAGCAACTTAGTATCCAAGTTAGTTAATATAAGTACAAGTAACTTAGATTACAACCGCAGGAGCATCAATTATAGATTTCTTTGTATTCTACCGGCTCTTTCATTTTAGCATTGGATACCAGTATTTTTATTTTTAGTCTTCTGCAGAAATGACGTAGTAGTTAAGATACTACCCCGCCATATAAGTATCTTGGATACCATCCACACGCAATACTTCAGTTACATGTTGGCAATCTCCAATGGTACAAGGATTATTGCCTTAGCGCAGGGTGTTGTTTTTAAAAATGTTAATAAACAATTTGCTGTCAGTCAATCCGTGTACTGACGGAGTAAGAATACAATTCACCACGCCCTTTCTCGGCAATGGTGTCGTATAAGAGGACTAAGAGTATATAATATGCAGATACCATCTATGCAAGAGAAAGTAAACTCGAAAAAAACTGTATACCAACTCCTCTTACCAGCGTCGTTATTGTAGGTCAATGGGCCTTCAATTGTAAAGGAGGCTCGAGCCCAGCAGTATGACATATATAAGCTGTGATGGTGATGATGAATAAAATATTTTAATAATTTTATTAGACCTACTATTATATCCTTGTCTTACGAATTAAAATTGATAATAATTTATTAAGACTTCTGATACAAACTATACCTTGTAACTAAGTAAAAGGCAAAAGTAATCTACGCTTAATGGTTTACATTATTTTAATGCATATTGAAACATAATAACGTTTTTTGATTCAAAGTAGATAGATAACCATTTTCCTCATTATAAGCTACATTCCACAACAAAAGCTCATACAATAAAGTTATAACTATACAAAACCATAATTCAATCCAATCCAATATCCAACTAAAGTAATCGGGTAATCTAAGGTAAAATATCATATTATGCGTCGGTGGCAATAAAGGCACGCGCACACCGAATTGTATTATCCTATACCGAAGTATTCAACGCACATCGCATGATACACAACGAATAAAACATATGAGTTATCATAGTGTTGTACTATTTTATCGATAATGATTGCAAATTCCAAAGTTTATAGTAATCATAGCAGCTCATATACGTCGTAATTCTGGACTCTAGTTTCCTCCACAATGAGAGAAGAATTGACCTGCTACACCACGCTGGTCAGACGGGTTGGTATAGTGTTTTATTTTGAGTTTTCCTTCTCTTGCATTTTACGACACCTACATCCACGGGCAAGAAAAGGGGTGGTGAATTATATTCTTACTCCATCCCTAAAGAGAAAGTTTACAGTAATAACGTAATAGTTTGATTATTTTTTTCAATGTGAATTTTCATCATCAGCCTGTCAAAGTTCACTTTTGGTCTTAAGCCTCTTCATAAGAGGGATAAAGCTATAATTACCATGTCAAACGGGTTGGTTTAGGGTTTTATTTCGAGTTTTCGTATATTTTCGTATGCATATTTAATCACTTAGTCGCCTTTTACAATATTCACGAGCACGAAAGGGAGATAAATTGTATTCTTATTGAATCATTATGATGAATTAAATATAAATCAAACATGAAACAAAGTCAACAAGAAGACATGTCAAAAAAAATATCGCTAACTTTAAGAGATATTGTGACATTCATGAAATGAATACTCGTAATAAGGACAGATTAGTTGTACACACTACTCGTCTCCAAAAAGTTAACAAATCATTCATGGGGCAATGTATACGCTTTTACAATAGATTACCTAAAGATATCCGAGACCAGCCTATGAAAAAGTTTAAAAAAGCCATCAAGAATAGACTTTGTAAAAAAGCTTATTATAAAATCTCGGATTATGTAGATGATAATACAGATTGGTTGTGAGCAGCTCCTCATTCAGCAATTTCCTTGTTATTTTAAATATACTGTTTGTAAATGTACTTTTAACTTTTATTGTAAAGTGTAGCGTGTTTTGCCTAACGAATTTTTGTATTTTCAGGGTTTGTAACATATTGTGGTGTTGGTCATGCTCACATAGGGATCTACTTGCGGTAGCGGCGTGGAGCGGGTCTCTCCCTTCCCTCCATAGTGGTTGAGGGGAGTGATGGCTGCTCTAGTAGTTAACTCGTGATCGGGTGCCGCTTGTGGGATCTGGTCCAGCCATAATCGTTTAAATTATATTAAGTGTCTTGCGGTTCGAAGGGCATCACACTGGAGCTTGTTCTTACAAAACATGTACACAATTGTTTAACTAGTAAGAAGAAAAAAAAAAAATAAAAATAATGACAAGCCCGCTGAGTTTCTTGCCGGATCTTCTCAGTAGCGGTCGCGTTCCGATCCGGTGGTAGTATATTTTTTTTGGAAATTGTAAACCTGACAATATGTAAGTGCCCTCTCAGGGTTTATGCATAATAAATAATTTGAATTTGAATTTGAATTTGAAAGAAATTCCTCGCAATGATATATGTAGGGCAAAATAATATAAGAAATTCAATGCCGCTACATTTGAACGTGAGGCGATTTCATCACTTTTGGAGAGGGAAAGTTTAATTTCTTTTCTTCTTTCGCCAACTGGCCAACGATATAAGATCAAATTGTCACCTATTGTAAAATCATTTTCTATCATTTTCGGGATTAATCCCGCCATATACTCCCACATTTGTCACTCCTGTAAACCAAGATCCAAAATAATCTCCATAGATGACACCGAAGTTTGACCCTCAGGTAGTAAACGCTTTAAATTGCCTTGGGACATGCATTAAATTTCATTAGAAAACTTAAAGAGGAGTTGGAAAAGAATGAGGTAACTATCAGTAAAATACATACATGCTAAAGACAAAAATCTTTAGATTTAAATATCGATATTCATCATAATCGATATACTAGCATCCCTATTATAAATAGCACAGCAAGGCGTATAAGAAAGCCTCGCGTTACGCACACTATCCCACTTTCCATTTCCTCACCGCATTACAATAGTGTTTATCCACGCTTGTTTCATGGCCCCATGAAACAATGCTACGTGCCTCCAAGAATTTTATCGTATGAGATTTTGAGATTTAAATTTGGTAAGAACTTAAATGTTTTTCTCGGACTGTATGAAATAATGGCATTGTGTAGAATGTACAATGTACATTACAAGTATAATAGTGAGCACTTCCCTGTGATCACGGAGTAAGAAAGAGAGGCGTTAGTGAACTAACACCTCTCTTTCTCAAGAGCGTTTTATGGGCTAAGATGATACTGATAATGATGATGATGATATGCACCCGATATGTTTATATATATTATTTGTGATGATAGAAGATCTTCACGCCGCAAGATACGGACGTCCACTTTTACACTTAAGTACAAAGGGTTGATGTCTTTACCCTAATAAATTTTCTATGGAAATGTGAATATATTACATTTCTATAAATATCTTAGGGGATGCGTCGCCAGCTGCGTTTCTTAAAATGAATTTCAATTCTCAATCTAAAAAAAATAATCTCTGAAGGTGTAATCCGATCAAAATAATAGACAAATAATGCCAAAAATTTTATAATATTTATTTTTTTTTCTACTAATTTATGATTCACTATTGGGCATGATCTCATTATTAAGGGGAAAGATATTAGATATACCACACTAGCCACCTGACTAAACCGTCCACATTGACAGGGGATTATTATTATGATTTGTATTGGTCTTGTATTAATATCACCTCCTTTCCTTTCTCTTTTTTCCTGCTTCTCTTTCATGACAACCTTATACGTTTCTTTTTTTATTATTAATGTATTTATTGTTATACGAGCATCAAATTTGTATCGACCTGGGTCAACTCTATCTAATGGTGTCCGGTCAATTAATACATTCTCAAGGACGGTTGACATCAAGCAGATGACTGGTTACAAAACTATCGTTAAAACTTATGCAACATGTTCCATAGTACCGTAATAGTCCCCAAGGAATTATGATAAGGGCGGGATAAAGCTGATGATGATGATGATGATGGTGGTATACAAGTATGTAGTCCATTTGATGGTAAGGGGTTTATGCCGTTCGTGAACACATCAGCGTGGCACAATGAGGTCGTTGCCGGTAATGTGGAATATGAATCTGATTGGGTTGGCTCATCTATGGTTGCAGATAAAAAATAAAAGTTGTAGTAAGAATGGTTGCAGTAAAAAAAGTAAAATATCAGCTATACCCTTATTATATATTATACCCTATATGAACTATACAGTTTGTTCAGAGAACGAGCTCGTGGTATAATTACTGTAATATCTGGTTGACCGAGCTTCGCTCGGAATATTTTTGTTGTATTTTTGTCAAATTTATTTAGATCATAAAAAATAAAAATTAAATAATGAAAAAAATATAAGAAATACAAAAAGAGAATAATAATAACACCGAGATTCAATCTGACGCCGTTTGAATGCCAAAACAATACTAAAAGGAAACTGCACTACTTCCCAATTGAGCAATCGTAACTCATGACGTTGACGTCAGAATTTAAATTCATACTCTTTTAAAATTTAATGTTATTATATTGTTTTGCTAAAAACACTGACAAAAGAACATTTTCTATAAATAAAACCTAGCTAGATCGATTTTTTGTCCTCGAAACCTTTAGTATGCTAAGTTTCATCAAAATCGTTGGTGCCGTTTCCGAGATCCTGAATATATATATATATATATATATACAAGAATTGCTCGTTTAAAGATATAAGATTTTCACGTCATTACTTGTATTACGATCATATTTACTTAACACAATATCTAAAATACATGCTTTGTAGTAAGGACTACGAATCGAGTCTATCGTAAAAGACGACTCAGAACTGGGATCGACCTGGGCTAAATCCATGTGATCTCATCAAGCGTCTGGTCAAGAATTATATTCCCTAGTAGGATTGAAGTCGGCAGGCGGTCGGTCATACAAATATTGTCAACATATTTACAATAATTGTAATAGTAGGTATATATTACATTGAACCCAGTCATACTGGAATAAGTATAAAGTTCACCATCTCCCCTTTTTTGTTCGTGGATGCCATAAAAGTCCACTAAGGGACATAACATCTATACATGATAAAAAAACATAAAATAAAACTCTTTAACAAAACCTTCTGAGCAGCATTTTGTATAATATCATCATCATCATCTTGCTCTTATCCCAATTACTTGGGGTCGACGCAATATGTCATCTGTTTGACATATTGCAAAAGGTTTCGGCAATGACTTTTATGACTGGCCGCCTGCCTGACGTCAACCCTCCTTGGAAATGTAATCGTTGACCCAAATGGTACCAGATGGGAGTTGGTCCGGGTCAATCTAGGGCTCTTAGTCGTCTTTTACGACACCCACGAGCAAATCAAGGGTTGGTAGTGTTCGAAGCCGCTACCACACAGCACAGCATTTTGTATAATATAATGAGATATATAAAACAGTAATAGAAGTGGTCATCCAGAATCCTTGAGGCTATTGGGTTTTCTTGATCAACAGTATGTCAATTTTACAATCTTACATGCTGACTCCAGAATCAATTGCGTTGACGTAAATGTACAAAGACATACTCCTAAATCATCATTACAGATCATACACGCACCACGTTACTTGAATTTCCCTTCTTTTGTGGAGGAGGCTCAGGTCTAGCAGTGGGACCTATATGACCTGCTGATGAACATGATGACTAAAAACAAATGACTTTAAACATTTTTAAATATAAATTTAACCATAAGTTTAATATATATATATATATGTTCTAAGTATGACATGCGTAAACGATAGAAAAGACTGACTAGTAATTTTATTTAACACAAAATTATTGTCCGCATTTTCTCCTATACAACGATATGATATGATAAAATTACTGATATTACGTAACATAACGTCTACTTATGGATTAACAAGAGGAAGCGTTATGGAAACACACGGATTTAAATTATTACGAACAAATATAAACTCTCTACGACTGAGAAAACAATATATAACAACATGGATGCTGCAACGTACTTTGGACTTTGGAGTGAATTTTGAAGCAACCCGTAGTAAAATAAGCTTTTATCAGTTTCATTATACTGTTTCACGTAAAAAATGTAATTAAAGCGGTAATATTATGGACATTTAGATACTTATTAGTTTATATAATGATTTTATTTGACAGATCAAAACACTTATTTCATAAGTCATTTGATTGATTATTTTTTTTTAATGGTACCAGCGTAACAAATAATTCTTGTTAGCTAAACTTCTAATTATGAACAGCAAATCTAATATAATCATCATAATCATTTATAGAATATATATTAAAACATTGTCTTTATAAGTATTTAATAAAGGATCCTGACAAGTTGTATTGACACAAAAAATTTAAATATATTTCTATTGAAATATCCATTCCATTGAAATATAATCTTGTACAATATTTTATACAGGTTGTCGGGCTTTCGTTAATAATATTCAGTATATTTTCACTTGTGCATAAAGTTCAACATGCTAACCAATATTGTTTAGGCTTACAAAACATTATTATGTTTTACAAAACATAATAGCCATAGAAATTTAGACGTAAGTGAATTTTATTACCAGTTTATGCGAACGAAAATTATAATATTTATACGCCATAATTCTTTGTTAACTGCCTGATAATAATATTCTCCATCTATTTCTGATTTACTGCTAACGTTTACCATATTTACATAAAGGAAAAATATTATAAATTATTCGATTTACTGTTTGTTGCTTTTAAATAACATAAAATAGTTGACGATTATCTATAGATTATTCTACTCGACATAATTTATTGTTGTTATTTTTATGAATACATTAATAAATAATTATTACTTAATAAACTATATGTCATGTTAAATATGTTACTGTCACTTACGTTTCCGTGGTAGTTGTAAAAACCGACTGTAGGATAAACATGACAATAGTCAGTACTATTCTCCTAAGAAACTTTTTAATAGCAATCGTGCTACCCAACCCACCTGCCAAGCGTAACGAATATGATATTATCCGTCCTCTAAAAGACCTATCTCCAACAGTTGAGGTGGATAAACTGGCAAAAGGATGTTTGAATGGATTTATCAAATGATACAACAGAAATTTCGGCCATAGTATTCAACATAGAATACTACGTTGAATACTACGCCCGAAATTTCTGTATAAGATAATAAATTAATAATCTGCGAAACAAAGATCTTTAACAAACACATGATTAACCTGATAGCATGGAGGACTATCACATAATTAGGTTTTAATAAACTAATAATTCTTCTGAAAAAAAATTATCAAGTAGCAATCCATTCATAAATGAAGCAATATGCGATGTCTCTCACCAGGTGGTTTAAGAACATGTTAAAATTTATAAAAAGCTGTTGACTGTAGTTAGTATAACCCTTGTGACGTTGTATTTAATTTTTGCCGGGTTTAACTCCTGTAGTAGTTTTAATAGGCTGTTGTATACATGTTACATAATTATCGCCATTATAGACGCCAGCTCCCCTTCCTAAAAAAACTGAATGCCTCATTCACATGCAAAGGCGTCCCACGGCTGGGTGAAAGGCTTTTCTAGATGAGGCAATTTAGCTTGTTACACGTTACTGGTGAGGCGGATTGGCATAGAGTTTTTGTTAGACACTTCCTCCTGTTACATTTGTATTAACTGCTTTCATTTCAAAATTTATTTTAACGAAACTCATGAAAAAGGAAGGAATGGTAACTAATATATTCTTACTCCGTTATCACATGGACAATAATTTGATTGAACAGGAAGTTTTTTTTTTTTTTGTGGGTGGGCTGCGGTCGGCGCGCCTCCGCACCACTCCGTCCGGGGCGACAGAGGGGCTTAAGCACGCAACTCCCGCAACCCACCCGAAAACCACCTCGCCTTCGTCGTTGGGCCGACCACCGGAGCAGGTTTACTTGTCGTCAGCGGTCGGCCCGACGGGATACCGATCGACCAACGTCCCCCCCCTCGGGGAGGACGTCGGTCTTTCCTCACGCGGTCGGCCTCTCGGCGGGTGACGGACTAATCCCCGGTCACCTCACCCGCGGCCTCGGCTAGGGCGGATTGAGGCGCAGGTAGTTGCGCCTGCGCCGCCCCATTCGCCGGCGGCGGATCTTCTCATCGAGGCTGCGCTCCTCGCGCAGACGATCCGCCGCCTCCTTCTGCGAGATCACTGTCTCGCAGAAGACTGCGACCGCGTCCCAATTCCTGACGCTGTCGACCATCGCCCTAGCGATGGCCGGCAGTGTCAGGTCGGCACCGATGATTGCGGCGAGTTCACGGCGCTGCGTGGCCCAAGCGGCGCAGGCCTCGAGCGTATGCTGCGCCGTGTCCTCGTCGCAATCGCAGTAGTGGCAGGACGGTGTACTCTCCCTCCTTACGACCTTATTAAACAGGAAGTAATACTAGTGGTACTAATACTACTGTGATAAATATGAATGAAGCAAAGTATGGCAGGATCGTGGCTTGTAGCAATCCGTAGTTTTTACCTACCCCTCTTGGAAAGACGTGTGACTATATATGCATTCTTGTAGGCACTAATACTAAAGCATTATAAGCAGTATCTTAACATATACAAATAAATTCAGTTATTCGATGCAAATCTGTAAGAATTTCACGGCTTTTACACAAATAAAAGACAGTTCAATTTTATTCACTATACTTGCGAGCGTAACTTTGTTATGTCGTACGAATGTACAGGAATGGAATGACGAGACAGGCGCGAAGTCGGCATCTCTGTGACGAGTCCAATCAATTTGTAGGAGCACAATACGCAATACATCGCCGGCAAACTAACTGGCTCACACCGATGTAGGGTTATTCTGTTTTTCCTTTAAAATATAAGTTTTTTTGATAAATCAGATTATTTATAGTTATTTTCGTTATATACCTGCTACATCACCATCTCATTTTAAACCTTTTTGACGTGACAACGTCTTATAATTCGATGGAGCTAGGTGCACACACGAAAAAACATAACGTATGCGGCGTTACCTCGCTCTGAGGCGTTCCATTTAAGGCTTGATCCATACAAAATATCTATCAAACAAATAAAATTAAAATTTTCTTTTGATAAATGATACCATTCCATCAGTATTTTCTTATGACGTTGTCACGTTCAACTATCGTCAGTAAACCGACTTAACAGATAACCGATTTTTTTTTTGTTAAACATTGTACATTAAAGAGTAAACCAGATTTACAACAATCATACGAGTATGTATAACTGAAAGAACAGTAACGCTCACTGTAGTTATCCACGACACTCGCCATGATTAGCCGCCTCTTAGATCACTACGCTATCAGTTAAAACGTATTTCTTTTCCACTTTTATTCCTAATCATCATCATCATCATCTTGCTGTTATCCCAATTACTTGGGGTCGACGCAATATGTCATCTGTTTTGACATATTGCAAAAATTGTAAATAAAACTACTTTTACGGATTATATCGCGTTTGCATTTGATTTATGATTGCCCGACCGAGCCGTGACCATGAATGCTGCAAAGTGTTCAAAACGTCGGGCAATCATAAATCAAATACAAACGCGATATAATCCGTAAAAGTAGTTTTATTTACAATGTGTAGTGCTCGAGTAAACATCAGATATCATTATATTGCAAAAAGTTTCGGCAATGACTTTTATGACCGGCCGCCTGCCTGATGTCAACCCTCCTTGGGAATGTAATCGTTGACCCAAATGGTACCAGATGGAGTTGGTCCGGGTCAATCTAGGGCTTTTAGTCGTCTTTTACGACACCCACGAGCAAAGCGAGGGTTGGTAGTATTCGAAGCCGCTACCACACAGCTAGCACACACACTTTTATTCCTAATATTTTTAATAATTTTTAACGGATTTCTTTTTCATAATACAGCTAGTGCAGTCTTCTACTAAGTTTGCAATACACGACCGGAAAAATTTTCCTAAAATATGAAACGCGCATAAACCACTCTTAATTCTTATTTATTACATTTAGCAATTCTACTATATTGCATTATTTATATTTAAATAGTTAATGATTATTAACTTCATATATATTAAAACACTACAATATCTATTAAAATATAAGACTACCACATGATATTTTTACACTGGCATCAGACCTCCTTCATAATTTGAAGTTCTACTACTTTAATAGATATCAGCAACCCTTCTATTGTTATTGAGAAATTGTATCTAAACTATATTTTCTCAGCTCATATAGGTACGTGTGATTGTTAAGTGTGTGTTTCTTTCAATATGAAGGATATCATAAAGTTGGATCAAGCCAGAATTGCCACGCTTTGTAGGTATAACGCTAATCACAGTGAAACTTATAAATTTTCCAGGAGAATGCGGCTACCCATTCTCTTAGTAATCCCTCAGCCTGTTTTATGATTCCCACGATAAAATAAGTGATGATAATGCATTATATTCTTACTTTATTATTATAGACCTATCTCATAACAACTCTATAGTTTTATTTTCACATCTTTTTTAAAATCACACTGCATTAAGGAAATAATTCTTATATTGCGAGCGACTTTACAAACATATAGTTAACGAAAACAAATTTAATCCAAATTCAGAACACCGATTTGTGGATAGCACAAAATGTTGTCCTTCGTAGGCTTTGAACCCATGATACTGGCATGATAGTTTGGTATCTTAACCATTAAACTATCAGTGCAGTTTTTACTATTTATCAAATTTCTTGCAGAATATGCCTCCTCACCGGGTGTCTCATACAAGATGCATAGAGGTGACACTACGCAGTAGTCACTTGTGTTGCACCGCTAATGAACTCGACAACTCATTACCTGTGCGTAACGAGACCACACATCGTACCTACCCTCATATATACGATATTTCAATTGATTGGTAGTCGTCTTAAGCTTTTTCTTAAAGCAGTACTACGTAATTTATTGCAAACTCTACTTACCGAACAACGAAACAGATAATATATCATCAACCAGCTGTTATCCTATATTTTTTAAAGATGACATCCTACATTAAGAAATCCTTGTATTGCAGGAGACTTTACAAATATATTAGGACACAAATTACAGCTAGATTCAGAACAACAATTATGTAGATCGCACAAAGTATTGTACTGCGTGGGATTCGAACCTCCTGACACTGGTACTGTAGGTCAATATTTTAACCATTATGCCATTTGTGCAGTCAGTCAAATACTTAGAGTCAATGCAATATGTACTTATCTACCATCGTATATTTTGCAAAAGTTTTGTCGATAGTTTTTTTACCGAACGCCTCCATGACGCCATCCCACCTTGGGAATATAATTCTTGACTAGATACGATGAATCGACCTAGGGTAATGTAAATCTGATGCCCCGGCAATAATAGTATTGTAACTGGGGCGTCGATGAGGAAAGACCAATATACTCACCGAGGTCAAGGAATCAGCACCAACGGTCAGCTCAGTGGCGATAGAAAGAGGATGTAGTAAGTTACGGTGCCTCAGCTCTTCCGTCACCCCGGATAAATGGGTAGGTGTATTCAAACCATAGTGTACATAAAAAGGTCTAAATAAAGCTCTTACTAGAAAAACAAAAAACATGGTTGAGCAAAGTAAGTGTTAATGAATTTCATAACAACCACCATCCATAAGAACAATATTATATTTAGTATATAACAATATTATATTTAGTATACAGCGGTAATTAAAAAGTTTATTAATAATCATGTTTTTTTTTTAAAAACAATATTGGCACGCACCCTCTTTTCTTAAAGACCTTGCACTAAGAAAATAATTCTTCTACTGCGAGGTACTTTACAAATAAATAATTTTTGTGAACAGCGTTTTACGTTTCGTACAAAGAAATGTCTTCTTTTTTGTTTTTTTTTTTTTGGTGGGCTACGGACAGCGCACCCGCCGCCCGGCTCCATCCGGGGCGACGGAGGAGCGGCGCGCGGCCCCCGTAACCCACCCATGTAGCACATCGCCTTCGTTGTTGGGCCGACCACCGGTGCAGAGTTCTTTGACTTCAGTGGTCGGCTCGACGGAATACCCCGAGGGAGTACCCTCTCCCCTCAACGTCTCCCCGGGATACCGATCGCCGTCACGAGGCTAACCTCTCCGTGGGTGCCGGATTAAGTCCTCGGTCCGGTCACCCGTACAAAGAAATGTCCTACGTGGGATTCGGACCCAGGCATGACACTGACCCTATGCCATCCGTGCAGTCACGGTGTTTAAAGCCCTTATCACTAATAAATATCATAAACGTTCTTTTAAATAATCATAAACTCGGCAACTTGCATACCTATGTATACAGATTTACAAAACAATGAAAGGAGAGCACATCCATATTACAATAGTAGCGCTTTCAATAAATAAAGACAAAAATGACCGGGATTGTTGTAGACGTATGATATTTATGAGCGTCCCCGCCGGATCGAACCCGTGACCTCGGGCTACCGTGCCGGCGCTGGTGGTCTAAGTACGTATGCAGTATATACGTACATATGCAGTATATATACTGCAAATATTTTGCTTACAATAACTTTTTCTTAAACTTTTCTTTTCCGTGTGGTGATTCCCTTTCTTACCCGTAGGTATCATAAAAGACGACTAAGGGGCTACAATATGCATACAACATCACCCCAATCACCAAAACAAAACCCTATATCAACCTGTCTGACCAGCATGATATAGTAATTTCAATTGCCCTCCTATTATGGAGGGGGCTCGAGCCCAGCAGTGGGACATATATCAGTCGAAATAATGATGAATGATGATGATTATATCCTTCAGTTGTCTTTTACACCCACGGATAAGATAGGTAGTGAATTGTTTTCTTACTCTGTCGCTGGGTGGAAAACTACTCAGTAATCGAAAGTTTCTTTGATTGTGAAAGAAACGTTCACACGGAAACCATGTCATCCATAATGTTAGCAAGACAATTGAGCAGATAAGAGGTGTTAATGTCATAATTAATTATTGCTAATATCATTATCTGGGCATCAAATACTAATAAAAAAAATATTGGTATTGAAACCAACTCACGACGCAAACACACGTTTCTATCGGATATCTCGCGGTTATCATCGCTTTAGGTATCTCAATAACATAAAATGGATTTATCTATGCTATTATTTATACCGACTTAATTACTAACATTAATAGGTATAGGGCTGGCAAACATACGTAACAAAGTATATGCAGTTATTCAAACTAATTAGTAGTTCTCTCGTTCCAATTCATTCACTATCAAATTTACCAAAACAAAAATAATTTAAAACTTCATTCTGGAATGGTAAAATAGTTCACTATACGTTGTAAATTTGATTTTGAGAACTTCCAAAATATATCTAGCAATCATTTTTAAAAATCTAGGATACGATCTTATTCAAATTAAAATGAGACTACCTCCGTGTGGTGACGGAGTAAGAATACAATTCGCCACCTTCTCTCTCTTGGCCGCGGTAAAAGATGACTAAGGGATCAAATATGCATATAACATCTAACCAAGAGAGGGAAAACTCGAAATATAACCCTATACCACACGTTTGACTAGCGTGGTGTAGTAGGTCAATTTCTCTCCTATTGCGGAAGAGTTTCGAGTCCAACAGAAGGAAATATATGAGCTGAAATAGTGAATGATAAGTTTATTCTTGCAGTATGTTCAACTAAAAAAAATATTATTTAAATTGATATTTATTAAGAAGTTACGATAATATTCACAAATTTTTAATTAAGTACAATAAATTATACCTATGTAGTCGAATTGCTATGCAATACTTTTTGGTGTGGGCTAAAAATAAATTCATGATATTTACAGTAAGTTTTTCAGATATTCCTAAGCATATACATACATATATTTACGCATCTTTCCCATAGGCGTAGGCAGAGACCACTTTCCTCCTCCACTTGCTACGATCTTGACATACCACTTGCGCCTCCTCCACATTTATTAATCTCTTCATGCATGTTCTTCTGGTTTAGGGAACTTCTAACCTGGCCTTTCTCAAGAACGTCCCCGAATTGATCGTGGACCTTCTCCTTCTAACACTTCCGTTCAGATTCGCCTTATAAATTCTTCTTATTAATCTTCTTTCGTTCATTCTCTCTACATGACCAAACCAACTTAAAATACCTTTCCCAACCCTTGTCACTACATTTACATTTATACCACCATGTGCCCTAATAAGCGTACATATCTGTTAAAAAAATTGTTTGTTCGAATAATCAATAATCCTAAATGGATTACTATGTCTTAGAGCCGTTTAAGGGATGCTATCATCATCATCAATCATCATCACTCCACAAAAAAGTGAAATTGGCCTAAAATACTACGCCGGTCAGACGTGTTGTTTATAAGGTTTTATTCCGAGTTGCCCATCTCTTGCATAGATGACATAGGTATATTATAATCTATAGTCATTTTTACAACACCCACGGGTAAGATGTGAGGTGGTAAATTGTTCTTACTCCATCACCACACGGATATTCGCAATGATGCGATCACGCAATTTAATGACATCATTATAACAAAACCCTCTACCAACTTCTACATTTTTCGTTGCACGAGGGTCAAAAAGAGAGACATATTATTATTAAGCGAAAATATTCGTCATTCATATCTTATATTCTTGTTTCATCGAGTATCAGACCTTACTGGTACAGCTTCATCACGAACATATAGCAATAATGATTCGTTTGAATCGATTTTAAACTGGAGTCGATAATTATTCACCGTGATATCAATCGCTACCTATCAACGGCAGAAATCTATTGTGTTGTTATATTAACATTTTCTAGTTATAAATGAGTGTACATTAATTGGATTACATATAAACTGGACAAGAAATATGCAGATCTAAACTTTATTTTCAAATATTTCATAGAATAGTGTTTTCGCAAAATATCTAGTTTAATTAATATGATTCAGATCAACTTTTCTGTGTGGTGACGGAGTAAGAATACGATTCACAACTGCCTGTCTTGCCCGTGGTCGTAAAAGACGACTAAGGGATATTATGGGATGCATATTATGCACATAAGATCTGTGCAAGAGAAGGAAAACTCGAAATGAAACCCTATACCAACATGTCTGACCAGTATGGTATAGTAGGTCTAATTCTCTCCCATTGTGGAGGAGACCCGAGCCCAACAGTGGGACGTATGTGTGTTGCGATGATAATGATGATGAGATCAACTTAAATACATTTAATTTTTTATATACTTAAATACATTTAATTTAATTTTTGTATTACATATTATAAAATAATTCATGAAGTACTTTGTACTAGCGTTTTTAATATTATACAAATACTTAAATATTTTGTTTTTAAATCATTTAGATAGGATTAAAATGAATAATTTTGTATACAAATTTTTCATACGGGTGACGGGGTAAGAATACAATTCACCAATCCCCTATGTTATCCATGAGTGTCGTAAAGCATGACTAAACGATGCACTATGCGGATAATATCTATGCAAAAGATGGAAAACTAGACATAAAACCCTTATGCCGACACCTTTGATCGGCATGATATGTTAGGTGAATTTTTTCTCATTACGAAGGAGGTCCAAGCCCAAAAGTGTGACTTATATGGATTAAGATGATGATGATATAAACACTTTAATATACTCTATTTCTTTTTTTATATATTTTACTAGCAGACCCGGCCACGCGTTGCTATGGCTAATGTTTTTGTTATATTACATTTTATTAAACTATTTAAGTGGAACTGTAGGACAACATCTGTCATGGAGGTCGTCATATTTTTTTACAAATGGCATCTATGTAAAAAAGCAAATTAAAATCGTATATGACACGTTTGTAGGTTTGACATAGCAGCGCCATCTATTAATTAATTACTCAATCCAGTCAACAGATATCGCCATCTGTTAAAATCGTTTGGAGTTAACAGATAATTATGAATGTCAAATAATAGGTATATATAGGTAACACACATAATTTGCAATAAAATAATATTGCGACTATAAATTAAGATGTAAGCTATCCTATCATTCAAGTTAGATCAAACTGCACACGGTGTGCAAATTTGATTAAAAACGGTTAAGTTGTTTAGGAGTCCATCGCGGACAAACAATGTGACACGTAATTTATATATATTAAGATTTTCTTCGCTAAAATCAAATCTTGTTATAACAATCCAAGTCAACAAGGTATTAACGTCCGGTGTTGAGGGGCATGCGTGTAAACCTATGATTTACTGAAGCTAAGCTATTAGAATTGCTAATTTATTATCGTTTGTTTGTTTGTCACCCATATTATGGACATTTTAAATCTAAGATCGCCTTATATGAGACGGGATGTAAACGATATTATAAGTGCATACGATTTAGGTAATTTATATGGAATTTATATACCTATCTCCGTGTAGTGACGGAGTAAGAATATAATTCACCACCCTATCTTGCTCGAGGATGTTGTTAAATACGACTAAAGGATTAAATATGCATATAACAGAAATCAGGAGTTACTTAATACCAGTTCAAAACACAATCAGAGATATAAACAACAAACAATCTACAAATATAGAAATAATCCACAAATAACCTAAAATACAATCAACCAAAAGAGACCATCATCATAAAATACATCATAAGAAGGAGAAAAGAAATAAGGGCAATATCGAACAGACAGAGAAGAAGAACTCGTAGAGCGAAAATTAAAATAATCTTACTCCTTCCGTCACTTTGAGTCAGAAATTCAACCAATTAACTTAAAACTAGTGGTCGGCGTGTGGTCGAAATTCGGCCTTAATTCATTTTAAGTAATTTTTCTGCTACACAATTTTCTTTAATTTTATTTATGTATAATTGTAAATTGAGCAAGCTGTATTTCACTAATAACTAATATATAAGCACAAATTTCTATTAGACATTGTCATCATAATTATGGTTGTTTGACATTCAGTTCGACCAGAGATTTTAACCGTAAACTAAAGTCTATAAGCGTTGCTACGCAACACACTCACACAGACGTGTGTGTGTGTGTGTGTGTAGCGATTGCGTTGTAGTGTACGTAATGCCTTTTTTAATGAATTTAATGCATTTCTAATCCATCATTATATAAAATTTCAGTTTTATGCACTCCTCATTATATACTTCAACTGTGCCAAATTTCATACTTGTCCAACCACGTAATTTTTGTAAAAGGGGGTACAAAGTTTTTGCTTCACGTATTTATATATAGATACCATAAATATAAAGAGAAGATCCAGCATATTCACACCATCTAAACACAGAAAATAGAGAGACAGAAGAAGAAGAAGCGCCAAAATTTTGTTTTATTTTATCAAATTTAAATACAGCTGTAATAAAGTCACTTCAAGCACGTCTTTAAATTATATAAAATCAACATAATAATTAAAATTAAACTTAAAAAAGGCACGGACAAAAGTCTGTAGTAAATTAAAAAAAAATGTATATAACATCTAGAGAAGGAATACTGGGGGCCGCGGCCGGAGCACCTCCTCGTGGTGCTCCCTGGTAACGTCCATTTGGACGTCATGCGTCCATCTGGACGGCCAAGATTCCGGCAGGTGGGGGTCTCTGCGTGCGGCTCTGGTGGCAGAGCGCACGGCGGATCTGACCCGGGGCCAATGGGACGAATGTGCCTCATGGCACTCCGTCGCCAGGGACGGTTGCGTCACGGCCCGGGGGCGTGACGGGTCGGTCGCTCGCAAGCGGCCAGACCCGGAAGGCCCAAACCGTAATCCTGAATGGGGGGGTCAGGACCGGGGGTCTTCGGACCGCGGGGAAGAAAACCCCTATAAAAAATTACCCCTAATCCTAAGTTTGGCCACTCGGCGAGGGGATGAATGGTTGGTGGGTTAAAAAGCGCGCGAGCGTCCAGCCGTTAGAGTGGTAGTCAAGGCAAGACTTAAAAACGTCCAACAATATGGCAGAAGTAAGACACTGTAATACTTCACCAGAGGGTCCCGGCCAGGCCGGGGAATCCTTTGCTGTGCCGGTGCTTGCGCGCGACGTCCATTTGGAGTCGCGCCCAAGTTCCGGCACAGTCAGCCCCCAGTCGTATGGGTGGGGGGTAACTACTGCCTTAGAAGCCGAGAGCCCGGCTCAACATCAAGTGGCTCGAGGGGGGAAGGGGAATGAGGAGAAGGTGGAGATAAGGAAGAAGAGGAGGAAGCCGAAGCGTTCCGCCGTGGCGAAGGCCCGCATGGAGGCCGTAGCTTCGAAGGCGCGGCGGGAGCGGATGAAGGCGGCCGCTATTGCTGTACGCGACGAGGGTGGCAGCACTGCTGCTGCAGGGCCGTCGCGGGGAGAGAGCGGCAACAGCAGCGGGTCCGAGCAAGAGGGCGGCATTGCCGCAGTGCCGTGCAGGAAGATCCATGCAGGAGACAGCTTGGAATCGAAGCTGTCAAGCGATGAGGGCGGCACTGCCGCAGAGCCGTCGCAGGATGAGGGCGGAAGTGCCGCAGGGCCATCCGAGATTTTGGAGACCGACACGGCATCGGAGATGGTGCTGACGGACGTGGGCGGAAGTGTCGCAGAGCCGTCCGCCGATGAAGACAGCGCCGAGTGGATGCAGATCGGCTGGAGTAGGGACGAGGACGGTGGATGCGCCGTAGTTAGGGACACGATAGGCGGGCCGTCAGTTGAGGGTTCCGGTAGGCCGTCGTCGTCGCCGTCGTTGCCGTCATCGTTGCCGTCGTCGTTGCCGTCGTCGTCGCCGAGGAAGAGGAGGGAGAGGGATGGGGAGGTTGCAAAGGTGCCAGCCCCAAGTGCGAGGAAGAGGGAGGAGGCTCTCCCCCCGAGACCCTGGAAGCGCCCCCTGCAGGAGGCTGGCCGCTCCAACACCGACTCGGAGGAGAGTTCCATCGTCATGCCTCCTCCCAAGGTCCCGACCATGCGCCGGGGGCGCAGAGGCCGAGGATCAGTGGTGGCGGCGAGGCCGGGGACACCGGGTCCAGCTGGCCACAGTGGCGAGGTGGCGGCCCTACAGGCCACGAACGCCCACCTCAGCGAGGAGGTCTCTGGCTTGCGGGAACGCAACCGCAAGCTGGAGACGGAGCTATCGGCGGTGCGACGGGAGAACCGGGGGTTGGCCAAGGAGATGGCCGACCTGCGGGCCCAGTTCGCGCGCCTGGCGCCGGCCACGCCGCCGGTGCCGGCCTCGCCACCGAAACGGGCTGCGCCGGGGAGGGCGGGCCCGTCGTCGGCGTCCGTGGTGCCGGCTGCGCCCGTCGCGGCTGCTAGGCCGGCTGCGCCCGTCGCGGCTGCTGCGACGGCTGCGCCCGTCGCGGCTTCGGCGCTTCCTCCCCTCGTCGTGGTCCCTCCGCCGGCTTGTGGCCGCGGGAGACCTCGGAAGTGGGAGGAGCCGCCGCTCGACGCCGCACGGCGTGTCGGAGTCGGCGGTACGCGTCATCCTAGCCCGAGTAGGGGTGATGGTGGATGCGCGTATCGCCGCCGTAGCGGCCAGGCTCACGCCTGAGCCGCCCCTCCGACCGCCGCTCGCCGTGGACAAGGCGAGGCGGCCGCAAGCGTCAGCTCCCACCCCACTGCCCTGTCAGGGTGGCCGGCCGGCCGGCTCCCGCCAAGGCCGGGTCGCGCAGCGCACCCGCGACCGCCGCTCCCCAGGCGGGAGCCGGCAGAAAGGGGAAAAGGTCGCGCAGGGGCCTCAAGTCGCCGAAGACGGCCGCGGTGGTCTTCACCGTGCTGCCTGAGGCGGCTGAGAGGGGCCTCAACTATGAGGCCGTCCTAAAACGCGCCCGGCGGGAGCTGGACGTCTCCGACATCGGGGGCGTCGAGGCGAGGACCCGCAAGGCCTGGACAGGGGCTCGAATACTCGAGTTCCCTGGGGCCGAGGGCGCGAAGACGGCCAATAGTTTGGCCACGATGTTGAGGGGGCTGTTCGGGCCGGAGGATGGTGTCCGAATCGCTAGGCCTGTCAAGTGCGCAGAGATGCGCTTGACGGGCTTGGACGATTCCGTGACGGTGGAGGACGTCCGGGAGGCCATTATGGCGCGTACTGGATGTGCCTCGGACACCGTCCGGATTGGCACCATCCGCACTGATCCGGGCGGCGTCGGTGCTGCCTGGGTGCAGTGTCCGGTGGAGTCGGTCAAGCAATTGGCCGACTCAGGCAGGCTCCTCGTGGGCTGGAGCTCGGCGCGGGAAACCGTGCTAGAGCCCCGGCCCGCGAGGTGTTACAAATGCATGGCGGTCGGGCATACCCGACCGACATGCAAAAACTGCTTTGACTGCAGCGGGCTATGTTTCCGTTGCGGTCAGACCGGACACTAGGCGGCATCGTGCTCTGCGGTGCCCCACTGCTCCGTATGTGCGGCAGGCAATAAGCCTGCCAAACACCGCATGGGCTCTGGGGACTGCAGACCCCCGGCATCGGCCCCGAAGGGGCGGGACGGCCCATCGACCGGGCCAGTCCCCGCTCCGAGCGCGGCCCGATCGCCCGTCAGCGCGGAGGAGATGACGATGGATACGGACCGTTAATGGACCCCGTATCCATTCGTCTACTCTAGGCCAACCTCAACCACACCGGCGGTGCGCAGGACGTGTTCCTGCAAGCCATGGAGTGATTGATAGGAGTAGCCGTAGCCGCGGAGCCGTGTGGTGCCCTACCGGTCTAACTGGTTGGGTAGCACCGATGGCACCGTGGCAATCGTCGCCTCCACGTCGTGGCCTTCGTCGCCTCTGACCCTTAGGGACAGGGGCGTCGGATACGTCGCGGCGGACTGGGGGGAGATTACGCTCCTCGGAGTCTATCTCTCCCCTAACTGGAGTGTGACCGATTTCGAGGCCTCCCTCAGCATCATGGAGGCCTCGTTACGGCGAATGGCATCGCGCCAGGTCTTCGTCTTGGGGGACTTCAACGCCAAAGTCCGTGGCGTGCGGGTCTCCCCGGACGAACGACCGAGGACGGGTGATCGAGGAGTGGGCGGCGGCACTGGGCCTCTGTTTGCTGAACAGGGGCTCGGTGCATACGTGCGTGCGACAACGGGGCGGGTCGATAGTAGACCTTTCGTTCGCTAGCCCCGAGGTCGCCGCATGCGTGGGGAGCTGGCGCGTCGTGGAGGAGGTGGAGACCTTGTCGGACCACCGGTATATCCAGATGGAGGTCTCCCCGGCAATCCCGACGCCCAGCAGGGGTCACGGGGCGGATGGACGTCCTGCGTGCCCGCGATGGGCTGTGGGTCGCTTAGACCGGGACCAGCTGGCGGAGACAGCCATCGTTTACTCGTGGCTGTCCTCTGCCAACCAGTTGGACGGGGTGGACGCCGAGGCTGGCCGCATCCGCAGTGCGTTGACGCAGATCTGCGATGCGGCCATGCCCCGGGTACGGCGTCCGCCCCCGCGGAGGGCGGTCCACTGGTGGTCCCGGGAGCTGGCGGATCTCCGGGCCGCGTGCATTCGCGCCCGGAGGGCCTACACCCGTAGCCGGCGGCGCCAACGCGACGCGGAGCGGGAGGCCTTGCTGTATGAGGGCTACCGCAATGCGCGGTCGGCCTTCAGGCTGGCCGTCTGGTCCTCGACCACCTGGGTCCCCGCCTCAGGGAGCTGTTCGACGCGTGTTTAGTGTCCGGACGGTTCCCTGGGTGCTGGAAGGAGGGAAGGCTGGTGCTCCTGCCGAAGCCGGGACGGTCTCCGGGGTTGCCTTCGGCCTACAGGCCTATCATGCTGCTCGATGACACGGGCAAGCTACTGGAGAGGGTGGTAGCTGCCCGCATCGAGTGGCACCTCGTCGGCACGGGGCCTGATCTGTCGGACGCCCAGTTTGGGTTTAGGAGGGGTCGTTCGACGATCGCGGCTCTGTTGCGCCTGAGGGCCGTGGCGACTGAGGCCGTCACCAGTGGGGGAGTGCTGCCGGCCATCGCTAGGGCGATGGTCGACAGCGTCGGGAATTGGGACGCGGTCGCAGCCTTCTGCGAGACAGTGATCTCGCAGAAGGAGGCGGCGGATCGTCTGCGCGAGGAGCGCAGCCTCGATGAGGAGATCCGCCGACGGCGACTGGGGCGGCGCAGGCGCAACTATCTGCGCCTCATGCCGCCCTAGCCGAGGCCGCGGGTGACGTGCCTGGGTCGATGGGAGGGTACCCCACGTAGGGGGTATTCCGTCGGGCCGACCTCTGATGACATGTAAACCTGCTCCGGTGGTCGGCCCAATGACGAAGGCGAGGTGGTTTGCGGGTGGGTTGCGGGAGTTGCGTGCTTAAGCCCATCTGTCGCCCCGGACGGAGTGTTGCGGAGGCGCACAGACCGCAGCCCACCCACAAAAAAAAAAAAAAAAAAAGACAAGGAATACTTGAAACAAAATTCTGTGCTACCTTTGACCAGAGTGGTATAGTAGGTAAATTTCCCTTCCATAGTGAAGGAGGTACAATGGTACATATATGAGCTGAGATGAAAACAATATGAACCATATTTATCTTTCGTACGGTGACGGAGAAAGAATACAATTCATCAACCACATTCTTGCCCGTAAATGGCGTAAATACGACTAACGCGTATGATTTGCAGACAACATCGAAGGACAACATCGAAGGAAAACTCGAAAAAAACCTTGTACCAACATGTTTGACTAGCGTGGTATAGTAAGTCAATTAACTTCCCATTGTGGTAGAGCCAAGAGCCCAGGTGTGAGACGTATATAAGCTGGAATGATCAATCAATCATAATTCGAAATAGTGTAACTAATAGGTATATGTATAATTCATGTAAGTCCCTGTGTTGAGTCAAACCTCTTTTAGATTGGAATGAAAAAGTTGACTTACTATACCATGCTAGCTGTACGTATTCGCATAAATATTAATAACCTCTCTGCATCGAGTTAATATAGGTAAATGTTATCACAAAATATATCCGTGTGCGATACTAAATGATTAAGAATACCTACAATACGTTATCTTTTCGTGAGAATTATAAAACCGCTTAAAAATCACTAATAGAATAGACAAATAAAAAAAAAAATATTCTGAATAAGCCCTTCAAGGGCAATTCCATATTGTCAAATTTACACATAGTTTAAAATAATCCAAAAATCTACCACCGAATACCAACATGGCCACAAGCTGAGAAGATCCGGCAAGAAATTCAGCGGGTTGTCATGTTTTAAATAATTTCTTTCCAATAAAATTGTATGTATATTACGTATGGTATTAGCTGCAGTGTGACGCCCTTCGAAGTAAAGTTAACTACTACAGCAGCCATTACTCCTCTCAACCACATTGAAAAGAAGAGAGCGACACGCTCCACCGACCTACCACAATCCTTTTCAGTGAGCATGACCAAACCATATACTGCGATCTAGTAACAATGTTAAAAAGAGCAAAAACTAAATTCATTTGGCAAAACACGCTACGCTATACAATTACAAGAATAATAACAAAAAACTTAGAGTTCAAACGACAAATTAGGACCGCCATAAAGCTGTACCAATTGACATAACATAAATAAAATAAATTTCTAAATGCAAACTGCATTCCTTTGCAAATCTATCGATAAAGATCCCCACGCTAGGCAAATGGTTTAGCGATCGAAGTTAGTATAATGGGAATAAGTATTATTTTTATGTCATTATATCCTTCTAAAGAGATTTAAGTGATGTGACATATTAAAAATACAACTTACTCCCCTCTTTTTTGCACGTGGATGTCGTAAAATACCACTAGAGATAGGATATGTAGCTAATATTCGTGTAGAAAATGTAAACTCGCTACAGAAAACCTACTCCTATTCCAAACCATCTGATCAGCGTCGTATAGTAGGTCAATTGCCATCCCATTATGGAAATTAATCGAGCCCAACAGTGTATATAGCTGTAATAAGGATGATTAATAAATAATGAGAGAGCTGAGACCTGGCAAACAAGCAAATAGTACAGCTTAGTAAGTGATGCTGTCGCTCATGGACCGACGCCGCTATTTACCGTGAAGAAAGTGAAGAGAATGTGAATACTTACACTAAATGTTGATACTAAAAGCATCACCAAAACCCGCCACATGCAAACACCTTTAGAAAGTTGGGCTGCCGACTCTCTCGCTCCCTGAACGAAGCGCAGTAATAAATTGCTACTACTTAGACGCCGATTTTCTGCGAGAGCGTGCTACCCCGGACGGACCGGTCCACGGCTGTAGACAAACAACTGCCAACAGTATGATCCTACCACTATTGTCCGTATCGTATCGTTAATATTAAATAGTCTTCACAATAAATAGTCTTCACATCATATATGCGAAAATGGTAATAATTGTTCTTTGTATTAAAATTTAACTAATTTATAGCACGAGCCTTGTGGCTTACACCTTGACTTTCCTTCCATTGACTATTTCCTATCTCCTGTTCCTGTTTCATTGCTTTTTATATCTCGACTTTGTAATATCCTATGATGCTTTTCGAATATAAATTATCAAAAAGTAATTAAAATCTTTCTATATTAATTTATGTTGTTATTATGTAAAATTTCAAACATCCTTTTAAGTATTAATTAAAATATTTGTGCTAATCCCTTGGACTGTTAATAAACACTGTTAATCATCTCATCATCTCAGCCCATATACGTCCCACTGTTGGGCTCGGGCCTCCTCCATAATGGAAAGGTAATTGACCTACTATAGCATGTTGGTCTGACGTGTGGGTATAGGGTTTTATTTAGAGTTTTCCTTCTCTCGCATAGATGTTATATGCGTTTTATATCCCTTAGCCGTCTCGTACGATCACTCACGGGTAAGATAGGGGGTGGTAAATTGTATTCTTACTCCGTCACTACACCACACTGTTAATAAACACTGTTAATAAAGTGTCCCACTGCTGGGCTCAAGCCATCGAAACTAATGTAACGTTGCTTGCTTGTATAATAACGTATATTTTATTAAAACATAGTAATGAAAAAAAAAAAACGGTTGTCAATTAAGTGATCATCGACTCGCATTTTTACGAATGAAATGTTTAAAAATGACATTTTATATACTTAATATATTTTAGTTATTGTCCAGCATTAGCACTAACATACATAAAGAGAGAAAAATAGAACTACTATACCACGTCAATCAGACGGAGTGCTAATGTAACTTTATTTCGGGCCGATCACTGATGACAAGTCACCCTGCAGCGGTGGTCGGCCCAACGACGAAGGCGACGTGTCACGGGTGGGTGGGCCACGCATCGCCCCTCTGTCGTCCCGAATGGAGCCGGGCGGCGGTTGCGCTGACCGTAGCCCACAACCAAAATAAAAAAAGGTTTTTATTTCGAATATCCTTTCTATTGCAGTGATATAAGGGGCTTACTTACTTACCGTGTGGCGACGGGCTGAGAATACATATGTCGCCACCCCTTACTTGCCCGTGGGAGTCGTAAAAATCGGCTGAGGGTTCACCAGGAGAGCAGGGCAGCAGCTCTCTCCTGGGAAACCTAAAACATCTATACTGCGATCGCCAACCCGCCTACCAAGCGTGGCGATTACGACAATATCCCCTTTTTTAGAAATGGCGTACAATAAAAAAATGGCCTCCAGTCACGGCGGCTCCGGTACTCTACGGGCTCATTTTGGTGGCGGGCCCAGTAGTGGTGGAGCGGGGGATGCGAGAAATCTCCGGCAGCGATCCGGCTACCAACAAAAACGACCCTTGGCCCTGGTAACACACAATATTCGGACACTCAGGACTGACGAGAGGGTCATCGAGCTGGAAGAGGAATTGAGCAAAATCCGCTGGGACATTGTAGGATTATCAGAAGTGCGAAGAGAGGGCGAGGGCACAATAATCCTCCAGTCTGGAAACTTGCTCTTCTACCGGGAGGGCGATCACCCGTCCCAAGGTGGTATAGGGTTTATCGTTCGTAGGTCTCTCGTAGACAACGTGGAGAGGATCGAGAGTGTGTCGACAAGGGTATCATACCTTATACTCAGAATGACCAAGAGGTATTCGCTGAAGGTTATACAGGTATACGCACCGACCTCGACATACTCCGACGACGAGGTGGAGGCATTTTACGAGGACATCTCGAAAGCCATACACACGTCCAAAACCCACTTCACGGTAGTCATGGGAGACTTTAACGCGAAAATAGGCAAAGGGAGTGATGATGAGTTGAGAGTGGGGAAACATGGATATGGACAGAGAAACCAGAGGGGCCAGAAACTGGCCGATTTTCTGGAGAGGGAAAGCTTCTTTATTATGAATTCCTTCTTCAGGAAGCAGCCACAAAGGAAATAGACCTGGATTAGCCCCGATGGTTCAACAAAAAACGAGATAGACTTCATCTTGTCAGACAAACGACAGATATTCAATGATGTCTCAGTGATCAGCAGGATTAAAACTGGGAGCGATCACCGGATGGTACGAGCCACATTGAATATCGACACAAAAGTCGAGCGGTCATGCTTGATGAAGTCTACACTCCGATCTACATCTGTCCAATACCAGAACCTCGAAGGCTTTCAACTCGAATTACACAATCACTTCCATTGTCTGGACGAATGCGAATCTCGGAACGATATGAACAACAGGTTCGTGGAAACTGTCCACGCGGTTGGGTCGAAATTTTTCAAGGCTCACCGCGTTAATAGACCTAAAAAACTTTCTGACCAGACTCTCGAGCTCATGGGGCGGAGAAAAGAAATGACGGTGCAGTCTTCAGCCGATTGGTCCAAACATAGGCAGTTAAATAGGCAGATCTCCAGGTCTGTGCGTCGCGATATTCCCCGATTTAATACGCTCCGTATTAAAGAAACGATAGAGCGGAATCGTGGCCCAAAAGTGTTCGCACAAGATCTGTCTATTGAGCAAAGCCAAATGACTAAGCTGAAGACGGACGATAGCACTGTCATTTCATCCCAAAGTGAGATCTTGGGAGAGGTCAAAAGGTTCTATGGACAGTTATACAAATCATCCCGAAATCCTGTTGTCGGCTTGGTGCAAGATCCCAGATTCAAGCTAACTCGGCACTATACCAAAGAAATCCCGGACATCAGCTTGTACGAGATCAGAATGGCTCTCAAACAACTACGTAACGGTAAGGCACCGGGAAATGACGGAATTACGGCAGAGCTTCTGAAGGCGGGCGGCAAGCCAGTCTTAATAGCCCTTCAAAAGCTATTTAATTCCGTTATCCTCGGGGGCGACGTTCCAGAGTCGTGGACCAGGAGTGAGGTGGTGCTGTTCTTCAAGAAGGGTGACAAAGCTCTTCTAAAGAACTACAGACCCATCTTACTCCTGAGCCATGTTTATAAGTTGTTCTCGAGGGTCATTATCAATCGACTCTCGCGCAAGCTCGATGACTTCCAGCCGCCCGAACAAGCCGGCTTCCGAAAAGGCTACAGCACCATAGACCATATCCATCCCCTCACACTTCGGCAGATTATACAAAAGACCGAGGAGTATAATCGGCCCCTGTGCTTAGCGTTTGTGGACTATGAGAAAGCCTTTGATTCAGTCGAAACCTGGGCGGTGCTGCAGTCCCTTCAGCGGTGCCAAATCGACTATATCGAAGTGCTGAAGTGTTTGTATAGGAACGCCACAATGTCAGTCCGTATCCGGGATAAGAGTACGAAACCGATCCAGTTGCAGAAAGGCGTGAGACAGGGAGATGTCATCTCTCCGAAACTGTTCACCACTGCACTGGAAGATGTCTTCAAGCTCTTAGACTGGACTGGACTCGGCATCAACATTAACGGCGAATACATCACTCACCTTCAATTTGCGGACGATATAGTCGTTATGGCAGAATCCATGGAGGACCTTGGCACAATGCTCAATGATCTCAGCAGGGTATCCCAACTAGTGGGTTTACGAATGAACATGGACAAGACGAAAGTCATGTCAAATGCCCATGTCATTCCTGTACCGGTCCTAGTTGGCAATGCGATTCTTGAAGTTGTCGATCACTATGTTTACCTAGGACAAACAGTCCAGTTAGGTAGATCCAATTTCGAGAAAGAGATCAGCCGACGAATCCAACTCGGTTGGGCAGCGTTCGGGAAACTTAAGAGGATCTTCTCGTCCAACATACCTCAGTGTCTGAAAACACAGGTCTTTGACCAGTGTGTGTTACCAGTGATGACTTACGGCACGGAAACGTGGTCCCTAAATGTAGGCCTCATATCAAGGCTCAAAGTCGCTCAGCGTGCTATGGAGCGGGCTATGCTCGGGATTTCTCTGCGAGATAGAATCCGGAATACGGAAATCCGCAGAAGAACGGGTGTAACCGACATAGCACGAAGAATTAGCACGCTGAAGTGGCAATGGGCAGGCCACATCGCTCGACGAACCGACAACCGCTGGGGAAGAAAGGTTCTCGAGTGGCGACCACGTATCGGACGAGGCAGTGTGGGACGCCCCCTCACTAGGTGGACCGATGACCTAGTGAAAGTAGCTTGGCGTCGTTGGATGCAGGCGGCACAGGACCGCTCATTGTGGCGTAACATGAGGGAGGCCAACATCTAGCAGTGGACGGCGATAGGCTGAAATGATGATGAAATGATGAAGGGGCTTACTTAGTCATTTTTTACAATCGTTTGCGAGAAAGGTTGGCGATATATTTGTAGTCTTACTTCTGTAAGTCAACCGTGACAATACTCTATCACCACAAAAAGGAGGTCGTTATATAAACCTCCTTAAATATTTGTATTTATCAATTCAAATATTTTATTAAACGATCATCACTAGCATCCCAGCCATGTAAGTCCCACTGTTAATTAAGACTTTTTTTTGGGGTGGGGTGCGGTCGGCGCGCTCCTCGCACCACTCCGTCCGATGCGATAGAGGGGCGTAAGCACGCAACACCCGCAACCCACCCACGATGCAGGTCGCCTTCGTCGTTGGGCCGACCACCGGAACAGGGTTACTTGTCATCAGTGGTCGACCCGACGGAATACCACCTACTTGGGGTACCCTCCCATCGACGTCTTACCTCACGCGGTCGGCCTCTCGGCGGGTGACGGACTAATTCCCCGGTCACATCATCCGCGGCCTCGGCTAGGCCGGCATGAGGCGCAGGTATTCGCGCCTGTGCCGCCCCAGTCGCCGGCGGCGGATCGCCTCATCGAGGGTGCGCTTCTCGCGCAGGCGATCCGCCGCCTCCACTGTTAATTAAGACTGGGATTCCTCCAAAATGATAATGAAATTGACCGACTATACCATGGTAGTCAAACGCGTTGGTATAGGGTATTACTTCGTGTTTACCTTCTCTTGCATAGATTGTATCTACATATTATCCTTTAGTCGTCTTTTACGAAACCCACGAGCCAGAAAAGCGGTGGTGAACAGTATTCATGCTCCATCACTACACTACGATATAGACATAATTTCGATTTTCAATATCACTATTCGCTCATTTCTCAATTACTAAGATTGAAAATCATAATGTTTATTACTTACATAACTCTTATTGAACTTAAACAAATTCTTAAAGTATACGAGAGAGAATAATTCTTTATTTAATAAAATTATTGATTTATAAATAGGTATTTAAATACTTTCATTATTAGTGAAGAAAATAATCTTTAAAAGGGGATGTTTAAGTCAATTAACTTCTTTAATATTATGAAAAAGGTTTAAATTCGATATCCAATCATCGAACCATGGGCTGTAAAAATAGTTTAGATCGGCTATCTTGTCATTGAAATTAACAGTATTCAAAATGACGCAAAGTTATAGTATAATTAATTAATTACTGATTTATTCGTGGAGAACTTTATCCTATATATAATTGTACATATTATTAGAAGTGCCTTATAAATTTCCTTATTGTATTCTAATTATTCAAAGAATCACAATATAATTACTATCAATAATATCGTTGGAGTCAAAGGAAAACCAATAATAGTGAATAAATTATAGTCTGTACATTTACTGAGAAGTTAGTGACGAATACTTCGTTCTTTGAAGTATTGTTAAAGGAAAAACTATCTATCCATATAATAAAATTGAAAGAGATTGTTATGTGTACGATATAAGTATTGATGAAAAAAGAATATGGGATGTCTTTATTACAACAACGGACGCTAAAAGAAAATTTTAAGAATCTTACCTGCCTGTCTATATATTTCTACATATACCAAGTAAATACGTATGAAATTGAATACAGTTTTCACTGATATATTGTTAGTGTTCTAATTTAAAATATAGTATCATCTAGATTCTAGAATAAACAATAATCAATCTTAATATAAATATAATAAATTATATAAATATAATAATGAATCTTAAAACAATAAATATCTAATTAACGCAACCAACATCCGCGTTGTTGGAATAACAATACAATTCACCACTCCCTATTTTGATAGTGGATATCATATAAAAATATTTATTGCAATAAAACTTCAATGTAGATAAATTTTAGATTTTTGTTAATTTTTCAAAAACAGTTTGCCCGATTTCGATCAAATTTACATGGAACCATTTGGGAAGTACACAATTTCCAACAAAAAAAAATTTTCAAATTGGTTAGGAAGCAACGGAGTTTATGCGCGAACAAAAAAAAATACAAACATCCAAATTGAGAACCTCCTCCTTGTTTAGAAGTCGGTTAAAACGACTGATATATGTATAGAGATAATATGCATAGACTAAGTGACTGAGAGAAATAATATGTCTATGCAAGGTAAAGAAAACTCACAATGAAACCCTATATCAATCCATCTGACCAGCGTGGTAAATATCTCAAGATCTTCCTTTTTTTTGTTTGTTGAGGACACGGCACAGCACATTTCGAGCGTGTTCTCATCACGATCGCAGGGGCGGTAGGGCGGTGTGCTCTGCCTTCTCACGACCGTGTGTAAGTACTGGCTGCCCCGTCGATACCTGCACCAGTCGGAAGGAAAGCACCCCGTGCTGTCGACCCAAACACTCCTTCAGCACCGGTAGAAAGGTCTCAATCAGGATGCTCAAGCCTATCAGTGGGACCTATCAAGATAATGATGATAAACGTAAGTCAAGCAGCGTACACAACTATAATTTTGTAAGACCTCTCATCTTTATACATACATAAATTTCTTGCGTACGTGTGTATGTCACTGAACTCCTAAACGGCTGGACCGATGTTGATGAAATTTTTTGTGTGTGTTCAAGAGGATTCGAGAATGGTTTAGATTCACAATTGGACCCGATAGGTGGCGCTGAAACCCTTTTATTTTATTTGAACAGAACAATGTATGTTGGTTCAGCTAGTAGGTATACGTATAAAAACGTATTACATTTATAAAAAGACTTTAAGATGCTAGTAGTATCAACATACCCTCATAACAGTCTGTAGCAATTCGATCCTAACTGAAAAGAAAAACTAGACCCGAATTTTCTATTATGTTATTATCTATGTGAAATTTAATTATACGTAAACATCTGAGTCTTGAAACTCTAAATATAAATTTAATAAATCACATTACTTGAACTTTCAAATATTTTTTATCATAGTGAAACTTAATATAAAAATACTATATAATAACTTTGAATTTGAAAGCGCAAAGGAGAGCAAATAGTTGGCAAAGAAATAAACGAGGTCCAACGAAGATCGCACAGATTGAAATGTACCGGCATAAATATACCACGTGCCTTTAAAGGCTACATAAAAACCGCCCATAGCAATAAATTATAACCAATTTTAAAAGGGCTATTCACGGGCATACAAGTTGGCCTATCGAAAGATATGGAAGGTTTTTCATGAATTGGCGTACCGGTGTGGGCAGGCTGCCTTGTCGCAACCACGGAAGGCCGGCGGTCAGGGTTATACCAAACGGTGCCGAGGGAGCTACCATACCTGTTGGCCAAAGCTCTCCCGTGGGACTTAGAAGGGGAGATGCTCGCAAGACTTTAACGTTGGATATTGGCCATCAGAACGAGAGGCACCACAGTCTCACTGAGCGAGATGACCGCCTGCGAGGCAAAATCCGTCATGACGTCATCGTCTGTTGAGCAGTTCATAGCAACTTAATTAGAGTTTATCAACGCGTCGCATCTTTTCATCATCATCTCGGCTCGTATATATCCCATTGCTGCCCTCGAGACTCTTCCACAATAGGAGGGCAATTGACTTCTTATACCATGCAGGTCAGACGAGTCGGTATAGGATTTTATTTCAAGTTTTCTTTCTCTTTCATGATGTTATCTGCTGTTATCAGATGTTAGCTGTTCCCTTAGTCGTCTTTTACGACTCCCACGGGTAAGGGAGTGTTTAATTGTATTCTTACTCTGCCATTAGACGGCAAGTGTGTTCTATTACGGTACAATTTTGAGACTCATGTCCAACTATGAGACATTTGTGTGGCCAAAAGTGTATGATGAATAATTTAATTTGAAATGAAGAGAAAAAGGATAGCAAAATATAAATATGTTATCCGATTATTCTGGTTAGAAATGCCAACAAGTTGAGAAACGAATAGTACCTTCCAACACCGCAATACAAACCTGCTAGCTTTCACGTAATAAAAAATACTAAACGCTGTAATGAGCAACAAAACAACACGATAAATTTAAACCTAAAGAGGTGTTATAATTAATGTTTTGAAGTTAAAAGGATGACCGTAAACGGCGGGTTAATTTCTTAACCCTTTGCCTTTGTACAGCAATGTCATAATTTTTATGAAGACAAATATTATAGTGTACCAACAACTGTAAGCGATCGAAGAAGTTTATTTTTTGTTGTCTTTGTTGCAATCTCTATGGTTTAAGTTAGTGAGTGTGTAAGTTTAATATTTTCTTAATATAAAACAGAGGTATGTAGTCTACGTTTTCTTTTAGCTTCATTTGAAATTATTTATAAAAATAATACTGTTTTGCCTATCTCCTATTTAATTAGTCGCGACTTACTAACATACGCTTACTTTTTCTTTCAGAAGTAATGTTCAGTAAATTATTTAATGATACACGACTGTTATACAAATTAAAAAGAAAATATTATATTATAATTTTTATTATGATATATAGCATATTAAACCATGTTTATAATTAAAATAAGGACATTATTACGATGTAAGAATTGCAATAAATTAAAGATTAAGATATAGATAATCTTGAAAAGAAAAGGCGGTTATTTCATATATTTTTAAAAAATATACTTATTTTGTAGTAATATTTGTTTTTATAATTATATTTTTTACGTGTGGTAACGGAGTAAGAATACAATTCGCCACCCCCTCTCTTGCCCGTGGATGTCGTAAAAGACGACTAAGCGATAAAATATGCATATAACAGATGTTATTGCATAGATATGCAAGAGAAGGAAAACTCGAAATAAAACCCTATACCAACCCGCCTGACCAACGTGGTATAGTAAGTCAATTTCCCTCCCGTTGTGGAGGAGTCTCGACCCCAGCAATGGGACGTATATGAGCTATGATGATGATAATAATACTTATTATGTAAATTCTAATTGCCTTATCACATTTTTCCATTTAGTTAATGTAACAACTAATAACTAATTTCCTTGTACCATGAACTATGCAAAAGTTAAAAGTAGTAAAATTTAAAGATAGGTGACATTTTATTAAAAAAAGACATTTTATTAAAAATTAAAAATATAATTTTATTTAAAGTTAGGTGGACATTACCTATGTGTTAACATTTTCTTTTTGCTGTTGATTAATATTCAATTACTATGTGGATTAATATGTGAATAATAATAGTTTAATTAATACAGTCACCACTACCTATCTTGGCTGTGGGTCTCGTAAAAGGCAACTAAGGGATATGATATGCAAATAACAGCTGTGCAAAAGATGGAAAAATTTAAATGGAATCCCATACCAACACGACTGACCAGCGTGGTATAGTAGGTTAATTGCACTCCTATTGTAGATTAGCCTCGAGCCCAGCAGTGGGACGTATATGACCTGAAATGAATGAATACTTAAAACTCTCCAGTATATAATGAAGATTAGGCAGACAGGCTGGAGAGGTCTCGGTACAGTGTCAGAACCGTCGAGGCCTTCCGACTGGTGCTGACGGAATGGTTGGGTCGGCTACACGTGGTGCTACCACTGCGATTGTGACAAGGACACGACGCAACACATGCTCGAGGTGTGTGCCGCGTAGGAAGAGTAGCGTCGTGAACTCGACGCAATCATGCCTTCCGACTTGACTAGGTCGGTAAGACTATCGCTAGGGAAATGCTCGACAGCGTCAGGAACTGGGACGTGGTCACCGCCTTCTGCGAGGCAGTCATCCTGCGAAATGAGGATCGTGCGCGGCAGGAACGCCTCCATGGCGACATGGTCCGCCACCGGTGACTCGAGCGGCGCAGGCGCGAGTATCTGCGCCTAATGCCGCCCTAGCCTAGGCCACGGTTGACTGGATCGAGGATTAGTCCGTCACCCGCAGAGAGGCTGACTGCGCGACGGCGATTGATGTCCCGGGAAAGGGACGTCGGAAGGGGAGGGTACCCCACAGGATATCCCGCCGGGTCGGCCACGGTGGACAAGGAACTCGGTACCGGTGGTTGGCCTAATAGTGATGGAGAGGAGATAATCCACCGTGGGTTATGGGGTCGTGCGCAGCTCCTTCGTAACCCCGGATGGAGCGGATGACGTGTGCGCTGACCATTGCCCAACCCAAAAAAAAAATGTATATAATGAACATACGTTACACTTAAATAACACGTTGGAAGTTGAGGATACACTTTAGTCCTCCCAAGATCATGAATGCCGGAATATCGGACAAAAATGTATTAAAAGAAATAAAATTAAAAAAAAAATTGTTTCATATAAATTATGTTTATTTTATTTCTTATAAAAAATGTCTAATTTAAAAAAGTACATTATTTATAAATTTTATTACGTTATTCTTTCCCTATATTTCGAAAACTTCAATATTAATATCCCTACGAGGACGATACTACTGTGACCATGAATACTGTATATTAAAAAAAATAAACAAAATTTAAAAAAAAAAAAGAAATTCTTTTCAAAATTAAATAACTTTAATTATAAACAATAGCAGAAATTAAGTACATATATACCACAAATATATATATAGGTATATCATGATATTGAACTCGCGTCGTTGCGTAAGTTTCGTAAAAGGTGATTAGAGGAATATTCCTCTCGGATATAGGGGTATATACCCTTCATCCTATACATAGTACTTAGATTCGGTTATGATTTATTACTATCTAGTAAACACATACTATCTTACTTAACTAAGTTAGATGTTTATATTTTGATACATTGAAAGAATACCTAACAGCTACTTTCATGAATACTGCCTATTTTAAGTACTGTAATACCAAAAAAACATGGAATATAAAAATAATATGACCAGTCTGAAATTAATTAAATAAAAATTTCGGATTAAGCAATAGTTTTCTTATTTATTTTTGTATAATATCGACATAGCAAGAAAAAAGTACACGACGGGACCGTTAAACTTTATCTTATTTTTCTTTCATTTTGGATTTACAGGCGCTCTACTAATGTCACATTAAAGGTCTTTACCTCAACAATATTAGATTAGTCAATTTCGTTAATTTTTTTCTCCTGCTACAGTATTCCTGCTATTTATTTTTTTTTTGACGTGACAACGTCTTATAATTCGATGGAGCCGGCTGCACACACGAAAAAACATGACGTATGCGGCGTTACCGCGCTCTGAGGTGTTCCATTTAAGGCTTGATCCATACAAAATATCTATCAAACAAATAAAATTAAAATTTTCTTTTGAAAAATTAAACCATTCCATCAGTATTTTCTTATGACGTTGTCACATTCAACTATCGTCAGTAAACCGACTTTACAGACAACCGATTTTTTTTTTATAAAAGTCTAACACCTACACCTGCACTAATGAAATAATCCTTGTATAGCGGGGGGCTTTACAAATACATATATAATTAAAGGACACAAATACATCCAAATTCAGAACAACAATTTATGGATCGCACAAAGTGTTGCCCTGCGTGGGATTCGGACCCGCGACACTGGTACTGTAGGTCGGCTCTTATCTTACCCACTATACTATCTGTGCAATCTATGCCATCAGTTAATAGTTAAAACATAGGAATAAACCATTAACGTATATGATATACATATTAATCTATACCAATAAATAAAATTGGAGTGTCTGTTTGTAATGACAAAATAATAGGCTTGTTTCATGCTCACACGGTTATTTGCACGACACCTATGCCTAAAATAGCAATTAAAAAATTTTTGTCTGTCTGTCTGTCTGTCTGTTTGTTCAGGGTAATCTTCAAAACGGCTGGACCGATTTCAAAAATTCTTTCACCAATGGAAAGCTATAATATCAGGGCGTAAACTAGGCTATATTTTATCCCGGTATTCCTACGGGAACGGGAACTACGCGGGTAAAACGACTATAACCTATAACCGAAGCGAAGCAAGGGCGGGTTGCTAGTTATTATATAAAACAAGTGAGTTATTAAGCGCATAAACACACTTCGTTTGGACTGACTCTTCAATATAATTCACACTCCAAGACTTCACAACTGTCAGTATAAATAAAACCACCATGTTCTTTCCACACTAAATTGACTGCGCCTTAGTTTCCAACAGATCTACAAGTAAATCTGAGTACAATAAACTGAGAAACAGAGCTGGTGCCATAAAATCCTGTGTCCCAACGTCTTAGTTAGTCGTTTATTTATGCGAAGGTATATCAAAAAGTGCCAGGTCTTATAGACCGAGGCGCAAATATTTCAAGTGTTAACTAAGTAAAGTCTTCTATTCAATACTGGGTGATTATTTATTGAACTAACATTCGAATTTTATGCGACGAATGTAGGGTTAAAATTCTGTTTTGAGTGTAAGTTATAATAATTAACTATTGGTATTTCTTATGTACTTGTGTATGTCACTGAACTCCTCCTAAAAGGCTGGACCGATGTTGATGAAATTGTTTGTGTATATTTAAACGGGTTCGAGAATTACTCAGAATTCCAATTGGACCCGATAGCTGGCGCTGCTGTTGATTTCAAGGAGAATTCCTATTATTTTATTTGAACAGAACAACGTCTGTTGGGTCAGCTAGTATGAATTATAAATATTAAAATGCGATCATAATCATCATGATCATCTTCGCTCATGTATGTCGCACTATTGGGTTTGAGCCCCAAACAATGTAAGAGAAATTGACCTACCTATACCTAGTCAGGCGAGTTGGTATTTTTTTTTTTATGGGTGGGCTATGGTAAGCGCACGCGCGGTCCAGTCCGTCCGGGGCGATGAAAGGACGGCGTGCGGGCCCACAACCCACCCGTACCCACTCGATGTTGGGTCGACCACCGGAGCAGATGCGACTTGTCATCAGTGGTCGGCCTGACGGAATACCCTTTCGGGTAACCCCACCTCTCGACGTCCTGGGACGTCGTTCGCCGTCGCGAGACCTTTACCACACTAGTCAGGCGAGTTGGTATAGGGTTTTATTTCAAGTGCCCCTTCTCTTGTATAAATGTTATCTGCATAATATATACCTTAGTGCTCTTTTACGATACGCACTGGTCAGAATTGGGCTTGTGAACAGTATACTTATTCCGTCACCACAAGTAAAACGTGATTCGTAAATTTTATTTCACAAATTACGTTAGAATCAATTCTTATTGTGCAGATGACAGCGGTCTACATAAATATTATCATTGGTTTGATATTTAAGCAGGACAATTTTTGCAGGGTACCTATATGTTTGTAAAATCAATATCAAATAAAAAAAAAATCAGAATTTTTATGAGATAAACTCAAAAAAAAATATAACTTTTTTCGTAATTTCTTTATTGTTTTTTATGTAATCTTTATAATAACATATGTTATAATTGGATGGAGATATGAACTAGATTTTAATAATAATTTTTCTTTTTTTCTTACAAATGAATATTTTGATGAGTGCCTACTGTCTAAATATTTATATTGTATTATATTTTTTGCCATAAACGAGAAAAGAAAGAGGTTTGAGAGGTTTACGTTCTCAAAGCTTCAAATTAAACTGAAAGTATTTGTTAAAAAATAACAGGATGAAATAGAAATCATAACCATCATTACATTACAACCATTATAATCATCACCATCATCTCAGTCCCACTGTTGGGCTCGGGACTCCTCCATAATGGAAGGGTAATTGACCTACTATACCACGCTGGTCAGACGTGTTGGTATATGGTTTTATTTCGAGTTTTCCTTCTCTCGCATAGATGTTATATGCGTTTTATATCCCTTAGTCGTCTCGTACGATCACCCACGGGTAAGATAGGGAGTGGTGAATTGTATTCTTACTCCGTCATCACACGGATGACTTATAAATTATAACTGAAACTTTAATTGAGAAAATTTTATTAACATAACTTACATTGCATGTTCAAAAACAATTTACTTAACCAATTAATACTAGAATATTGACACTACACAAGCTACCCTAATAACATTAATACACAACAAAATGTTCTTATATCAGATAGTAAAGATATATCGTTTAATCTAGACTAAGGCGTTGCAAATTGCAACGACAAAGTTCAATTCAACTCGTAATTAAGACTTACACCTGGTGTAATTAATCAGAAGGTTACATTGCGTTTATTTGATAAATTATACACGATAGTGGTTAAATTACTTGGTTATTATATAACGTGAAAATAATATAGTACTTTTTTTTTGGGCGGTGGGTTACAGTCGGCGCACTCCTCGCAACACTCCGTCCGGGGCGACAGAGGGGCGTAAGCACGCGCACCCGCAACCCACCCGTGACACCATCGGAGCAAGGTAACTTGACGTCAGGGGTCTGCCAAATAATGTAGTGCTTACGGTAAACTCCGTTTGGTGGCAGGGTAAGAATACAATTTATCATCCCCTATTGTGTCCGTAAGCATCATAAAAAATCGGCCAAGTGCGAGTAGGACTCACGCACAAAGGGTTCCGAACTACTGAGCAAAAAAGGGACAAATAATCGCGTTTGTTGTATGAGAGTCCCCCTTATTATTTAATTAACTTCGTTTTTAGTATTTGTTGTAATAGCGGCAACAGAAACAAAGAATTTGTAAAAATTTCAACTCTCTAGCTATCGCGGTTCTTGAGGTATAGCCTGGTGACAGACAGACGGACGGACAGACAGCGAAGTCTTAGTAATATGGTCCCGTTTCTACCCTTTGGGTATAGAAACCTAAAAAGGAATAAAGAAGATAATATAAATACATCTGTGCAAGAAAACTCGAAATAAAACCCTATAGGTACCATAGCGTGGTTTTTTTTTTATTGCCAACGGTGGCAAACGGGCAAGCAGCACACCTGATGGTAAGTGAAACTGCTGCACATGGACCTTTGCAATACCAGGGGCACAGCCAGGCCGCTGCCTACCGTCAAGGAAATACTCTTCTTAAACCTCGTTTAAAGAAGGACATGTCATAGCGCTCGGGAAACACAGCAGCAGGTAGTTTATTCCAGAGCTTGCACGTACGTGGGAGAAATGATCACTGGAAACGTACAGTTGAAGACCATAATGTTTCCAGGTGAAATGGATGAACCCTGCTACGATGTCGAGTGGTACGTTGGTAGAATGGTGACGGTGGTACCAAGTCAAACAGTTCCTCGGAGCACTCCCCGTGAAAGAGTCGGTAGAGTACACAGAGTGACCCAAAGTCTCTCCGCTGCTCCAGCGACTCCAATCTATCCGTAAGATTGGGATCCCCAACGATTCGAACAGCCCGTCTTTGCAGGGAGTCAAGTGGTACAGTATGCCAATATCTCTACTATTGTCAAAGAGGTTCGAGCTAAGCAGCAGGACACCTATCAACTGAGATTTGGTAAACTTCTCGTTTCTCTGGTAAACTTATAGGGAAAATCTTTTATATCTTGTCTATAAGATGATGATGATGATTTGGTAAACTTCTTGCGTCAATGGTAAATTTACAGCGAAAAATCTTTTATACTTTATCTAGATAATATAATATTATGAAGTCTTTTGCCATCCGTCAGCCTATCGACTTCCACTCTTAAATATAAGCCTTTCCATAAAAGAGGGACAAAAAATATAATCGTCCTCTTAGCAAGTGGAGGTATGGTAAGGGGTATCATAAGTTTCCGAAGAGTGCGCTGCTGCCCATTCACCTGGGAATCCTTTTGTCACTTTTAACGACTGCCATAGATTAGTAAGAGGTCACTATAAGAACCACTAGATTCATAAGATTTATTTTTTTTCATTTAACAATTGCCAGCTAACCCTATGTCAATAGGATAACGATTATCTGTAGTTAAAACACTAATTTTGCATATCGATTTCATAAATATCAGACAACACTCAAAACCTGTTGTAGATCATCACCGCAGAAATGTTCTTCATTATAATCCCAGTTCATGGAAGTACCACTGCTGAGCTCAAGCCTCCTTTGCGGTGGGAGAGAAATTGACCTACTATAATCATCATCATCACAGCTCACATGCTTCCCAGTGCTAGCCGCGAGCCTCTTCCACAATAGGAGGGAAATTGACTTTCTATGCCACGTTGGTCAGACTGATATGTTGGGTTTTATTTCGAGATTTTCTTCTCTTAAAGATTTCTGATGTTTACGCGAGTATTACACATTTTAAATAAAACTACTTTACGGATTTTATCGCGTTTGTATTTGATTTTTGATTCTTCTCTTGCATAAAAATGCAATAATCACTTAGTTGTCTTTTACGACACCCAGGGACGAGAAATGGGTTGGTGAATTTTATTCTTACTGCCGTACTGCGTCACCATACGGAATCTACTATATATCACGCATCAATTCGTCTCAGATTGGCGTAGAGGTCAGGATATAACCATACTAAACGATAATCGATATAAACGATATAATCACTGTAAAGGAAATTCCAAATAGAAACCTACATGGAACTGTAATTACCAGCGGATTGTTGAAAAGCTAAAGCCCATCGGAACGTATTATATATTGCCCGAAATGATGGATTATTCATTAATACTTTCATTTATTGCCAATGGTCATACGTCGTCAGATAGCTGATACTGTATATTTGTTAAACGTAATTTCAGGTAAGATTGACAGTCCCAATCTTCTTTCTAAAATTGAATTTAATATACCAACAAAATGTTAGACACTATACACCAATCCATCTTCCACCAGCGCCCACCAATTATCGTCAAAATGCATTTCTGTGGCGAGCGGGCAACTATTTGAATCATCAAACTAAAACATTAAACTTTGACCTATTTGTAACTAAGGTGGAACCGATAAGACGGATGCTTAGTTTGGAATTTTTTAAAAAATATGTTTAATGTTACTTTCCCATTTTTGTTTATTTTTTGTTAACTTTTGTTTTCCTATTATCTTTATAATCAGGTCACTTGTTTTTGTATTGCTGCATAAGCGTGGAGACCTATTATTAGCTTTTAGTTTTTATTTGTTCAATTTACAATGTTCTTATTAGCTGTTGGTCTTCCTAATAAAACAAAATAAAATAAAAATAAAATACGCTTTTATTAGCTTCAGATGTATCTATGTTAGTATGTTACGGAATCTTTGAACATGATTTTGACCCCCTTCAAAACGTCAGATTAACTCGAAATTTGGCATACTTATTAAGGACCGATGACATGAATTTGAATTGTAAGGATAACGATCCTTACTAGGATAATCAGGATTAGCAATTTAAGTGTATGTTTTTAGTTTTTTTGAACTATTTATTATATTTATTTTTAAAATGTTTTAAATTTGATATAAAATGTCTGTTTTAATTAAGTCACTCGTTATATATCAGGGGTCATTGTTATATTTCGAAAATAAACAGGTGGCATATGTAAAAATAATAATATACTAGTTTCTAGCCCCGGGTTCGCTTGCGCAAAATGTAATTTGCCCGAAATGTTCCATATCACTTCATCAGATTATGTTTAATTTAGTAAAAAAGTAAACTATTATTTCAGATGCATTACGCGAATAAAAATTATCTTATGTGTTAAGCCAGGGTGTCAACTACCTCAATGTCCAACTTTATCAAAATTTGTATAGCCGTTAGAGTATGAAGAGGTAACAAACATCATCCACACAGCCACAAATTTTCGTCCTAATTATATTAGTATGTTGTGATGTGACGTGACGTGACATGGCGAAACATAGCCTGATGTGACGCGATACGATATGATGTGATGTGAGGTGATGTATTATGACATGATGTGATGTGATGTGAGGTGATGTATTGTGACATGATGTGATGTGATGTGAGGTGATGTATTGTGACATGATGTGATGTGGTATGATTAGTGTGACACTGCCTTTTTTCTTATGTTAGTTAATCACAGTCACTGATAATTATCTTTATTAGTTGTAATATTATTCATATTTATTAGCACATAGTCTCAAGACTAGTAAAGTTCATAGTCTATCCAGTAATTCACCTTATCGACATCTAACTAAATGTCAGGAATGCCATATAAATATTACTGCGCCTGTGTAGTGGTCTCTAAATTAAGACATAAAACCTATATGCTTTGTCTCTGAAACGTGACCTAACGAGACTCATAACTAGGGATAAAGTACTAGCATGCGCATAAACTAAATTCCTGAGCTTAACTTAGACATAAATTCTTATACTTGGATTTGAATGGGTAAATGGTTGGTGAAATATTGTTTGCTAGAAATTGACATATTTTAGGGTTTAAAAGTAGTTTTTTTTTTTATTTATTTTTCCTTTGGAGGGATATTCTTTAACATGGCTGCCGAGCTTTTGACTTATAGATATAAAAGAAAATAAGGGAATGAGTATTTGATTGCCTGCCCATATGTTACGTATATTATAAAAGAAATTGTATTGTACACAGTTTCAGCCGCTATTAGTTTCAAGTGAAAATATTTTTAAAATTGCTACGTTTTTATCCTCTACTACACTCAAAAGGGCTACAATTTTACTACAAACGACTATCTCCAAACTCGTAGGATAGAGATAACTCCAAAGCGAATTTTTTAGAGGTATAGTATAGATAGTCTTAATTCACCATATGTATGTACATATCCTGCATACCAGAACTGCAGCTTAATGTTAGGGAATATCAGACTTCGTTGTTGATACCTATTTCTTTTTACTATCGTCGTCTGAGCTCATACATGTCCCATTACTGGGCCTGAGGGTTATAAGAGAAATTTATATAATATACCGCGCTGGTCAAACAGTTTGGTATAAAGTTTATTTCGAGCTATCCCTGTATTGCACAGATTTTATATATGTACTAGCAACCAACCCTCGCTTCGCTTCAGTTGTAGTCGTTTTACCGGCGTAGTTCCCCTTCCCGTGGGAATACCGAGATAAAATATAGCCTAGTTTACGCCCTGATATTATAGCTTTCTATTGATGAAAGAATTTTTGAAATCGGTCCAGCCGTTTTGAAGATTATCCGGAACAAACAGACAGACAGACAAAAATTTTTTAATCGCTATTTTAGGCATAGATGTCGTGCAAATAACCGTGTGAGCATGAAAAAGTCTAATGTTTTGACATTACAAACAGACACTCCAATTTTATTTATTGGTATAGATTATAACTCTTAGTCGTCTTTTACGATATCCACGGACCAAATAGGTAGTGGTGAGTTGTATCTTACTCCATCATGTGTGCACATAACAAATATGCAGCAAAAGGGAAACTCGAAATGAAACCCTATACCAACCCGCCTGACCAACATGATATAATAGGTCAATTTCTCTCCCAATATTGATGAGGCTCGAGCGCATTAGTGAAACGAATATGAGCTGTGATGATGATGATGATGATTATGTACTTAATAAATAGTTTTATTGCTTACAAAACAATTTCTTTAGTGCTGAGTGATTGGTTAACATGAATCAATTATTAAATAGCATATCATACAAGTTAATTTAAAATTCTACAACCCGTCATACAACACTTCTTTAGCCTTTGGAACAAACCACGCAACGAAGTATTCGACTTCATTATCTCGCCCGCTATTCCGTGTCGTAAGTGAGTAAGAATACAATTCATACCTCTCCACTTATGCGCGTGGGTGTTGTAAAAGATGACTAAAGGATATATAATACAGAATATCTGGTTGACCGAGTTTCGCTCGGAATATTTTTATCGAATTTATTTAGATATATTAATAAAAAATAAATAATGAAAAATATATAAAAAATTACAAATAGAGAATAACAATAACACCGAGATTCGAACCGACGCTGTTTGATTGAAAAAATATCAAAATTAAAACCTGTCACCTTTCCATCTGAGCTATCGTAACTCATGACGTTGCCATCGAAATTTGAATTCATATTCTTTTAAAATTTAATGTCATTGTTTATTTTGCTAAAAACACGGACAAAACAACATTTTCTATAAATAAAACCTAGCTAGATCGATTTTTTAGACCCGAATCCTCTAGTATGCCAAGTTTCAACAAAATCGTTGGAGCCGTTTCCGAGATCCTGAATATATATATATATATATATATATATATATACAAGAATTGCTCGTTTAAAGATATAAGATAACATCACTCTAGGACAAGAAAAACTCGAATTGAAAAACTTCAATATACACTTCTGTACCAGCGTACTGTAGTAGGTCAATTTCTTTCTCATTATGAAGAAGGCTCTAACCCAGCACTGGTACGTACATGAGCAGTGATGAATATATACATCATCATCATTCAGCATTTTATCATGCACTGCAGGATTGTCCAGCATATGCTCCTTCATATTTCGCAACAAAGTTTGGTCTTGTGTCGCCTACATCCAATCAAAATTTTTCAATTCTGCTCTAACTCATAGTGATTTATATCGTACTGTAAAAATGTTCCCTTAATCGATGAAAGCCGACTTTACTCGAACGAGCGTTACATACACCGAGTATGACGACTCAGTCTTATAAAATAAAACACACAAAGCGCAAAAAAAAAAAACAATTGAAGCCAACTCAAAAAATTTTCATAATAAGGTCCCTTCTATGGCAAGTTGGTCCATTTTACGCAACAAAGCTTTCGTGCAGTACCTACTTAAACAATATATCTAATAACGATTGACAAATTTAATCACCTTTGTACGTAGCTGTACATAGTTACGATACATGGAGGTAGCTATACTGAACGCTGCCGGTACAATTTTATGTCACTTTGACGATGTTATCGAATGTGCAAATGCGGCTACTCATACTGGGTGTGCCAGAGAACGCCAACCTTATACAAAATCCCACTTTTTTAGTATAAACTCAATAGGTAAGTTTCAATTAACCTTCTATATGCAGAGTTTAAATGATTTTAGTATGGTGACGGAGTAAGAAGAAAATTGTGCTACTGCATAGAAGGTGAACGGATTTCTTGTATCGACCGCCGGGGATCAGTTCCTATGCATGACAACGCATGACGACGTGCGACCACAAAATAATTGTTTTGAGCTCGGGTACAATGTCAATCCTTATAGTTACCACAAAATAAAAGGCCCGTTTTGACAGTTCATGCCCAAAAAGTTTTCTATTTTATACCGATCGAAATGTTTAGAAGGTTACATTTTTCATTAACGAGTACCGCCCACTGGGCTAAGTGCTGAGGCATAACGATTTTTTCATATTGTCCATAGACTATTAATAATGGGTTAAGGAAAAATAAATCGATCAAGATATATTTTTAAGGCGGACTCGTACTTGGCCGGTGTTATTAATTTTAATACTAGTATTTAGACAAACTAATTACAGAATTTCACCAGCTGTGTAGTGATTTTTAATGAAATTTCAAGACGTCAATATTGACAATATGAAAATGAAATAATATACATATATATGGATGACGATAGCTCAACTGACAATTTTGGCTCATCATCTTAAAAAAATGATTGACTGAAGATTTACTTTTCTCGATATTTTTGTGATTGAGTGAATGTTATTGTAACAAAAATATTAAATGATAGAAAAATGACCATTCGTAACATTGTATCATTTCAAAATACCTACAATATCACAGTTTAAGTAAAATTTTGAAATCAGAACTTTAATCCAATGCACTTTCCAATACATTTTCAAATCGATTATATACTCGTGCAAACTTGAATCGATTTATTGTGAGTATCGAGTACCGAGTCGTATGGTTCATCACTAATTACATCGGTAAGACCAAATGTCAAAACGGGCCTCTTATTTTGTGACAACTATAATTGTATGTTAGGGAAATCCACCCGCGGCACAAAGATTTATTAGTTAGAAAAAAATAATAAGATTATCTTATAAAAACAATCAGTTAAGTCTCTCCAGTTTGATTTTTTGTGGATGTTTTAAAAATAGCTCTGAAAACCTTAAGAAAGTAGGCAGCTGCTCCCTAGTTTCTTCGTAAGCCCTCTCTCTTGGCTCTAGTGAATGGTTATTCACCACATTCAATACTGACTACAATCGTTAACCTACCTGGCAACCATGCCGCTTATCGCATTATTCTCCGATTAGAAGGCATATAACCAACCATGACTGATAATCATTGGATAGAATAATAGTACTTACCTCTTTAAACTCTTTTATTCCTAGAAATTATAAAGGGACACTAATCACAAAATGTTGACAACCACCTCCATAAACCTTTCTATATGTTTCAATAATGAAACAGAGCATAAGATGTGAACGAGTTAGAAAAAGACGCCAATACGGGTAGATGTTAAAACTACTCTTTAATTAACACCGTATTTCATCGATATATAAAGTTGTTTATTAAATAAAATAACGAGAGTTGCGTCATGTTGGTAAATTGCGATATTATTATTATTATTATTATATATTAATAACATATAAGTCATTATTATTACATAAGCTTCATCATCATTATCATCATTTAGCCTATCGCTCATGTTTCGCCACAGCGTGCGGTTCTGTGCCACCTGTATTCAACGACGCCCGGCAACTTATTCTAGGTCATCGGTCCATCTAGCGGGGAAGCGTGATCCGTATCATGGTCGCCACTCGAAAACCCTTCCTCCCCAGCGTTTGTCGATGCGTGTAGCAATGTAGCATATATATTGTGACTTCAGCGTGATAATTCTTCTTGCTATATAGGTCTGATCCGGTTTTCTACGGATTGCGGTACTTCAGATTCCATCTCGCAGAGAAATCGCCAGCATAACGCGCGAGTAAGAATACAATTCATCAGACAACTAGCCCCTCGGCAGCATCTTGGTGATGATGGTCAGCAATGACAGGTCTGTTGTGCCCATTTCTGTGGACAGGACGTGGCGCTGTGGCCCTCAGGCGGGGCATACTTCCAGTGTGTGACATGCATCGTCAATTGCCGTGCCACACTCATGGAATCCTAGAGCCTCTTCTTACCGAAGACCCCATGTCCGGTAAGCGCCTGAATGTTCCAAGTCTAGAATATCATATTTAACTTCCCTTTGCCACCGTAGCCAGCTTTCTGCTTACGTTGGTTATACCCGTTTTTCGACGTATATTTAAGGTTTTATCGTGTACCACGCTCTATAATCACATAAAATTCCCCTTAAACTCTGTTGTATATAATTGTTGCTGTACTGCTGCGTTTATCGTAGCTGTACATTCTCTTTCTTATTAGCTAATTATTCAATTTTACTCCCTGTCTCGTGCTCTGTATTAGAAGAAAAAGCAATCTTTCCAACTCCTAATGTTTTATCTTTTTTCTAACTTTGTACCGGTTCCCAAGACAATTATAAGCTGCCCGAGGATCAAACCTCGCAGAACCTTTTCAACTCCTTATGTGTTAGCTTTATTCTGATACACAAGATAATTAAAAGTAGTTTCTGATGCTCCCGGTAGCAAATCTCAGTGTCATCTATGATGAATATTATGGATGCTAACTTACAGGAGTTACAATGGTCAAATTACTTAAAAAAATAGCAAGAAATAAGCTGATATGACTTGCATTTTATGAATTAAGTATTCAAAGTGTATTATTTTACTACTGTACTGCCATATTGACTATATCCACAACAATTTAAAATAAAAGACACCTTTTTAATAAAATAAACCAATAACAGCGCCGGTCAATTTAGTTATAACAATCGTTGCCGTCGTCTGTCGGCACTAAAATTTTATTGTAGAGGTCCACTTAACCCGCGAGCGACTAAGCCTGTAGTTCCACAAAACAGGGGCACTTAACCCTAATAGTCCTGTCGTTATAGTAAATACTGGATGACTTTTATACACTCGAAGGTTTTATTCTATAATATGAAGATGTGTTCGCTATCACAGCTAGTTTTAGCTTTAACATATTTATTAATAACCTAATCTTTCTTGTATTTGACTAACATATCTTTCTTAAAATATACTAACTTATAGTGACGATTTCCATGTAGTAATGGAGAAGAATACAATTCACCATCTTTCTTGCGGTGGAATCCTTAAAGTCGACTATGGAATATAATATAAAGATAATATTTAAAACTTTTATACAAATAAAACCGTATACAAATTCGTCTGTTTGGCGTTATAGAGCACATAAATATTTCCCCTTTTCTGGAATGGATATGGATGGCGTGATGATGTAGGCCACAGATGTCAAAGAATTAGTACCAGTAGATATCCCAAATGGCGATAACGAGGTATTATTGAGACCACACAATCCTGCCGTCGCCCTGGGTGATTCAGACGAGATGTATCAAAACCATAATCTGTCAAAAAACATATGTTAATATGCCTTCTATTCTCTCGCGTGTCGTAAGAAATTATTTCGTGACATATACGTGATAAATATGGCAAAAACTTATGGCAAAAATATAAAACCCTATGCAATCGATAATCTAAATCCACCTATCCTGATATCCCCTTATCCTAATATCCCCTTATCCTAATATCCACCTATTTGCCGGCTTTGTTGCCATTAACAGTTTCTACTCCCCTTCTATCTATGACGATGTGATTTTGTAGTCATATTTTATTCTTCTGTAGTATATTAACAGGTTCCAACGATGTGTATGTCAAAAATGAAACATTTACTTATGAATTAATGTGAATTTTAGAAATAAAAAGATATAAAGTATTTATTTCGTAATTGCATTACAAAAGCGTCGACGTGTGTCAGTTTGGCCTGACTCGGCCCTAAAATACTCCACTGCCTCCTTCTGCGAGGTAGTCGTCCGCATCCCAAATTGTGACGCTATTGAGCATCATTCTAGTGATGGTTGGCAGTGTCAGATCGACAGCGATGATTGAAACTAGTTCACGGAGCTGCCTTATTGACGCGACATACCTCAAGCGCGGTGGTGGCAAGATGGGGTACTCACCTTCCTCATGACCTTGTGCAGCCGAAAGCTTCGACGGTCCAAACACCGTACCTAGGCCTCTCTAGCCGGACTACCCATCAGTCTACCTCTCAACGCCCAAACGTAGCCGTTGTTCCATGGGGTAAGCCTCATGACATGGACACTACGTTCTCCACACGATTCATAGTTATGTGTCTGTTAAGTTTTTAAAATTCGTCAACATCATTACAATTAAGCTTTTTCTTGTTTACTGATAGATCTAGACCTCCCCACATATAAGAAGATAGCAATATAATCGCTACCATTGCCAGGCAGATTGGTGATCGTAGTTAGATATTATACATTTCCCAGGAACGAACTGATATCGATTTTCCTGGAAACCCTTTAAAAATTTATACGACTCTCACGGGCAAAGACAAAGGTGGCGATTTTGAATGCATTCTTATACCTGGCGGTATAAGAGGTACACGAGGAAATTACTCCATAAATTACAAAGAACAATTTATTTGAAAGCAAGCTATTACGTAAAACCCAGTAATAGGATTGTTGTAACCTCGGTCATAGCTCACAGCGTACTGAAGTGATCACACCTGCTATATGTTAGGGCTAATTGTTTATATACGAATTAGTTTATGGCCATTAAAACTGCGACTCAATAGCTTACGGGACCAAGAGACTCGCGCAGAGAGAGAGATTTTAGACTTTAAATCCATAGCGCACACTTCTGACTTTTTAAACATATGTCTATTGCATTTGTAAATTATTGTTTCTTACTTTAATAGTAAAATCTATACCAATAAATAAAATTGGAGTGTCTGTTTGTAATGTCAAAATAATAGGTTTTTTTCATGCTCACACGGTTACTTGCACGACACCTATGCCTAAAATAGCAATTAAAAAATTTTTGTCTGTCTGTCTGTCTGTTTGTTCCGGGTAATCTTCAAAACGGCTGGACCGATTTCAAAAATTCTTTCACCAATGGAAAGCTATAATATCAGGGCGTAAACTAGGCTATATTTTATCCCGGTATTCCCACGGGAACGGGAACTACGCGGGTAAAACGACTATAACCTATAACCGAAGCGAAGCGAGGGCGGATTGCTAGTAATATAATAAATGATAATTAAGCGCAGAATCAAAAATCAGTTATTCGCTGTGACTTCTAATGGAAACTCATTTTCATGCTGGAATAAATATTTAACATATTCTTTATTTAGAATTTTTAATTCAGTATTATATATTTCATTTTTTATTCTTTATCTTAGATGTAGGTAATTTTATGCAAACATTATCAGTCTTCTTTCTTAGCTTAGGAAACTACATTATAAATAAAAAATCTTCTTGTATCACTAACAAATGTATAAAGTTTCACATCATTGAAATATTTTGAAAGCACATTGATAATTTTATATTTACCGAAAGTGAAGAAGAGTAGAGTTTTATTGTATTATTCTTTTATTTTTTATATTTTCTATTCTTTCTTTATTTCCTTCCGTGTAATGATGAAGAAAGATTACAAATCACCACCCCCCCCCCCTTCTTGCCCGTGGATGTTGTAACATTTGTTATTGTGGTTATTTGACCAATACCTATATGCAAGGGACGGAAAACTGGAAATATAGCCTTATAACAACCCGTCTGACCAGCGTGGTTATAGTAGGTCAATATCACTCTTATTGTGGAGGAGGTTTGTGCCCAGTAGTGGGACATATATGAGCTGTGATGATGATGATGATAATGATTCTTTTCAAAGTGAAATAATTACAATGCATTCACGCTTAAAGGATACCTAGAGCTAAGATATATGAACTGACAATATCACTCTAAAGGAAAGAATATTTTAAATGCAGTCAAAAAAGGCTACCAACTAATCTCAGTAGTACAGTTTTATTTAAAAATAAACTTTCGCTGCTTTCGTGGCCTGATAGTTGATTTGGCCCTTAGTTGACTTCCCGCTCCACAGACAGTTGTTAGACAAACAATACAATATGATATCTTCCACCGACCAATTAAATGATTAAGATCATTTTAATTTATACAACATTTATGTTAATGCTATTTGCATAAATGTTTATTAAAGGATTACTAACAAAAGTTTTGGCCCTGAGTTTATGTATAGTCTTAGCATAATCTCGTACGAGTGCATTACCATTCAATTTAATAACTATTCGACCTGGTCGGCTTCAAATGGTCGCTAAGTAAGGTAAGATTTTTTTTTATTGCCAACGGTGGCAAACCAGCAAGCAGCACACCTGATGGTAAGTGATGCTGCCGCACATGGACCTTTGCAATATCAGGGGCACAGCCAGGCCGTTGCCTACTGTGAAGAAAATACTCTTCTTAAACCTCGTTTAAAGAAGGACATGTCATAGCACTCGGGGAACACAGCAGCAGGTAGTTCATTCCAGAGCTTGCACGTACGTGGGAGAAATGATCATGAAAATTTATCATGTTTGCATTTGATTTTTGATTGCCCGACGTTTTGAACACTTTGCAGCGTTCATGGTCACGGGCGGCCTATTTAATGCGGCAAATGTGTAATACTCGCGTAAACATCAGAAATTATAAAAAAAAAAAAATATTATGTTTCAGAGATATTTTGCATCTTAAAGCCTTTTCTATGATTACTTTAATAACAATTTGTTATGACAGCTATTAGTTCTATGTAATCATGACGATAACGTACGCTCACAAGTATTTTTTGCCAACTTCGCAACGTATTTTGAGAGCACTTCTTACAAATAACAGATAATTCAAATCAAAAATCGTTTAAAATGAAACTATGTATTTTATCGCGTCTGTATTTAATTTTCAATTGGCCAACGTTTTGAACACTATCCAGCATTCATGGTCACGGGACTTCCGTGACTATGAACGGTGCAAAGTGAAAAATAGTTTTAGTTAAAAAAAGTTTTACTTCAAATGATTAATACTCTCTCTCTCTGATTAATCTCTCTATTTCTCTTATCTATGTGGAATAGAAATAAAATAAAATAGCTTCTCTACTCATCATTTTCGTCTCGGTTCATAAACGTTCCACTGCTGGTGCCTCTGTGTAAACCTGGACTTGCCCACATATGGTAGGCTTCAGGTACCGTAAGGAGTAATACAGTAACTACGCCAGTTGGACGTGCTGGGAAACTATTTTCCTGAATTTTCCATCATTTAGTATGTTATGTGCATATTTAATATCACTGAAGTCAAGGAACTCAGCACCGGTGGTCGGCCCAACGACGAAGTCGACGTGCTATATGGGTGGGTTACGGGGTCGCGCGCCGCCCCTCTGTCGCCCTGGACGGAGCCGGGCGGCAGGAGCGCTGACCGTAGCCCACCCAAAAAAAAAATGTGCATTTTCTATAAATAATAAATAAAAGACAGATAATTAGGAATGAAACCTACTAATTTAATTAGAGTCAACTAAACAGACAGATTGTATTGGGTTTTATTTGTAGTTTTTGTTCTTTTGTAAATTAATTATAATTAGGCATATGTTTTTTTTTTTCATATTCTTTTTGTATTATATTCCTTACCTAGCAACCCGCCCTCGCTTCGCTTCGGTTATAGGTTATAGTTGTTTTACCCGCGTAGTTCCCGTGGGAATACCGGGATAAAATATAGCCTAGTTTACGCCCTGATATTATAGCTTTCCATTGGTGAAAGAATTTTTGAAATCGGTCCTGCCGTTTTGAAGATTACCCGGAACAAACAGACAGACAGACAGACAAAAATTTTTTAATTGCTATTTTAGGCATAGGTGTCGTGCAAATAACCGTGTGAGCATGAAAAAAGCCTATTATTTTGACATTACAAACAGACACTCCAATTTTATTTATTGGTATAGATCATCCTTACGACCTCTACAGGCAAGAAGATGGGGTGGTGAATAGTATTCTTACTCCGTCACGACAGGGAAATTTTATGTATTACTAGCAACCCGCCCTCGCTTCGCTTCGATTTCAGTCGTCATACCCGCATGAATTATGCGTGTTCCCGTGGGAATACCGGAATAAGATATAGCTTATGTTACTCTCCCTGATATTATAGCTTTCTATTGGTGAAATAATTTTTGAAAACTGTTCCGTGGTTTAAGCGTGAATGCGTAACAAAGAAACAAACAAACTTACTTTCGCATTTATAATATTAGTAAGGATAAGGATAAGCATATCAAAATCAGCAAAATCTATGGAAGAAAAGGAAAACTGGAAATAAAGCCTAATACAAACATGTCTAACCAATATAGTATAGTAGCATAATTGCCCTTCTAATGTGGAGGGGACTCGAACCCTGCGGTAGAACAAATGTGAACTGAGATGATTTTAATGATGAACGTTGATATATGGGTTGAAAGGAAAGAAAATAAATCACATAAATCAAGCATAATTCAACAGAAAATACGGTAATATACGACCAGATAATAGGGTAATGTACGGCCATTATTCATGGAAGTAATATGATTTTCTCTTATGATGCGATATCTCTAGCTTTATCTTTATAAATTTCTTGTGTACGTGTGTATGTCACTGAATTCCTCCTAAACGGTTGGACCGATGTTGATGAAATTTTTTGTGTGCTTTAAAAGGCATTCGAGAATGGTTTAGATTCAAATTGGATCCGGTAGGTGGCGGTGTTGTCGACTTCAAGGAGAATTCTTTTTATTTTATTTGAACAGAACAACGTCTGTTGGGTCCGCTAGAAACTATATAAAATATCGAAATTAATGTTATTCGTATGGTGACGGAGTAAGAATACAATTCACCACCCCGTCTCTTTCTCGTGGGTATCGTAGAAGGCGACAAAGGGATATTTTGTGTATATAACAAATCTACAAGAGAAGGAAAGCTAAAAATAAAACGCTATTCCAACCCGCTTGACCAGCGTGTATTGTAATACCTCGACAATGGTAACGATGTTATGATTATGATAACAGTAAATGTATCAATATCAGATCATATTACAGCTCAAAATCATAATTGGTTTTGTGAGGATTCAAGTATCAAGTCCTGTCCTTGACTTAAAAGAGGCTTTATGAATTTTGATGCAAAGCGGATTATATTTTACCAGTAGAGGAACCGCCACCGATCTCTGCGTACAATACAAACAATTTGACTGCACAGATGGCGTAGTGGTTAAGATAGCGACCTAGAACGCCAGTGTCGGGGGTTCGAATCCCACGCGGGACAACACTTTGTGCGATCCACAAGTTGTTGTTCTGAGTCTGGATGTAATTTGTGTCCGTTAATTATATGTTTGTAAAGTCCCCCGCAATACAAGGATTATTTCCTTAGTGCAGGGTGTTGTCTTAAATAAATAAATAAAATAAATAAATGAGCCAAATTTGAGATGTTTATATGAAATAGTTTTTAATTAAACACTAACCAATTAAGATGAACCTGGGCTAATTTCATCTGAGCCGTAGTTTCAACGATCACATTCCTCAGGCGACCGTTCATAAAACTATTGCCAATAACTTTGCCCGTCGACCCAAAGTAATTAGTATAACAGAAAGGTGATGATGATAATAATCAATATTCAAAATCACATTTATCATTTTAAACAGAAAGAAAAAGTGCTCTCATAACACTATTATTATTTAAAAGACATTATGTAATATTATTCTGTGTAGTGACGGAGTAAGAATACAATTCACCACCCCATATTTTATCCGACTAGACGATTATGGGATATATCCATACCAATAAATAAAATTGGAGTGTCTGTTTGTAATGTCAAAATAATAGGCCGTTTTCATACTCACACGGCTATTTGCACTATACATATGCCTAAAAATCACTTTATATTTTTTTTTGTCTGTCTGTCTGTTTGTTTCGGGTAATCTTCAAAACGGCTGGACCGATTTAAAAAATTCTTTCACCAATGGAAAACAATAATAATATATAATATCAGGGAGTAAACTACAAACTATTCCCACCGGAACGGGATCTACAGAGATAAGGCGATAGAAACCAAAGCGAAGCGAGGGCGGGTTTCTAGTTTACTCAATATATTCCATAGTCGTCTAGACAGTTATGTATACATAACACTGTACAAGAAAACTCGAAATAAAACCCTGTACTGACTGCCTGACCAATGTGGAGGTGTAAGTCAATTTTCCTCTCTGTGGAGGAGACTTGATCCCAGCAGTGGGACGTATATGAGCTGTGATGATGATAATGATATAAAATTGACAATATTTGAAATTCCACGAGTAGTAAAACTTAGTATGTAGTTTTAATTATATCCCTTAGTCATCTTTTTCGACATACACGAGCAAGATTCTTCCTCCGTCATCACACGGATGATATATATATATATAACATCTATGCAAGAGTAGGCAAACTCGAAACAAAACCATATATACCAACCTGTCTGACAATCATGGTACAGTAAGGTCAATTTACCTTCTATTGTGGAGGAGGCTCGAGCCCAATAGTGGGACGTATATGAGCTGAAATGATGATGAATGATGATAGTTTTAAATTATAATATTTCATGTCCTCAGACTATAAAAATTCCATACCCATCAAAGTAAAACAGTCGGTTGTTCATATTACAGGGATAGGCTCAAACACCTCGTTAGGGTATAACGTAATAATCGCAATTTGCTATTACCTATAGGCCACACGTCGTGTAATCTGAACGGGCATGATGAGTAACCATGAAAATAATGCAGCAGTTAACCATGATGGTTAGAAATTTGAAATACTTAAGACAGTGCTTACATCTCTACATCTACACAAATAAATAAAATTGAAGTGTCTGTTTGTAATGTCAAAATAATAATAGGTTTATGCACACTCCGGTTAGGCAACTAAAAACCACTTTAATTATCTTTTGTGTCTTTGTTCTGGATAATCTTTCAAACTGACCAATTTAAATAATTTATTACTACCAGATCCCTGTGTCATCATCATTATCTTGCTCTTATCCCAATTACTTGGGGTCGACGCAATATTTCATCTTCTTCCATACGCTCCTATCAGACCTCATCTCTGCAGTCGCTCCCAGGCTATCCATGTCATGCCTCACGCAGTCCATCTATCTTTTCTTTGGACTTCCTTTACCCTTAAAGTCTTCAACGATCATACCCAAAACTTTTTCACAACATTACCTTCATCTCACCTCATCACATGTCCATACCATGTTAGCCGTTCACTCTTTGCGGCTGGTGGCAGATTATTTGGAGGGGCGCTACGTCTCTACGCCAATCGAGTAGGGGAGGTTGTGCGAACGCCCATGACGTGCGGTGTTCCACAGGGGTCGGTCCTCGGACCCACCCTGTGGAACATCGCTACGACTGGGCGTTGCGGGGGAGCCTCCCACCCTGGCTGGACGTGATTTGTTACGCCGACGACACGCTCGTCATAGCCCGCGGTAGGACGCTACAAAAGGCGGTAAGCCTGGCGACCTCAGGCACCGAAGAGGTCGTCAACAAAACAAAAGCCGTTCACTCTTTAACTTTACCATCACTGATGCAACTTTCAAACTTCCTCTAATGTGTTCATTTCTCACTTTATCCATTCTTGCCAGATCCCTGTCTATATAAGGAGTAATCCTTTTTTTTATAATCATACCAGTTATTTACAAGATACCTATGCCTAAAAACCACTTTAATTTTAATTGTCTGTTTGTTCGCCGTAATCTTCCAAATGGCCGGAACAATTTTATGAATATTTTACTACTATGTATTTCGGCCGGTCCGGGCTTAGAGCCCGAGGCCTCATGGAATGCAGTCGCGTGTAATAATATTTCACAAGATATTAGAAATTTAAAATGCGGGTTCAAGGCGACTGAAACCGAAGCGAAGCAAGGGCGGATTACTAGTTTCTAATATTATTGAAGAACTAAACGGCTAAATTGTGATTACCGAGAAAAAGATTTATTCTCGGTGATCATAATTTACTTGAGTCACATTTTATTATGCTTTTTTATCATTCCAAGTCCCTACGGCTGGTCTAGAGTGCCCTCTACATAGGCAGGCAATTGACTTACTATGTAACTTTTACGTTCACTCCTAGTTTTTGTTTTCTTGCATAGATATTCATCATCATCATCATTTCAGTTCATCCACTATTGGGTTCGATCCTTTTCACAATAAGAGACCTACTATACCACGTTAGTCAGACGTCTTGTTATAGGGTTTTATTTCGAGTTCTCCTTCTCTTGCATAGATATTATATACATGTAATGCCTTAGTCTTAGTCTTTTACGATACCCTCGGGATGGAGAATTATATTCTTACTGGAGTAAGAAACTTATATCTTTAAACGAGCATTTCTTGTATATATATTCAGGATCTCGGAAACGGCACCAACGATTTTGAGGAAACTTGGCATACTAGAGGTTTTGAGGCCAAAAAATCGATCTAGCTAGGTTTTATTTATAGAAAATGTTGTTTTGTCAGTTTTTTTTAGCAAAATAATATAATGACATTAAATTTTAAAAGAATATGAATTCAAATTTTGCCGTCAACGTCATGAGTTACGATAGCTCAGTTGGGAAGTAGTGCAGTTTCCTTTTACTATTGTTTTGGCATTCAAACGGCGTCGGATCGAATCTCGGTGTTATTATTATTCCCTTTTTATATTTTTATATATTTTTTCATTATTTAATTTTTATTTTTTATTAATATATATCTAAATAAATTCGACAAAAATACAACAAAAATATTTCGAGCGATGCTCGGTCAACCAGATATTATATTTCTAAGTAAGAATATAATAGATATTCGAGTGGTAATGGACCACCACACGAAAATCTTTATGATATAAATACAATGATTTTCTTTTAATGTGATGAGAAAGTCTGCAGTCGTATTTATTTATGGACGTGGAGAGATAAAGGTGACATTGCCATAATAGTACTATAATAATGTAAATGTGAAAAAATCTTGTACAAATCCGTCATTTTTATTTTTTAATTTTTCCTTTTTTTTGGACCAGTGTTTAATCGGTCTATGTAGAGGAAGCTCAAAACCAGCAGTAGGAATATTTGGGCTCCGATGATGATGAGCTTTTTTTTTGAAGATTCTGAATTAGAAGTAAATTAGATGTAAGAATAAAATTTAAGTCGTCCACTGACGTCAAGTCACCTGCTCCGGGGGTTGACCCCCGGGTTACGTGTGTGCGTGCTTATGTCCCCCTGTCGCCCTAGACGGAGCGACGGAGCGACAGAGCGACGGACAAGGAGTGCGCCCACCATAACCCACCCCTAAAAAAAAGAATAAAATTTAAGTAAGTAGATAGTAATTTCCCCTAATTTTTACACTATTTTTACCTATTTTTTGCCTTAGCAATTTAACAAAATTACTGTATAGTTAATAACCACAATCTACAACCTAAACTGGTCTCTAATTTCAACTAGATTAAGCAATCTAGTTATATGTATTAATAAATACAACCCGAGTTTATTAGGGAAAAATAAATTCCGCACAGTGTAAAGTTCAAAGAATGTGAAAATAAACATTAATATATGCTCTTCAAACAGCTGACAGCACCATTACTACGAACTAACAGCGCATACTTAACTAGTGCAAATATTGTAGAAAATGGCAACTGAACTGTGGGTTGGTTTGTATTTTATATTTACTTTCAATAAATGTTACTGCATTTACCTATACTTGTTGATTGGCCTCCACTTGTTGTAACGGGTTAAGAATACAATGTGCCATCAACCCTCATTTTTCCACAGGAGTAAAAAAAATCGCCTTTTTTTTGGGTGGGTTGCGGTCGGCGCGCTCCTCGCACCACTCCGTCCGGGGCGACAGAGGGGCGTAAGCACGTACACCCGTAACCCACCCGCGATGCACGTCGCCTTCGTCATTGGGCCGACCACTGGAGCAGGGTGACTTGACGTCAGTGGTCGGCCCGACGGAGGTCGGCCCGACGGAAGTAAAAAAATCGCCTAAAGGATCATCAAGAGAGACTTATAACACCAATTCGATCCATATTTGACTTCGTCGATACCAGTTACTAATGAAGGCAGGTTCCCCATTAGTAATAGGTAACGATGAAGTCGTCAAAATCGAAGTAAGAATACAATTTTCACCCGTTTTAATATATATATGCTAATATAAGAATACAATTTGCTAGTGGGTGTCGTGAAGAAAGACTAACGGAATCAATATGCATATAACATCTATGCGAGGAAAGGAAAACATGAAATGAAAACGTATAACAACTCATCTGACTAGCGTGGTATAGTAGGTCTCTTATTGTGAAAAGGCTCGAACTCAATAGTGGATGATATAGTGGATCGATCTCCCTCCTTATTATGGAGGAGGCTCGAGTCCAGTAAATGATAATGACGATGATGATGATGCCTTTGATTATTTATTATTGTACTAGCAACCCGCCTTCGCTTCGCTTCTTTTTCAGTCATCTTTCCTGCGTAGTTGCCGTTCTCGTGGGAATACCGGGATAAAATATAGCCTAGGTTATTCCCTGATATTATAGCTTTCAAAAATTTTTTCACCAATGAAAGAATTTTTGAAATCGGTCCAGCCGTTTTGAAGATTACCCGGAACAAACAGACAGACAGACAGACAAAAAAATTATAGTAAAAGTGTATTTTAGGCATATGTATAGTACAAATAACCGTGTGAGCATGAAAAAAGCCTATTATTTTGACATTATCAACAGACACTTCAATTTTATTTATTGGTATAGATTTTCATATAATACTGTCTGGTTCGTGATAGCGTCGGCGTAGGAGAGTTAATATTAGATATCCAGTTTCCAGTAAAAATCAGTGAAAATCCTCGGCAATCATCTTCATTATCTCTGCCCACACAAGTCTCACTGTTGGGCTTAGGCCTCTTCCACAATGGGAGGGTTATTGACCTGCTATACCGCACTCATCAAACGTGTTGGTATAGGGTTTTATCTCGAGTTTTCCTTCTCTTGCATATCCCTTAGACGTCTTTTACGATACCCATGGGCAAAAGAGGGAGTGGTTTTCTTACTACGTCACCACGCGGCAATATCTTATTCGTATTTAAACCTATTACTATTCTGAAAATAAAATGTGATAAATGTTCTTATCTTCAGTGTTGTGGCTCATAAGACGAATAACAAGCTTAGCTGAATATCTATGAACGTGAGAAAACTGTTGCTCTATTCTCATGATAATTTCTCACTCGGTTATTCTTCAGTTCCAAGAGAAAGTAACTTTTTTAATCCGTCACCACATAAATAAGATATATCAGTATAACTACTTACCTTGAAGATCCATCAAACATTCAATAATCAGAATAAATTTGACCATCGTCTGCATCAAGTGTATAGAAAATCTATACACTCAGGTTTAGACAGTAATGAGAATGGTCGTGTATTATCTTATATCTTTAAACGAGCAATTCTTGTATATATATACCTATATATATTTTTTTTCAGGATCTCGGAAACGGCACCAACGATTTTGATGAAACTTTGCATACTAGAGGTTTCGAGGCCAAAAAATCGATCTAACTAGGTTTTATTTATAGACAATGTTGTTTTGTCGGTGTTTTTAGCAAAACAATACAATGACATTAAATTTTAAAAAAATATGAATTCAAATTTCGCCGTCAATGTCATGAGTTACGATAGCTCAGTTGGGAAGTTGAGCAATTTTATTTTAGTTTTGTTTTGGCATTCAAACCGCGTCGGATCGAATCTCGGTGTTATTATTATTCTCTTTTTGTAATTTTTTATATAAATTTCATTATTTATTTTTTTATTTTTTATTAATATATATCTAAATAAATACTACAAAAATACTCCGAGCGAAGCTCGGTCAACCTGATATTTTTATTTATAGAAACATTGTTTTGTCGGTGTTTTTAGCTAATCAATACAATGACACAAATGATATATACAAGAATTGCTCGTTTAAAGATATAAGACTAACTAAAAAAATATAAGATAAGATAATCAGACTTTTTCACGCAAGCCCAGCTAAGAGCATAAGAAGTTATCAAACAAAAATGTATCAATATCTACTTTGTAGCCATCTTGTTCCTCAATCCTGTCCACTATGTAACAGCTTTCAACACGCAGGCGCCGCCGCGCTGACACGCAATTAAATAATGCTCCGAGTGTTCACACTAAATTCAATATCTCGCTCCAGACTCTTTCAGATCTACGAGCATTATGATTCTTATACCACTACTAACAGTAACTCATTTAATCTTACGAAAGTGAAGTGATAAAAACATTAGTGGATTAATTGTATTTTTATATATTAAAATGTAATTCTAATTATCAGCTCACCTAAATAACCACCCATTTTTTTTGAGTGGGCTATGGGTTGGGCTGACCACCGGTACCGAGTTCTTTGTTCTCTCTGGTCGGCCCGAATAACCAGCCCCCCTTTTTTTTGACAGAGGGGCGTAAGCACGCAACACCCGCAACCCACCCTTAACACCACATCGCCTTCGTCGTTGCGCCGACCACCGGAGCAGGGTTACTTGTCATCAGTAGTCAGCCCGACGGAATACCCCCTACTTGGGATACCCTCCCATCGACTGACGTCCCCTCCCTCGGGGAGGACGTCGGTAAATAACCACCCCCTTGGACAACACCCACTGGCATGTGATTAGCTGGGTTGGTGTTTAACGGACGATTTTATTTAGAGTATTCTTTCTCATTCGCAGATGCTACTTGCTTGTCTCTTAGTCTCTTTTATAACCACCCAAGGGAGAGGAAGGTGAAGTGATCTCTGTATTATTGCTCTATCACTGTATGGAATAAACCTTCATAAGATTGTTTTTAATAAACCAGCGTATTTTTTAATTAATCTTCGATTTGAATGACTCCTCTCCTCCTCTACAAAGGTTTTAGAATCTATCACGCTTACCTAATGATGGATGATAAGCTCCGAACGCCATTTAAAAAAAATGTTGGGCATGTAACTCACAATGTTTTTCTTAGTATTATAAAATCAATTGCACAGATGGTGTAGTGGTGGTACCTACCATTCCAGTGCAGTGGGTTCAAGTGCTACGCAAAACAACACTGTGCGATCCACAAATTGGTTTTCTGTGTCTGGATATAATTGGTGTTCATTAATTATGTTTGTAAAGTCCCCCGCAATACATGGATTATTTCCTTAGTGTCACTACAGTTTTCACGTTGTATTTAAAAAAACAGCAATAAAAACAATTTTACACTTATTATAGTAAAATATATACCTACTAGCAGCGCCCTGCCGTTTCACTCGCAGTTCCTCTTCCCGTAGGAATATCTGGATAAATTATAGCCTATGTGTTATTCTGATATGTAAACTATATTATTGTGAAGTTTCATCAAAGTCCATTCAGTAGTTTTTGTGTGAAAGAGCAACAAACATCTTCACATCTTCACATCCTTACATACTCACAAACTTTCACGTTTATAATATTAGTAGGATTACTATCCTATCCTAGTAAAATTACTATCCTAGTAAATCTACTCCAAAATATCGGAGTGTTATTCTATTAGCCCGAAAAAGGTATTACCCCTATTAGCAACTTATTACAGAACAAAATTATTTAAACATACAGTTTTATATTTTCGATTCACAAATAAATATTGCAAAACCTCGAAAGTGCAAACCCTAGATAGTTTATTTTTGTCATAAACCTATAATGGTTTTTCTTTAAACGTATCTTATATATTTAGTTATGTTAGAAATCGCGTTTTTATATGATTTTTGATTTCACGATAACCTTGACCAAATTTTCATGATAATGGACTAGTCCTCCCGTGGGCTGCAAGTGTTCGAAACTTCAATACAAACACGATCAAAAATCACAACGATATTTAATGAAATTTATATTTTAAATAGGAAAAATCGTACTCGCGCCAAGTAATGTATTCATAATTATCTATTTGAAGGTTATTATACGCTAAATAAGGTTACGCTTCAAATATTATTCAAATATTATTTATATATAACAAAATACCTGATGTTTTAAAGGAGGACACTAAAAATAATTTTAAAAGAAAACTGACATCAATACTAATTGAAAAATGCTATTATACAATATATGACTTTTTAAATGACAAATATTTTATAAAAAATTATGAATGACATATGTTAAGAGCAATCTAGAATCTGACATAATTATTATTATTTTCTTAATTAATTATTAAAGCTGACATTCATAATGCACATTTAAAATATGACATTACGTATAATGTTTTCTCAATTATAATTATCATATTTCTCAATATTATAATATCCATGTTAATTTAATAATGTATAAATTATATATTGGAATATATTGTGCACGCAATTTTAAAATAAAAATAATTTGCATGCCAGCTTCTGGCGAATCATGTAATTGTTTCAGTAAACAATTGTAACATCTAATTTGTACCGTAATTCTAGCAAATAAATTTCTTACTTACTTACTAAGAAGCAACTAGCCAATCCAATTAAAAAATAAAGTAGGAATGAACTATTTAATAAATAGGTAGCTATAAAATTTCAACTGTCTAGGTAGATATTTGTATGAAAATTAGTACCCAGCAAAAAATATACTCTACGGTCCTTCCATAGAGTAAGCTAAAACATATTCGCAGTGAGGAAACTAGTTATAAACGCACGAGAACAAATAGTACGTAATTATCGAACGCAATTTAAGAACAGTTGTATGTAACAAAACACGCTTTGTTTTCTAGACAGTTCCCACAGGGAAACTAATTGGCTGTCCGTTGAACAAAATATTGTATTCTCGCTCCATTTTTGCATCACTTTATATGCGGTTAAAATTTCAACGAGAAAAGCATTCGTTGAAGATCTATAACTGTCCTAAGTTAGCTTATCAATAGTGATGTTTCTCTCGTTTATTATTTTATATTTCTGAATTGAAAACTTCTTCAGCCGCGTTATTTTTTTAATCCTTTAACAGCGGAGCCATAAAATTTAAATCGAATTATAAAATTTATAAGTCTTGTATAATATTTCACTTCTTCATATTGAGTAGTTTATTCAGTCACTGTCCATCAGTAAGTCAAGTTGTTACCATTATTTGAGCGCTGAAAACAAAATTAGCAATTTCTCTGCGAATTTTGACGGAACAAGTAAATACAAACAATTATTATCTATTATCGCATTTACTACACTTGAAAACAAAACTGTTAGAAAGCGAAAATAATCTAACTTTTTCTTAATTATCTACTTTCAAATGATAATTATCTTTAAATTATTATCTATATTTTTGATTTTACCTATATAACAGCATGAAATTATTATTATAACTATAATTATAATGATAACAATCAATCTATTAAATACAAAATACGTGCGAATTGCGAAACTGTTATAAAATAAGAAATCATTTAATACGCTATCTACTTTAATTATCTACAAATTATGTTTACTTTTTAATTTAATGTTTACGAACGGTATTAGCTATGATAACATTAGTTAAGTTCAAACGACAAGAGCTTATAACTCACGTTATACTATTGCTGTAACTCAAAATGGCGGCCAACTCTCAGAGAGAAAGGCCGTGAGCACTCATATAATCCTTACTAATATTATAAATGCGAAAGTAAGTTTGTTTGTTTGTTACGCTTTCACGCTTAAACCACCGAACCGATTTCAAAAATTCTTTTACTAATGGAAAGCTATAATATCAGGGAGTAACATAGGCTGTATTTTATCCTGGTATTCCCACGGGAACAGGAACTACGCGGGTAAGGCGTCTGAAACCGAAGCGAAGCGGGGGCTGGTTACTAGTTCACTATATTTTGCAAAACTAGTTGAAATTTAAAAAGGTAGTTTAAACATTTTAATAATAAGATTATTTATTGATCATCGTCCCCACATTCAGCTCATAGATACGTCCCACTATTGCGCTTAAACCTCCGCCACAATAGACAATAGACCTGCTATTGACCACCCTGATCAGACATGTTTCTATAGGGTTTTATTTTTTTTTTATTGCTAACGGTGGCAAACGAGCAAACAGTACACCTGATGGTAAGTGTTGCTGCCGCTCATGGACCTTTACAAGGCCATTGCCTACCGCGAAGAAAGTGAAGGGAGTGTGAATGCGTGCATTGAGGCTCGGTGGTACCAAGAGCACGACCAAAACCCTCCACAAGCAAACACTCTCAAAAAGTTGGGCTTCCGGCTCTCTCGCTCACCGAACGAAGCGCAGTAACAAATTGCTACTACTTAGACGTCGATTTTCTGCGAGAGTGTGGTACTACCCCGGACGGACCGGCCCGCGGCTGTAGACAGATAACTGTCGACAGTGTGGTCCTACCACTCCATTTTTTTATTTTTATTTCGCGTTTTCCATCTCTTGGATAGATTTTGTATCCCTATTTAATCCCTTAGTCGTCTTTAACGACACACACAGGCAAGAGAGTGGGTAGTGAATTATATTTTGATTCTTTATAACAATGGAGGTTTTGGCACTGATTGCCAAAGTACAGGCAAAAGCCTAGTTTGGCGATAGAAGCTCAAATCAATCGATTTTAAATACATATGTTAGCCTAGGTTCACATTGTAACATGTACTAAGTATATGTGTAAATAAAGATGAGTATTATTATTTTGATTCTGAAAATTATTTAATTAAGTTTAACAGACAATATATTCGTCAACTGAAAAGGATAGAAGAATATACCGCATAAAGCAAGATATATGTTGCAAAAACGTAGGTAATACAGATATACTCACAGTATTATATGTATATGTTTTCCTTCCTTCCTTCTATTTATTTACGAGAATTCATCATCATCGCAGCCCATATACGTCCCACTGTTGGGCTCGGGCCTCCTCCACAATAGTAGGGAATTTGACCTACTATACTATGCTGGTTAGACATGTTGGTATAGGGTTTCATTTCGAGTTTTCCCTCTCTTGCACAGATGTTGTGTGCATATTATAGCCCATAGTAGTCTTTTACGACATCCACGGGCAAGATAGGGAGTGATGAATTGTATTCTTACCGTCGTCACACGGAAAGACGAGAGACTTACTAATATAAATATATAGCTACAGCAGCGGAAAATACAGCTGTGGTCGATTATATATTAGTCCACAGTTATCGAAATAGATCCCAAATTAAATTATATTAATAAAATTTCTTTCAAGAATATTTGTACCAAAGGCTCTATAATAATGCTTACTTTATAGGAATGTCGGAACGCATTAGGAAATCCCTCCAGGGTAGCAGTTGAAACATTTATTTTTCGGGTTGGATACACGGGACATCCCCATCAGACAAACGCCATCAAAAAAACTTACCACGTATTATACGTTTATATGTATTTTTCGAGTTTCTTACGCATATTACATGTCGTAATTCAGTTCAGTAATGGCTTCGTGATTTTAATTTTTACTTGAAACATTAAACAAGGAATATTTGTAGAGTTTTCAAGATCTTACCTTCATGTTTTGCGCTATTCGTAATAGTTTTCATTAAAACTTAAAACTGTGAAATAATATTTTTAAAATTTAGAAATAATATTTAGCTTTTTAACTAAAGTTAAAAATAATTCTAGAATACAATCTGTATTCCCTGCATACAGAGAAAAATTCCATAGCAAGAATACATAGTTTAAGAATACAACGTGTCGAAAACCCTTACTTTCTCGTAGTAGCCGTAAAAGCCGACTCACCAGAATAGTGGGCAGTAGCGTTCTTCTGATAAACTTAAATTACTAACTTGCCTGATTAACGTAGAATATTAAATTATGACATCGACGTCAGGACAGATTAAACCACGGATCTATCATGAGCCTAACGCCTAAAGCAAATTATTGCGATATTGTTTTACTGTCGATTGTGTTTGCCTTACCTGATGATTTTTGCCTCATGCCGCCCTAGCCGAGGCCGCGGGTGACGCGACCGGGGATTAGTCCGTCACCCGCCGAGAGGCCGACCACGTGAGGAAAGACCGACGTCCTCCCCGAGGGGGGGACGTCGGTCGATGGGAGGGTACCCCAATAGGCATTCAATCGGGCCGACCACTGATGTCAAGTAACCCTGCTCCGGTGGTCGGCCCAACGACGAAGGCGACGTGGTTTTCGGGAGTTGCGTGCTTAAGCCCCTCTGTCGCCCCGGACGGAGTGGTGCGGAGGCGCGCCGACCGCAGTCCACCCACAAAAAAAAAAACTGATTATTTCTGATGTTTACGCGAGTATTACACATTTTATTTATTTATTTATTTTAGGATTACCAACGAAAAATACACAAACATACAATGTAGTAAAAAAAAAATCACATGGATCATGTTTTGTGCTCTTTCAGTAAATAAAAACTGAAATAAAACTATTAAATTATTAATAACTATTACTACTTCTTTTAAATAAAACTACGGGTTTTTTCGCATTTGTATTTGATTTTTGACTGCCCGACGTTTAGACGAACACTTTCCAACAAGTCGTCGTTATTACAAAAAAATAATTATCTACTCGATACAGAAAATTATATAGTTATTAAATATTGACCCACATTTTGATACAAATTTATTTCCAGTGTAAGAAGAAAATGATTCTATATGAAAAAATTATATTGTTTATGGTTAGTAATTATTTAACATTAAAATTAATGGTAATCATATTTAAAACCTAACACTGTAGTATACCTACTACCACAGGATCGGAACACGGCCACACTGAGAAAGATCCGGGGATTGCCAGATCTTTCTCAATGTGGCCGCCCGTGACCATGAACGTTGCAAAGTGTTCGAAACGTCGGGCAATCAAAAATCATATTGCCTTACCTGGTTTATTAAGTAAAATGTTGAGGCTGAATATGCGATTCTTCGATCAATTGACTGCACAGATGGCGTAGTGGTTAAGATAGCGACCTACATTGCCAGTGTCGAGGGTTCGAATCCCACGCGGAACAACACTTTGTGCGATCCACAAATTGTTGTTCTGAGTCTGGATGTAATTTGTGTCCGTTAATTATATGTTTGTAAAGTCCCCGCAATACAAGGATTATTTCCTTAGTGCGGGGTGTTGTCTTAAATAAAATAAAAAAAAATAAAAAATATGTTAAAGATTTACCATTGGACAATTCTCATAGAAACTTGGGATTGTACAAAATAGACAGTCCATCCATCCATCCATCAGCCGACAGATGTCCACTATTAGACATAGGCAGTACAAGAGGACTATTTGTCTCCACTCTTTACTTTCTCCTGAAAGACGTAAAATAGTCTGCAAAACCATCAAAAAAGCAAGCGATTCAAAAAGGTTAAAATACCAAAGAATCAAACATAAATAAAAACAAAATTTAGAATAACTTTTGTCAGTATATTCATTATATATTTTTTTTGTAGTCCATAATGAAAACTAGATATTTGAAACAATTAAAACATTTTACATTAGTAGTGATTTTAATGGTAGGTAACATGTCAAGTTTGTCTTTTAACGTGATAACGTCTTATAAGTTGATGAACGCCAGTTGCACGCACGTTAAATTGTCGCGTTCCGCCTGAGCATGCAAGCGAGAGTGCGGATCAAGTGATAGAGAGACACGATCGGCCTAAGCGATCGGCTTGTGACGCGGCTATCCTTCTTAAATAAAATTGAGTTAAGGAAATGTGTAAAAAAATGCAAAGAAATGTTAATTTATCTAATGAAAAGTAATTTTCAATTAACTTTTACAAAATAATGATAATTCCGTTGTAATAATCCAATTCAATTCATAAAAGTATGCAATTTTTCATCAATGTTTTCTTATGACGTTATCACGTAAATTTATCGTCCGTAAATCGACTTTACAGACAATTAATTACTTTTTACAACAAAATAATTAAATCGTAAACATCACTTCAATACTAAATTATTAATTTCGTATAACGTGGAATAATTAATCTAATTATAATTATTTAGTAAATCACATTTACATTTTAATATCAAATATTTAAATTTTAAGTTCGATAATTTTAAAATTTGAATGATTACGATAATTTCATGAAGATTCTAATACTATTAGGTCGTATTGTACATAATATTTATAAATTATCGACATTTAATAGTTTTCAAATCCTTTTATCGTAAATTTACCGTAACTAGATATCACAACCCAAAGTGGGGGCATAAACAATTTTTGTTGAGACTATATATAAATACAAGATGGGCTATGTGGTTATTGTTTATAGTTATACACACAGAAATTTGCTTGAATTTTCATAACCTTGGGTTCCGTTTTAAAAAAGACGTGATAGTACAATAAAATGACTAAAGCACGGTAATAATGGTGAATATGCGGGCAATATATTCCTTTTAAAATTAACGAAAGAAAGTTTAAAATATTCATCATATCATACCACTTAGTAACTGAATAGATCTATAATCAACTAAGCTGAGATAAAATTCATAGGAATACTGTAGCAATTGAGGATGGCCAAGAAAATATGGATAATTATGTGAAGGATACTTAGGGCAAAAAGGTGCAAATTTGATGTCTGACATATTTATAGGGGGGTAATCTTTTGTGAGCCAATTAAATTAGATACTGGTACGGGTATGACAATGATGCCTGGCTGTACCCGTTTATCCAGTCTTATTATATAGATAAATTAAAATTCTACTATATATAAAATAGAATCAAGTCTGAGATTTATTTTTAAGTCTTGTATTAATTAACTATGTTATAATAATTACATTAAAAAAAACAATCAATTAGCTAAATATCTTCAAATAATTATAATTCTATTTTTCAAATTCAATTCATTTCATTTATCACATTCGTTTTAATTATAAAAAAACTAATATTGTCAGTGGCACTTCCATTTGTAATTACTTATAATTTTATATTGTATTTTACAGGCGACTGTAATCGAAAATAAATAATTTATACTCAATTTTTTTCCATTTTTGTCGTATAAAGCTCTCCAAGAATAAAATAAGAATAAGGTAAATTTGTGACATTGCAAAAGAACTCTTAACGTAGCATACGTTAAAATAACAAAACTTAATAATATGTATAGATACATAAAAGATCCACTTATTTATATATTATTAACTAATATAACTATTTCATCATAATCTTATATATATATATATATATATATATATATATATATATATATATATATAATTCTTCTTTCCGTATGATTAAACTCCTACTAAACGGCTGCACCGATTTTCATGACTTTTTTGTGTGTTCCAGTGGATTCAAGAATGATTTAGATTAATAATTGAACCCAGTAGGTAGCGCTGCGATCAATGCCTTTTATTTTTTTAGACTAGAACAGAACATCGTGTGTTGAGTCCGCTTGTTATATATAAATGTATAAATTCTCAGAAGTTCTAATTTTAAAGTAAAATACTAATATGTAAAATTATGAGCATTTACAAACTCACACTTCACACTTTAATACATCATAAGATACATACGCCTTACGATTGTAGCCACAAAGAACTTTTCATAATTATATTCGCTGTCTTCGAAAGCAATATAAATATTTAATAATTAAACATCTACTCATTTAATTGACCATTTAAAATAGCTATAGACATTCATGTTAAGCAAATAATTGACTTCAAAGACGCTAAATGTAATATTGGACATTAAAAATTACAAAATTATTTGTCATAAACCTCGCTTAACACTTATTAAACTATAAGATAAAATTTTTACTGTTACTGTTTCTAAGACATGTTTTATAAAGAAAACATAAGGTGGGTGTTATGAGTACTCCAAATGAGATGTAGAAATATATTTTAAAATATGAGAATGTCGCAACATTCGACAGATTACATTACATAATATATAAGCACTTTTATCTGTATTTACTAAAGAAAATAATACATATAATTACAATTTCAGTTAAGTTATATAAATACATAATTATTAATACAGTAAAAGGTCTAAATAGTATTACTACAAGGCACGCAAATAAATTTCCAGACAGCCACATCTATTCAGACTCATCAGCGTGCTCCGATAGTAAGCGAGGAACCATAGTTCTAAAATCATTATTGATGTTATTAGCTAAGCCTTTACCATATACTATGGCTATATATTTTAATTTTTTTTAACAATATTACAGATGAAGGAATTTAAAAAATACCTAAAAAAAAGCATTTTTAATAATTATATCATCCTAAAAGGCTTTAAGGAGATATTTTGTTTTAAATTTCATATTTTAATATTGGAGTTAAGTGAATTACAAATTATACATTATACACATATATTAAATAGATTAATTTATTAATTGTTTCATTAAAAGAGCTTCCCATTCGAACTGGAACCTCACCAATGCGATGAGTGAGGCAATTACATATATTTTCCTGAAAGCAATATTTCTAATTAGTTTTAACGATACAAAATGTATTTTTAATAAACTTATACCAAATAAATCTATATTTTAAGTCACACATTTCACAAACGTGATTAATATTATCAAATCTCACTGTAATAATTATTCGTGACCCAATAAATTAATTATTAATTTATTTAAATAATACTGTGTTCTAGAATTTTATGTTATGTGTTTTATGTAAGTGATACGTGTGATTTGTTTACACCATGCTAAAATCAGGAACAACGATAAAAAGTGTTAAAAAGGTGTTAATACAATATTATTTATGTGAGATAAAAAGTTCTAACTCGCCTATCTACTGCTATATTCACTCCAGATTGTAATAATGTAGATGAATGCTGATTTTCTTGCATGGGTATTTATGTGGTGAGGTGAAAGGGTATATATAAGTAGTAAAAACAATGGTAATATGTATGCAATTTCAATTTATATCAGGATACAAGAGTGATAAGCTACATTGTATAATTTGTACTCAATTTAATAACAAAAATTTCAAATTCCAATATATCTTTGAAGTCCAAGATCTATCGCCAATAAATTTAAAATGAGACCACCTTTCAGACATTTGTTTTATTGGATAAAGAAACGAATTAGCCAAATTGATCCGTTACCAAAATTATAACACTAAATATCTATAATCATATCAGCAAATTGAATACCTCGTTTCGATTTTGAATAAACTAAAAATCATTTTCTAAATCTCAAATTAATTTGGATCTGCCAATCATTAAAAATGCGGATAATTAAGTTAATATTATGATGTAGGTTGTGCTGGAAACTCTCTCAAAATCAATTATTAATGCGTCGCTTAAAGTACTCTTAACCCCACACTCATATTCATATCTATTGAATAGTACATTAATTTACAATTAGAATAAATAAACAAAGAGAGATCAATGCCAGCCTAAAAATCTCAAATATTATCTAACTGTGCGCTTTTTTTAGTTTTTATGTAAATTGTTAGTTGTTGCTACTTTTAATTTATTACTAGCCTCGAGCCTCATCGTCAATAGGCGTGGAAGTGAAATACTACAGCACGCTAGTCAGACGGATTGGTATAGGGTTTTATTTCGAGTTTTTCTACTCTTACATACACGTTAGCTGCATATTATATCTCTTAATCGTCTTTTACGATACCCACGGGCAAGGTGATGGCTAGTATTTTTACTCGTTCACCACATAAAAACTATCTTAATGATAAAGAAGAACTTTGTATGAAACTTGCATCCTTAAGTGAAGTGCTTAAAAATGTTTTCCAATATGTTTGATAATCTCTACATGGATAACACCTAAAACCCTGGGGCTAAGGGTTTTTATATAAGTACTTGTAAATATAGTCATATCTAGGCTATTCCTGATATACCCCTTTTGGATCATTTTCATCATCATTTCATCACTTTGGATTTGAAAAAATCGATTAACTATCTCTCACAGGAAAAATAATACTCTGCCTGAATTGACAAAATAATTAGAGACAATTTTACTATTTTCATTGCTAGGAGCATGAATAGTTTAAATAAATATATAATTAAAACTTACCTCAGTTACACTAACTACGATATACAAGCGCTAAGATGCAAAGATTAAGAAGAAAAAAGATGTAGAAAGAAATGCTATTACTCACAATGGTTAGTATTTCCTGTCACAGTGTTATTGGGAGTAATTGCTGGGATTGATGGTCCGTTCATAGTCGGCGTGCCTCGGTATCGAACTAACCAAACATTTATTCAATATTATAATCTGTAAGCACCCGTAAATAAAACATATCCCTCGAAGCAATACGCTTGTTCAACTTACACGTTTTATTTACAAGACACGAGAACCTCAAGTAACGTTTACTACTATTTAGTAGATCTCTATGTTTTTATTCAAAATTCTAAATGCATTTGTTAAATAACTTATTAGTTAACTTAAATTACAATGCACGGTGATTCTAAACAGCTAATGCTTATTCAGTGTTTGATGAAGAATTTGCTTAATATAAATTTTATTTTGTAATATTGTGTACCCCAAAGTTACTTCTTTGTAAATTTTGAATATATGTATAATCGAGCAAACAAAACACATAAAACACACAGGGTTTATAAATATTCAATTTCCCAAAAACGTGGCAGCTAGACAGATCGTAACAGAAGTCGGAAGAATGAATACTGAAGCCAGCGCTAAAGAATATTTTAGTATTTCTAAATTCATAAGAAATATTGATAAAGAAGAAATCAGACGCAAACTAAATGAAAAGCAAGAAATAATGTTTAGTTTTACTTTGCGTAGTCAGAGTACGAGATGAATCTTGAATATATTTTGTCAATTTTTTGAAATATAATCTTAGACATAGTTAAAAAAGATCAAGTAATAATTAATACCCTAATCAATTGCATTCAGTTTTAAGAGAAGGATTTAAATGGTGATCTAAATACATTATTTACACTTTTATTATAATACTCGTACAGATGAAGCTACTAATATAGAATTATAACAGAAATCTAAACAGAAAATAATTCCGAAACTTGTAAGATAAATTCTCTAAAAAACATTCTAGTTTAGATAATCTTGTGTTAGGTATTCTTAGGAAGTAGCTATAGCAAATGTTTTGAAGATTTTTTATAAAGCTTTTAAAGAGTTTTGACGTAAAAATATTAATTCAAGTGTCATCTCACTTTAGCTTAGTCACATAACTTTCTATTGACTGATATACTTGACAACATTTAATGCGCTAGAAATTACAATATTTACTTACCAAACAATAAGCCTATTATTACGATTCCAATCACTCCCATTATTATCATCATCTGTAATAAATAAATATATTAATTTTCTTCTGTAGTAAATAATACATTATTATAATAAATATATTAAAATAATAATAATGATTAATGCTTAAAATTTTATGTATCTGCTTGTCGGTAGTTAATATCATATATTTAAGTAACATCAATTGACAAATATATTTTTTGCTGCTGTACTTTAACTACATCTGTCCAGTGATCTAATGTAAAAGCACGACTGCTTGATGCCTCTTAAAAAGTCGCAAAATAAAGCAAGTTAAAATTGATATAGTTATTGCCAACAAAAGGGGTAATATATACACATTAAAAATGTCACAATTCATCGAATAAACCGAAGTGCTATCTAAATTATGTAGCATTTCTGAAAACAGTTTGACATAATTTATAAGATTTTATTACCTTGAGATTTTGTAACCAGAACTTGTTCTTTAGACTCTTTGCTTGTTGTTCAAACTGTGACGCGCCGTATTGTAGAGCATCTAGAGATAGAAAATATAACTAACAACTTTTTCCGCTGTTCAGATAAGTTTTCAGGTATTTACTATATGTAAACACATATGTTGCATTTAATATCTACTACACATCAATCCCTTTATAACCTTTTGCATGCATTCATAATAATCTAACATTTTTCTTTCCGATGGTTGCAAACGAGCAAGCAGCACACCTGATGGTAAGTGACACTGCCGCACATGGACCTTTGCAATACCAGAGGCACAGCCAGGCCGTTGCATACTTTTCTTAAACCTCGTTTAAATAAAGATATGTGATAGCGCTCGAGAAACACAGCATCAGGTAGTTCATTCCAGAGCTTGCACGTACGTGGGAGAAATGATCGCTAAAGACGTACAGTTGAAGACCATAACGTTTCCAGGTGAAATGGATGAACCCTGCTATGGTGTCGAGTGGTACGTTGATAAAATGGTGACGGTGGTACCAAGCCAAATGAAACGTTCTTGGTAAATAGTCGTCAGCTACAAACACTTCACACTGGATAAGAGTAATGCTGACCATTGTATTCTCACTTCGTCAAAACACGAAAATAAGGTATAATTAATATTACTTCATAGCGCAAATACTTCTTTTTTGATGATCCAATTACATTAGTATTCACATATACTAATCATAAAATCGTTGATTTCAAGCGAGGGTCGGGTAAAGTGTTATTAGAATTACCTGCCGAAAAAATATTAGTAACAAGCCCGAATACCTAATACACACTTAAGATTACATGGTATACTATATTTTACCTTTCTTTTCTAGAATATTAACCTGAAACCATATCGTTTTTATTATCTTTGTTGGCAGAAAAGCAAGCACTATCTAATATTAATAATGCAAACAGACCTCTCCAATATCAAAAGCACAATTATGTTGCTGCCCACACTAATTTGGGTATCTAATTCGCTCGCTGAAGTGCTACCTCGTAAGAGTCATTATTTAAAAAACTCATTTATTTAAAAAAATCAGGGCCCTAATATTAGATGATCTAAACACGCGGTAGCGTGTTAGGTCCAAGCGAGGCGCACCGTAAGTTTACACGGATCAGTTCGAGCCAATTGAAAAACTATTTGGCATAAAACATTCAATTTGGTTAATATTTATATCGAAACCTCCTAGATAAACTAGAAACCCAAATTTTATGAACACAGTTTAAACGGTTTCATGTACATTAGCATTCAAAAATCATTATTATTAACTGACTGACTCGCAAACAGATTAAAAACCTATTCCACTTTCAGATCACTTAAGAATTTCAAATATATTCACTGTGTAGAAAAAGATAAAACTAGAAAACGATTAACTTATAAGATTTGATACATTTTTTTACATGCTGAAACTTAGCGGCTTGCATAATTATAAAACCTTTTCTTTGCAGGAAAATATTTTTTTACAATATACAATACTAATAATAAATTTATACAATACTAGCTGTACCCTGCGCGTGTTGCTACGCCACTAACTAAAATAAATTTGAAGGAAAGATATTACACAAATATTCAATTTATTTTGAGTCATTTTATTGAATTTCACAATTTACGTAAATTCTTACGTCACCAACAACTCGAAACGTCATCATTCGTTTGCTGTTTTCATTTCAATTCAAATCAGCATTAACTGTCACAGCAATATATGAAATTCATTGGAATGATAGTGGCGCCAACTGTCTAAGATTAGTCGTACTAACTCAGAAACCTTCATAGGCTCATTCACAACACTTTGTTGAAAATCATCACATGACCAAATGCATAGTTTATTACGATTCTATAAAGAACATACAGACAAACATTCATTCTTATATATATATATAGAAGATATAATTAAATTAATCACCTGCTCTATCATCAAGCTCTGATAATTTCACATCTCGATCCAGTACCTTATCCATATTTGCCTTCATTATGTCCACCACCTGAAATATACGCGATTCATATAAAGACGATGTTGTCTGAAAACCCAAGATTTTCTCTAATCTACCCACCGATGATTACGATATATATTTTTCTTTTTTACATTCACAGAAATAGAGCAACAGATTTCTAAAAATTAGCATACCTCATCCACTTGCGCCTGTGATTGCTGAAGCCTTCTCTGGGCTGCAATTTGCTGTGGGGTACGTGGTCCTCCAATAACTTCTCCATCTGGACCAACTTCTGGCGCTGCTGGCGCCAATCCACCAGGAGGACCACTTTCAGTAGCCCTGAAATTGTATATTAAATATATATATATTTATATATATATATATCTATATATATATATATATCTATATATATATATATATATATATATAGGTATAGAGATCAAATAAAAAAATAATAGATACCACATTGATCTTGAGGGCAGTAACAATTTTGTGATGAGATCTAATTGAAAAATTTTGTATTTATATACTCAAAAATGAACAATTTAAAATACAATACATTAGTTTTAATTGAAAATTTTATCTTATCTCTTATTACTCATCTGAGTAATAGGTCACTGTTAAGTTTGAGCAGCGAGACAGTCGTCGCGGAAGGAGGCTGCCGATCCTGCGCGGGAGGATTTGCTTAACGGCGACACATGCAGCCACCGACGACTTGGGCGGTGCAGGCGGGAGTACCTGTACCTGCTGTCACCCTAGCAGAGGTCACGGGTGAATGGACCGAGGAATAGTCCATCACTCGCAGAAAGGCTGATTGCGTGAGAGCGACGCTGCGAAAGGGCGTCGAAGAAGGATAATACCCGAAGAGGTAATTCACCGGGCTGTCCACGAACCTCAAGGAATCCGTAACGGTGGTAGGCCCAACGGCGAAGATCATCGATAGAAAGGGAATAAGGTGAGTTATCGAGGCGCATGCTGCCCTTTGCCGTCCAAACAGCTCATCCAAAAAAAAAATCTTTGGGAAATTAACCTATTATACCTTACTAGTTAGGTGGTTTAGTATAAGGTTTTATTTACAAATTTTCTTCTCTTTCATAGATTTTATATGCAAATAAAATGGCTCAGTCGTTCCTTACTACACTCACGGACAATGTAGAAGGTAGCGAATTATATTTTTACTCCATCACCATACGGAGTAAAAATATAAAATATAATTGTAAGTCAAGTTTTACTTTCAGTTTATATATCTTCAATAGCACCTAGCTTTCTAAATTGTCTAAATAATTTAAGTATTTTAAACAAAAACTGTAATAAAATAACCATTTATTAGCATGAAATGTATTTATTTAATTACTAGCAACCCGCCCTCGCGTCGTTTCGGTTTCACTCGTCTTACCCACGAAGTTCCCGTTCCCGTGGGAATACCGAAATAAAATATAGTCTATGTTACTCCTTGATATTATAGCTTTCCACTGGTGAAAGAATTTTTGAAATCGGCTTGATGGTTCAAGCGTGAAAGCGTAACAAACGAACAAATTTACTGTCACATTTATAATATTAGTAAGGATTATTTAATTATATATAACAGAAAATACTATATTTGATATCATAAGTTTACGCGAACACAATTACTTTATAAATTATGTTACTGACTTCATGGTAACGAATGTCATTGAAATCATCGATCATATAATGTTTTATGTATGAGTTTGCTGACTAATGACTCTACATTTTCACAAACACTGCCAAATCAATCGATAAAAAATGGCAAGGCGCCAGCTGATAATGTTCGATAAGAATTGGATCATATCTATATACATTATCTATATTACGTATTAATGTACGTGAAGCAAAAACTTTGTACCCCTTTTTACGAAAATTACGAGAATGGACAAGTATGAAATTTGGCACAGTTGAAGTATATAGTAAAGAGAAGTGCATAAAACTGTAATGTCATGTAATAATGGTGTAATATAAAAATAGGCATGCCGCATACTACCATGGAATCGATTCACAAACACATACTCTTCAACGCTTCACTTTGGTTTACAGTTAAAATCTCTGGTCGAACTGAATATCAAACAACCATAATTATAATGACAATTTCATATAGGCATTTGTACTTATATATTTCGTTATTAGTGAAATACAGCTTGCTCAATATAAAATCCCAGAAAAATTTATTTAAATAAATTATGGCTGAATTTCAACCACTCGGCGACCACTAATTATAATAAATCTGTGAAGTATCTTGGTTTATTAAAACACGCTAATCTCAAAAATTAAAAGTTGGTTTTTAAATATTATATTACTACCAGTTAGCATGTTTATTGGGGAAGGCTATAGCCTTCAAAACATATCGCTGCGACACATTTGAGTTGTGTTACATCAGTTAATTGGAATTATGTAACAAAATTAATGAATTTATAAGTAGGTGGGGTAAATCTAGCAAATGTAACCAAATTCTAAAAATTATAATAACAACTGTAGTATTTAGAAAATGTTTTAGAAAGTCACAATATACAATCACAATACAATGGTGGTTATTGATCCATAATAAAAAGTAGAACAATGTTCTAAAATGTAATTCATAACGGCGAATATAGGTAGTACCTACATACAGTTTTGCTAACGCCCTCGGATATGTAAAATTTATGTCTACCTACTAATTCCTTACTTTCCTTATCCTTACTTTCCTTATCCTTACTTTCCTTATCCTTACTTCCTTACTCCTTACTTCCTTACTCCTTACTTCCTTACTCCTTACTTCCTTACTCCTTACTAATATTATAAACGCGAAAGTATGTGAGTATAAGAGAATGTGAAGATGTCTCTTTCACGCAAAAACTACTGAATGGATTTTGAAGAAACTTCACAATAATATAGCTTACATATCAGAATAACACATAGGCTATAATTTATCTCGATATTCCCATGGGAAGAAGAACTGCGGGTGAAACCGCAGGGCGCTGCTAGTATATTTATAAAATTCAAGACTTGAATCTTGAAAGTTAGTAACTTAAAAAAAGTGTGTGTACTTATGTATGTACGCGCGTAATAAGTTATGCTTCTTTGGCGTAACAAGATAAAAACCTTTCTAAAAATTTTATCCTTTGCGATATCCTACGTTTGTAGAAAAACAATACTAATAATAGGAAAATATATTTTAAATGTATTTTGTTTTAAAAGTTTTATTACAACGCATTATCTAGTTGCCATCTGTAACGTGACGTGCGCGCGCGTCGTAAAAAATGTTAACTAACTGACTTCAGGGTGTCGGTTTTTTCGTGACAGCGTGCGCGAACATCGTAAAGATTTACTCTTATTATTTCTGTCTTATGCACCAAATGAATTATAACATCAAAAATATTTAAATAAAAAGTTTAAATACTTTTATAAGTTAGAATTCGTATATTGAAATTGAATTTTCAATCAATTAATTACCTATATATGTATATACATGCTAACCATGTGGTGACGGAGTAGGAATACAATTCACCACTTCCTCTCTTGCCTATGAGTGTCATAAAAGACGACTAAGGGATATCTTTGATCTGCGCCTAATGCCGCCCCCAAGGCCGCGGGTGATCGGACCAGGGAATTGTCCGTCACCCGCAGAGAGGCTGACCGCGCGACAGCGACCGACGTCCCAGGACGTCGAGAGGTGAAGTTACCCGAAAGGGTATTCCGTCGGGCCGACCACTGACGACAAGTCACATCTGCTCCGATGGTCGGCCCAACAACGAGGTGACGTGGGTACGGGTGAGTTATGGGCCAGCACGCCGTTTTTTTATCGCCCCGGACAAACTGGACTGCGCGTGCGCTTACCATAGCCCACCCATAAAAAAAAAGGATATCTTTGCATATAACAACTACACAAGAGAAGAGTAACTCGAAACCAAATCCTGTATTAATCCGCCAGACTAAAGTGGTGTAGAAGATCAATTTCCCTTCCAACGTGGAGGAGTCTTGACCTGCAATGCTTTAAACATTATAAATGCTAACACGCTTATAAGATAAAATATTGATTCAATTGTCTCCTCTTAAGTTCAGTTTCCGTGTGGTGACGGAGTAAGAATAACCACCACCGCCACCACTCCCTATCTTGCCCATGGATGTCGTAAAAGACGACATTTGATATGTAATAACAAAACGCAAATGACAGCTGAACGTAACTTTGTCTATAGTTAAGTATGGTTGAAAATTTGATAATAATAATTTTGGCAGAAATCAATAATGAGTAATTTGTATTCTCTTTGAATTATTATTAACAATGCCGCGACCAAAACGATCGAATCTTTCCCGACAAAGCTGTAATGGTTCTTCAATTAGAGACTATATTTTCGGAAATTTAGAAAATATATTTACGAAAAAAATTATGGCGTTACGAAGTTTGCCGGGTCACTTAGTATAAGTTATATAAAGAGAGTGATCTATCAACGTACAGCTGATATCATACGTACAAAGGGTTTATTTTAAAAACGACGTAGACGAGCACTAAAACAAGAGTTTTAGTAAACCTCTTGAGAATTTAGAGCTGAAAGTACAGGGCCTATTTACATGATATTTTGCACACATCTACCCTTTATGACGGAAACAAGCACTTTGCAAATATCTCAGGGTATTAACTTATAAGAGGCTATAACAGTGTTGTATGGAAAATTTAAATCCTTGAAGCACATCAAACTTATCATTTCGCTAAATACAAGGAGGAAACCTTAAACCAACACGTGTGGTGTAGTAGGTCAATTTTCCTCTCATTGTGGAGGAGGCTCGTCCCCAATAGTGGGACGTATCTGAGTTGTGATGATAAAAGTGCCCAATAGTGGGGCGTATCTGAGTTGTGATGATGAAAGTGTCCAATAGTGGGGCGTATCTGAGCTGGGATGATGAAAGTGCCCAATAGTGGGGCGTATCTGAGTTGTGATGATGAAAGTGCCCAATAGTGGGGCGTATCTGAGTTGTGATGATGAAAGTGCCCAATAGTGGAACGTATCTGAGTTGTGATGATGAAAGTGCCCAATAGTGGGACGTATCTGAGTTGTGATGATGAAAGTGCCCAATAATGGGACGTATCTGAGTTGTAATGATAAAAGTGCCCAATAGTGGGGCGTATCTGAGCTGTGATGATAAAAGTGCCCAATAGTGGGACGCATCTTAGTTGTGATGATGAAAGTGCCCAATAGTGGGACGCATCTGAGTTGTGATGATGAAAGTGCCCAATACTGGAGCGTATCTGAGTTGTGATGATGAAAGTGCCTAATAGTGGGGCGTATCTGAGTTGTGATGATGAAAGTGCCCAATAGTGGGGCGTATCTGAGTTGTGATGATGAAAGTGCCCAATAGTGGGACGCATCTGAGTTGTGATGATGAAAGTGCCCAATACTGGAGCGTATCTGAGTTGTGATGATGAAAGTGCCCAATAGTGGGAGGTATCTGAGTTGTGATGATGAAAGTGCCCAATAGTGGGGCGTATCTGAGCTGTGATGATAAAAGTGCCCAATAGTGGAACGTATCTGAGTTGTGATGATGAAGATGCCCAATAGTGGGACGCATCTGGGTTGTGATGATTAAAGTGCCCAATAGTGGGACGCATCTGAGTTGTGATGATGAAAGTGCCCAATACTGGAGCGTATCTGAGTTGTGATGATGAAAGTGCTCAATAGTGGGGCGTATCTGAGTTGTGATGATGAAATATGTAATTTTACTCCGCGGCGTGGTGCCGGAGTAAGATTACAAGTTCACCATTCCTTATCTTCCTCGTAGATGTCGTAAAAGACGAAAATAAAATGCATTTAATATCTTTGCAAAAGAAGCAAAACTTGAAATAAAACCAGCGCAATACTGTAGGTCAATGGAGGAGGCTCGAGGTCAGCAGTGGGACTTATATGAACTTAGATGATGATGATAAAAAGTATGCTTTTAATTTATTATTTTGTTAATATTGACGAACTCACTTTATTTTTGAAAATTTTAGACATTTTCACCCGGACGAAATAGCGGCTAATATGAAATAGTGTTCAAGTTCACTGCAATAGAAAATCTATGACGTTTTAAAATCTAAAGTCACAAACAAATACTACTATATTTTTTTATTTGCAATAATCTTAATACAACGCATTAAAAAATAAAAACAATAGTACTCACATTTCACTCTCTGTATGCACACACTACAAAGTAAAATACTATAATAATAGACTTTAATTTAATTAATTTAAGGGCACTCTTTCCTATAGAGCTTCAGACGAGCTTTCAGTCACACGTCGGTGTCGCAAAGTACCACTGAAACCGGCCGCAGTATAATCATCTACAAAATACGATATCAGTCACGCTAAAAAAAAATATTTCTTCACATTTTATTAGACATGGGGGATGTCTAATAAAAGGGTAAAAAATATTTAAACTCATAATAATAACTATTTGTTTCAGATTGCGTAAACATATATAAAATATTAAAATTACACCTGTATGTAATCTTAGTAATTCTGTATGTAATCTTAATCTTAATCTTCTGTGTGGTGACGGAGTAAGAATACAATTCACCACCCCCTATCTTACCCGTGGGTGATCGTACGAGACGACTAAGGGATATAAAACGCATATAACATCTATGCGAGAGAAGGAAAACTCGAAATAAAACCCTATACCAACACGTCTGACCAGCGTGGTATAGTAGGTCAATTACCCTTCCATTATGAAGGAGGCCCGAGCCCAACAGTGGAACGTATGTGGGCTGAGATGATGTAATAGAATTATACTAAAGTAACTGATTTATAGAAAAATAAAAGTTAATTTCTAAGCATTTATTTAATTTTGATTTTAACTTTTTTTTAGCATGTATCTTTTGCACAATGAATCTTCTTCTATAGTCGAATATTCTTCCATAATCTTCTGTAGTCGAAATACGTCGCTACCTAGACGACTAAGGGAACAATCTCGATATAGAACATTATACCAATCAATTTTACCAGCGTAGTATAGTAGGTCAATTTCCCTCCTGTTGTAAAAAGGACTCAAACCCAGCAATAAGACATTTAGGAGCTGAGACGATTATAATGATGATAGCGTTACACTCTCTTAGCAGAGAAACAGAGCCTGATCTATGAAGCATCAGCAAGCAAACATCGATTATAACCATCCATTTGTTGACTTATCGGTATCCACTATTTGATATAGGTCACGCCATGGATTAAAAATGTTATAATCGATGTTATAATCGTTGGTAAAAATTACGCTGATGAGTGCTGCTGGCCATTCTCCTAATAATGCCTCAGTCAACAGTTACGATTATGACGAGAAAGTAAAAATTAGTGACCTGAAGGGATGTTAACAATCATAATTTCAGCTCATATCGAATGTATATATGGCTCGAGCCTCCCCCACAATAAGAGGGAAATTGCCTCGCTGATTAGACGTGGTGCTATTAGGTTTTATTTCTAGTTTTCTTACTGTTACATAGACATTATAAGCATATTTAATACCTAAGTCGTATTATATGATACTTATGAGCAAGAATGGGTGTTGTAAATTGTATTCTTACTTACGTGTGATGGAATCACACGGCATGTTAATAATATTATTTATTAATATTTATAACTAAAACATATTTCTTAAAAATATTTTGTATTTCTCTTTGGGTGTTGATGTATTGCGTTGATAATAAAATGCATACTTTATTCTTTAGGATTCAATTCATATCATGCCTATTAATTATTGTCTTAACACTATCAATTTATTAAAAACTACTTTACGGATTTTATCGCGTTTGTATTTGATTTTTGATTGCTCGACTTTTCGAACACTTTACAGCATTCATAGTCATGAGTGGACAAAAATCAAATACGCTATAAAAACGCTATAAAATACGTGAAATAGATTTATTTACTTAAAGTGTAATATCGAAAATCGCGTATACATAAAAATATATTAAGAATATAATAATTTGATTGATTTTAACAGTAAAGTAAGTTTATTAACAATGTGTAATGCTCGCGTAAATATCAGAAAATCATTACTATCAATTTAATCAATTCTAAATAATCAAACTGCAAAAAAACACTTTCTATTCGACTGTACATTAACCAAAGACGGTAGAGCGCTTGCGCGCCACTGCGTGTTTGCCATCCCCATCGATTGATTCCCACTCGTGGGGTAGCTTTTCAAGGAGCATTAACACGTGTTGCGTCTTGAATGAATTTGCTTCCACTTTATTTTTATAGCTAAGATAGAGTATCAATGAAGATGCGTAAACTAGAGACCGTAATGAAAATGTTGAGTATCGGATTGCTTTCTTATTCTTTTAAACTTATATCGTAAAATATATTTTTTTTATTTTTCATTCCTTCTTTTATTGTTTTTATTCATAGTCTGATTAACAAATTAGTGTCGCTAGTATTTAATATACTTTCATCATCATCATCATCGCAGCCCACATACGTCCCACTACTGGGCTCGGGCCTCCTTCATAATGGGAGGGAATTTGACCTACTATACCATGCTGGTTAGACATGTTGGTATAGGATTTTGTTTCGAGTCTGCCTTCCCTTGCACAGATGTTCTGTGCATATTATATCCCTTAGTCGTCTCTTACTATATCCACGGGCAAGAGAGTGGTGAATTGTATTCTTACTCCATCACCACACGGAAAACCTAAGTATCAATCAATTTCTGCTCATATACGTCCCACTATTGGGCTCGAGCCTCCTCTATAGAAGGGAAATTGACTTACCACGCTGGTAAAATGGGTTGATATAGCGCGTTATATCGAGGTTTTTTTCTCTTATTATCTGCATATTTAGTTATTTAATCGTTTTTTACGAGACCCACAGGCAAGGTAGTGGGTGGTGAATTGTATTCTTACTCCATAAGCTTATGGAGAAAAAACAAGGGATTAAATGTGCATATGGCATTTATGAATGAGAAGAAAACCTCAAAACTCTAGGTCCCTCAAAATAAAGCGTAGGTCAATTTCCTTTTCATTGAGGAAGAGACTCGAGCCAACAGTGGGACATATATGAGCTGGAATGAATACCATTAGTGTAAGAGGATTTTTTTTTTGAAAATAATATATGATCAGGTCAAAAGTACAATGCAATTGCTTTTCAATATAAAAAATATCTTGTATATAAAGGTAAGAAAATTATTGCCATCACACATTGAAATAGATATCTATAAATGTTTATATCTTTATATAGATATCTATTAATTAATATTGTAACTTTTTGATACTTTTGCTTTTGCAAACTTTCCAAAACGTTGCAGGGTTCATAGACCTCAGTTCGTGGTTCGCGTTAAAAATGTCATCATTGTTGTAAAAGTTTTATCTACTCAAATTATCGCCTTCGAAGGGGTCACCTCCTTGGATCAAGTTGGATCGGCAACCTGTTGGATTGGAACTCCGGCTGGATTTAAATGTTTAAAAAATATATTTTTGGATTTATAAATATTAACTTCGATGACATTTAGTATTTCATGAATTAATAAGTGTATATTCTGTTTGTATACGTTTATTGTATAATAACGTATGTAAATTGTAATTGATAAGAAATGCGTATAACCTGAATTATTGCAAGGTGTCTTGTCAAGGTTAACCTTTAAAAATTAAAAAAAAAGTACTATAATTATTTCTATAGTTATTAATTTTTTTTAATTTTATTGAATACTAGCAACCCGCCCTCGCTTCGCTTCGGTTTCAGTCGCCTTGCCTGCGTAGTGCCCGTTCCCGTGGGAGTACCGGGATATAATATAGCCTATGTTACTCCCTGATCTTACAGCTTTCCATTGGTAAAAGAATTTTTGAAATCGGTTTGGAGGTTTAAGCGTGAAAGCGTAGCAAACAAACAAACAAATAAATAAACAAACTTACTTTCGCATTTATAATATTAGTAAGGATTAACTACACTTTTATATGACGCTGACAGATGTTGTCCTGCCTATTGTATTGCCTACTATTTAAAAATAGAAAAAGGTCAATTAAACAAAATAATTAAAAAAAATTCAAAAACTCCCCAAAAGATAGCAACGAGCAACGTGTTATGAACATAATTTCATTTAAAAAATTGAAAATATCTAAATCGTTAAATTTTTTCAAATAAATTCATGAAACTTATTTGCAGCGCCAATTATTAGACCTGCTCCATATTCGCGTGGGATGAATTAATTCAATAAAAATTAACTAATATAAACATGTTCTTAAACTTATACTGGGTGGCGCAGAATGAGCTATATGGTTTGAATTCTTTATAACTTTTTTAATTATTGTTCTTTGTTTTTGAAGTGAAACTTCTTTAGAATCGTGGTGATTTCAAACCGGATGCAACGAAGAAAAATACAGGTAAGAGACATAAATACAAAAATGTGTAGGATGAAGCCGGCAAAGAATGAGGCAGAAATATATATACTATTTTATATTATTTTTAAATCCGTCTATAATCTTACATCTTTAAACGAGCAATTCTTGTAAATATATATATTTTCAGGATCTCGGAAACGGCACCAACGATTTTGATGAAACTTGGCATACTAGAGGATTCGGGTCCAAAAAATCGATCTAGCTAGGTTTTATGTATAGAAAATTTTCTTTTGTCGGTGTTTTTAGCAAAACGTTACAATGACATTAGATTTTAAAAGAATATGAATTCAAATTTCGTTCTCAACGTGAAGAGTTACGGTAGCTCAAGTGAGACATTGACCGGTTTTAATTTTAGTTTTCGTGGGTCAAACTGCGTCGGATCGAATCTCGGTGTTATTATTATTCTCTTTTTGTAATTTTTTTATATATTTTTCATTATTTATTTTTTATTAATATATTCCTAAATAAATTCTACTAAAATATTCCGAGCGAAGCTCGGTCAACCTGATATTTGACGGATTAAAGGATTAAGGTGAAGGATGAGGGATGAGGGACGAGGGATGTGGGATGAGGGATGAGAGATGAGGGATGAGGGATGAAGAATGAAGGATGAAGAAAGAAAGATGAAGAATGAAGGATGAAGGATAAAGAAGTTTCACTTCTGACATGCGTACTTTGCACGCACACTTTTTTCCATCATTTTGTGAAGAAGACTTGGGAAATTAATTATAAACCATTACACGATCGAACAACGTACAAAAATAATTGTGGTGCCAGAAGACCACCTACCGTGCACACTGATGAAAATATTGAACGTGTACGGGAGAGCGTGCAGCATAGTCCATCAACATCAATAAGGAGGCGTTCGACACAACTTGAACTATCACAGCGGTCGCTGCAGAGAATTTTGGGTATACTAGACTTGTTCCCATATAAAGTTCAACTTGTGCAAGAAATGAAGACGACAGACTACCAGCAATGGCTTGAATATGCCATTCGTTTCCGTGAAAAAGCGGAGGAAAATCCAGACTTTATTCACAATTTGGTAATGAGCGATGAAGCCAATTTCCTATTAAATGGGTATGTCAACAAGCAAAACTGCAGGAGTTGGGCTACGGAAAATCAAAGAGCAGTTCATCAGCGACAGTCACACCCACTTAAGTGTACTGTTTGGTGCGGTGTATCCTCCGAAAAGATAATTGGCCCATATTTTTTTGAAAATGAAAGTGGTGTCTCAATTTCTGTCAGCGGTGGTGCATATCGGACTATGTTGGAAAATTTTGTTAGGCCAGCTGTGGAAAACCACCCAAACTTGTGGTTTCAACAAGATGGAGCCATAGCACATACTGCAGGTGCCTCAATGGCTTTGTTAAGGAGCATATTCGGCAAAAGCATTATTTCGCGCACAAGCGGTTTTAACTGGCCTCCACGTTCACCAGATTTAACAGCTCCTGACAGTTTTCTTTGGGGATATTTGAAAAAAAGAGTGTACGTTAACAAACCAAGAACCATACTCCAACTAAAAACCAACATTCGAAATGAAATCATGGCCATTACACCCGAAATTTTGCGAAAAGTTATGGCAAATATGCTAAAAATAGCACGTATGTGCGAAGCAGAAAATGGACATCACTTACAGGATATCATTTTTCAAAGCTAATTGCAAAAAATCCCCAATAATATACTGTATTTTTTTTTTTATTGCAAACGGTGGCAAACGAGCAAACAGTACACCTGATGGTAAGTGTTGCTGCCGCTCATGGATCTTTACAAGGCCGCTGCCTACCGCGAAGAAAGTGAAGGGAGTGTGAATGCGTGCATTGAGGCTCGGTAATACCAAGGGCACCACCAAAACCCTCCACACGCAAGCACCCTCAGAAAGTTGGGCTTCCGGCTCTCGCTCACCGAACGAAGCGCAGTAACAAATCGCTACTACTCAGACGTCGATTTTCTGCGAGAGTGTGGTACTGCCCCGGACGGACCGGCCCGCGGCTGTAGACAGATAACTGTCGACAGTGTGGTTCTACCAATCTTGAAACACACACTTTTAAAAGAAAAATTATAATAATCGCATATATAAAAAAATTATAAACCATTTAAACCATATAGCTCATTCTGCGCCACCCAGTAAGTAACATTATGATAATGATAACCATATAATAGTCGACATTCTATTTTTTTTGCAATTTTGGTGAAAATACCAAATTAAAAGCTTTTAAAACTTGAAACTTTAAGTGTGCATGGGCATAGTTATTACTAGTATTATTCATTCCATATGGTGACAAAAGTAAAAGTACAATTCACTATCTTACCCGTGGGCGTCGTAAAAGCCGACTAAGAGGTGTCATATAACATCTATGCAAGAGTAATAAACTTCGAAATTACCAGCGTGGTATACCTATATGTAAGTCAATTTCCCTTATATTATACAAGAGGCTCGAGCTCAGCAGTGGCACATACCTGCTATAGAGCTGTGATGAAGTGTGCATAGCCAAGAGGTTTAAGATGTGTGCTATAAAGTGTCGATTCCAGCACAGAAAATTTTTGTGCAACCTACAAATGAATATACAGATTATAGGAAATTATTTGTATTCATTGATTATACGTTCGTTATAAGGTCCCTGCCATATTTATTTATACCTTAAAATAAGTTGATGTCTTTAAAAAACATAAATTTTAATACGATATGCGAGTTTAAACGTAAGCCGTGGCACATGTAGTTAACAACATCTTGTCCAACTGTTATTTCAAGCCACCTAGTTGCCACAGAACAACTATACGCTTAATGCTCCGCGTGTGTGCCGACAATAAAACAATACTGCTTGATAATAGCGTGAAAGAAATGAATGGATAAGACTGGCGTGTATTATTATCTTATAGTGGCTAAGAATATTCATCTTCATTTCAGCTTATCGTCATCCACTGCTGGACGTAGGCCTCCCTTATGTTACGCCACAGAGTACGGTCCTGCGCTGTCTGCATGAAATGACGCCCAGAAACTTTCACCAGGTCATCCGTTCACCTAGTAGGGAGCGTCCCTCGGCGTTCATGGAGCGATGTGGCCTACCCATTGCCACTTCGGCGTTCTATTTCTTCGTGCTATAACGGTTACACCCGTTCTTCTGCGGATTTTCATATTTCGAATTCTATCTTGCAGAGAAATCCCGAGCATAACCATTTCCATAGTACGCTGAGCGACTTTGAGCTTGGCTATGTGAGAGATTGGTTATGACATTTAGGGACCACGTTTCCGTGCTATAAGTCATCACTAGTAATACACACTGGTTGTGTGTGGGCCTGGTGCTCGACGGGCAATGGTGGTTCCGGGAGCATTTCCGTAGGCTCGCTCCACGGCTCGTCGGCGCGGCGTCCGCCCTATCGTGGCTTATGCCGAACGTGGGCGGACCGAGCGCTACGTGCCGACGGCTGTACGCGGGGGTCATCCGGTCGATGGCCCTGTACGGTGCACCGGTGTGGGCGGGGTCCTTGACCGTCCGACGTAGGGCCCTTCTGTGGCGACCACAGAGGGTCACGGCGGTCAGGGCCATCCGCGGATACCGCACGGTGGTGACGGAGTCAGCGTGCCTATTGGCCGGGACTCCCCCGTGGGACCTGGAGGCGGAAATGCTCGCCGAGTTGTATCGGCGGGTGTCGGGGGTGCGCGGGGAGGGCGGTGTTGTTTCCTTGAGGGAGCTCACCGCCTGGCGCGTCGACGCCCGCCGAAACGTCATTGCCTGTTGGGCAGTCCGGCTGGAGAGGCCTCGGTTCGGGGTGCGAATCGTGGAGGCCTTCCGGCCGGTGCTGATGCAGTGGTTGGAAAGGCGGCACGGGGAGAGCATCCTTCCGACTAGTGCAGGTGTTGACGGGGCATGGGAGCTTTGCCAATATACCTGCACAAGGTCGTAAGGAGGGAGAGTACACCATCCTGCCACCACTGCGATTGCGACAAGGACACGGCGCAGCATACGCTCGAGGCCTGCGCCACTTGGGCCACGCAGCGCCGTGAACTCGTCGCAATCATCGGTGCCGACCTGACGCTGCCGGCCATCGCTAGGGCGATGGTCGACAGTATCGGGAATTGGGACGCAGTCGCAGCCTTCTGCGAGACAGTGATCTCGCAGAAGGAGGCGGCGGATCGTCTGCGCGAGGAGCGCAGCCTCGATGAGGAGATCCACCGCCGGCGAATGGGGCGGCGCAGGCGCAACTACCTGCGCCTCATGCCGCCCTAGCCGAGGCCGCGGGTGACGTGACCGGGGATTAGTCCGTCACCCGCCGAGAGGCCGACCGCGTGAGAAAAGACCGACGTCCTCCCCGAGGGGGGACGTCGGTCGATGGGAGAGTACCCCACGTAGGGGGTATTCCGTCGGGCCGACCACTGACGACAAGTAAACCTGCTCCGGTGGTCGGCCCAACGACGAAGGCGAGGTGGTTTTCGGGTGGGTTGTGGGAGTTGCGTGCTTAAGCCCCTCTGTCGCCCCGGACGGAACGGTGCGGAGGCGCGCCGATCGCAGCCCACCCACAAAAAAAAAAAAAGAAGACCTGTGTTTTCGGATGCTGAAGTATGTTGAAAAGACAACTAAGGCATATAAAAAGTATAGCCATGGCACATGTCGCGGGTGACGTGACCGGGGAGTTAATCCGTCAGCCACCAAGAGGCCGACCGCGTGACGCAAGACCGACGTCCTCCTCGAGGGGGGGACGTCGGTCGGGCCGACCACTACGAAAAATCTATTTCAGTTTGCTCGTAATCAAGAACGCTGTAAGGTGTTCCAAACGTTGAGCAATTAAAAATTAATTACAAACTTGATAAAATCTGTAAAAATAGATTTATTTATAAAGTACTAGCAACCCGCCCTTGCTTTGCTTCGGTTTTAGCCGCCTTAGCCGCATATTTCCTGTTCCAGTGGGAATACCGGGATAAAATATAGATGCTATATTACTCCCTGATATTATAGCTGCCCAATGGTGAAAGAATTTTTGAAATCGGTTCGATAGTTTACGCGTGAAAGCGTAACAAACAAACGAACAAACAAACAGACTTACTTTCACATTTATAATATTAGTAAGGATGTACACGAGGTTACTAATTCCTTCTCCATAAGGTAATGACGATACGAAATATTCGTATGGCTATTCTAGTTTTAATAAATCACCATGTCTACACAAATCCATCAAATGATAAATACATTAAATATAAATTTTATAAGGCCATTAAAATTAGGGCGGTCGGGCCGCGAGCAAATTGTTCTGAGCATCGGCACGGCGCACAAAGAACGCCGGCTAATCAATTGCTTCGGCCCGCACCGACTCTGGCGCACCCAACGCACTCGCTCAAGTAGGTACTATAAGTAAAGAAGTTGAAATATTAGGTCGAGTGGGTCGGCCTTATTAAGAGAAAAAATAATGACAATCGAAAGATATGAACACTTATTTATTTGTTGCCAAAAAAAACATATTAAGACGAATTGAACTAATAATTTTAGTATATAACTAGCAACCCGCCCTCGCTTCGCTTCGGTTTCAGTCGTCTTACCTGCGTAGTTCCCGTTCCCGTGGGAATACCGGGATAAAATTTAGCCTAGTTTACGCGCTGATAATATAGCTTTCCATTGCTGAAAGAATTTTTGAAATCGGTCCAGCCGTTTTGAAGACTACCCGGAACAAACAGACAGACAAAAAAAATATAAAGTGTATTTTAGGCATAAGTATAGTGCAAATAACCGTGTGAGCATGAAAAAAGCCTATTATTTTGACATTACAAACAGACACTCCAATTTTATTTACTGGTATAGATTTTAGAATCTAATTGAAACAAAACAATCGATCATTACTTATATGCATTCTTTATTACAAAAAAAAATATATGTATTATTCCGTGAGGTAACTGAAGAATACAATGTATCATTCTCCTTATTTTCCCGTGTAAGACGTAAAAATTGGCTACAAAGCATCATGCTGTCCTACAAAACTCATAACTCCAGTTTTTTTGGCAGGCTATGATGCGGACGCACGTCATCCCATCCGAGATCATGAAAGGGCGGTCCGCAACACCATAATCCGTATTACCTTCCCTTCGTCATAGGCCGACCACTGCTACCGAATCCTTAGGGTCCGTGGCCAGCTCAATAACTCCAACTAAACGTGGCAATTATGAAATTATAACCCTCAGTAAGACGGGCTACGAACTGCGACTGATAGATTGATTTTATATTAGTACTACATACATACATACATTCACACCTTTTTTCCATAGGGGTAGGAAGAGACCACTTCCCTCCACTTGCTACGATCTTGACATACCACTTTCGCCTCCTTCATATTCTTCGGTTTAGGGTACTTTTAACCTGGCTCTTCTTAATAACGTCCCCGATTTGATCATGGGGCGTCCGCCTTGGTCTGCCCCTTCTAACACTTCCGTAGCACATTTGACCTATAAATTGTCCTTATCAATCTCCTTTCATTCATTCTCTCTACATAACCAAACCAAATTAGTACTTTAAATTTGTAAAATACTTCTCTATAAATACTTGTTTACAAATTTGAAGAACATATACAATGAAAGCTTCTATGAAAAATATATTATTTTAGATAATGCTATCTACTTTTAAATTTCCGACAACGATGTGTATAACTTTATATTACTTAAAATATTTATACACAACTTACAATACTTCTTTAAAACAATCGTTATGGTATAAGCTTCATTTATTTTATTATAAGGACTCCGCGAGGCATCGTAACTCATTGATCTAATGCATTTATTTATTCCAACCGTATCTTTAATTATGTAGACTTTACAATTAACGAGCATCAATCGTGGGATCGCAATATTATATTTTTTTGCATCAGAATATTGTTTCGATTTTAGAATTTGTCGGCGATAATAGAACGAGGGATTTGCTTTACAATAAGTGATAATTATCGTTACCGATCGCCTTCTGTTTGGTGACGGAATAATAATACAATTCAGCACCCTCTCTCTTGCCCAAATGTGATATGGTACGCAGATAAAATCACTGGAAGAGAAGAAAAACTGGACATAAAACCCTATTTTTTTTTACGGGATTTGGTTACGGTCGGCGCGCTTCTCGTCCGGGGCGACAGAGGGGCGTAAGCACGCACACCCGTTACCCACCCGTGACACGTCGCCTTTGTCATTGGGCCAACCACCGGAGCAGGGCGACTTGTTGTCAGTGGTCGACCCGACGGTATACCCCTTGAGGAGTCTTCGGTATTTCCTCATGCGGGACATAAAACTCTATACCAATACGTCTGATCAGCGTGATATAATAGATCAATTTCCCTTCCGTAAGTAGAGGAAGTCTGAGCCCAATAATGGGGCTTATATGGGTTGAAATCGTTAATGAACTCATTAGTATATATTTGAGCACATAGCTTTGCCTCCACCATAAGGCTTGTAAAATGGTTAAAACGCTGAACTACCGTACTAAAATCATGGGTTCGATTTTCACACAGGACAATACGTTCTGTGATTTACAAATTTCTTATCTGAATGTAATTTGTATATGTTAAATGATATGTTTGAAAAGTCTGAAATATAACGACTATTTCCTCAACGCAAGGTGTCTTTAAGGCAAGGTAAGGAGCAGGGTGACTGACTCCCCTGGATGCCATGAGTGCCAAATGATGATCCGCGCCACGCATTGGAAGTATGTCGCGCCTAGGGGCCTCAGCGCCACGACCTGTCGGCGGTCATAGGAATAGACCTGTCGTTGTCGACCATCATCTCAGAGCATGCTCGACAGCGACAGGTGCTGGACGTCGATGGCCTCTTTCTGCGAGGAGGTCATCACAAGGAAGGAGGCCGCGGAGCGGGAACGCGAAGCACTTGCGTCCGCTGACTCGCTCCGCCGGCGGCGAGAGTTATGTACATCTGCCTCGGATAATTCTTCCTTAGGAACGCAAAATTCAATCACATAACAAAAGTAAAGTGTAAATCTCTTAAATGATTTTGACGATACCCGCAAACATTGTTAAGATTGATTGTAGATGGATGTCTGCCATAACATTGTAAGAAGATAATGATAATATTCTTTTTTTCAATCCATGTTTATAATCTTACCTACTACGTCACGATGGTAAGACCGGTTAGCATATATTTTATTTCGAGTTTTCCTGCATTTGTGGTGGTATTATCTGCTTACGTCGCTTAAACATTTATATGAAACCAGCTGACCGAACAGACGTTGTGCAAATAAGTGCCACCTACCTAGTCCAATTGTGAATTTAAACCATTCTTGAATCCCCTTAAACATGCACAAAAATGTCATCAACACTGGTCCAGCTGTTTAGGATGAGTTCAGTGACATACACACTTATACTAAAAAATTATATATAAAGACTAGCTTTTTTTTTTTTTTTTTTTGTGGGTGGGCCGCGGTCGGCGCGCCTCCGCACCACTCCGTCCGGGGCGACAGAGGGGCTTAAGCACGCAACTCCCGCGACCCACCCGAAAACCACGTCGCCTTCGTCGTTGGGCCGACCACTGGAGCAGCGTTAACTTGTCGTCAGTGGTCGGCCTGACGGAATACCCCCTATTGGGGTACCCTCCCATCGACCGACGTCCCCCCCTCGGGGAGGACGTCGGTCTTTCCTCACGCGGTCGGCCTCTCGGCGGGTGACGGACTAATCCCCGGTCACGTCACCCGCGGCCTCGGCTAGGGCGGCATGAGGCGCAGATAGTTGCGCCTGCGCCGCCCCAGTCGCCGGCGGCGGATCTCCTCATCGAGGCCGCGCTCCTCACGCAGGCGATCCGCCGCCTCCTTCCGCGAGATCACCGTCTCGCAGAAGGCTGCGACCGCGTCCCAATTCCCGACGCTGTCGACCATCGCCCTAGCGATAGCCGGCAGCGTCAGGTCCGTACCGATGATTGCGACGAGTTCACAGCGCTGCACTGCCCTAGCCCCGCAGGCCTCGAGCGTATGGCGCGCCGTGTCCTCGTCGCAATCGCAGTGGTGGCAGGATGGTGTACTCTCCCTCCTAACGACCTTGTGCAGGTATTTGGCGAAGCACCCATGCCCCGTCAAAACCTGCACCAGTCGGAAGGAGAGCACCCCATGCCGCCTCTCCAACCACTGCATCAGCACCGGCCGGAAGGCCTCCACGGTTCGCACCCCGAACCGAGGCCTCTCCAGCCGGACTGCCCAACGGGCGATGACGTCTCGGCGGGCGTCGACGCGCCAGGCGGTGAGATCCCTTAACGAGACCACACCGCCCTCCGCTCGCACCCCCGTCACCCGCCGATATAGTCCGGCGAGCATCTCCGCCTCCAGGTCCCACGGGGGAGTCCCGGCCAACAGGCACGCTGCCTCCGTCGCCACCGTGCGGTATCCGCGGATGGCCCTGACCGCCATGACCCTCTGTGGTCGCCACAGAAGGGCCCTAAGTCGGGCGGTCATGGACCCCGCCCACACCGGTGCGCCGTACAGGGCCATCGACCGGATAACCCCCGCGTACAGCCGTCGGCACGCAGCGCTCGGTCCGCCCACGTTCGGCATAAGCCACGATAGGGCGGACGCCGTGCCGACGAGCCGCGGAGCGAGCCTACGGAAATGCTCCCGGAACCACCATCGCCCGTCGAGCACCAGGCCCAAGTACCTCATATGGGCCCGGATGCTGATGTCGACCGAGTGGACGGTGATCGAGACGCCGATGGGAGGGCTCATAGTGCGCCCATGGAACAAGAGGGCCTCCGTCTTGTCCAGGGCGACCCTCAACCCCAGCGCCTCGATCCGTCTGACGACCTCCTCGGTACCCGAGGTCGCCAGGCTTACCGCCTCTTCTAGCGTCCCACCGCGGGCTGTGACGAGCGTGTCGTCGGCGTAACAAATCACGCCCAGCCCGGGCGGGAGGCTCCCCCTCAACGCCCAGTCGTAGCCGATGTTCCACAGGGTGGGTCCGAGGACCGACCCCTGTGGGACACCGCACGTCATGGGCGTCCACACAACGTCCCCTGCTCGGTCGGTGCAGAGGACGCTGCGCCCCTCCAAATAGTCTGCCACTAGCCACCTCAGGTAAACTGGCACCCCGTGATACCGGAGCGCCTCCCTGATGCAGCTGAATGGCAGACTATTGAATGCGTTGGCGATGTCTAGGGACACCACCAACAGCACTCCCCTGCCGGTGACGGCCTCAGTCGCCACGGCCCTCAGGCGCAACAGAGCCGCGATCGTCGAACGACCCCTCCTAAACCCAAACTGGGCGTCCGACAGATCGGGCCCCGTGCCGACGAGGTGCCGCTCGATGCGGGCAGCTACCACCCTCTCCAGTAGCTTGCCCGTGTCATCGAGCAGCACGATAGGCCTGTAGGCCGAAGGCGACTCCGGAGACCGTCCCGGCTTCGGCAGGAACACCAGCCTTCCCTCCTTCCAGCACCCAGGGAACCGTCCGGACGCTAAACACGCGTCGAACAGCTCCCTGAGGCGGGGTCCCAGGTGTTCGAGGACCAGGGCCAGCACGCGGTTAGGAACACCGTCGGGCCCGGGGGCGGTAGACTTTGCGCGCATGCGCGTCACCGCCACCCCCATCTCGGGTTCCGTGATGGGCGGAACACTGTCGTCGTCGGCCTCCCGGTCAGTGTCTGGCGGAGCCATGATCGGGGGCGTGTGTTCCGCCCGCCGCGGGAACAGGTCCTCGATGACCCGGGTGAGAAGGCCGGGCTGGAGAGTCTCGGTGAGGGGAGGGCCCCGCGCGCGTAGCCTATTCAGCACCGCGCGATAGGGGCGTCCCCAGGGGTCACGGTCGAGACCGTCCAGCATCTCCTGCCGACTGACGTCCTTGGCGGAGCGGACGGCCAGCCTGAAGGCCGACCGCGCATTGCGGTAGCCCTCGTAAAGGACGGCCTCCCGCTCCGCGTCGCGATGGCGCCGCCGGCTGCGGGTGTAGGCCCTCCGAGCGCGGATACACGCAGCCCGGAGATCCGCCAGCTCCCGGGACCACCAGTGGACACCCCTCCTCGGGGGCAGACGCCGTACCCGGGGCATGGCCGCATCGCAGATCTGCGTCAACGCACTGCGGATGCGGCCAGCCTCGGCGTCCACCCCGTCCGACTGGTGGGCAGAAGACAGCCACGAGTATACGATGGCTGTCTCCGCCAGCTGGTCCCGGTCTAAGCGACCCACAGCCCATCGCGGGAACGCAGGACGCCCATCCGCCCCGTGACCCCTGCTGGGCGTCGGGATTGCAGGGGAGACCTCCATCCGGATATACCGGTGGTCCGACAAGGTCTCCACCTCCTCCACGACGCGCCAGCTCCCCACGCGTGCGGCGACCTCGGGGCTAGCGAACGAAAGGTCCACTATCGACCCACCCCGTTGTCGCACGCACGTATGCACCGAGCCCCTGTTCAGCAAACAGAGGCCCAGTGCCGCCGCCCACTCTTCGATCGCCCGTCCTCGGTCATCCGTCCTAGAGGACCCCCACGCCACGAAATGGCGTTAAAGTCCCCCAGGACGAAGACCTGGCGCGATGCCAGTCGCCGTAACGAGGCCTCCATGATGGTGAGGAAGGCCTCGAAATTCGTCACACTCCAGTTAGGGGAGAGATAAACTCCGAAGAGCGTAATCTCCCCCCAGTCCGCCGCGACGTATCCGACGCCCCTGTCCCTAAGGGTCAGAGACGACGAAGGCCACGACGTGGAGGCGACGATTGCCACGGTGCCATCGGCGCTACCCAACCAGTTAATCCGGTCGGGCACCACGTACGGCTCCGCGACTACGGCTACTCCTATCAACCACTCCGCCATGGCTTGCAGGAACACGTCCTGCGCACCGGCGGAGTGGTTGAGATTGGCCTGGAGGAGACGAATGGATACGGGGTCCATTAACGGTCCGTATCCATCGTCACCTCCTCCGCGCTAACGGGCGATCGGGCCGCGCTCGGAGCGGGGCCTGGCCCGGTCGATGGGCCGCCCCGCCCCTTCGGGGCCGATACCGGGGGTCTGCAGTCCCCAGAGCCCATGCGGTGTTTGGCAGGCCTATTGCCCGCCGCACACGCGGGGCAGTGGGGCACCGCAGAGCACGATGCCGCCTGGTGTTCAGCCTGACCGCAACGGAAACATAGCCCGCTGCAGTCAAAGCAGTTTCTGCATGTCGGTCGGGTATGCCCGACCGCCATGCATTTATAACACCTCGCAGGCCGGGGCTCCAGCACGGTTACCCGCGCCGAACTCCAGCCCACGAGGAGCCTGCCTGAGTCGGCCAATTGCTTGACCGACTCCACTGGGCACTGCACCCAGACAGCACCGACGCCGCCCGGACCAGGGCGGATGGTGCCAATCCGGACGGTGTCCGAGGCACACCCGGTACGCGCCATAATGGCCTCCCGGATGTCCTCCACCGCCACGGAGTCGTCCAGACCCGTGAGGCGCATATCTGCGCACTTGACGGGCCTGGCGATTCGGACTCCATCCTCTGGCCCGAACAGCCCCCTCAGCATCGTGGCCAAACTATCGGCCGTCTTCGCGCCCTCGGCCCCAGGGAACTGCCTCTGCTCGAGCCCCTGTCCGGGCCTTGCGGGTCCTCGCCTCGACGCCCCCGATGTCGGAGACGTCCAGCTCCCGCCGGGCGCGTCTTAGGACGGCCTCATAATTCAGGCCCCTCTCAGCCGCCTCAGGCAGTACGGTGATTACCACCGCAGCCGTCTTCGGCGACTTGAGGCCCCTACGCAACCTTTTCCCCTTTCCGCCGGCTCCCGCCTGGGGAGCGGCGGTCACAGCGGCACTCTTGGCCGCCGCTCTCCGCTTTTGGCCACGTGCCTTCCTGCTACGCTCAGCCACCTGCCAGCCCTGTTCGAGCCTGGCAGCAGCGCTGAGAGCAGCAGGCGCAGTCGCGGGTTCGCCGGCCGGCACCTGCGGTGCAATCGCTGGCGCTGGCCGCGGCCCGGCCTTGGCGGGAGCCGGCGCCTTGCCAGCCTTCTTGGCCCCTTTGGGTCCCGCCGCGGCCGCAGCGTAGCTCACCACGCGGCCACCCTGACAGGGCAGCGGGGTGGGAGCCGACGCTTGCCTCGTCTTGTCCGCGGCGAGCGGCGGTCGGAGGGGCGGCTCAGGCGGGAGCCTGGCCGCTACGGCCTCGATACGCGCATCCATCATTACCCCTACTCGGGCTAGGATGACGCGTATCGCCGACTCCGACACGCCATGCACCTCGTCGGGCGGCGGCTCCTCCCCCTTCCGAGGTCTACCGCGGCCACGAGCCGGCGGAGGGACCACGACAAGGGGAGGCAGTGGAGAAGCCACGACGGGCGCAGCCGGCGCAGCAGCCGCGACGGGCGCAGCCGGCGCCACGGGCGCAGACGACGGGCCCGCCCTCGCTGGCGCGGCCCGCTTAGACGGTGGGGCCGGCGCCGGCGACGCAGCCGGCACCAGGCGCTCGAATTGAGACCGCAGGTCGGCCATGTCTTTAGCCAACCCGCGGTTCTCTCTCCGCACCGCCTCCAACTCCGTCTCCAGCTTGCGGTTGCGTTCCCGCAAGCCGGAGACCTCCTCACTGAGGCGGGCATTCGCGGCCCGTAGGGCCGCCACCTCGCCACTGTGGCCTGCCAGAACCGGAGTCCCCGGCCTCGCCGATCCACGACCTCTGCGCCCACGGGGCATGGTCGGGACTTTGGGAGGAGGCATGATGGTGCTCCCCTCCGAGTCGGTGTTCGAGCTGCTCTCCTTGAGGGGGCGCTTCCGGACGCTCAGGGGGAGGGCCTCCTCCCTCTCCTTCGTATCTACCGTGGTGGCGATGGTCTCCTCCTCGGCAGCCTTCCTCTTCTTCCTCTTCGACGACGGCCTACCTACACCCTCAAGTGACGGCCTGCCTATCGTCCCCCTACTCCTACTGGACGGACCTGCGGCGCATCCACCGCCCTCGTCCCTACTCCGGCCGACCTGCGTCCATTCAGCGTCGTCTTCATCGGCGGACGACTCTGCGGCACTTCCGCCCACGTCCGTTAGGACCATCTCTGAAGCCGTGTCCAACTCCAGACCTTCGGATGGCCCTGCGGCATTGCCGCCCTCATCCTGCGACGGCTCTGCGGCAATGCCGCCCTCGTCCTTGGGTCCGCTGCTGCAGTCGACGCTGACGCTCTCGTCTAGCGACAGCTCTGTGGTCGACCCAGTCTCCTCCTCCGATGGCTGGCCAGCAACGCCACCCCCGTTCTGCGATGGCCCTGCAGCAGCAGTGCTGCCACCCTCGTCGCGCGCAGCAATGGCGGCTGCCAACTTCCGCTCCCGCTTCTTTTTGTCACGGAGCGCTTGGGCACGGACTCGCCCCATAGCCGTGATCTTCTTCTTCTTCTTCCTCTTCTCCTTTACTTCTTCTATCCCCTCCCCCCGGTGAGTCTCTTGATGGTGTGCCGGGCTCTCGGCTCTCAGTGCAGTTGTTGTCTCCCTCCCATACGTATGGAGACTGACTGTGCTGGTGACTGTGCGCCTCTCGCGCTCAGAAACCAGCACAGTGAGGGATTCCCCGGCGTGGCCGGGACACTCTGGAGTAGCTACGCTCGTTTCAACTCCTGCCATGGTGTTTGGTCATTTTTAAGTCTCGCCTTGACTACCACTCTAACGACTGGACGCTCGCGCGCTTCTTAACCCACCAGTCATACATCTCCTCGCCGAGTGGCCAAACTTAAGATTGGGGTAATTTTTTATAGGGGTTTTCTTCCCCGCGGTCCGAAGACCCCCGGTCCTGACCCCCCTGCTCAGGATTACGGTTTGGGCCTTCCGGGTCTGGCCGCTCGCGAGCGACCGACCCGTCACGCCCCCGGGCCGTGACGCAACCGTCCCTGGCGACGGAGTGCCATGAGGCACATCCGCCCCATTGGCCCCGGGTCAGATCCGCCGTGCGCTCTGCCACCAGAGCCACACGCGGAGACCCCCCCCTGCCGGAATCTTGGCCGTCCAAATGGCCGCATGACGTCCAAATGGACGTTACCAGGGAGCACCACGAGGAGGTGCTCCGGCCGCGCCCCCCATATAAAGACTAGCTGACCCAACATAAGTTTTTCTGTTCAAATAAAATAACGCCACCTGCCGGGTCCTATTGTAAATCTAAAGCATTCTCGAAGCCTCTTGAATATGCACAAAAAGTTTCATCAACATCGGTTGAGCCGTTTAGGAGGAGTTCAGTGACATACACACGTACACAAGGACTATATATATAAAGATAGATGTTCAACGGAATAAGAGTACATATTGCAAATCGTTTAGCAATTCATTTAGTGAAAATTAATAAAATGCTATTCATAACTTTTGTTAATAAACTAACACAATTGTGTATTGCGTTTTAATAATTTAAAATAGTGAATAATCTAACCTCGATCTTAAGTATTTAAATTAAGGATTACTTTAAATCCTTAACATCGAGGTCAGCCAACATTCTATCAACAATTAGCCCACTTAACCCGCAACTAGGCGTTGTAAACAAATCCGTGCATTGTCCACTAAGTTAACACAGCCTGGCTAAGTGTTAACCGATCCTTGTTAACGTTTTAGGTTAACAAGGAGACGGAGTGTTTACGTGAAACTGTTAGTACAAGGAGGTAGCGCCTTGCTGTTGTAAGTGCCACAAAATATAAGTAAAAGCGAGAAAGGTAGCGTTTACCACATTTTTATCTGACCTCTATTGTTGTAATAATAAGTAAGTTACCGTATGATGAAAAAAAAGAGTGTGTGTGCAAAGTACGCACACCAGAAGTGAAACTCTTTCATCCTTTATCCTTCATCTTTCATCTTTCATCCTTCGTCCTTCGTCCTTCATCCTTCATCATTCCTCCTTTATCCTCTATCCTTTATCTTATTCTCTCGCCGGCTGAATCCCATACGTATTTGTGTCTCTATGGACTCGCTTTTTTGTTTCATCGAGTTTGAAATCACAACGATTCTGAAGAAGTTTCACTTCAAATATATTTCTTTCTCTCTCTCTCTCTCCTGAAAAATCTCTCTCTCTCTCTCTCTCTTCTTCGTAAACTGAAAGAAACATACAATACATAATTATAACTGAATGTAAAGGTGATTCGTAGGTATTCATAGGTCTACTAATCTGACATTTATATAAGTACGTATGTGACTGAATTTCGCCGCAGGTGCTAAGCCAATTTTGATCAATTTGTACTAATTACTAATTAACATAACAGATGGCGTAGTGGTTAAGATACCGGCCTACAGTGCCAGTGTCATGGGTTCGAATCCTAAGCAGGACAACGCTTTTTGCGACCCACAAATCGTTGCTCTGAATCTGGATGTAATTTGTATCTGTAATTATATAATTGTTTGTAAAGTCCCTCGCAACACAAGGATTATTTCCTTAGTGCATAAAAATAACTAGCTAAATTAATTAATAATACATTAGATTTGAAAACTGCGAGCCGATGCCAGCATCTAAACCATTTTTATTTTGAGGAAAATCTTTTTTAAATTGCCCATATCCACATATCTATTACTACAAAATTACATGATACCAATATTTTTTTAAATAAATGTAAGTTCATAACTCACTTATAATTTTCGAAATATTCGTCAATATCTGTTGAGGTTGCTAGTAATCCTTACTAATATTATAAATACGAAAGTAAGTTTATTTGTTTGTGACACTTTAACGCTTAAACAAAAATATGAGACCAAAAATTCTTTCACCAATGGAAAGCTATAATATCAGGGAGTAACATAGGCTATATTTTATTCCGGTATTCCCACGGGAACGGCAACTACGCTGGTAAGGCCTGAAACCGAAGTGATGCGAAGGCGGGTTGCTAGTAAGATATAAACGTAATTATCGATAAGTACGTTTAATTTACGAGATAGTAGTAAAAACTAAAATCCAACTACGATAAAAATGAGTTATTGGATAAATACGGATAAAGTCACAAGCCAATGCTAATAATATACATATTTTTGAAATATACAAGTAGTGCCTTTTCCAATGCTACGAAACACGACATATTTGTCTCAAATTTATTTTTAACATACTACTTTAACATCTCTAGAGGGCGCCACATTAGATTCAGTGACACATGATATAGCCTGTAACCAGCGGACAATCAAGACGCCTCTAACGATATCTCATTTGTCCGGTTCTAATAAGTAGTTGAGGAGCTATGAGGGAACACATGAACATACATACATAGCCTGTCAAAATCATAACCCTCCGTAGTCGGGTAATAAAATAAATATGCAATATTATTAGCAGTTTTAATTTTAAGATACTTTCTGTCAATCAATTTAATATCTTAGACCATACTTAAAAACTGTGACGCAAATTACAAACATTGTACGAGCCTGAAAATTATTATAATAATATGTTATTATAATAAACGTATGTTAATTTAATTATTACTTTTAAGTTATTGAATGTATTTTCTGCTAATCATAATAACTTAGTCGACTTTACAGTTTTGTACTATTAAGTAATTACTATTACGTTTTTAATGGTATTCCTTAAAAGAGAATATATCATCATCATCATCGCAGCCCACACACGTCCCAGTGTTGGGCTCGTACCTCCTCCACAATAAGAGAGATTTGACCTATTATACCATGAGGGTCAGACATATTGGTATAAGGTTTCATTTTGAGTTTTCCTTTTTTTGCAAAGATTGTATATGTATATTATATGCCGTCTTTTAAGACATCCACGGGCAAGATAGAGAGTGGTGAATTGTATTCTTACTTCGTCACCACAGGGAATAAGGGCAAATCTATAGAAGTGAAAAATACTTGCATAATTATACGAGTTAAGATTTTGTTTTACTATTGTAAATACTATATTGCTTATGTTGTATACAAATGCTGAAAATTATTTTAAACGTTCTTTATCTTTAAGTATTTGTTTATTTTTAAATATGATTAAAAAGAAATAAATTTGGTTGTGGCTATCCTCCACATGTCAATCCAAAAGTCCTTTAAAATTAATGCTCGAAGACTCCCTGAAAACGCAATATTGAGCGATCCTATAATGCCTGTATTCAATGACTCCTGGTTAGAATTTAAAATAAAATTAGTATTACGGAATTTTGTTTCAGAAATATGAATCAATTATTAATAATTAAATCTGTAGCGGATGTTTATAAATCTCTGTAATAAGGTGACTTGCCGATGAGGCACTTTCGTCCTCCCATGATCATGAACGCTGAAAACTGTTCAAAACTCCGGGCAATCAAAATTCAAATACAAACGCTATAAAATCCGTAAAAATAGTTTTATTTCAAATATGTAATAATCGCGTAAATATCAGAAGCTGTGCTTAAAAGACAACTTAGAATACAAATTACGTTACTTTTTGAGACAAGTGTCATCGGCAGAAGATGGATTCAAACTATGTTAAAAACTAATTAACAAAACTGGGATTAAAAAGTGTCGAATAGAAAGATGAACGATACCGATAACCCGTTGAATAAACGGAGAGAAGGTATACGGTTATGGAGTCACACGCCAGCCTTCCATCACTGAAGACATCTGAGTAGGGTGAATCCGAATGATAAATGGGCTTCAAAACTAGGCTAGGCTTACGGATGCATAATGATTTTTTTGCAGAAGATGTATTTATCATACCGATATGAATGTCATGCCCACTTTAGTAAATTACTTTTTGAATTATAATATGTCCTTCTATAAATTATGAACCTCACTCAGGTATTATGATAAATTTTTATGTCATTATATACGTCATATTAGACAGATTTCATCTTTATTCTTTATTAATTTATATCCGTACATCCTACTTATCTACTATAGCACGATGGTCAAAGGGTTTGACGTAGAATGGCGTATTAACTTTCGAGCGTGCCTTATATTTCATTGATGTTGTCTATTTACCTTTAATCTTTTTTTATAATACTTACGAAGGGGTAAATTATATTTTTATTACCTCATTACACGTAAAAAATGTGTTATAAACGAATGAACTACATTACCTCATGGAATTTTATAAGTAGACCATTCCTATTATTCTACTTTTCTCTTCACATGTTAAAATAGTAACGTGGAACTAGCAATAGCTACTGTGTATATAGTTTTTGACATAACCTTGCCTTTTAAGGACAAATATTTATAGAACTGTAACCCGATCACCGGTCATTCCGACCTCTAAGTCAACATTTGACCTAACAATATCTTTAGCTCTATCACACGCGATATAAAAGACAGAGATAAAATATATTAAGTTGTCAAACTGAGAGTAACACGTGAAGAGCAATGTCACCTGTCGGCGTTGGTCAAAATTCGGCAGTTTCCTCAAACCGTATTATCACTTATATGGTAATAGACAGAGCGAGTGCGCGCGCGCCGGCATCTGAGCAAACACTCAAACAAGCATAACTACACACCCATATACAAAAGCAGTCATACATACACATTTTAGGAACTGGAAACTATATCAGAAGTGGTAAACAAACTTGGTTACTATTTGTCATTTGTGCTTTTATTGTAAAATAATGTTTTGTTAGTTCATGACAAGTCACGACTTTGTATTTGCGTTAGATTTATTGTTTATTTTTAATTTATTTCTTTGACGAAATAATTAATTTATATATTGTAATAACCAAAAACATCATCTCGGCTCATACACGTACCACTGCTGAGCTCAAACATCCTCACATTGGGAGGAAAATTTATCGTACTATACCTAACTGTTCCGTGTGGTGACGGATTAAGAATACAATTCACCACTCTCAATCAAATATTGAAGTGGAATGTGGAGAAGAAAAATGGGAGGGTTTAGCGACATAGTTATCGGGTAGAGTGGGGGCATCATCTCGCTTATTTTCTGGTATTATAAAAGAGTAAGTTGCTTACTTCCATGTGGTGACGGAGTAAGAATACAATTCACCACCCCCTCTCTTACCCGTGGATGTAGTAAAAGACGACTAAGGGATATAATATGCACATAACATCTGTGCAGGATAAGGAAAACTCGAAATAAAACCATATACCTTGTAAATAAAACTACTTTTACGGATTATATCGCGTTTGTATTTGATTTATGATTGCCCGACGTTTCGAACATTTTGCAGCATTCATGATCACGGGCGGACTAAGGTGTCTCACGTCCAACAAGTAATCGTTATTACAGACTTATATTATTATAAATATAAATATAATATATAATTATAAATGTCTGTAATAAATATAAATCTATACCAATAAATAAAATTGGAGTGTCTGTTTGTAATGTCAAAATAATAGACTGTTTTCATGCTCACACGGTTATTTGCACGACACCTATGCCTAAAATAGCAATTAAAAAATGTTTGTCTGTCTGTCTGTCTGTTTGTTCCGGGTAATCTTCAAAACGGCTGGACCGATTTCAAAAATTCTTTCACCAGTGGAAAGCTATAATATCAGGGCGTAAACTAGGCTATATTTTATCCCGGTATTCCCACGGGAACGGGAACTACGCGGGTAAAACGACTATAACCTATAACCGAAGCGAAGCGAGGGCGGGTTGCTAGTATAATATATAATTATAAATGTCTGTAATAACGATTACTTGTTGGACGTGAGACACCTTATCCGCCCGTGACCATGAATGCTGCAAAGTGTTCGAAACGTCGGGCAATCATAAATCAAACAAACGCGATATAATCCGTAAAAGTAGTTTTATTTACAATGTGTAGTGCTCACCATTGAGGAGGAGGCCCGAGCCCAACAGACGTATGTGGGCTGCGATGATACCATGCTGGTCAGACAGTAAGTTAGTTAGAGTATAGGGTTTTGTTTCAAGTTTTCTCTTAGTTGTCTTTTGCGACATCCACAGGCAAGATAGGGAGTAAGGAGTTGTATTTTTATTCCGATTCCGTCACCACACGGAAAACCAAAAACTTATAGTATTAAAATTTAGCACCGTTTTGTCTAAAGTGGGGGGTTATTAAGTTTTTAAACTGACGGATATAAGATGGCAAGTCACTAAAGAAGGACAAAACTAGAAGTAATACAATAAATCAAACCGTCTGACTTAGAGATACATTAGAAGAGATAGTGAGTTTTCCCTTCTCCTTATAGAGGATTTCCATGCATTAATGGAGTATATGCAGGTTGAAGACGTATAGCAATAATAAAAACTGTGGTATTTTGTTACTATAATACCAGTTTCTTGAGCCTAATCTATACCAATAAATAAAATTGGAGTGTCTGTTTGTAATGACAAAATAATAGGTTTTTTTCATGCTCACATGGTTATTTGCACGACACCTATGCCTAAAATAGCGATTAAAAATTTTTTGTCTGTCTGTCTGTCTGTTTGTTCCGGGTAATCTTCAAAACGGCTGGACCGATTTCAAAAATTCTTTCACCAATGGAAAGCTATAATATCAGAGCGTAAACGAGGCTATATTTTATCCCGGTATTTCCACGGGAACGGGAACTACGTGGGTAAAATGACTAAAACCGAAGCGAAGCGAGGGCGGGTTGCTAGTCTATACTAATATTATAAAGAGGAAAGGGTTGCATGTATGTTTGTAACGAATAGGCTCCGAAACTACTGGACCGATTTCAAAAATTCTTTCACCAATGGAAACTTATAATATCAGGGAGTAACATAGGCTATATTTTATCTCGGTATTCCCACGAGAACTACGCGGGTAAGGCGACTGAAACCGAAGCAAAACGAGGGCGAGTTGCTAGTATTGGTATAAAATTGTAGAGATCATTCAGACTTGGACTCGCGGTCAGGTTGCTTATAGTAATAATTAGGTAACTTTTTTTTTTTTTATGGGTGGGCTGCGGTCGGCGCGCCTCCGCACCACTCCGTCCAGAGCGACAGAGGGGCTTAAGCACGCAACTCCCGCAACCCACCCGAAAACCATGTCGCTTTCGTCGTTGGGCTGACCACCGGAGCAGGGTTACTTGACATCAGTGGTTGGCCCGACGGAATACCCCCTATTGGGGTACCCTCCCATCGACCGACGTCCCCCCATCGGGGAGGACGTCGGTCTTTCCTCACGCGGTCGGCCTCTCGGCGGGTGACGGACTAATCCCCGGTCACGTCACCCGCGGCCTCAGCTGGGGCGGCATGAGGTGCAGGTAGTTGCGCCTACGCCGCCCCAGTCGCCGGCGGCGGATCTCCTCATCGAGGCTGCGCTCCTCGCGCAGGCGATTCGCCACCTCAATAATTAGGTAATGACATATGTATGCCAATTATCTATATGATATATTTAATGTTTGGCAACTATGTCTTGATTAATTACTATACCTCGAAAATAGCACAACAATAAAACTCCGTATATCACTAACATCTTCGAGTTTTTTGAAAAAGTAAAAAAAAGATATTTTGCTGTTGGTGACAAATGAGCAAACAGCACACCTGATAGTGAATGATACTGCCGCTCATTAACTACTTCATAATGGTATAGGGTTTTATTTTAAACTAGCAACCCGCCCTCGCTTCGCTTCGGTTTCAGTCGTCTTTCATGTTGCGTAGTGCCCGTTCCCGTGGGAACACCGGGATAAAATATAGCCTATGTTACTTCCTAATATTATAGCTATCCATTGGTGAAAGAATTTTTGAAATCGGTCCAGCCGTTTTGAAGATAAGATATAGTATAGTGCAAATAAGCGCAGACACTCCAATTTTATTTAATGGTATAGATTTTCTTTCTCTGGCATAATGTAATTTACGTATTATAATTCTTAGTTATCATTTACGACCTCTACGAGTTAATTAAGGGTCATGAATTATATTCTTATGCCGTCACCAAACGGCAAACAGCGTGTGTACAAGATTTAGCTAATAATATAGTACCTTTTTTTATTTTTTTTGGGGTGGGCCGCGGTCGGCGCGCCTCCGCACCACTCCGTCCGGGGCGACAGAGGGGCTAAAGCACGCAACTCCCGAAAACCACGTCGCCTTTGTCGTTGGGCCGACCACCGGAGCAGGGTTACTTGTCATCAGTGGTCGGCCGGACGGAATACCCCCTACGTGGGGTACCCTCCCATCGACCGACGTCTCCCCCTCGGGGAGGACGTCGGTCTTTTCTCACGCGGTCGGCCTCTCGGCGGGTGACGGACTTATAGTACCATGGTAAAATTTTGTATTAGGCCTATCGTTCATTTTGCTTAATTTACTGTCATTCATTGTTATTGCTACTCTTCTACAATTTTTAGAATTATATTTTGTACTGTATAAACTTTTTCAAGTCTTACGTAAATTGGCTTCATCATCACCATCACCACTGCTCATGTACGTCCCAATGTTGGGCTTTAGCGTCCTCCACAATTAGAGGGAAATTGACCTACAATACCACGCTGGTCTGACGTATTGCTATAGGATTTTATTTCGAGTTTTCCTTCTCTTGCATATATGTTAGTCGTCTTTTACGACACCCACCAGCAAGAAAGGTGGTGATGTATTGTATTCTTACTCCGTTATGACACGGAATATTGGATTGGTATTTCTTAAAGAACCTCACATTGCAATTGCAAGGTCTGGTAACTTATGCCTATTTTCATGACTTCTTTGGAGGGTGGTTTTTTATAGGAAAATAAAATGAATTATCTTGAATATTTAGAGTGTTTTCATTTACATATTGAAAATATAAAAAAAAATTATTTGAACAAATTTAATAATTTATTACTATTATTATTGTCACTCAAAGTTGGAACCTCAAAAAAAATGCACGTGGGTGGCCCGGGTGATTTTGGCTCTTGATGTTATCTGAAATCAAATATTCTTGATTATTCTTAATCTATAGACATGTCATTCTGGTCGGCACTACTGAAGTTAAATTTCAAGGGTAAATAACAAAATGGCGGACTTTGAAAAAAAAAAGTCCTTTTATTTTAGCAAAGAAAGGGTTGTAAAATAAAAAGTTAGGGGTGAAAAGAATTCTCGTTAGTACCGATAAGAACTATAAGTGTGTAGAACAGCCTGTTAAAATTTGAAAGCAATCGGTTCAGTAGAAAAAAAGTTAGGACCCGGGCCGACCAGAAAAACAATGTTTTGAGGAAAAGCGGGTTTAAAGTTCAACAACAAATTTTCATAAGTAAACTTATACTTACGTCAATCGTCTATGCCTGGAGCGTATAATATGCTTTCATCCTCTTCATAGGCATCATTCTCCGCAACTTTGCCGCTCTTCGACTTTTTCGGGCTTCTTTCGATGACATTGCTGTGGCATTTTCCGCTTTTGCAATCCGAGATTTATTGTATTGTATTTATTGTATTATGTATTGTATTTATTAAGACGCTCTAGGAAACTCGTTATAACTCCCGAAATATTTCGAATTTCTATCTGAAATTTTCATAGTATATTCTCAAGACATTGTAGTTTCAAATTAAGCAAAAAAATAATTTTCGATTTTTTGAACCCTAGTTACCAGACTACTACCTTAAAGCGTAAAAAACTATAATCTAACATGATAATTCTTGTTAGCTCTCTATTATTATTGTAGCTACACACAGAAACTACCTAATACCTTAATTAAAAACTTCAGTTGTAAAATACTACTGGTAAATTATAAACATAACATGACAGACATGTTATTGTAAGAAACATTTGTTCAGCAAAATTTTAAACCATACTATATCCAATTAATTCTTCAATTTAATCAAGTCTAAACTATTAATAGGCTCTACAAGCCGACACCGGTCGAAGACAACCGATATCTAGTGAAGTTATTAAATTGAGTATTGTACGCAGCCCTAATGGAAAATGTGCAAGAGCACTTCACTCTGTTATCTTCATGAAGAGTTATGCGATGAGTGGCAACCGATACTATGAATTGAAGAGAAAACAAAAGGAGAATTATTTTATACGAGTCTAAATATTGTATCGTATTCCTTGTGGTGACAGAGTAAGAATACAATTAATCACTACCTATCTAGCCCGTGAGTGTTGAAAAAACACCACTAGGGTTAGGTAATATCTATGCAAGAGAAGGAAAACTTGACATAAAAACCAAAGCGTCAAACAACCAGCGCGTAGTTCCTGTGGAAATATCGGGCTAAAATATAGCCTATGTTACTCCCTAAAATTATAGCTTTCCATCAGTGAAAGAATTTTAAAATCGGTTCTGTGGTTTAAGCGTGAAAGCGTAACAAACAAACAATCTTATTGTAAATAAAACTACTTTTAAGGATTATATCGCGTTTGTATTTGATTTATGATTGCCCGACGTTTCGAACACTTTGCAGCATTCATGGTCACGAAATCAAAAAACACAAAAATTTCAATAGAGAGGATGGCTGGGTATTACCATCAAGCTGGGATCCTGTTATAAACATAATTAAAAATAAATCCAAAGAGACCACCACAAGACTGCATGATACTGTGAGCACTTATTGTATAGATTTGACCCACAATAATAATGGTTAAAAATAATTTTATAAATCAAAAATCTTTTAGTAAGCCGCATCTAAAATTAAAAATCATGTCCCCTGAGTTTTCTTGCCGGATCTTTCTCAGTGTGGCCGCGTTCCGATCCGGTGGTAGTATATTAGTTTTGTTAGTTTTAAATCAACAAATTGTAATAATAATTGCTACAAATTTAAAAATTAATAATTACTAACCATAAACAATATAATTTTTTCATATAGATTCATTTTCTTCTTACACTGGCAATAAATTTGTACTAAAATGTGGGTAACAATTTAATAAATTTATAACTATTTTCTGTATCGGGTAGATAATTGTAAATGTCTGTAATAACGATTACTTGTTGGACGTGAGACACCTTAGTCCACCCGTGACCATGAATGCTGCAAAGTGTTCGAAACGTCGGGCAATCATAAATCAAATACAAACGCGATGTAATCCGTAAAAGTAGTTTTATTTACAATGTGTAGTGCTCGCGTAAACATCAGATATCATTATGCAAACAATCTTACTTTTGCATTTATAAAATTAGTAAGGATGTACTTAATGAAAATAAATTCAAAAGTTCGAGTTCTTGTAGTAGTTATTTAAAATGAAAATCTATAAAATTTGCTATCGTTTCGCGGTCGTTTAGATGTGATATGTCAACTCGACTCAGAGAAGCTATAACCAAACACAATCCAGTAATATCACCTTTAGTGCGACACCCGTTTGTTTTGTAACTTTATAGTGTGAAAAGCTTTGTTTTAGTTTACGGAGTTTATAATAAGATAACAGGAATTAAACACAAATTAAATGATAATCTTAAGTAATAAATGTACTTTGCAGCTCTTTTACGGATTTCAGTATTTGAGAATTGTGTTTTATTTGAAATAAAATAGAAAATAGCAGACTTTTTTAACCAAGCTGTGGTCTGCAAGATCAGGGCGCCGAAAGGACGGCGCGTAATCCTAAAACCCACTGTATCACCATTCCATCGCCATTTGGGTTGAAGAAATAGCAGACTTGTGGATAATATACTGATTGTATGATTGCGGTTTAATTTCCGTGTGGTGACGGAGTGAGAATACAATTCACCACGACCTCTTTTGACCGTGGGTGTAAAAGAAGTCTAAAAAATAAAATATGCATATAAACAAAACCATATACCAACTGACCTACAGCGCCAGTGTCGGGGGTTCGAATCCCACGCAGGACAACACTTTGTGCGATCCACAAATTGTTGTTCTGAGTCTGGATGTAATTTGTGTCCGTTAATTATATGTGTATGTATTTCTCGCGGAAACGCAATGAGTTTCAAAAATTAAAAAAAACTGTACGAATGGCGGCGATGTGGCTCGCGACACGTCACGTCTCGTTTCCGTCGGGGGCGAAAAGTGGCCCACAGAGAACCGCTTTGCTACGCTGAATATGTCAAAGATCGTAGCAGGTGGAGGGCAGTGGACTCTGCCTACCCCTATGGGAAAAAGGCGTGAATATATAAAAAAAAAAAAAAAAAAAAATATACCAACACTTTTGACCAATGTCGTATAGTAGGTCAATTTCCCTCTTACTGTGGAGAAGGTTCGAGCCCAACAACCGAACGGCAATAATGAAGAGAAGGAAAACTTGAAACAAAATACTATACCATCCACCTGACCAGCGTGGTATAGTAGGTCAATTGCCCTCCCAATATGGAGGAGGCTCGAGCACAGTAGTGGGAGGTAGATAAGCTGTAACGCTACACTGTTCATATGATTGATCATCTCATCATTATCTCAGTTCAATTGATCAGCTCGGGCCTTCTCCAAATGGGAAGGAAATTAACGTACTCTACCACGCTAGTCAGACGTGTTGGTATAGGATTTTGGGTCTAGTTTTCTTTCTTGCATAGATATTTTTTACATATCATATCCCTCAATCGTCTTGTTCGATACCCATGGGCAACAGAGGGTGGTGAATTATGTTCTTCACCATTCATCATTGTAGCTCATATACGTCCCACTGCTGGGCTCGAGCCTCCTCCATAATAGGAGGTGACCTTACTATACTATGCTGGTCAGACAGGTTAGTATAGAGTTTTATTTCGAATTTTCTATCTCTTGCATAGTTGTCATATATATATATATAATATATCACTTAGTCGTCTTTTACGACATCCACGGGTAAGATAGGGAGTGGTGAACTGTATTCTTACTCCGTTACCACCACGGAGTAAGTACAAAGTATTCTAGAACATAAAAAATACAGTTTAATTTTTTTTTACAATTTAATAAAAAAAAATTAATAAAAAAAAACAATTTAATAAATTACAGTTTAATATTTATGTTTATTTAAAGTAAGGTAAAGGTTATTTTCTTTGATGAAAAATCCGAATATTATAATTGTGTTCTAACTACGACCCTGGCATTGTGACACTTTTATGGCTCTTCATAGTTGGCAACAGATGGCGCATTATTTACAAAATATTTGTGAAACTACATGTAAAAATCATTTTTGTCCAGGTAAAAGTATTTAGATATTAATTTAAATACTTATGTTCACTAGTTATTACGATAATCTTAATAGTCTGAACTTTATCTACTTTTATTGTTCTAAGTCCCATTACGAAAAGTAGTGCCATCTAACGTTGAGTAGAATTATATTTGAACATGAAATCGTCAAAGGATTTTTCTAGAAAATATTTTAATAATGTATGAATAAATATACTTACAAATGAAATATGATTCCTTTTATAGCATCTGAATGTTTATCGGAGTACCATTTACATGATATAACACTGAAGTTGATGATTTTCTGCGTAATAAAGCAAAAATATACCAAAAATATAACTGTGTCCACAGTACGAACGCGAAGAGAGTCGACAGCAGACTAATAGGCCACGCCTACTACCTTATGTTGACGTGATGACGTCAGGACCTAGTTGAGTCACGGTGCACAGTTGCTTAGGTCGTCTCCTCTTTGTATATGCTCCGTGGTTACCACACAGAAATATATTTTTACTGATTACACTAGTTTACAGTGTATCTGTTGCCAATAAAATTTTTGCTGTTGCTGACTACGTGTGACATGTCGGTTACAAATATACAAGTAGATTTTTTTTATTAGCTCTAGTTTACGAGTTTCAGGTAACTATGTTTAAAATTTAAAAATACAATTATTTTAGAAGAAAAGATACATTTTATACTTTCATTTGTGATTGTGTTCCAAAAAACTTTGCTTTAAAGTTCTTCTTTTATGTGTGGATTCAGAAGAATGGCGTATAAGGCTCCAGCAGTTGTCAAACATCATATTCTTATCCTAGAAACCCTGATAACGCTTGATGCATTCACTCTCCCTGCTCTTCACTCATATCTGCTAAATTTTTTGGAAAGCTGTCTAGGTGACTATGGAGATAGAGGAATTTCATACTCATATTGAATCCCTTAATTTTAAAAGGCGTCTTCTATAAGTTTTTTAAATTTTCTGACTGACGGTTGTCGAGGAAGTTTCGCATGACCGATACGAAAACTCTCCATACTTTTAATACAAGCTCCGTCATAGAATTTTTAAATTCAGTATCTTTCGTAAGTTAATTAATGCCATTGAGCTCGAGTTTTTGAGATTATACCTTTAATATCGATACTGCAAAGGTAACAGTCATCTATATGATTTTGTGGTTCTCGTCAAATTATTGGTGTTTTAATTTTAAAATTATATACTTCTTTTGCCGCTTTTCCATTACCTTAAATAGTCAACATACGCTTTTCAAACACAATTTGGAGCCTAAGACTTGTCATTTTTATTCAAAATATGCCAAAGTACGGTAGTTACATATTTTTAATGCATTCCGTTATAGTTTTTCTGTACTCTTTTAATACATGTTCTCCACATGTGTAGCAAAAATGGCCAGGGCTATTTAAACAGTTTCTCCTTGAACCATTCATGTCGCAAAAACTTATAAAATTTACCTTAACACACTGAATTATCCACTTTATTAACGAATATATACGCAAAAATGATGAAAGTTAACAATATAGGAATTCGAGCTGCACAAACACATCTGAGGGTAGATTTGGTAAGATGGCAACATAAGTGAACAATACCACCCACAGAATTCACAGCAACAGACAAAAAGTAGAATTTTGTAAACTAGTGTTATGTATATATTTGTGATTGTATGATTATAAGTCCATAATTCATGCCTATTTTATTATTGACCCTCGTTTAGATCTTCGTATACGTAATATAAGCAGTTCGTTGAAATTTTATGATTAAATTCCTTTATGGCCTTTATCTTTGAAGATTATTCGAAAATAAACGGGTATAAAGGATGTGTTCGATGATCAGCAACTGATGTCGTCTTTATGTTGTATAATTGCATTTATATTTATTTACATTTATAGTGGTAGGATGACAATGTTGATAGTTGTATGTCTACAACCGCGGGCTGGTCCGGCCGAGATCCACACTCTTGCAGAAAATCGACGTCTAAGTAGTAGCAATTTATGAATAAACGAATACAAATTACATGCAGACTCAGAACCATAATTTGGGATCACAGAAAACATTGTCCTGCGTGAGATTTCAACCCGCGACACTGGCACGATAGTTCAGTATCTTAAACACTACGCGATTTGTGCAGACTATAGATAGTCATAGTCGTTTAGGGTATATCATTAAATAAAACAATGAAAATTTTCAATTACTTTACTAATATCGTGACAATATTTTCTACTAGACTATATATCTACACTTAGTTATATAACCATTAGTGTATTCCAGCATTTCTAAGAACGTAACAATACGTAGGCGTGTGACGTGAAACATTTGCTTGTTATGTTTGCTGTTTCGATGCTCTGTGGCGCTCCTGTTACATGTTTGATTTAGCTAGTACAGTAAATATGCTGTGACGCAAACATACTATTATTATATTCTTGCATAGGTAATAACAAGTCTATTTATTCACTTAATTTATATGTAACATTTACACGTTTTCCGTGTGATGACGTAGTAAGAATACTTAAATAATTAAAAAAATAGAAATACATAAAATTTATTTACAATTAAATCAGAAAATCCATTTTAAAAAAATATAGCTCACCTCTTAACTATAAATATGTATATATATAGAGGTTATAGTTAGCATCCGGCAGTGATGAGAATAAATATCGACTAATGGTGGCTTTTATCATCATCATCATCATCATCATCATCTTGCTCTTATCCCAATTACTTGGGGTCGACGCAATATGTCATCTGTTTTGACATATTGCAAAAAGTTTCGGCAATGACTTTTATGACCGGCCGCCTGCCTGAGGTCAACCCTCCTTGGGAATGTAATCGTTGACCCAAATGGTACCAGATGGGGTTGGTCCGGGTCAATCTAGGGCTCTTAGTCGTCTTTTACGACACCCACGAGCAAAGCAAGGGTTGGTAGTATTCGAAGCCGCTACCACACAGCAATGGTGGCTTTTATCAAAGGGGTGTAATTAATACAGTTTATTTTAAGGGGAAGCTCATTTACTATTGGTATGCTCTACAGAACAACTGAGACATAATAATATTATCTTTACAAATATCAATTAATTTAATTCTTTATGACAAATGCTTCACGCTTAATAATTATTTTTCAGTTACATGATACTTACCTAAATGTAAAAATTTAATTTACGTATTCAATATCTTTATAACTGAGTTGCATGTTTCCTTATTTGATATCCTATGGAAAAAAAAAACAATAAAATAGTTATTTCGAATTAGGTTTTTTTTTTTCATTCGAATTAAAGAATAAAAAGAGTCGTATTATCTAATTCAGTTTTTTCACTTTTAACTAAATCCATGTGGTTGGTCTAACCGATGACCTAAATAAGCCTCAACGCGGGTTTCAATTCTGCTTTTGACTAAAAAGCATTGTTAAAATTTACCGCAGATTTCTTAACTTTTTGAGATTTTTTGACAATTCTAAACAGCAAGGTTGGCTCAGATCTGTCCTTAGTTAACAGCAGTAGGCACTGTATTAAATGGGACTAAGTTTAATTTTAGCGCAAAGTGCATTATACAACTCTGAGTGGAATACTCAGAGGAGTAAAATCATAACGCATTAAAAATATAAAGAAAAATACTTCTCGTGCTAGAAGCACGAGAAGTAGAAGTATTTTTCACATCCATCAGTATATCTACGACCACTAACGTTAATAACTGACCATTTGCCGGCAAGTTAATAATCGTACGTTTAAGTTTGTCAAAGATGTGACACTACCCAATAGCCTGGTGATCCCCACAGACAGTTTTAGCGACTCCCACGGGCAAGTAGGCAGTGGTGAGGCATTATATTCTTATCCCGTCACTACATATGAATATTATTTGCTTACGTTATTTAGATATATTATATAATATCGACATCCATAGAGAATGAAGGATTAGAGACTTTTTGAGTCGCCGTAGAAACTATCGCAATTACGGCATCGATTACGGCAATAGATGAAGAAAGGAAATACAGCAGATTAGGAGAGATCACTACCATTCCCGAACGGATTCTCCGGGGTATGGCTGGCCAAAACCCTATTAGATAAACATAGGCTAATGCTTTATGGTTTTCTTAATCCCCAAGTACACTAGGCTTACTACACTAAATAATATATATATTACTTACTCAAATAATAGCTATTTATTATAGCATAGCTGCATTATACGATTATCAATTTAGAATTAGTTGAACTTACTTAATAAATTACTTATCCCATGGGTGCAGCAGCCGCCTCGTATGAGCAGACACTCAATATTACGTGTCGGTATTCTGAAACATTGAATTAGCTACTCATCATAATCATCATCATCCTGCTCTGATCCTCATTCCTCGGATTCGTCTCAATGCATTCTTTTTTCATAGTACTTAATACAAAGTTTCGACAATAGTTTTATAACCAACCACCTGCCTGACGAACCGACCACCTGCCCGACGTCAAACACCCTTGGGAATGTAATTACTGGTTAGACGATATCACATAGAGTTGGTCCAGGTCAATAAAGCGTAATAAGTAAAGCTCTTAATCGTCTATTACGACACCCAGGGGCAACATAAGGGATGGTAGTATTAATAGTTGCCATCACACAGCTATTTTACAGAGGCAGGTACTCTAATATTATAAATATAGAATATTGTTACGATCTTAAAAATGTTAGACATAATTGTATTATCATGACATTAATAATTGGGTACTTTTTATTTTATTTTTCAAGTGACGGTGTTCAAATATTTTTAAAACAAGATCGTAGCCACGATTGGGGTTCAGTCGGTTGGTTATCGAGGTGTCGAGCAGTACGTCGTTTAGTAAGAATATCGTGTTAGACACCCAATTATTGTACGTTTAGTGTAATGGGTGATTATATGCGATATCGGTGATTTATTGATAAGGTTAATATGTAATACTAGTTCGAAGAGTGCCAATAACAAGGTGAGTCTTACAATATGTAAGTGTATGTTTGTTAAGTTTTAAGCTTAATTCTTAGGCGGGTTTGAATAAAATTTGGTACAAGGAGTTTAGGTCTTGAATTAATATATGGTCATTTTTACTCTCAAAGATTGGATCTTTATCTTTAAAGACAAGACAAGACCCTGCACCAAGGAGAAAATTCTTGCACTACTCAAGACTTTACAAACAAATAATTAACGAACACGCATTAATTCCAAACTCGGAACAACAATATGAAGATCACACAAAGTATCGTCTGCTGACTGCGCAGGATTCGAACCCGCGACACTGGCACGGTAGATCAATATTTTAAGCTTACCCTACTTGTACAGTTATTTTCAGAGGACTACTATATATGTATATTTTGTTTCTACACGAGTGAAAATTTTAATTACAACAGCTCCCTTAAACTAATTTCTGTTGGTATTTTTCGTAGAACTTTCTAGGTTGCAGTATAAAAGATCCGTCAGTATAGAACCAGTAAAATAATCGTTAAATATAAATTATCGAACTTAACTGTTAATTTGAATTCTAGACTCATATTGAAGCAATATTTTCTCATTTTACAAAAATTTCAACTAAAAATTGAGTAATAAAACTTACGCTTTTTCTCATCACAATTGTATTCAAACAGGTCACAGTTATCGCTGAACATCCTCGAGATACCAAGCGAGTCCTGACCGCATATTGGTACAAAATCGTGCTGACATTGTTCTGCCATCTTACAAAAATTAATCACCTATCGATTGAAAAGAATAAAGAGAGGCATCTTTACAGTTTTACAAATTATAAAAGTATTATGATGAAACCTCTTAGGACAGCTTAAAAACAAGAAAAAACTTTAATTTTTTTCTAAATTAGAATAATTCTACGGCATTTTTAACCGACTTAAAAAAGGAGGAGGTTCTCAATTCCTCTGTTTTTTTATGTTGTTACCTCAGGACTTTTGACTGGGTAAACCGATTTTGATGATTCTTTTTTTATTTGAAAACTGGTGCTTCCCGTATGGTCCCATTTCAATTTCATCCAGTTTCGACAATGTTATCCATGGGAAAACCATATAAGTTTTTAATTTGTATTAAATATGTGCGCGATAAATGGACGAAAACTCAATAATCACGCCAACCAAAGCCGATGATTCTTTTTTAACCGAATTTTTTAAATACGAATTTAATTTTTTTTTCTTATGTTCGTTACCTCAGATCTTTCGACTGCGTGAACCGATTTTGATGATTTCTGTTTATTTATTTGAAAGCTGGTGCTTTTCGTGTGGTTCCGTTTCAATTTAGTCCAGTTTTAAACGTGGTATCCATGAGAAAACTATTTAAGCCTTAAATTTGCATAAAGTATATAGTACACATGGACGAAAACTCAATATAACACCAACCGATTTCGATGATTCTTTTTATTGGATAGGATGTACTTCAAGGGTAGTTTGATTAGGTTCTGATTATAGGATCCATGCTACAGTAACGATACTCTTCAATTCTTAGGAGCAAATTATCGACACTCGGCTGAATCTCCTATGGGCTATTTGAGTCACCTACCATAATGTTGAACGGCATTATCTCAAATGTGCAGCACTATTGGTAGGTTGACTAAAAAGGTAGAAAAAAAAATGTGCACTTCAAATTATTACGACAATATAATGTAGTTACAATTATTGTTATTTTTGGAGTCGGTGTCAGCCAAGGTAAGTTTGTAACAACATACATTTATACAACATATAGTTATAAGTGTGATATGCTTGTGTCGCATGCGGCATGCCTGACTTGGCGAGGCAAGAGACGCAAGCGGGGCTGTCGCAGGAAGAGTTCCTGTTATGTTGTTTCGAGGTCGCAGTTATTGATACAATATATAGTCGTATAAAAGCTAATTTGTAAAAATATTTCTTAAAGTATTCTCGTACTACTATTGCTAGGTACACTCGAATACTGTAGTGTTTTTTTGGCTTGGCAATAAATTCTTTAAGGTAACTCTCAATACAACTAAATACAAGGACTCGGTATCAATAACGCACCCAAATGATGATAGGGAGATAGTGTACGGCAGGTTTCAGAAATCATTAAATCAATTCTTACTTAATTTGTATTTACATTTAAGATTTTTGTTTTTTGTTAAACAAGCTATATTTCATTCGCTTTTCTATTTTACTTTATCTAAATTTGATCGAGGTGTCAATAAAAACAGTCTTCTTACCATTCTCAAAAAATAACAAGATGGGATCAATGAAAATCATGGCCATTAAGCTGAGATTTGATTAATTTGACTTAATCAACATAGTTAACGTATTAGATGTTAGATATATAAAGTAATATGCGGTTTATAGTTCCACATTAAACCACTAAGTTTTTGCTTTATATACCAGCATCATGAAGATACCCGTATTGTTAAGATTTCTTGACCTAGTCTTTATGAGGCTTTCTTAAAAACTGCATAGTATATTTCTACAGGTTTTATCTATGTATTTATTTTTTGCAAAAATTTCTATTCAAGTGTAGCTAATCTAATGGAGGTCTTTATAAAAAATATTTAACAAATACTTCTGGCATCGTAAAATAAGTACAACCCTATAATTTAGAGTAAAATTGTATTTGCGAACTGTAATTTACTTTTCTACAATCTCTTCCTTTACCATGGATATAATGTAAAACCTGAATATATTTGAACAGAAAAAATAAAGCTCTATGACGTCTTACCTGGTCATGGTGATATACGTTATTTTTATTTCATTATGGAAGCTTGGGCCATTAAAAAAGAAGAATCTAGTTCGTCCTCCTTTTTTAATTAATGTTAGGTACATTAATTATTGGAAATATCACTTACCGGTTCCAAAGGAAAGAAGTAATCTTCTGCCTCTATTTCAACATGAGACCATACTTCTGCTGCTAATCCAATTACTATTAAACCTACAATAATAATTCACATTCAGTTAATAAAAAGTAATAAACCATTGATTTGATAGTCCGATGGGGAACATGTGAGTACCGATCGTGAACTAATGGAAGAATGACGAAAGGACTGAAGAGCCAACACTTTTACTTTTTTACTCAGAACATTCCTCATTAATAAATAACTCCTAGTATCCCGGGTGACATCAAAACATATAAATTAATGGACACAAATTACAGTTAGACAACATAATAATTTGTGGATGAAACAAAGTATTATTCTGTATAAAGATGGATGTCACGACACTTAAAACGAGTGAATGGTATTTTTTTACGCCATCTGTTTCGACGAAAGGCGACTTGCTTTCTCATAACCCACTATATACCCGCCCCTTCGCCATTGGGCCGAATCCCGAATGGCGAGTTACCCTTTCGGTACCAACCCATTCGTGAGCGCCTGGAAGTATCTCTGGTGATTAATAAATATTTAGCGTATTTCCCTCTGACCATGGCAACTTTATTCTTAGCATTATATTAATATTAAAAAGCTGATATTTTATATGAACAATCAATCAATTTGTGAATCTGTTGATTTTACCAAATAATACGAGAACTTATGTTAGTTAATTTGCAAGATGCACTTGGATTATTGTACTATCTAAAGCGTATAGCAAATCGATGAAATTTCCATGCGCAGGCGATTCTGCTATATGTACTTGTTATTACAATTAATCTCAAGACTTATGTAGCCTTAAAGATCAAACACAACTGTGATGCTATACCTACTACTTCACTTAACTATCAATTTCTATTTTATTAGCTGATCAGTCAATTTTGTTTCTAGTTAATCAAATTATGATGTAACTTTCCAAGGTTTTACGGTTTATCTTTTTTAATTGAATTTCTTACAGATCCTAAACAATTAAAAATATTTGCCGGGTTGCCCAGAATTTGGTATAAAATCATTATGGATTAAATCCATAATGGTTCTATATTACTTCTTACTTGGTAGTGAAATGTTGAAAATCATCCAACTTAGTGCCGCTAATTAAAAGAGGTACAATAAGTGTGTATTTATTATTAACTTTATTCACGTCATTGAAATTTAGACAGACAATTGGATTTCTATCTAACATAATCTTATAAAACAGAGTTTAAAATAGACACAAAATAAAAACAATATACAACTTGCCTGTAAACAATTTTCTAAATATCATATTGTCGACGCACAATACGTAGAACGGACGGGATCTGAGTTAAACAACTTCACCCATTGTTTACATTGTACAACCAAAACTATGGCTCTGGGGCAGGAAATTGTGATACAAGACTATATATTTATAACCTATAGAAACAGCAAGTATTATAATAGTTAACAGGGATCAATAACATTTTTTATTTTATCTTATTTTGTGTCAAGCTATAAAACGATCTTACCTTCATCGACTTCATTTCAGCTCAAATATGTTGGCTGGCCCTACGTTGGCCTCGATCCTCCTCCACAATAGGAGGGAAATTGATATAATATGTCAATTTTCAAGAAATTAAAATTTGTTCATTAATTTTCACGTTTACGGACTTAATTTAAAAAAAAATAATATAATAAATTATTAAATTTATCATTTCGCTCTGTTTGTACATTACAATCTTTCTCTATAAACAGATAATCGAGCATAATGAAATTTTAAAGAATCAAACTCTTATAAAGATTTATCGTCATGATCACAGCTCATATATGTCCTACTGCTGGGCTTGAGCCTCGTCGACAAAGGGAGGGAAATTAACCTACTAAACGACGCTGATCAGACGTGTGGGTATAAGATTTTATTTCGAGTTTTCCTTCTCTTGCATAACTGTTATATTCATATTCAATCTCTTAGTCATATTTTATGACACACACGAGCAAAAGAGGAGGTGGTAAAGCTAGAAATATGAATAAAATGTTATAAATATTTCAAAATCTTTTTCACTATTAGACATGAGCCTCATCTGCAACATGGTGCAAATTGACCGGTATATGGTGACTACGGCAAATTTGTTACTAAAAATACTACTAGAAGAATTAAGGATTTTCTCCAGGATATTTATTATTTCGTAGTGATATTATTAACTTAATTTTACTTCTTTAATAGATTCTTAGCCTTTTAAAAATGCCTTAAGTTAGTTAGGTCGATATTATCACTGCGGTATAGGGTATACTCTAAATACAACATATATCGTTATCAAGTTTATAGATAATATGTACATCCTTACTAATGTTAAAAATGCGATAGTAAGTTTGTTTGTTTGTTACGATTTCATGCTTAAAACACCGAACCGATTTTAAAAATTCTTTTACTATATTCAAAGAAAAGCTATAGTATCGGGGAGTAACATAGGCTATATTTTATCCCACGGGAACGGGAACTACGCGGGTAAGACGACTGAAGCCGAAGCGAAGCGAGGACGGGTTGCTAGTATAGATATATATCAATGTCTCCATATTTGTGCCGATAGATCTCAAAACCATAAACACAATTTTACAAATTTTAATTTAAGATTAAATAATTATTTTAAATATGGAAAAATAACAACTGCTTGTTCATAGTTTCCGTGTGGTGACGGAGTAAGAATACAATTCACCACCCCCTATCTTACCCGTGGGTGATCGTACGAGACGACTAAGGGATATAAAACGCATATAACATCTATGCGAGAGAAGGAAGACTCGAAATAAAATCCTATACCAACACGTCTGACCAGCGTGGTATAGTAGGTCAATTACCCTTCTATTATGAAGGAGGCCCGAGCCCAACAGTGGGACGTATGTGGGCTGAGATGATGATGATGATGATGATGTTCATAGTTTTAATTTTTCTTTACTATCAGCAGCCTTCATGACTGCTTTGTGTTCTTCTTTAAAGTGATTTAAGTGCTCACATTAAGTCACAAATTGGGTTTCACAATTTCCACTGCTGGAGACTGGCTTTCTCATACAAAGAGATAAATAACATCACAATGGCCATATTATTATAGGTTTATATATAGGTATATACTCCTATACGATATTGTAGGCTCACCAGTAGATTGGTGCCACTTATTCTTCTGGAGCAAAATATAGTTCAATTCAACTCAAATATTAAAACAGTTGAGCACCTCTGAGTTTTGAATTTCTATAATACACAAACATGTCTCTTTGACATACTTGTATTACCTGGGCGAGGTATGCATTGGATAATGTCATTATACTTACTCTTACAACGGAATGTGGGTTAGGATAGACAAGATATTCTTTCACTGTAAGTCGTAGGTTTAAATTTAATTACTTAAATAACAAACTAATAATATTATGTTAAGAAAATTAAGAAAAAAAATCTATAATATTATCTGTGTAATGGAATATATAAACCATGTAGATCAATGACTTTGCGAAGGTTACTGGGAGTCATTGGATACTGGTAGTAGGTACTAGACTGTGCTTTGTGATGATCTATGGAGTCATTATTAGTTAATGATGATGATGAATGAAATACTATTATCATCATCATCACCAGATCAGCTCATAGACGTTTCACTGTTAGGCTTGGGCCTCCTTCAGGGTGAGGGGAATTGACCTTATATAGGTACGTACCTACCACGCTCGTCGTGTCGGTAAAAGACCTGGTCAGACGTGTTAGTATAGGGCTTTCCTTCGAGTTTTTATTATCTTAAATAGATGTTATATGCTTAATACATTCCTTAGTGGTCTTTTACGATATCCACGAGCAAGATAGGAAGTGTTGAATCCTATTTTTCCCCATCACAACACGAAAAGATTTTATTGTATCATGTATTTCATCATCATCACAGCCCACATACGTCCCACTGTTGGGCTCGAGCCTCCTTCAGAATGGGAGAGAATTTTACCTACTATACTGTGCAGAATAGACTTGTTGGTATAGGGTTTTAGTTCGAGTTTTCCTCCTCTTACATAAATATTATCTGCATATTATATCCCTTAGTGGTTTTGACGATATCTACGGGCGAGATAGAGGGTGGTAAATTGTATTCTCACTCCATCACTACAATAAAAGATTTCATTTTATAGTCTAGTAGTCTCAGTATCATTTATTTCATCATCATCATCGCAGCCCACATAAGTCCCACTGTTAGTCTCGGGCCTCCTCCACAGTAGAAGGTAATTTAACCTACTATACTATACTGGTCAGACCTGTTGGTATAGGGTTTCAGTTCGAGTTTTCCTTCTCTTGCACAGATCTTATGTGTGTTGTATATCCCTTAGTCGTATTTTACAACATCCACGAGAAAGATAGGGAGTGGTGATTTATATTCTTACAACGTCACTACACAAATCCATTCCTTAAATAAAGACTTGTAATTCTTTCGTTTCAGGTATATTATGGGTATTTATATTTTTTTTGCCCGTGCAATGCCATTATCCTAGTTATTTATCTACACCATCAGTGAGTTTGACATTTTATTTTGGCTTATTAAACTTATATTATGTCTACTTAATGTGAACATGTTTTATATACATGATTGTTAATATTTATGAATAAATATAATTTGTTTAAATATAAATTGTTTCAAATTTATTGAGCAAATAATAGAGTTCGAAATATAAGCATATGACCGCCTATTGCCAGGTCCAGTGTGATAATTGGTGTTTATATACTTCTACTTATAAATAAACGAAGCGTTCTGTATTTTTCCTAAATTGGCCAAATCGTTATTATAATGTTTACCGTATACATTTTGGTGAGACAAATTATTATTATTCTAATTCTATCGTCTAATATAATTAAGTTATTAGTCTTTTATTTCTTCTAATATTCCTTTATTTGGCTGCACAAATGGTGTAGTAGTCTACCAACCCACCGTGCCTTATCATGGATTCGAATCCCACGCAGAAAAGTACTTTCTGCCATCCACAACGTATTGTTCTGTGTCTGGATGTGGTTATGATCGTTATTTATATGTTTGTAAAGTCCTCTGCAATACAAGGATTATTTCCATAGTGCAGGTTGTGGACATTAAAAAAAATATTCCCAAGGTCAATCCTCCTTGGGAATATTTTTTTATAATGTCAGACAGATGGAGAGTCATAAACTAATAAATTAATTTCAGAATAAATTAGAACAATACTGTGAATTATCGGACACATGTGTCCATGACACTATTCCCATTTGCGGCAGAATGGGTGATGACAAGAGGACATTCCTAGATCTATGCGACATGTTGGAGTACGCCTGCGATACTAATCAAAGTAAGTAAAAATTCTTCACGTAAAATATCTATCATTTACTTAAGGTGGAGTATAATTGTAGGTTCTGAAAGTGCGTATGCTTTTTTTTTGGGACAGCTTATAGTCAAATGCTGACCGATCTGTACGAGGCGACGGTAGGGACGTTCAGCCCTAAAACCAGCCATACAGGTACCTCTGTCAACAAAAAGACACTTGTATGATAGGCACATGGCAATCCATATGGACACCGGTACCCAGTCCTGATCATCTTTAGCCTACCCAGTGGGTAACCTTTTCAGTCGCTCTCTCTACAGCCGTATCAGGTGTAGGTACTCGCACCTACGCCGCCCAATGCGCTACCTTAAGCGTGTACCTTATAACAGATTACAAATATAATGTGCAATAATTCCTTATGAATTCATCGGAGTCACTGAATTCAAGGATCACCAGGAGAATACCCAGCAGTATTCTTCTGAGAAATTTATAACACCAACTGCAATCATTAATCCTACATCCAATAGTGGACATCGATAAACTCCCAAATGAATAGATGAATAAATTAAATTAATTCATCAATTATTATGTCCTACTGCTGGGCTCGGGCCTCCCCCACAATGGGAGGGAGTTTGACCTACTATACCATGCTCGTCAGACATGTTGGTATAGGGTTTCATTTCGAATTTTCCTTCTCTTGCACAGATCTTATGTACATATTATATCCCTTTTTTTTTGGGGGGTGGGTTGCGGTCGGCGCGCTCCTCGCCCCACTCCGTCCGGGGTGACAGAGGGGCGTAAGCACGCACACCCACAACCCACCCACGATGCACGTCGCCTTCGTCGTTGGGCCGACCACCGGAGCAGGGTGACTTGACGTCAGTGGTCGGCCCGACGGAATACCCCCTATTTGGAGTCCCATCGACTGACGTCCCGCCCTCAGCGAGGACGTCGGTCTTTCCTCGCGCGGTCGGCCTCTCGGCGGGTGACGGACTAATCCCCGGTCACGTCACCCGCGGTCTCGGCTAGGGCGGCATGAGGCGCAGGTATTCGCGCCTACGCCGCCCCAGTCACCGGCGGCGGATCGCCTCGTCGAGGCTGTGCTCCTCGCGCAGGCGATCCGCTGCCTTCTTCCGCGAGACTACTGCCTCGCAGAAGGCTGCGACCGCGTCCCAGTTCCTGACGCTGCCGACCATCACCCTGGCGATAGTCGACAGCGTCAGGTCGGCACCGATGATTGCGACGAGTTCACGGCGCTGCTCCGCCCAAGTGTCACAGACCTCAAGCGTATGCTGCGCCGTGTCCTCGTCGCAATCGCAGTGGTGGCAGGACGGTGTACTCTCCCTCCTAACGACCTTGTGCAGGTATTTGGCGCAGCTCCCATGCCCCGTCAACACCTGCACTAGTCTGAAGGAAAGCACGCCGTGCCGCCTTTCCAACCACTGCATCAGCACCGGCCGGAAGGCCTCCACGATTCGCACCCCGAACCGAGGTCTCTCCAGCCGGACTGCCCAACGGGCAATGACGTCCCGGCGGGCGTCGACGTGCCAGGCGGTGAGCTCCCTCAACGAGACCAAACCGCCCTCCGCTCGCACCCCCGACACCCGCCAATACAAACTGGCGAGCATTTCCGCCTCCAGGTCCCAGGGGGGAGTCCCGGCCAACAGGCACGCTGCCTCCGTCGCCACCGTGCGGTATCCGCGTATGGCCCTGACCGCCATGGCTCTCTGTGATCGCCACAGAAGAGCCCTGAGTCGAACGGTCAGGGACCCCACCCACACCGGTGCGCCGTACAGGGCCATCGACCGGATGACCCCCGCGTACAGCCGTCGGCACTTAGCGCTCGGTCCGCCCACGTTCGGCATAAGCCACGATAGGGCGGACGCCGTGCCGATGAACCGTGGAGTGATCCTGCGGAAATGCTCTCGGAACCACCATTGACCGTCGAGCACTAGGCCCAAATACCTCATATGGGCCTGGATGCTGATGTCAACTGAATTGACGGTGATCGAGACGCCGATGGGAGGGCTCATAAGGCGCCCATGGAACAAGAGGGCCTTCGTCTTGTCCAGGGCGACCCACAACCCCAGCGCCTCGATCCGCCTGACGATCTCTTCGGTGCCTAGAGTCGCCAGGCTTGCCGCCTCTTCTAGCGTCCCACCGCGGGCTATGACGAGCGTGTTGTCGGCGTAACAAATCACGCCCAGCCTGGGCGGGAGGCTCCCCCTCAACGCCCAGTCGTAGCCGATGTTCCACAGGGCGGGTTCGAGGATCGACCCCTGTGCGACACCGCACGTTTTGGGCGTTCGCACAACGTCTCTCGGTTGGTGCAGAGGACACTGCGCCCCTCCAAATAGTCTGCCACTAGCCGCCTCAGGTAAGCTGGCACCCATATTATATCCCTTAGTCGTCTTTTACAACATTCACGGGTAAGATGTAGTGGTAAATTGTATTCTTATTCCGCCACGAAAATAAATAAATTAAAATTGTTTATTAAATAAAATGTATATATTTTTTACAGTATTTACGCATATAGATGACGAAGATGGATGTCCAACAACTACAAAAAAATAAATGTTTTCATACAACCTGTCAACATTACTTTGATAAGTTCTTCTTTTATTTATCCTATTTTTTTTAAATCCACTATTGGCATTAACATTTATAAACAGTCTGCCAATATAACACGCATTACAGTTAGATATTTATAATATGAGATTAGAATAAAATTACCTTATATCTTAGATTATAAAAGTCTGCATTAAACTATACGTTTATTTTTTTCGGAGGAAAATATAAACACCATATAAGTTAAGCTTACAATTAGTGAAACAAGCAATAAAACTATGACGAAATAAATGTAATAATGTCGAGCCAGAATAGCAATAAAGTAAGATGTATAAAATACGAGATATCATCCCGTCATTAATCCACAATCTCAATAAAACATTGCGCTACAAATTATAAAATACCAGACTACACTCAGACATACAACTTTTTAACGCAAAAAGAATCTTTACTTAAATATGTGTTTAAGTATCATTACGGTTCAGGATTCAGCCTGACCTGAGATTGTTAGAGTGGGAGGAATGAATAGCATATTATATGAGAAGAAATGAGAGGTAAATAGCACGAAGGTTGACCGGGTAACAGGTTGAGGCAGACAGATTAAGTATAGCGAATGCAGTAACGTACCAACAGATCGACGCATCTCAGATGCGATGATATGGATATAATCCTGGATTGAGAAAACTAGACTGAAATCTATTTGAAGAAAAAATTTATAAAAAATATTCATTTGGACCACCAAATTAAATAACTAAAATCATTATCATCATCATAGCTCATATACGTCCCACTACTGGGCTCGAGCCTGAAAAGCTGAGGCTATCCCCAACAAAACTTTTAATAATTTGATGATTTACTTAGGGTTGGAATCTTAGACCTCATAACTTTGTTGGCATAGTTATACTACAATCAACAATACTCAAGATGACAAAAATAAGAATTACAAACCTGTAAGTATGTACATTAAAAATAGCAAAATTATTCTTACAGCATCCATGTTTACAAGAATTTTCTTTTACATATTTTGTAATACATAATAATATCATAATTCTACATAAGGTGCCTGCAAAATGGAAATGGAGCTGAATAAAAACAAAAAAATACGATACAAATACGAAACGATGGCTACTCTTACATTGTTAAACATCGTATTATCATAAAATGATATTTATTTTTGAAAACTGTTGTCATAACGTTTTTACATATCGTATTTTCTTAATATTAACATGCCACAAACTGTGGCCATCAAATAATTGTAATAATAAGTATAAATAAATATTGCTCTATCAATGCGTATATGAAGTTATTTTCGGGTTATCAAATATAATTTATAATTATATCACTAATGAGCGAAACTCTTTCTCCATCTCATTTCCTCGTTAATAAGCATGTGAAATGCAAGATTTACAGAAAAAAAAACTCGTTAAACATTAATCACTTCCTCTCATAATTCTATAATTATAATGCAATAAAAATCTAATAGGAACATTTGAAGTACCTACGAAAATTTTATAAACCTGTAACTCAAGTTAGTTCGCGGTATAACCGGTCTGTGTAAGTCCGTGAGAAAGATACAATTTGAACAAGCCATAATTAGCGAGCGGGGTATTAAATCACGGGCCCTCTTGCCTCCTCCTCCCTCCGCTTCCCCTAGGACCTGCGCTGGCGCAAAGATTTCATCGATTAGACCGATTTGAGGTCAGGTCTGAAACAGGTGGAATTGCAGGGTCAAGGACATTCGAAGTAAAATTGTGAGTTATTTTAAATAAAAGAAATCGGAATTTTCTAATATACCCAATGCTTTATTCTCGTTGTGAATGTTTTTAAGGATTAGCATACCCTTTACCTTTATATCATTAATTGCTTACTTAGTCACCTTCATAGATAAACACATCAGAACGTAAACCTATGATGTAACAAATAACAGATCGTAGGCATAAAACTATACGCGACAATCTTTTTCGGGAGTTTGAGCAAATTACCGAAGTTCTACCTCTTACGAAATTATAAGTTCCCGATTTTTTTATTCTATTTACAATAATTGACGAAATTATAAAGATACTGAAAATAATGGTGGGCCGATCTGTCCGGGGTAGTACCACACTCTCGCGCAGAAAATCGACTTTGGTGGTAGTGGCAATTTGTTACTGCGCTTCGTTCGGTGAGTGAGAGAGCCGGCAGCCCAACTTTCTGAGTGTGTTTGCGTGTGGTGGATTTTAGTGATGGTTTTGGTGATGCCTTTAGTATCACCGAACCTCATTGCACGCATTCACACTCCCTTCACTTTTTTAGACAGTGGCCTTGCGAAGGTCCATGAGCGGCAGCAACACGCCATCAGGTGTACTGTTTGCTTGTTTGCCACCATTTGCAATAAAAAAGAATTATGATGGCATTGCATTACTTATTCTTTCATTGATAAAGCGAGACTATAATTATTTTCTGCAGCGGATCATCATCTCAGCCCCTATATGTCCCACTGCTGGGCTCGGGCCTCCTCCATAATGGAAGGGTAATTGACCTACTATACCACGCTGGTCAGACGTGTTGGTATAGGGTTTTATTTCAAGTTTTCCTTCTCTCGCATAGATGTTATATGCGTTTCATATTCCTTAGTCGTCTCGTACGATCACCCACGGGTAAGATGGTGGTGAATTGTATTCTTACTCCGTCACCACACGGAAAGCGGCAGCTGCAGCGGATCCCGTGACTATAAATGCTGCAAAATATTTGAAATTTTGGTATAGTATAAACAAATATAAAATCTTATTAAAATAATTTTATTTTATGTGTGCAATATTCGCTTAGTTTTCTGCATGCAGTCATAAATAAGTCGACTAGTTCGAGGTTAGTACATATTCTCTCAAAAAACAATGCAATTGTAGCAATGTGTTTCGTTCAGTGAGCAAACGAACTGATTGTCTTTCAGTAGGCACTACTAACTATGCCCCTGTTAGCAGAGTTCCACAAGTCATAATGACTACTTAGTATCCGTTGGTTTGCTTTAGTTTACTACCAAACACAATAAAAATCAATATATCATCTTCAAAATAACCATTATATAGAACTGTATAACAATATCATGTAAGCTGATATACGACCCACTACTGTTTGAGCCTCCAATATAGTAGAAAATAAACTGACCTACTATACCAGGCTGGTCAGATTGGTAAGTATAACATTTTATTTCGATGTTTCCTTCTCTTACATAGACGTTATCTGTTTATTATATCCTTTAGTCATCTTTTACGATACCAACGTCAACACATAAAGGACATACAACACTATCATAGCAGGTTTATTTTGTATCGTCCTTATTTAACAAAGTTACAGTAGCACGATCAATCACACACAAGTGTTCTAAGTATCTTTACTGGATTTCATCGAAAACTAAACTAACCAACTTAGATATTGGGTCATTCGTCAATTCTAAACCAAATTTCACTTTAAATTGAGGCTTTTTTATTGAAAATGTATCGCACAGGACTGTGTTACCTTTTGTTTGCGGAGCAGCCAGGTAAACAGGACGGACGCACTGGCTACAATCGCGCCATCTGTACACCACGCCCAACGACCCCGCGACCGGCGATAGGGTTGCCATGAACAAAACACTACTTGATACTGTTATGTCAAAAAATGTACTAAATAGAATAGAATATTTATTGTCACATGACAGTACTTTTTGTGGTTATAGTTGACAACAGGGGAATGCTCAGCGTTATGCTGCATCGAAACTAGGCTGGGCTGGTTTTCAGGAAACAAAATATAAATCGTCATCATCATCATCTTGGCTCATATACATTCCACTACTGCGCTCGAGCCTCCTCCACAATAGGAGGGCAATTGACTTTACTGTACCAGACAGTTCAGACAGGTTGGTATAGGGTTTTGTTTGGAGTTTTCTTCTCTTGCGCAGACGACTGCATATCTACACCCTCAATCGTCCCATAAGATATCCACGAGCAAGACAGGGAATGGTAACGAAATATACAAAGAAGAGAAAATAAAGAAAAGAAAAATAAAGGAATAAAACTTACAATAAGAATGATAATAATATAAATACCATCAATGAATAGAATTATGAAGAATGTGTGATTTATATGATGAGCTCGCTTTTTCATGTCTGTGTGTGTGTGTGTGTGAGGCTGGTGGAGGCTGATGGCATTTATTATAGGTTTATTTCATCAGTTCGTTGTATAAATGTCGAATTAGTTATAGTTTTATTTCGTACTAATAGTAGTTATTTATATTTTTGTTTAAAGCGGTTAAAACTTATATTTTGCCCCACAGGATGTGGAATGTTATTCCTATTTTTGATGCACCATATTTGAAATAACCTTTGAAACCAACAGTCTTATGCTTTGATGCATGATTTGATATTATTATATATTTATAATTTTCATATGATTTATAATTTTATAATACCAAATAGCTTGTTAAAATGAAATAATCGACATTACATTTTAAAGTTGTTTGTATTTATTGTTGTGTGTTTTCCCGTGTGGTGACGGCGCAATTCACCATCCCCCTTACTTTCCCGTGCGTGAGCATAAAAAAAAGACTAAAAGCAGCATGAAGGTACCATCACTACAAAAGAAGAAATACTCGAAATAAAATCCTATAATAACCCCAATTACCAGCACGGCATAGTAGATCAATTGCCTACATAAACTACGATAATGATTAAAACAAAAAAATATCAATTTAGTGGCAATATAATATATTATTATAGTATCGGTTAGAATAGTTATCTAAATTGTATTTAAAATATGAAACTAAGTAGATATATTAAATATCCAAAAAGATAATGAGAATGAAGATAATACGAATAAGAACATTATTCGAGTAGCGAGAAGAAATAACAAAATTAATAAAAACTATAACCCCATTAAAATGAATCATCTTTGTGCTAAAATTTGAATATTGGATGAAACAAAGGAAACCTATAATTGCATTCAATCTAAAGCCAGTCATTCTAATCCGCGCTTTGTAATCTTTCAATTTTGTTTCCACAAATAAAATTATACGTGTTGCGGCAGCCCTATTGTTAAAAATACATCTTAAGTGAGGTCCATTTTACTTACCTTGTAACTAACGGCTCAGCCTAAAGATTATAAAATTATCCCCTACATGGGTGATGTTGATGTAATGTTGGTATGTCTATTTGTAAGAAAAAATGTAATTTCTTTACCGAGGACCGAGGATATTTTTATTTTAAATTGAACTAACCGACGATCGGTTTGCAATAAATTAATGTTGGTTGTAATGATGAGAAATTAGTGATTAAGTCAAATGATAGGCTTTAAATACGCTCAAATGATTGTGTATAATGAGTTTTGATGTTTATGCAAGTATTACACATTTGAAATAAGACTATATTTACGAATTTTATATTTGGATTAGCAACCCTCCCTCGCTTTGCTTCGGCTTCAGTCTTTCCTGCGTAGTGCCCGTTCCCGTGGGAATACCGGGATAATATATAGCCTAGGTTACTCCCTGATATTATAGCTTTCCATTGGTGAAAGAATTTTTATTTTTATTTTTTATTTTAGTTTATTGGGACAAAAAAAACAGTTACACATTTATTATCAATATCTATATCAATTCTAAAAACTAAGTAAACGTGTAACCCACACCAATGTCCGCAAAATAATACATATTTATTAGAAACTAAACTTAGATGTACTAAGAATATGAATAAGAAATACATTAATGAACTACTTTAGAAAATTGAAAATTTTGAAAATTGTCCTGCCGTTTTAAAGATTACCCGGAACAAACAGACAAACAGACAGACAAAAAAAAATATAAAGTGTATTTTAGGCATATGTATGGTGCAAATAACCGTGTGAGAATGAAAAAAGCCTATTATTTTGACATTACAAACAGACACTCCAATTTTATTTATTGGTATAGATATGGAGATCTATATAACTTAGCACTGACTAGTAATTCTGCTATTAATAAAGAATACTACTATACTATCAAATTAGTGTTTAATTTTTAATTTGCCGACGTTTAGCGCATTACAGTGATCCGATGAACGCTGTTCTTAGTCCTTCAATGAGTGCTCACGAAAGAAGTAAGGTATCTCACGTCTAAGAAATCATATTTTTATGTACATTTTATGTATGTGTATATTTATTAAATCTATAAGAATTAAATAAAATTTATCGTACTATCGTACTATTTCCATGTTAAAAATAGGCCCCCCGAAAAAAGGATTACATAAGCGACGTGCTTGTCAGACGAGTTATTGGTAGTCATGAGAGTTACAAGAGAACGCTGCTGTTTTCCTGGGGATCCCTAAGTTTCTTTACATCCTCCAAAGAAGAATTAAGTGTTAATGATACATTGTATTCCTTACCCCTCACCACACGGCTATCGGTTAGTTGAAATGTCACTAGAAAACGTGAACTAAGATAAACTTACCTGTTTAATATAAAAATATTGAATATAAAACGAAGCGTAAAACTAGTTAATATTCTCAAACCAAAACGTTGATTACAAAAATAATAAACAAGATGGTCTTAACACATTATAATATGGTTAATGTAATTATTATAACAAAATTATAGGTTTTGATTTTAGATAAAATAAATTATGATGTAGTTTTGCAATGATCGTTTATTTATACGTGTTAAAAGTAGGTTTGTTATAGTTTTAATTAAATTAAAACGAGTCATAATTAGCATGTTAAGTAATGATTTCAAAATGTTTGCAACTATAGTGCAGTGAAGAAAGATATTACGTAATTGATTCAACTTTTGAAGCATTATTTCATCTCATCATTGAGGTCCAGCCTCTTCCATAACAGGAGGAAAATTTAACCTACTATACTACGCTGATCATTTCATCTGATGACTTCAGCAGGGTATCCCAACTAGTGGGATAACGAATAAACATGGACAAGATGAAAGTTATATCAAATACCCATGCCATTCCTATAGTGGTCCTAATTGGCAATGCGATTCTCGAACTTGTCCATCATTATGTTTACCTAGAACAAACAGTCCAGTTAAGTAGGTCCAATTTCGAGAAAGAGGTCAGCCGACTAATCCAACTAACACTGGAGCTAGTTCTCACAAACCATGTACACAATTTTATATCTAGTAAGAAGAAGAAAAAAATAAAAATAATAGACAAGCCCGCTGAGTTTCTTGCCGGATCTTCTCAGTAGCGGTCGCGTTCTAATCCGGTGGTATTAAATTAATTTATCCAAAAAAAAAATAAACTATTATTTTTTTTTGGATAAATTAATTTAATTTTGTAAACTTGACAATATGTAAGTGCCCTCTCGAGGTTTATGCATAATAAATGATTTGTATTTGAATTTGTTGGGCAGCGTTCGAGAAACTTGCAGCCTTCTGCGAGGCAGTAGTCTCGCGGAAGGAGGCGGCGGATCGCCTGCGCGAGGAGCGCAGCCTTGATGAGGCGATCCGCCGCCGGCGACTGGGGCGACGTAGGCGCGAATACCTGCGCCTCATGCCGCCCTAGCCGAGGCCCCGGGTGACGTGACCAGGGAATTAGTCCGTCACCTGCTGAGAGGCCGACCACGTGAGGAAAGACCGATGTCCTCCCCGAGGGGGAATCATCATTTGAATCATCATAAACAATGCCGCGACCAAGACGATCGAATCTTTCCGGACAAAGCTGTAATGGTTCTTCCAGAGACTATATATTCGGCAATTTAGAAAATATATTTACGAAAAAAATTATGGCTGTACGAAGTTCGTCGGGTCAGCTAGTATATAGATAAAGATAAACTGTAATCACCAGCCTATCTGTTAATAGTATGGTACAAACATAGGTAGGGGTAGGCAGAGACCACTTACCCACATTTGCTACGATCTTGGCATACCATTTTCGCCTCCTCCACTTTCATTCATCTCCTCATGCATTATCTTTGGTTTAGTGTACTTACAAACTGACCTTTTTTAATGCAAAGGATGGTAATTAAGTTATTATGTCTGCTGTGGGAAATATATATCCAGCAGTGGCTCAAATTTCTTTCAAAATTAAACGCAAGCAGACTTACTTTTTTTTTTGGGGTGGACTACGGTCAGCGCACCCGCCGCCCGGCTCCGTCCAGGGCGACACAGAGGCAGCATGCAGCCCCGTAACCCACCCATGTAGAACGTCGCCTTCGTTGTTGGGCCGACCACCGGTGCAAAGCTATAGCATGATTTCAACAATTAAGTAAAGGATTCTATTACGAGTTCATCTAATCTTGCAGTGATGGTATGTGCTTAGATTCTTTAGTCAAATTAAATCATAGAACAGAAAAATACCACTCTAGTATTCTCTTATTACGTTCAAGGTATTAATAAAAACCTTAACTGATTGAGACATATATATGGCTAAGTAAAGACAGATTGAAAAGCACAAGATATATTATTATAAGAGTTTATAGAGAGAGAGCGACATATTTTAACTATTTCATCGATGTTTAAATAGCACTTGAATATTGCTTCGACGTTGGCAATGTTTTAGTTTACTTTAATCTAAAATCCAGTTGATTATATCTTAACGACCTGTTTAGTGAAAAAGAACGGACAAAATCTGTGCACCACCCTACAATCCAAGCGGGAATTCCTGGTAAAGCGGACGCTAAGGTACAGTCAGATAGTTAAATGAAAGATAAATATGGGTGCTTTGGTTGTGTTATTAACTTAAAGAAAAACATTGAAATACGAGTAATTTTCGATATTTATTAATCTTTGTTAATAAAAAAATTATTTAAAAACCTTTTTTAATTAAGAATAACGAGATTATTGATCGCTTAATTGTAGTTCTCCATATGGTGATGGAGTAAGAACACAATTCATCACTCCCTGGATCTTAACCCTGGATGTCATAAATGACGACTAAAATCTATACAAGAAAAGAAAAACTCTAAACAAAATCTTATTCCAACACGTCCGACCAGCGGAATAGTAGGTCAATTCCCCTCTCATTATGGAGGAGGCCTGAGCCCAACAGTGAGGCATATATAGGCTGAGATGATGATGGTGAAGAATTAAATATACATATATAAATATATATAAGGTTTATGGAGCACGATTACTTCGGCAAATGTTTACACACGATCTCACAGAGGGAACTGACTTCAAACTGCTGCCAATGTTACTGAACGAGAAGAACCAACGTGGATATCGCGCAGCACATGATCAAGGTCTGTCCAATTGATACAAAGCAGCGCCGTGATACCACTCTAATTATATATTACAGCGGTTAGATGTACTATCGACAAATAACAAAAATGTGTCGATAATAATCGAACTATAGAAAAGATAATAAGTTACATAAGGTAATTATTACATTATCCAATTTTTAAAAAATATAAGAATAGTCTAGATATTTTTAAATAAAAAAAGATTAAAAGGAATTTGTTTAACATTATTATTTTTTAACCATTTTGTATATCAGAAGTTACGAAGTTTATTTTGTTAAGGTATCTCAAATCAAAGTGAAATATTTTTTTTGGTGTGGTAATGGAGTAAGAAAACAATTCACCGCCCCATCTCTTGCCCATGAGTGTGGTAAAAGACGACTAAGAGATATTATATGCATATAATATCTATACCCGAGAAGAAAAAATCGTGGTATATTAGGTCAATTTCCCTCTCAAAGTGGAGGAGGCCCGGACCCAACAGTGGGACGTGTACGGGCTGAGATGATATAGATGATGCTATGTTATAGCCTAAAACTAAATAATGCTTAAATCTTTATAATATTTAAAAGAAAAAATATTATTGTAGATATAACTTAAAATGTAATTATTCTATGTATACGGTTTACTATAAAAGAAGAATCATCTTTTACAATTTTCCTTGTAGTATATTAAATTTATTAATGTAATACATTCTTGCTGTGTGGTGGTAGCTACGAATACTACAGACCCTTATAATGGTCGTGAGTGTCGTAAACCAACGTACTACAAACCAACTTTATCTGAACATCACATCATCACAGCTCATATACGTCCCCCTGTTGGGCTCGAACCTCCTCCACAATAGGAGGGTAATTCAACTACTATACCACGCTGGTCACACGTGTTAGTATAGAGTTTTATTTCGAATTTTCCTTCTCTTGCATTAATGTTATATGCATATTATATCCATTAGTCGTCTTTTACGACATCCACATGGAAGAAAGGGGATGGTGGATTGTATTCTTACCCCCTCACCGCACGTAAACTCTATCTGTTACCATCTGGTTAATAATTACATTCCCGGGGATGTTGAGTTCAGGTAAGCGGCTAGTCATAAAACTATTACCAAAACTACAACATCGTAACATCGTCGTACATAACTATAGAAGTAGAGTACATTTTGCGTCTATTCTAAATAATAGGGCAAAGAGGAAGATGATGATAATGATTTTTTTTTTTGAAATCGGTTCGGTGGTTTAAGCCTGAAAGCGTAACAAACTTATTTTCGCATTTATAATATGGAATCAATGGAAAGCTATAATATCAGGCAGTAACATAGGCTATATTTTATACCGGTATTCCCACAGGAACGGGAACTACGCAGGTAAGGAGACTGAAACCGAAGCGAAGCGAGGGCGAATTGCTAGTCTATACCAATAAATAAAATTGGAGTGTCTGTTTGTAATGTCAAAATAATAGGCTTTTTTCATGCTCACACGGTTATTTGCACTATACATATGCCTAAAATAAACTTTATATTTTTTTGGTCTGTCTGCCTGTTTGTTCCGGGTAATCTTCAAAACGGCTGGATCGATTTCAAAAATTCTTTCACCAATAGAAAGCTATAATATTAGGGAGTAAACTAAGCTATATTTTATCCCGGTATTCCCACGGGAACGGGAACTACGCAGGAAAGACTGAAACCGAAGCGAAGCGAGGGCAGGTTGCTAGTAAGTAAATAAAATTGAAGTGTCTATTTATAATGTCAAAACAGTGGGACTGATTTTGATAGTATTTTACGACTGTAGCTGTTTCTATAAGGAGTAAATTAATCCTATTTTTTCCTCTGAGAAAAACCTTAAGAAATTTTGCCTAGTCTGGAACTCGAACACGAGGCCATATCTTAGGAGATACTGCAGATTTAAAGGGGACAAACCAGCTGGAACCAAAGGGGAATAAGGGCAGGTCGCTAGTTGGAAATATAGTAATTAATCAAAATGTCTTGATAGTGCGCATATCCTTGAACATTTTCTCTAACAACTGTACTAGAACTATGATACTATCGTGTATCCTAATAACCGTCGGACTCTTTGTCTATTGTTTACATTAGGGTGGTTTGATACGTGATTTCGGTGGTCATGCCGGCGTCTTTACGCGGACCTCCCTGCTGTTATTGTTAAATACGTCGTCATTCACTATTACATACAGTGTGTTTGTAAAAATAATAAAAAATAAACAATTATATTGAAGGCTGTATAAATATTATAAACTAGCAACCTGCCCTCGCTTCGTTTCGGTGTCAGTCGACTTACCCGGGTAGTCCCCGTTCCCGTGGAAATACCGGGATCAAATATAGGCTTTGTTACTCCCTGATAATATAGGTTTCCATTGGTGAAAGAATTTTTGAAATCGGTCCAATAGTTTCGGAGCCTATTCAATACAAACAAACAAACAAATCTTTATAATTTTAATACAGATTCAAACTCGAATTTCGTAGATTTTCGCACTTTTAATTACTAAACCGATCTTCGTGAAGTCTAGCATATATATTGGTAGAATACAGAAGAAAAAAGTATAGTACTTTGCATGAGAGTTAAAAAAGTATCAATAAAACATACTATTCTTGAGTCTACTAGACTATCATAAAAAAAGTACTGGCCTTGAGAGATAACAAAATAACTATTCGACGATCGTTCGCCGTAATAACATTATTGATATGAATATATTAAATGTATATCATGTTATCGGCAAGTACAGAAACAGAAAAAGGGATTGAACTCCTATCAAAAGTGTAAGCAAAGATATAAATATAAGTACACATATTTAGCTAAATAATCCTTTGTACCTCAAAATAAAGAGCAAACATATGACTGCTCTGACCATTTCAGGCCTTATGTGACCCATTGTTGGTCTCGGGCCTTCCTCCTGTGGTAGGTAAATTAACTTAATATGCCATGCTGATTAGATGTGTAAGCAAAGAGTTTTATATCGGAGTTTCCTTCTATTGTATCGAAGTTATCTGCACGTCATATTTCTTACTCGTCTTTTATGACATCTTCATTCAAAAGAGAGTGGTGAGTTGTAATCTTACTCCGTCACCACATGGAGCTAATAGATGAAACATGTATATTTATTACAACAAGTGCCCTGCGGTTTTACCCGCATAGTTCCCCTTCCCGTGGAAATATCGGGATAAATTATAGCCTATGTGTTATTCTGATATGTAAGCTATATTATTGTGAAGTTTCATCAAAATCCATTCAGTTGCTTTTGCGTGAAAGAGCAACAAACATTCTCACATACATACTCACAAACTGTTGTGTTTATAATATTAGTGGAATAATTATATTTAAAATTTAAATAACATAGTACAGACTGTAGATATTGAAGGGGTGCGCGGTCCGTTTGTCGGCGCATACGCAGCACGTGGCGCAGTTTAGGCTGCGCGTGAGTCGCGCGCTAATGACACCGTGTCACTCGACTCCCGCTCGCCGAATACACCGGACGTTACCTGCTACAATATTACTTATAAATTAGATATATAGAGTCCACCAAATAAAAGAAAGGACCATAAAAAATATTAACAGGCTGTTACACGATAGAAGTCACACTTTTACATTACAGAAAAATATTTTAATTGTTGAACAATTACTCTTGAATGGCATAGATTGTATTTATTATTCATTTTATCATCATTTTAGCTCATATATGTACGGATAGGAGGGATATTGACCCACTATACTACGCTGGTCAGACGCATTAGTATAGTTTTATTTCAAAATTTCCTTCTCTTTCGTAGATATTATAAGCATAGTTAATCTCTCAGTCATCTTTAATGACACCCACGGATGAGAGAGGGGGTTAGTGAATTGTATGCCTCCACACGGAACAACCACAGAAATTATTCATTTACCTATTTGCATAAAATTAACTAAGCAACATATCATCATCATCTCAGCCCATATACGTCCCACTGTTGAGCTCGGGACTCCTCCACTATGGGAAAGAAATTGACCTACTATACCACGCTGGTCAGACGTATTGGCATAGGGTTTTGTTTCGAGTTTTCCTTCTCTTGAATAGATGTTGTATGCATATTATAACCTCCTATATCGTCTCTTACGACACCCAAGGGTAAGATAGGGGGTGGTGAATTGTATTCTTACTCCGTCACCACACGGAAGTAAGCAACTCACTCTTCTATAATACCAGAAAATAAGCGAGATGATGCCCCCACTCTACCCGAGCACTGTGTAAATCACCCATTTTCCTACTGCGCATTCCATTTCGGTATGACGAAGGATGATTAAAATTCGCCATTTATTCCTTATTCTTGGTAGTCATAAGAGAATTAAGAGATGCAAATAAATAGTACAAATAATAGATAAGGTAATCTCATGTCAAGCCGCGTGACTAGCGTGGTACAGCAGATGTATTGTGGAGGAGTATCAAGAATTTCTTCTAATATTACAGCAGCTTTTCTTAAGAATCTAATCACTGACTAGACTGGATAAGGAAATTTGACGCAGGTGAACATGTAGCCCTTGTTATTCATCGGATTTTATGCTAAGTAATCAAAAGAAATAAATTGAAATGATTTAGAGAATTTATAACAAGATAGGAATCAATAGAAATATCTCTTTAAGAAATTAATTTCCGTGTGGTGATGAAATAGCAAAATAAATCACCACCCTTTCTAGTCCGTAGGTTTCGTAAAAGACGACTAAGGTATATAATATACATCTTTATATTATTTTCATCTACACGAGAAGAAAAACTTACTATAAAAATATCCTCATAGGTGTCGTAAAGGGCGGCGCAGGCGCAAGTACATACGCCTGTTGCCGCCCTAGCCGAGGCCGCGGGTGACCGGACCGGGAATCAGTCCATCACCCGCACAGAGGCTGACCGCGCTACGGCGATCGACGTCTCGGGAGGGACGGACGATCGAAGGGAGAGGGTACACCACAGGGTATTCCCCGGGTCGGCCAAAGAGGACACAGAAGTCGGTACCAGTGTTCGGCCCAACGGCGAAGGCGAGGAAATGGTGGGTTATGAGGCCGCACCGCGTCGTCCAGTTCCATCGCCCTGGACGGAGGTGGACAGCGTGTCCGCTGACTTTAGCCCACCCCAAAAAAAAAAGACAAGGGTGTCGTAAAACGTCGTGTTTTAATAACATTGTTTTTTATTTCTGGAATGTCACAAATGTACAACAGGTACAAAACAGGGCCAAGGACAACAAGGGAAAAAGTAATAAATTAAATTCAACACTAACTTGTTAAGTCAACACGATAACTATAGGAAACCCAATAAAGAATATTTATACTCAAAAAAAAACAAAATTACTCCTAAAATGTCGAATTTAAATCCACTTTTTTCTAAAACTTAGTACCCTAGTTACGCTACACTGACAACGTTTATCACCTTTGATGTGCCGAAACACCGTATACAGACTCCGACAGAACCTTTTAGCGGGTTTAGACAATATTAACTGGAGAACAAATATATTGTAGTCATTTGACGTACGTGCTGCGACCTGAGAAGCATCAAGATACACCTGTTTTTGTATGCTCGACTTTGTATTTGCGCTCTAAGATAACTTATTTATATATATCTAAATACATATTAAATATAATGGTTCTAATGGAAGAATTTAATTTTACATTCGATTCTTCGAACACATAAATATTTGATTTATTTACATATAGAAATGCATCTTGTCAGTCATCGACTTAGTATATTATGCTAATCTGACGGTTGGTATTGCATTTTAATTCGACTTTTTATTCTCTTGGATAAATGTGATCCGCATAATATACCCCTTCACCATCGCAGCCCGCAAAAGTCCCACTGTTGGGCTCGGGCCTTCTCCAAAATGGGAAGGCAATTGACCTACTATGCCACCACGCTGATCAGATAGGGAATAGGGTATATTGGTATAGGGTTTTACGTCGCGTTTTCCTTCTCTCTTGCATAGATGTTGATTTCTACAAGCAACAGAGGGAGTGGTGAATTGTATTCTTACACCGTCACCACATGGAAAACCCTTTAGTTATCTCTTATGATAACCACGTGTTCGTAGCTACCGTCTTACGAAATTCGATGTTTCCAAGTATTCAAATGCATATCGGAAAGATGGGTGGCAAACCAAATTAGCAAACAAAAGTAGAAAACTTATGTTTGGGTAACTTGTGTCTGGAATAATTTAAATAATATTTTACCCATTGGCCTATCTACGTCCATTTAAGCATAGGCTTTGCAATTCTTTCCCCGGAGGATATTATTGTAAATATTCATTATTTTAAAAACTTCAGCACTTCGAAAGTTAAAGATGTTTGCCATATGGTTTTAAACTCCGAGGTTTAATCTTTATTTTACGAATCAAAAAAGACACATGTAGTTAAATCAATACCTTATTACATATGTCGTTAAACTTAAAACGAATTTAACCAAATGTGCGAGCCTCAAATACAGGTAATACCATTTAATTACCACATTAGAACAGTTCTCACATTAGCGTGCCGATGTCGAGATTACGGTTCTTATCCGCGTAACACGCCAAACCGCCGCGAGCATCAAACCCATCTCGAATATAAATATACACGCTGCTTTTTTCTTTCGTGTTTAAATCTTACAAAAACTTAAAAAGTTCATAGAAGTTCATTCAATTTGTATCACCAAAGTATCATTGCTAATTGAACTTACCTAGTCGAGCAATAAATGCAACATTTATTCAAATCATTTACACGCATAAATCCCTTAACATATTGAACTTAACATATTGTCAATTTTAGCACAATTAATCAGTCAATTAATCCAATAAACTACCATCGGTTCGGCACGCGACCGCTATTGAAAGATGTGGCAAGAAACTCGACGGAGTTATCTATTATTTTTATTTATTTTTTTCTAACTAAATATAAAATTGCGTATAACATATCTTGTAAGTACCGGCTCCAGTGTGATGCCCTTCAAACTATAAGATTCGTAATATAATTCACATACATAATTCAAACTTACGGCTGGACCAGCTCCCACAAGCGGCATCCGATCATGAGTTAACTACTAGAGGGGCCATCACTCCCCTGAAGCACTATGAACGGGAGAGAGAGACCCGCTCCACGCAGCTATATGAATCATTTACAATGTAAAAAAGAGACACAAGGCGATGCAATATGCAACTACTCCTATTCTATCATACATACCTATTACAAAAGTTAAAATAGTTTTATGACCGGCCTGATCGATATGAAGCTCTTACTCGTCTTTGACGTGATCCACGAGCGTTAGCGAATATAAATATCATTATACATTTTATATTTTTTCACAGATCGATTATAAAATCAACATTTGTATAAAATCATAAATTTGTTGCTTTGTGAGTGTACTTGAGTTTGGCAGTGTGAAATTTATACATTATACAATTTTTACGGATTTTATCGCGTTTGTACCTATTTGATTTCTGATTGCCCAATGTTTCGAATACTTTACACCTTTCATTGTCACGGGAGAACTAAGACGTCTCACGTCCAAAAAATCATCATTATTACAGAACTACAGAATTATCTGGTACAGAATTCGTTATTAAATTTTCACCTACAAGTTGATAAAAATTTATTGATACCAAAAATAAATGTACATATGATAAAATTATATTGTTTTTGTTTATCAGTAATTATTGAAAATTAAATTTGTATTAATTATTATATTATTACAATTAATAATATAAACTTAACAAATCTATTATACTACCACCGGATCCGAACGGGGCCACACAGAAAAATGTGAGGGTAAGAGATTTCTTTCCGTTCGCTTATTGATGAATTTAGTTTCAATACTTGTGCCTATTTTTAATCGATTAATATATTTCATTTTATACCACAGACTACTTTTTCCAGTATAGTAAGAATACAATTCACCAGACCATCTCTTCCTCATGGGTGTTGTCAAAGACGACTAAGGGATTATAATATTCAAATAACATCTATGCAAGAGAAGTAAAACTCGAAATAAAAGTCTATACCAACTCGTTTGACCAGCGTGGTGTAGTAGTAAGTCATTTGTCCTCTTATTGCGGAGAAGGCTCGAACCCTGCAGTGGGATGTATATAAGCCGAGATGATGAATAGGTTGCTTTATTTTAGAAAGAGAAAATTAAATTACAATTCTTACTTGATAAGTACTAATATTTAGCACTAGCAACCCGCCCTCGTTTCGCTTCGGGTTCAATCGCCTTACCCGCGTAGTTCCCATTCCCGTGGGAATACCGGGATAAAATATAGCCTATGTTACTCCCTGATATTATAGCTTTCCATTGGTGAAAGAATTTTTGAAATCGGATCGGTGGTTTAAGCGTGAAAGCGTAACAAACAAATAAACATCCTTACTTTCGCATTTATAATATTAGTTAGGATATATAAATTTCCACCTTGTGCTATGAGGAAGCACCTGGTAATGAAAGCCCAATAATACCCAACTAAGGATTTAGCACGTATTGTAGACCATATCGCGTTTATTCTTGTCATTACATCAATAAAGCGTAGCAAATGAAATGTAGAAAAAATATTTACTTTTCTTTAATCGTACTAAAATGAGTCAGATATCTATCATGTAGTAAGTGCGTGCCAATTCTATTTTGATTAATGATACTATTAAACTCAGATTCTCCCCCAACAGATAGACCTATAACTTGATGAAATTCACAGAATCTTTGCATTTATATACTTACGTAAATATCAGAAATCGTTACTAAGGCATTATTATAGTATCAACATCTTCCAACTTTCATCTCCTCATTCCCATTACTCAGAGAATTATCCATGCACATACTCATACAGAATTGTTATTTCTATGTTCATTCCCTTTCTCTTTATTTCATCTTCTACATATCTTCTTTGGTCTTTACTTATCGCTGAAACCCTCGTTTATTATTCTCATATTTTTTTTTATATTAAAGCAGCTGTAGCGTAACTGTATTCCTATTTATCATTTCATAAATATATTAAGAGAAATATAAACTAAATTAATTAAATCCATCTTCCTTTAATCGGTAGTTTATTAATCGAAGAAAGTTAAGTAAAATGAGAGATGCATTTATATGTGACTGTTTCAAGTCATATTATTATATAACTGCTTCAATTATCATTATATGCTAAACTAAAATGCCATTCGCTGCCAGGAAAACAGCCTTCATTAAATTCTAATTAACATTAGCTATCTAGATGCGCCGGCGCACCCCCTCTATATGCCAAATCTCACACGCGCACAAATCGAGCGCGTATTACAAGAATATCAATAACTGTCATTGCATTCAATGATTATAGTTTCGTCTCGTTTACGCGAAACAACAGTAATTACCTCAACATTACATACATCTCTCTCGAACTCATTAATCTAAGGCGAAGCGTGTAACGAACAACTCTTTCCATTTCTTTCGCGCGAAACTATAAGCGATGCTGGGAAAACGCACCTCACAAATATCTATCTATCTCTCTTACGCTCGTAATGAGGTACACTCAAAATAAAGCCTTAAAAATTATATTTTTTAATTTAATTACATGTTTGTGACATAACATAACATCGTAATGACAAGATCAAAGTGTCTCGAAAATTTAAAATTAAAACACCCCCACTACGCAAAGGGATTCGTTAAGGCGCGGGCGCATGTTTTTTCAACGTAAAAAAGAAAAATAAGGCTCGCGGGAAAGAGAGGCTTAGTTGCTTTTTATAGTCGTTGTCCCGATGCGCCGGCGCACGGAAGTATCGAAGCTTCAGGATCGAGCCTTAATCTCATTCTAATAAAAAGCTCACGCATAAATTGACGCGTAGACATTATTTAAATTATAATAGTTTTTTTTTTCACGTGTATTATGAAAAGTCGTGTGGGATTGTATAGCTATTGAATAATGCTCGGCACGTGCTGTTTATCGTTAATTTTATTGTTACATTATAATATTAATTTTGTGAAGTATAGTGTGAAGGGATGTTTTTATTGAATTATCATTGGGACTCGGGCGTTCGAGCTGTGTGGTCGTGGTTATTTATATTTTTATTATTTAAAAATGAATAGACTTTTGTGTTTGTAGTGTTTATAGTAGTTTTGGAAAGTTTTATTTTCGTAATTATCAAAATGTTTTTAAGGTAAGCAATATTTTTACTGATTATATTTAAATAGTTAAAAATATATTCTTCTAATTTTATTTTATTTCAATATTACATAACGTTTTATAAAAAATTGTAAATATTTTTTAATTTTTATTCATAAATTTATTTATGAAAGCTATACTTTCAACATAGGTAAGTTTATAGTAAAGACTCATATAGTAGCTAGAGAACCTCCAGCTAACTAACCAGTTAAAAGACCAAAAGACCACCATACAAATGCTTGAGGCCACTACACTACTAACTTTTTAGACTTTGTAGATATATGTGTAATAAATCATAGAGATCTAATGGCTTACTATTACCTTATTTAATGGTAAGAGCAAACCTGGTAAAGAAAAATTCTCCAAATAGCATTTTTTTAAATAAATCCTTCGCGATTACGTACAACCGACGGTCTCAGCTATCACGAACGCATGTAAAACATGTAGGAAGTATACTATGTTTAAAAGTGGTCGTAGGAAAAAGAAAATTCACCTAGTGAGCCTAGATTGGACTGAAACTTCTGAATTGAAATCTATTGACTGAACAGACGGCATAGTGGTTAAGATACCGACTTACCGTGTCAGTATCGCGGGCACGAATCCCACGCAGGACAACAGTTTGTGCGATCCTCAAATTGTTGTTCTAGGTCTGGATGTAATTGGCGTCCGTTGAATTATATGTTTGTATATGTCAGCCCAATGTGATAGTTCAGTTTTAGGCAATATCTAGAAAATAAAGGGCCCTAAAGAGGTATTCACTTCAAATAATCCTATTATAACAGATTTAATTCCATAACATTGGATCAGGTTATAACCGACTGATTTTCAATATGCTACCATTTATGTGTTTCAAGCTTTCTTTCTGCAGTTTTGATATTTTTTGTAATAACAACCTAATACGCCAGCGCCAAGGATACGATTCTAATGCTGGACAATATACATATATATGCGATCCACAAATGGTGGTTCTCAGTATAAATTTTGTCCGTTAAATTATATGTTTGTAAAGTCAATACAAGAATTATTTCCTTAGTGAAGGACGTTGTCTTTAAAAAAAATTGATTATTAAAAGTCAAAGGGATAATGATGTGTATAGAATCCTTACTATGTAATATTATAAATGTGAAAATAAGTTTGTTTATTTGTTTGTTACGCTTTCACGTTTAAACCACCGAACCAATTTCAAAAATTCTTTCACCAATGTAAAGCTATAATGTCAAGGAGTAACATAGGCTATATTTTATCTCGGTATTCTCACGGGAACGGGAATTACGCAGGTAAGGCGACTAAAACCGAAGCGAAGCGAGGCCGGGTTTCTAGTAACAAAATAAAAATATACGAAAGTATATGGTTCAATTTCAATATATTCTCCAAGATTGAATTTTATTGATTACATAATTCTTTAGATCTTTGATTCACCAACCAGTCCTTGTACACTAAACATAAAGTATGTCCAGAAACTATTTCTTGACAACAGATGTTGTAAACGATGACTAAAGGGTGTAAGCAGATACTTTTCTTTCTAGATAACAACGTGTAGAGTATGTAATAGTAAAGTGATAACGCTATCAAAAATTAAATTATTAAGTACAATTTAATATATTCTTCCGTGTGGTGATGGATTAAGAATGTATTCTACCTCTCACAAATCATTCACCACTCCCTATCTTGCCCGTAGATGTCGTAAAAGGGGACTAAATAATATAATATGCATATAATATCTATGGGCAGGCCACATCGCTCTACGAACCGACAACCGACCGCTGGGGAAGAAAGGTTCTCGAGTGGCGACCACGTATCGGACAACGCAGTGTAGGATGCCTCCCCACTAGGTGGACCGACGACCTGGTGAAAGTTGCTGGGCGTCGTTGGATACAAGCGGCACAGGACCGCACTTTGTGGCGTAACATGAGGGAGGCCTACGTCCAGCAGTAGACGGCGATAGGCTGAAATGATGATGATGATGATAACATCTTTGCAAGAGAAACCCGAAATAAAATCAACTCGTCTGACCAGCAACATATATGACCCAAGATGATGATACTTCCGTGTGATGAAGGAGAATACAATTCATCACCCCTTTTATTTGCCATGTGTGTAGTAAAAGACGACTAAGGGATTACAACATGCAGATGATGTCTACGCAAGAGAAACTGGAAATAAAACCCTATTTCAAACCGCCTGACCAGCTTGATCAGTCGATTTCCCTCCTTCTATACAGGAAGCTCGAGCCCAACAATGGAATGTATCTGACTTATGATGATGATAACGATGATGATAATTAAGACCAATATATTCATAAATTACTGGTTGAATGACGGTTTAAGCATATAATGTATCACCCCTCGCTATCTACCCGTGGGAGTTTTAAAAGCCAGCTAAGAAAACACCAAAAACCTGTGGTGTTAAGTACGAGTCGGAGTCGCGCACGAAAGGTTCCATATCATTATTTATAAAAATCGCGTTTGTTGTATGGAAACCCCCTTAAATATTTATTTTTAGTGTTTGTTATTACAGCGGCAATAGAAATACATAATTTGTAAAAAATTCAACTGTCTAACTATCGCAGTTCTTGAGATACAGCCTGGTGACAGACAGACGAACGGACAGACAGCGAATTCTTAGCAACAGAGTCCTGTTTTTACCCTTTGGGTACGGAACCCTAAAAATGGACAGCATCACTATCTTGGCAACATTTAAACAATTGCTTTCAACAATTTGCCTACGAAAGGTAGCGATTATGACTGTATCCCCCTCGTAGGGACATTGGATGAATGACATAGTTGTTGTTTACTTAAAAATAATTTAATTAGCCTTGATAAAATAAAAAAACATCCATTAAAACTATGAACAAACAGTTGCTATTTTTGGATATTCATTGTCCGTCCACCACGTAAGACTACAATTCACCCCCCAACGCCCCCCCTCCCCTTTGAATCTGTGGGTGTCGTAAAAGACGACTAAGGCATATAATAGGCATATAACATCGATGAGAAGAGAAGGAAATCTCGAAATAAAACCCCATACCAACCTGTCTGACCAGCATGGTATAGTAAGATTAATTTCCCTCCTGTTGGAACGTGTATGCGCTGAAATGATGATGAAGAAAATGAATATTTTTTTTTGGAAATTTAAATTAATAGATAGTTTGATCAGAAATTTAAATTTGTGAATTAAAACTGTTCATATTTATCTGGTTTTAACATATGTCGGCACAGATATAGTAACCAAAATATAGCTACAGATATAGTGTTAGCATTAACACGTCATATGACTATGTCGATGACAACCTACATGAATTTACTCCCCATCTAATGGAAGCCTATAAAAGTTTTCACTTCAGAAGACATATATACCTATTATTACTCTATAAGCAAACCACGTGTATTGTTGTAAAAATGTTCACTTATAAATAGAGTACGTAAGTATCAAAAGACACATCACGATTTTCTACTACGTAATATTTAGAAGCAAATATATTAATATGCAAGGTTAACAGTCATTACCTAACTTATGTCCCCGTAAACGTCACTTCTGTACAGCGTCTTCATCACACTATATAAGGCTCTATAACTGTATACATAATAGCCATATTAGGATGTAGATTCATATTTTAAAGAGAACTATGAAACAATGTGTAAAAAATAATTTAGTTAGCACATGTGTAATAAAAAGTCGGTTTCAGGCCGCTACAAAATATTACCATCTTTAGTGGTGATTTTTTCACTTTAAAACTGAAGAACGATAACATATAATAAGATTTCCTTATTATTTTATTTATTTATTTATTTAAGACAACACCCTGCACTAAGGAAATAATCCTTGTGTTGCGGGGAACTTTACAAACATATAATTAACGGACACAAATTACATCCAGACTCAGAACAACAATTTGTGGATCGCACAAAATGTTGTCCCGCGTGGGATTCGAACCCCCGACAATGGCGCTGTAGGTCGCTATCTTAACCACTACGCCATCTGTGCATGTGATAACGTAAGAATATTTTTTTTTAGTTATAATTCGTGGCCATAATAATAAAATTGTCATTTCGTTGATTTATTCATCACAGATTCTATACGTCCCATTGCTGACCTTAAGCCTCCTCCGCAAAAGGTCAGACGGGTTAGTATAGGGTTTTATTTCGAGTTTTTCTTCTTTTGCATAGACTTTGTAAGCATATTATGTCCCTTATTCATCTTTTACACGGGTAAGATAGGGGTAATGAATTGTATTCTTACTCCCGCATCGACCTTTAATAAGATTCTTATCAGCAGGAACTAGTGATCAGGAGCAGGCACTAACGATTTGAAAGAAAGAAAGAAAGAAAAACATATATTTTGTTCTCGTTAGATCTTATAAAAACATAAACAACTAAAAAAGGGCTTCTTACATAAATTGAAACAATTCAAACGAGTAACAAAAAAGGCTATTGGCTCAACTCGTGCTACTTCTACTTAAAGAAATAGCGCTGGTATTCTGCCAACACCTGATTTGCTAGGATAAATTATAAATCTCACTTGTACTAACTCTAATAACATTAAACCATCTCAAATACTCCTTAGTATTAGGCACATGTCTTATCATAGAAATTAGTGTAAAAATAAAGAATTTCAATATCACACTGGTCTGACGGATTGGTATAAATAGTTTTAATTAAAATTTTCTTCCTTTGCTATATTATTCTATGTTCTTAAATTATAGTCGTACTATAGTGGTATTACACTTTAGACAGTCTTCTGTCTGCAGCCTGGTCCATTCGAGTGAGTACCACATTCTCGCAGAAAATCGACGTCTGCGTAATAGAAATTTGTTATTTTACAACGTTCAGTGAGCGAGAAAGCCAAAAGCCTAACATTCTGAGAGTGTTTGAATGTGGTCGGTTTTGGTGATGCCTTTAGTATCACCGAACTTCATTGCACGCATTCACACTCCCTTACTTTCGTCACAATAGGCAGCAGCCTAGTTAAAGACCATGAGAGTCAGTATCACTTACCATCACGTGTACTGTTTGCTCATTTTGCTAGCAACAGCAAAAAAAAAACAAAAAGCATACCATAGAATTTTATATTTTGTTCTTATTCCGTATTCACACTGCAAATATCAATACCATCAAAGCTTCTAAGCTGAACTATCAGAATTTATTCCCGTGAAGCGATAAATTCTTCTAACGTCCATATTACACTTATCAATATCTCATTAACAAGCTATTGCAGTACATTGCTGAACATACGTATTCTCCTAAGAAAGGCTGTACCGCGATTAAGATGCTTAACACGTGGATTATTGATCGGCCGATTTGACGCTTCTGCTTATCCTTATTACCATTAGTTACTCTGCATAAAATTCTTATATGATTGATTTATTGATTTCAAAATAATTTAATAAAAGAATTTGTCTTTAGTTTACCGGGACTCGTCTTCTATAAAGAAGAAACGTATTTTTGTATGTTTGTTACGAATAAACTCCATAACTACTGAACGGATTTCGATAAATCTTTCAGTATTAGAATGCTACATTATCCCTGAGTAATATAGGCTACATGTTATCTCAGTAGTCCCACGGAAACTTAAACTACGCGGATAAGGCAACTGAAACCGGAGCGAAGCGAGGACAGGCTGCTAGTAAAATATAAAATTTCAGTGCTCACGTGTTTCTAATTATTTTCTTTCTGTAGTACCATTAATTACTCCGCAAAAGATTATCTAATTATCCTTAATACAATTACTCTGCGTAAGATTATTAGATGTTCAATATAGCTTAAAATTAAAAGAAAACAACAAATCAACGTATTTTGTCGCGTATTCATTTTATTTTTGAAATTTACATATTTCGGACTTTACAATATGCATAATTCACAAATTAGTCCAAATTAAAATATGCTTATATTCGTAAAAATAGTTTATTTCATATTAATATTATTTTAAGATTTTTTTGGGGTGGGCTATACGGGCAGCGCTCTCCTCGCGCCTCTCCGTCCGGGGCGACAGGTGGGCGTAAGCACGCACAGCCGTAACCCACCCGTATAGCACATCGCCTTCGTCGTTGGGCTGTGCAGAGTTTCTTGACTTCAGTGGCCAATATTATTTTAAGATAAGACATCTGTGGTAGTAGTTAGGCAAATTAATCAGGGTTACCAACCCTGTATGCGTTGGATATATTATTACTCGTGCATGTCGTAAAAGACGACTAAGGGCCATACATAGACTTAGGCGAACTCCATCTGATGCTGTCTGGTCAGCAATTGCATTCCCTAGTAAACGTCTGGTAGACGGCCGGTCATAAAACTATTGCGATATGTATTATGAAAGAAGTGTATATGTTGAGTCGATCCCAAGTAATTAGAATTTGAGCGGCCCAAAAGGGCAATTACCATTGAGCAATTACCAGATAGTGATGATTATATTAAGTCATGATTTTTATTGGAAGCGTTTATTATAGGCATTCATAGGCATTAGGTTGAGTGGTATCATACACTCGACCTAATGCGAAAGCCATCTGAATTACTTTTCATTAAATTCCTCACCAATTCAATTTTTTAAACTTCTTCTGAATTTCTTTAATTAACATACAAAAACATTGAATAATAATTTTATGATATTATTATTATTACTAGTTATTAGTCCCAAGGGAGAAAATTGATATAATAAAACTTTCCTTTTTAATATTGTTATTTTGTTCAAAATTACCTATTCAAAGCCTAATAAATCCTTCTATGATATTATATATAACTTTTTTTGAATCACACGTAATGTAAACGTATGATCTGCATTACGAAAGATTCCTAAAAAATTAAACAACTAAAGTGAATATGATATAATAGTACTTTACATGTGTTAGATATTCTTTTTAAAATATCACAGTAAATACCTTTTAAAAGAATAGCTCATCTCAACCCATATACGTCCCACTGCCGGGCCCGGGCCTCCTCCATAATGGAAGGGTAATTGACTCACTATACCACGCTGGTGAGACGTGTTGGTATAGGGTTTTGTTTCGAGTTTTCCTTCTCTCGCATAGATGTTATACGCGTTTTATATCCCTTAGTCGTCTCGTACGATCACCCACGGGTACGATAAGGGGTGGTGAATTGTATTCTTACTCCGTCATCACACAGAATAATAAAGGTAAAGTAGGCGCTCTATTAAAGGTAACAAGAGAAAACCATATTATTTGCAATATTTGTAATAATTATGTAACACTTTTTTGTATAGCCTTTTTCTTCATTACTTGCGCTAACAGGTGAATTTAGGCGAGAAATGTAAGGACTAACGACACATTGTATTCGTAATCCCTCACCATATAGGTTATATTGTTTATGATTGATTGACATATAGACAAAAATCATAGTACAATCACCTTTCATATTTGCATTACGCATGATTCACCAGATGTCCAGCTAATGGAATAGGAAAGAATTTGTATGGTCGGCTTCCACAATCGGCGTGACGCGTTCACGTCATTACACGCTGCAGTATGTATGGAATGCCAGTTTTTGTGGACCGACGTGTAAACGATTTTACAGATACATTCTTGATTTGATATATTTAAAAAATAAGGTTCGGTCTCTTTACCGGAAGAGTTCACGAAAAAATTAATGAGACTCAATTTCGGTTTATCGTGTATCTTAGTAACTAGTAATATGTTGTAATGTCTTTTAAATTAGCGAGTAATGAGATGTTGGAAGAATTTTATTATATACTATCTTCATTGTCCCCCCACATGTATATACATATTGCTACATACCGTAGATAATTACAAACGGGCCGAACTAATTGTATTTTAAGATGTTTGCAGAGGAGCCTTCATTAAATCTTTATTCTACAAAAAATATATCTACTATAGAGGTAGGCCTAGTGCATAATACCTTAATGACAAGCCTGGTAGACGGATTTGTAGTCGTGGTTGATGGTGTCAATTTTCCAGGAGAGTATGGTTTTGCAACACGTCTGTCTAGCGTGTTACAGTAGGTTAATTTCCATCCTAGGATGAGGCTAGATCCCAAAAGTGGGACGTGCATAAGCTGATGATGATGATGCCTGCTATTTAATAATCCACCAATAGGTTTATATAGTACCTACGGGAATATTATGAAGCTATTCATTTAATTCATATACATAGTAATTTGAAATGTTGAAATAATATTGTAAAGTAAGGCTACCTAAATTATATTCAGTAATTTATGTACATGTTACGCGAAACCTTTTTTTTATTGCCTATGGTGACAAACGAGCAAACAGTACACCTGATGGTAAGTGTTGCTGCCACTCATGGACAGTTGCAAGGCCGCTGCTTACCGCGAAGAAAGTGAAGGGAGTGTGACTGTGTGGAATGAGGTTCGGTGATACTAAAGGCATCACTAAACCCACAACACGCAAACACCCTTAGAAAGTTGGGCTTCCGACTCTCTTACTCACCAATCGAAGCACAGAAACAAATTGCTACTACTCGGACGTCGATTTTCTGCGAGAGTGTGGCGGCCTGCAGCTGTAGACAGACAACTGTCAACAGTATGATTCTACCACTGTTTTCTGGATTTGAAAAATATCTTCGTTTTACATTCGACATTTACTAACCCAAAGCCGCCGTTCTGTACAAGTAAAAAATTAAATTTAGGATAGATGGCAATAGAATAGGTTGCTCTCCAATTGTTATCCAACAATTCTTGAATGAATGTAAAAATTGTGGATCTGAATACACGTAAACAATTATCAAAATCGATCCAGCCGTTTAGTAGGAATTCAGTGATATACACGCATAAAAGATGTTCATCCTACTATTAGGTACATGCCGCACAAGAAACTACTATATCACGGAGATCAGAGGATCAGCGCAGAGAGTTTTGCTACGATTTGTCTTTCTCTTAATCATAAATATATAACATGCTGGTCAGACGGATTGCTATAGGGTTTTATTTCGAGTTTTCTTCTCTTGTATAGACGTTTTTACGACATCCACGGGTAAGATAGTGAGTGGGGAATTGTATTCTTATTCCGTCACCACACGGACACGGTCTTAATCGTAATATTTACTTAAAATTCTGACGTACGTTTACCTTCCGCCTTACTTGAGTACAAGGCGAGAGCTCGGTGCCTGTTTTTAATCTTTTTTTCTTTGAGCGCTCTAAAATCTGAGCTCACTTAATCTGTTCCGTCCCGGGTGACGAAAGGGCAGGGTGCAGCCATGACCCACCGTATTCCTTCTCTTTCGACATTGGGCCGACCACTGCTCTTTACCCGCAGTAAAATCAATGCAGGCCAATTGGCAATTGTAATAGGTAGATTTTATGAGTTGCCCAGGATAACACTGCTGCCCCTTCTCTTGGTGCTCTTACTAGTTTTTACGACTTCCATACTCAAATAAGAGTTGGCAACCTATTGTATTTTTAAAACGTCTACAAACAAGCATAAACTCACACGCATATTTTCATGGGGATATTCATCATCATCGTCATCACAGCTATATGTCCCACTGTTGACCTCGAGCCTCCTCCACAATGGGAGGGAAATTGACCTACTATACCACGCTGGTCGGACTTCTTAGTACAGTGTTTTATTTCGTGTTGTTGTAGTAGGTGTTATGTGCATATTATATCCCTTAGTCGTCATTTACGACACCCACGGGTAAGATTATGGGTGGTAAATTCTATTCTAACTCACCACAAGGAAATCAATAAATGTAAAACGTAAATATTGTAAACCAAGATCCAATTTAAACTGTTTTTATTACGATGCCAATAAAAATTTAAAACGATCTCCAATGAATTAATTCACGGATCTATTTTTTATTTAATATAAAACTAGCAATCGTTCATCATAAATATAAAATGGCACCTCATGGGCATTAAATACACACAATAAATCTAAATATCTACTCATCACTTAAAATGACAAATAAACCAACAGCACTGAGAACACACACGAAAATCGATTAATCATCAAATTTATTCGCCATTATGCCAATCGATCATCGAAAACAAACAATCGATTCAATCGAATTAATAACACTGACCATCGTTCCCACAATCATACTTAACGATGGTGAAAAAAAAACTAATCACTCAAATAAAAAAATAAAAGGCGGTTAGGTATAAAAAGGACTCCCAGGTGAGATGAAAGGGCCGCTCGCGGGCAACGCGGCGCGCCGGGTGCCCAAACGCATGTTAACATTTTACGGACGAACGGAAAGACACTTCCTTATTTTTCTGTTTTGTTATTATTTTATTTTGACTTCAATATATAAATGCGAAAACAAGGATGTTTGTTTGTTTGTTTGTTACGCTTTCACGCTTAAACCATGGAACCAATTTCAAAAATTGTTTCACCATTGGAAAGCTATAATATTAGGGAGTAACATAGGCTATATTTTATCCCGGTATTCCCACGGGAACGGGAACTACGCGGGTAAGGCGACTGAAACCGAAGTAAAGCATGGGCGGGTTGCTAGTATTTAATAATCCTTACTAATATTATAAATGTGAAAGTAAGTTTGTTTGTTACGCTTTCACGCTTAAACCATCGAACCGATTTCAAAAATTCTTTCACCGATGTAAAGCTATAATATCAGGGAGTAAAATAGGCTATATTTTATACTATTTTGGCTATATTTTATATTATTATACTATTTTACCGTGTGGTGATGAAATAAGAATTCACCACTCCATCTTACCCGTGGATATCGTAAAAGTCGACTAAGCGATATATAACATCTATGCAAGAGAAGGAAAACTCGAAACAAAACCCTATACTAGCCTGTCTGACCCGCATGGTATAGTAAGGTCAATTCCCCTCCTATTATGGAGGAGGCTCGAGCCCAACAGTGGGACGTATATAAGCTGAAATGATGACGCTGATGATGCTATAATACTATATATTTAATTGCTATATTATTATGTAATGTTTAGTTAAAGTATGAATTTTAATTATATGCCATGTGACGACTACGAATATTACTAACCCTTGTATTGCCCGTAGGTGTTTTAATAGACTAAGAGCTTTACATCAACTTGATATAACTCCATCTGATTGCTCTCTGGTCGACAGTTACATTCCCCAGAAAGGTGGACGTTAGGTAGGTCAGTCAGTCATAAAACTATCATTCATTTCAAATTTCTTGCATATTTTTTTTTTATTGCAAGCAGTGGCAAACGAGCAAACAGTACACCTGATGATAAGTGTTGCTGCCGCTCATGGACCTTTACAAGGCCGCTGCCTACCGCGAAGAAAGTGAAGGGAGTGTGAATGCGTGCATTGAAGCTCGGTGATACTAAAGGCACCATCAAAACCCTCCACACGCAAACACCCTCAGAAAGTTGGGCTTCCGGCTCTCTCGCTCACCAAACGAAGCGCAGTAAAAAATTGCTACTACTCAGACGTCGATTTTCTGCGAGAGCGTGGTACTGCCCCGAACGGTTCGGCCCGCGGCTGTAGACAGATAACTGTCGACAGTGTGGTCCTACCACTCCAAAAATGCACATGTAATCCCTTGGGCGTCTTTCACGATACCACTGAGCATGATAGGGGGTGGTGAATTGTATTCTTACTCCGTCACCACACGGAAAATATCACACATAATGGATATAAATTATATGCTAACTCAATATTTATGAATCAAAGAACTGCTCTACATCGAATCCTATCTACGATATTCCGCTCACGATCACTACGCGTTTGTCTATTATGGTGACATTTGCAATTTTATCAACCATTCGTTAAGATTATACATTTTGACAATTTTCAATAAAATATGAAGAATTTTAATAACATTATAAATCTATAGTTCTTTTTTCCGAAAGAAAAGGAACGAGTTCAGAAAAATGTTATGCATTCCATAGCCTTCAAGCCAATAAATCAACACATCCTGCGCGTGCACAGAATACATAAAGATCTTTAACGCCAGATCACACGATTTAATCGCTCTATTTTGCATCAATTGTGTACATTTATATTTTTTGAACTATTTATTAAAATTGTACTACCTTTTTTACACATAGTAGATATACAAATACATATTATTTTAACATTATGCTGTTTGTATAATAACTTCTGTAATCGGCGTGTATTAAAATGTTGAATAAATTGTTTTCATGTTAAAAACCATAATTTTTATGCTGGTACCATCAGGTTACCATTATTTACACATTTAAATATAATGTAAAAAAAAACACAAAATAAACATAACACATAGTACCCCAGGAATCTGGGCAATGTTGAAAATGAATATACATATACTAAACCAATTCAAAAGCTAAGACCATTATTAATTAATTATCCTTTGACCTTTAATTATCCATTTTATTAATTCTTTTTATAACGATTAAATGCTAGCAATGCAAGTTTAGTTAAATGAAGTATCATCACGATATCAGCCAATACGTCTCACAGTTGGACTCGGATCTCCTTCACTATGTGAAGGAATTATCCTACTATAGGCTGGTCAGGGGTTTTGGTACAGGGTTTTATTTAGAGCTTTCCTTTTCCCTCTTCAGGCTCATATACGTACCACTGCTGGGACCGAGCCTCCTCCATAATAGATGGGATTATGACCTACTATACCAAGCTGGTGAGACGAATTATATTTCGAACTAGCAACCCGTCCTCGTTTCGCTTCGGTTTCAGTCGTCTTTCCTGAATAGTTCCCGTTCCCGTAAGAATACCGGAATAAAATATAGCCTAGTTTACGCCCTGATATTATAGCTTGCCATTGGTGAAAGAATTTTTGAAATCGATCCAGCCGTTTTGAAGATTACCCGGAACAAACAGACAGACAGACAAAATTTTTTTAATCTGTATTTTAGGCATAGGTGTCGTGCATATAACCGTGTGAGCATAAAAAAGCCTATAATTTTGACATTACAAACAGACACTCCAATTTTATTTATTGGTATAGATTTTTCCCTTACATAAATATCACATTTATGGATATTATATCCCTAAGTCGTCTTTTACGCCACCCACGGATAAGATAGAGGGTGGCTGATATGGGAATGATAAATTGTATTCTTATTCCGTCTGCACACGGAAAATAAAATATTCTATGATCATTATTGTTAAAATCTTGTTAAAACTCGAATGAGCGAGTAATAAAATAAATTTTACATAAAACGTTTTATTGAATATTGAAAAAATATATTGATTTTTTATAATAAAAGCTGGGAAAGGACAGTGTATGATGTTCTAGCAATATGTCATCACTTCCTCTACGTGACACGATTATACTTTATTTCCATTTCTAATATAATTTTATTTGCTGTCATTGATAAAACAATAGATCTGCAAGATTCTGTTGGAATTATAAATTATTGTTTCCGCACTTGTCGTTGACACTCTTCGTAATTCATTGTATTGAAGTTTTTAGAGGAAGTACATATTACCCTACATTGTTATTTTTATTATTACATACATAATATTTCATTTTCTTCATTGTGAAATTTTAGATATATATTTTTTTACTTCTGGCATATTAAAAATTATGTCAATATATGTCCTATTTCATCATTATCATTCATCATTTCGGCTCATATACGTCCTACTACTGGGCTCGAGCCTTCTCCATAATAGTAGGGAAATTGACTTTACTATTACATGGTGGTCAAATAGGTTGGTTTTGTTTCGAGTTTTCCATTTCTTGCATATATATCATATACGTAAAATATCCCTTAGTCGTCTCTTACGACACCCACTGATATAAGAGGGGGTGGTGAATTATATTCTTACTCCGTCACCACACGGAAAACTAAAATCTAAAAATGAAAGAAACGTATACTTTTATCTTACTTAATCCTTATTCATACCATATAGGTCTTAATATTGGGCTCAGGCCGCCTACACTATGGGAGCGATATTAATCTACACTGATCAGCCGTGTTGGTATAGGATTTTATGTCGAATTTTCCTTCTTTGGCAGTGTTCTTATCTACATATTGTATCCCGTTGTACAATTTAACACCACCTATCTTGCCCGTGGGTATCGTAAAAGGTAAGAAATTAATCTAAAAACAAAGCCCTTTTTTTTTTTTTTTTGGGGTGGGTTGCGGTCGGCGCGCTTCTCGCACCACTCCGTCCGGGGCGACAGAGGGGCGTAAGCACGCAACACCCGCAACCCACCATGCACATCACCTTCGTCGTTGGGCCGACCACCGGAGCAGGGTTACTTGACATCAGTAGTCGGCCTGATGGAATACCCTCTACTTGGGGTACCCTCCCATCGACCGACGTCCCCCCCTCGGGGAGGACGTTGGTCTTTACTCACGCGGTCGGCCTCTCGGCGGGTGACGGACTAATCCCCGGTCACGTCACCCGCGGCCTCGGCTAGAAATAAAACCCTAAACCTGTCTGACCCACGTGGTATTGGTCAATATTGTTATTTTGAAGGAGACTCAAGCCCAGCAGTGAAACTTATATATAAGCTGAAATAATAATAATGAATTTTCATTTTTAGTGATTAGTTAAATAACATGCGAGCCGATTACTTCACATAACAACTCTCACCCTAACTCAGTTTTAATATTAGAAAAGAGCCTACTATGACATAACTATTAAAAATAAACATGTAAAAGACAAATCAAAGGCGAGCGGCGATTACACAACGCTAGTAAAAGATGCTAGCTATGTTAATACGTGAATGACAAGGAACACCTGTCCGGAACATTGCATCCGCGCATTGTCTTACATCCTATCAATGAAATGAATTTCTTCCTAACAAAGCAGGAAAACATTTGTTTTAAAAATTTTTGCCTGTGATTTGCGTGTTGAAGACCGATTATAATAACTGCAAAGGAGTAATGCTTGTAACTGTAATATATTGATATTTTGTTGTGATTCTTCAGTATGGTACCTGGATGACCAATTTTTTTTTCAGTAAATTTAACACTTAATCAGTAAATAATGAAATCATCATCATTGTCATCACAGGTTATATACGTCCCACTGTTAGGCTCAAGCCTCCTCTACAATAGAGTAATTGAACTACTATACCACGCTGGTCAGCAGGTTGGTATACAATTTTATTTTGAGTTTTCTTCTCTGGCACATTTGTTGTATAATATATCCCTTGTCGTCTTTTATGACACCCACAGGCAAGAAATGGAGTGACAAATTGTATTCTTACTCCATTACCTTACAGAAAATAATGAAATAATATAATAAAAATTAAAACCGGCAAAATTAAAAGGGGAAAACCGATAATCGAACGCGCTCTGTCTGGATTCAAAGACTGCTTGATTCACAACTGAGCTTTTTCTTCTTACTGATACTGATTAAATTTACTATAACATTCTAAATATATCTTTTTCATTGCCTAAAAACACTGACAAAATGAGATTTAATAGATAAAACTTAGCTAGATTAATTTATTGCTGCTGAAACAAAGCAGAGGACTTACTAACTGCCATGGAAATTGTTTTAGATGTTTCGAAGATCCTACATATATAGAAATATACAAGAATTGCTTATTAAAGATATTATGTAGATAGATTAATATAAGTCTGTACGACAAAGCTAAACTTGGCGTGTTCTTTTTTGGGCATTTGTTTCTACACTCTTCCGGGAAATTTATAACACCAAATACGATCACCGAACTGCCTGCTAAACATGGCGATTTTGGAATTATTTCTCCTCGTAAATAAACCTACTCTACGAAATAAATGCTGAAATCCATATAAAAACGGGTTTTAGCACACTGAAATAACAATGGGTAGGCCACATCGCTCGAGGAACCGACAGCCTCTGGGGAAGAAAGGTTCTCAAGTGACGATCAGGTATCGGATGCAGCACTATAGGAAACTAGGAGAATCTGGTATAAGTTGCTGGGCATCGTTGAATGCAAGCGGCACACAACCGCACTATGTGGCGAAACCCAAGGGAAACATACATCCTGCAGTGGACGGTGATGGGTTGAATGATGATGATAGGGGTATTTTACAACCATATAATTAACGGAGTCAAATTACAACAATTTGTGGATCGCACGAACTATTGTTGAAATCGAAAATACCTCACAGCTCAGTAGGACGGTATTTTAACCACTACGATATCTGTGTAGTGTTATTTATCTCGTATGTAAATAATATCAGGTATATTAATGTATTATTTTGTACACAGGTTTGAACCAACAAAATCCACGAAGGGCGCCAGCAAGATGCGACGCGATCTGATCAACGCTGAGATCTCAAATCTGAGAGACTTACTACCGTTACCACCGTCTACTAGACAAAGACTTTCACAACTTCAACTCATGGCATTAGTGTGTGTGTACGTCAGGAAAATGAATTATTTTCAGCAAGGTACGATTCTAATTTTATTTACTTACAAGTAACCCGCCCTCGCTTCGCTTCGATTTCTGTCGCTTTATCCCCATAGTTCCCGTGGGAATACCGGGATAAAATATAGCCTAGTTTACTCCCTGATAATATAGCTTTTCATTGGTGAAAGAATTTTTGAAATCGGTTCAGCCGTTTTGAAGATTACCCGGAACAAACAGACAGACAAAAAAAAATATAAAGTGTTTTTTAGGCATACGTATAGTGCAAATAACCGTGTGAGCATGAAAAAAGTCTATTATTTTGACATTACAAACAGACACTCCAATTTTATTTATTGGTATAGATACGGCATTATACTCCCTATTTTCCGTGTGATGACAGAGTAAGAATACAATTCACTACCTTTTTTTTCTTGGGGTGGGTTAAGGTCGGCGCACTCCTCGCACCACTCCGTCCGGGGTGACAGAGGGGCGTAAGTACGCACACCCGTAACCCACCCATATAGCACGTCGCCTTCGTCGTTGGGTCGACCACCGGTGCAGAGTTCCTTGACTTCAGTGGTCGACCCGATGGAATACCCTGAGGGAGTACCCTTTCCCGTCGACGTCCTCTACTGGAATGCTGAACGCCGTCTCTAGGCTAACCTCTCCGGACTATATCCCCGGTCCAATCACACGCAGCCTCTGTTAGGGCGGCATCAGGCGCACTACAATTCACTGCCTAAGGGACTATGGGATTAAATATGCTTATAATATCTATATAAGAGAAGAAAAGCTCAAAATAAAGCCCTATAGTTTTGTTCTTAGTGATTCTACCTCGAACAGACAATTTAAAATAATAGCAATTATCCACCTCAACCTACTTCAAGGATATTTCATTAAGTCAACGAGAGCGCTTTCAACATTACTCATTACAATAGAATGTTCCCAACACACCCACGCGACGATTTAATCGCATTATATAACTGACTAGGTCAGGATTAACTAGATCGGTAATGTGTAGCCTTTCTGACGGCCCTATGATTCATAGCGCTAAAAATACCATGTAACTAATCAATAATTATATTATCCGTGTGGTGACAGAGTAAGAATACAATACACTACCCCTTTTCTTGGCGGTAGATGCTGTAAAAACGACTGAGGAATATAATATGCATATAACACCTATGCACGAGAAGGAAAACTCGAAATAAAACCCTATACCAACATATCTGACCAACGTGGTATAGTAGAGCAATTTCTCTCCAATTGTGGAGGAGGCTCGAGGCCAACAGTGGGACGTATATTAACTGTTATAATGATGATAATAAATGACCAATTTAGTTGCAGAGCTGGTCTCAATCTTCCCTTCAATATGGTTGAATGATGGCTGCTCTAGTAATTAATCTTGTTATCGGGTGCTACCTGTAGGGTCTGGTTCATAATCTTTTGTATTATCTTTAGAGAAAATATGGCCTAATCATACTGTAAGTAAAAATACTAAACATGTTGTAAATAATCTATACATATAAATAAAATTGAAGTGTCTGTTTGTAATGTCAAAATAATAGGCTTTTTTCATGCTGATACCGCTATTTTCACGATCCCTATACCTAAAAAACGGTTTAAAAAATTTTATTTTCCGTCTGTCTGTTTGTTTTGGGCAGTTTTCAAAATGGTTGGACGGATTTTGATAATATTTTACTATCAGATAACTGTCTATATAAGGAGTAACGTAGGCTATATTTTATCTCGGTATTCCCACGGGAACGAGAACTACGCGGATATGGTGACTGAAACCGAAGCGAAGCGAAAGCGGCTTGCTAGTTTTATATAAGAAAACATAGCTAATTTAAAATTGTTTTAATTGTGCTGTGTGGTAGCGGCTTCGAATACTACCAACCCTTGCTTTGCTCGTGGGTGTCGTAAAAGACGACTAAGAGCCCTAGATTGACCCGAACCAACTCCATCTGGTACCATTTGGGTCAACGATTACATTCCCAAGGAGGGTTGACGTCAGGCAGGCGGCCGGTCATAAAGGTCATTGCCGAAACTTTTTGCAATATGTCAAAACAGATGACATATTGCGTCGATCCCAAGTAATTGGGATAAGAGCAAAATGATGATGATGATGATGATATTACATCAAAAATATTTTAATTTGCTTTAATTTTCTGAAAAATTTTACAAGTCAAAAAAAATTACGATTACTAGCCACCTTAGCTTTGCTTGTTGATATTGTGTGAGTCTACTATAGATTCTACACCTAGTTTGTTTAATTCCAAGTAAGGTAAAGCAACAATTGCTAGTAGATAACTAGAAATAGTATAAAACTATTATGTTTTAAACGATCCAAAGAAATGACGATAACAATTGCCTTGCAATGTCGTTGTAACGTTGATTGGCAAAAACTTATTTTTAGTCCGCCCCGTGGGAAAATAGCCCACTGATAATTCTAGCCTTAATTATTTTAATTTTGTTTGGTAAAAGTTAAATACAGAATTTAAATGAAGATCGCTTATCTGACAATTGAAGTTAGCGATAATACGGAATTGATGTAGATATTAGATAAAGAGCAAATCATTAATCTAGTCTTTGTGGTAAAAAGTTTTTTTTTTCTAATCAACTCAACGTCGAGTCAAAGTATTATGAAACAGTCTATATAATTAATAAAATTTTAGTCTTATATTTTTTTCATCAACAGCATTTACAACTTTTTTTTGTAACGAATATATTATGTCATTACCCCTTTTTAAGGTTCCGTACCCAAAGGAAAAAACGGGAACCTATCACTAAAACCTCGCTGTCTGTCCCTCCGTCTATCTGTCACCTTGTTGTGTCTTAAGAACCGCGATAGCTACATAATTGAAATTTTGACTGATTATTGTAAATAAAACTACTTTTTACTGATTATTTATTTCTGTTGCCGCTATAACAACAAATACTAAAAACAAAATAAAATAAATATTTAAAGGTTGCTCCCATACACAAACGCGATTTTTTTTGCCCTTTTTGCTCGATATCAGTAAATGGTGACAGGTAGGCACTTCAAATATTCACAAAATATTTAATTCTCTATTTACTTTAATAATAAAACTAAAATTAAAAAAATATTTTGTTTTGGCTCTCATACAACAAAAGTTATTTTATAGATAATAGTAACGAACCCTTCGTGCGCGACTTCGACTCGCACTTAGCCGGTTTTTTAATTAGGCCCAATCGAGGTGACAGAAGGGTGACGTGCGGCCCCATAACTTATATCAATTCCCTTTCGCTATTGGATTGGCCTCTGGTACCGATTCCCTGACCCTGGTAGCTAGCCCACTGGTTACCTTTTCCGATCCCTTTCGACGCCTCGATAACAAAAACGGTATTACCGGGGTATCGCGCGTCACCCTCACGCGATTTATCTCTGTGCGCGAAGCGGATAAATCCCTGATCCCTTCACCCGCATCATCCTTTACTTTCCCGCTAGAAAAAATTTAATAGCGGGAAAGTATAAGTAAAGTGGTAGGTATTATTGCTACTCATTTGCTTTGTGATCCTGAAGCAAATTTATAACTGGGAGCACTCTATGGTATTGACAACCTTCCTGCCACTGTACTGTATACGTATTTTTTTTTTGTTCTTACCTGTCTGATGATAGACAAGCAACCAGTGCACCTGATGAGAGGTGGATCCTATGGCTCATGGACCACTACAATACTAGAAGCACAACCAGTTGCTTATTAAAAGGTGGTCTACATCTTCTTTTTACATATACGGCCTAAAAATTTAAGTAATTATTTAAAATAGAACTATTTTTACGGTTTTCATTGCGTTTGTATTTGATATCGGCTGGCAGTCAGTACTCCCGTGACTATAAGTAAATTGTTCAAAATGTTGAGAAATAAAAATCAAACGTGACAAAATCCGTAAAAATGGTTTTGTTACAGATGAGTAATATTAGATATCAGAAATCATTATAGTACTCTACTATATTGTCCAATATAAATAAAGAGTTCAGGCAAATTTAGGCAATTGGCCATTGCAGGGTCGCTTAATGGTACTCTTAATATCCTAAAAATGTAATAAAAATTAGAATTATTTTAATACCATTATTATTGTTGATAATACAAAATTTTAGGATTGTGTGCTGAATGAAAATAGTCTGATTAATTTAGCTAATATATAAATTAACTAGCAAACGACCATGGTTTCACTCGCGTAGTACTCGTTCCCGTAGGAATACAAGGATAAAATACAGCCTATGTTACTAGCTAATAACTCAGCTTTTCATTGGTGAAATAATTATTGAAATTAATCAAATGCCCGCGGTTTTACCGCCGTAGTTCTCTCTTTCATGGGAATACTATCATAAAATATAGCCTATATTATTCGCTAATGGTGAAATTTACTATTGGTGAAGGAATTTTTAAAACCGACCACCCCATATCTTATGGAAACAACGATTATACATATATACACTACGGGATAGTATATACAAGCATTTAATATCGTTATTATATAAGTAATAAAAAACTACTTTCTATTTCAAAACTGAATGATTTCCTTACAGCTCATTAATCGCCGCGTGTGAAGTTAACTAGAAAATTCCTGATAAAAAACAGTTATTCAAGTTAATTATGTAGATCAAACGCGTATAAAACTGATCATTACATGTTTCATGGTTTGATTAAAGATAAGGATTTTAATGTGCATTTTAAAATTCAACACTTGGAGTGCTACCTATCGCGTTTTGATAAGATAACATAAAAAGATTTGAAACCAAAAATTTTAATCATTCCAGAAATCATGTTATTTTTACCTATAGGTAAAAATATATCTCCATTTAATTGACTAAGACGTTATTATAATAACGTCTTAGTCAATTAAATGGAGATCTATTTTTAAATAAGATTTAAGAGATGAATGTCATCAGTAATTGTACAATTCTTTTAAATCTTTGTACAATCGTCGTTTTCGATGTAACAAAATCAATAATACTCTCATTATCTAATGATGACGATCATCGCAGCTTTTATACGTCCTACTGCTGTGCTCGAGCCTCCTCAAGCTTCGAGCCTCCACCAAGCCACCACAACTTTTGGTGACGCCTTTTGTATCACCAGACCTCATTGCACGCATTTACACTCCCTTCCTTAAAAATATAGGTTAAACCTGCTAACGCAGGCTTTTCAGAATATTTTCACAAATTAATTTAAATCACTTTTTAGTCAATCAAAGATGCGTACTCAGCTGTATTCTTATTTGACTCGTGATTCGAATCTACGAAGTCACTTTTGACAGACGCATGCTTAAACTAGTGCCATTAGTTAAACTGCAAGGTTTACTAAAAATATCAAGAATCAGCAAACCATCTTCTGTAAGCGCGGAAGGGGCCAGGGTAGTGCGCAAATGCATTTCCACAGCGTGAAAAAAAAAAAAAAAACCATCTTCTGTGCAAACACAATTCGTAAGATAACGAACGTGACCCTATGTTAGTTTGCAAGATGTATTTAGGATTGTGTACCTACTTATGGCGCTTGTGGCAATTTGGCAAATTAGAGATTTTGCATATTAGAGAAATAAATTTTTAGAATCTAAAAGCTCATAAAGATCAGGATACACTGAATATTCGTCGAACTTTTCTGCTGTTTAGTTAATATTTCTCCATTTTTGACTCAACAGTTAATTTAGTTGACTGTTTGCCCTATTATCCTTACTAATATTATAAATGCGAAAGTAAGTTTGTTTGTTACGCTTTCACGCTTAAACCACCGAACCGATTTAAAAAATTCTTTCACCAATGGAAAGCTATAATGTCAGGGAGTAACATAGGGTATATTTTATCCCGATATTCCCACGAGAACGACGACTACCCGAGTAAGGTGACCGGAACCGAAGCAAAGCGAGGGAGGGTTGTTAGTTAAATAATATTACCAAGTTCTCATCGCTGCGCAAATGGTGTAGCGGTTAGGATACTGAGCTTCGATGTCAGTGTCGCGGGTTCGAACCCTATGCAGGACAACACTCTGTGCAATCCACAAATTTTTGTTCTGAGTCTCGATGTAAATTTGTGTCCGTTAAATAATATCTTAGGAAAATCCCCCGCAATACAAGAATTATATCTTTAGTGCAGGGTGAAAGTATATTATATATATTTTGTTTTATTAACTGTCTTAGACATTTTTATGACACCCGGAAAAAAAGGAGAGGTGAATTGAACTATCACTATTGACTGTCACCACAAGAAAATTGTGTAGGAAATATAAATTAAATATTTTCCCAACAATAATTAAATTGCATCCTGCTGCGGAATTTCAAGCGCAGTGAACTACGTTGTATATATCTACGAGTACTTACGACTAAACAATAATTTTTACCTTATTACGCGTAAAGATAACACTGCTCACGTTCTACATATAATGACAGAAATCCTAATCCTATAGAATTATCCTAATATTACAGAGGTATGGCTTTAAGAATGAACATAGACAAGACGAAAGTCATGTCCAATACCCATGTCATTCCTGTACCGGTCCTAATTGGCAATACGATTCTCGAAATTGTTAATCATTATGTTTACCTTGAACAAACAGTCCAGTGAGGTAGATCCAATTTCGAGAAAGAGGTCAGCCGAATTCAACTCGGCTAGGCAGCGTTCGGAAAACTTAAGAGGAACTTGTTATTCTACCTCAGTATCTGAAATCATAGGTGCATGGCCAGTGTGTGTTATCAGTGATGACTTACCGTATGGAAACAATCCCTAAATGAAGGTCTCATAACCAAGCTCAATATTGCTATGTAGCGGACTATGCTCAGGATTTTTCTGTAAGATGAAATCCAAAATACGAAAATCCGTAGAAGAACGAGTGTAACTGACATAACACCATAAATTGGCACACTGATGTGGTAATGGGTAGGCCACACCTCTTAACAAATCGATAATCGCTGAAGAAAAAAGGTTCTGTGACGAACACGTGTAGGATGACGCAGTGTAGGACGTCCTCTCACTAGGTGAACACCCTGATGAAAGTTACAGGGCGTCGTTGTATGCAAACAGCAAAATACTACACTTTATGGTGAAACATGAGGAAGGCCTACATCCAGCAGCGGATGGTGATAGACTGAATAATGACGATGATGACCTATCCAATGACAAGATTATTATAAGCGTCAAAGTATACAAGTAAATATGTATCTGCTTCTAAGGATTTTATTTAAATTTTAGAGACGGACTTATTTATGATGGTGTGCATATATAAAAAGTATATATTTCACGTAAATGAATCTAGGTAGAAAATTCTTTTGTCATACAAACTTACCATTAACTAATAAAAAATACACTCAAACTCATAATGATAATTATTTCTCAGCAACAGAAGCTCAAAAATTAGACACCATTTACGCAACTAACCTTTTTCAATTTATCTATCTAACTTCATCTCAGCTCATATGTTTCCCACTACTTGAGACTCCACAATTGTAGAGATATTGATTTACTATAGCGTGCTAGTCAGATGGTTGGATATCTTGCATAAATATTATTGGTATATGATATCTCTAAAGCTACTTTTACAACACCATACAAAGGGGTGATGAAGTGTACTCTTATTACGTCACCACACGGAAAGCCATCTAAACGAAATATCTATCTATTTAGCTAATAAAATGAATTGCAATTATTTTAACAATAATACTGACGAAAATTAGCCTTATTTTTTACCTATTACTAACAAACAAACATTACCTATTACTGACAGCATAATTACTTAACATAAGATAAATTATCATATTGTAAATTCAAATAGTTTTGAGATCTTTAAGTAAAACACATTTTAAAAGTCGTGCACACCCAAGTTCCTCTTCATTTCCATGTTAAATTTCACCACCCGGTTCTCATGCTCCAAATCTTTGGCCAAGCTCATCACGTCCTCCTTATCCTTAATCTCCGTACGTCTCCCAAATTTTTTTGTCAGCTCACCTCTAGTCACGAAAAGGCATATTAAGACGTTTAAAATGCATTTAGTTCGCTATCTTATCTAACAGTTACTATTACTTCACCCATAATACCGTCTTTCTTTCTGTTTTAGTGTTCAAAAGTCACGATTTTAGCTATCAGTATCAAGAACAACCCACTCCTACACCTAATATTGGATTTTCAAAGGTATTTCTTTATATATATTTTTTTTGTAGTTTACGACCGTTTCACTTGAATACATAAAATTATTTTACAATGTTGTTTCAGGCTATGAATGGTTTTATGATGATGATGACACAGAATGGAAAATTATTATACATATCGGAAAATGCGGCGGAGTACTTAGGACATTCAATGGTATGTTTATTTATAGGTATACGTTTATTATAGGATATAGAAACCATTTAAATAAACAGTATATCAATGACGTATAATGAAATATTTTGAATGACGGAGTAAGAATACAATTCACCTCTCCCTCTCTTGCCCATGGATGTCGTAAAAGACGACTAGGGCATACAATACGCATATAACATCTATGCAAGAGAAGGAAAACTGGCAACAGAGCTCTATATCAACCTGTCTGACCAGCATGATATAGTAAGGTCAATCTGCCTCCTATTGTGGAGGAAGCTCGAGCCCAATAGTGGGACGTATATGAGCTGAAATGATGATGATGATAATGAAATATATTGGAAGTTGTGTAAGTGAATGTAATCCAGCGTCCTATCGACGTCCACCGTTGGGCATAATTCTCCCTACAAAGAGTTCCTCTCTCTGCAATAGTCACCACGCTTGGCAGACGGATTTCAGATCGCTGTTGGCGTTATAAATTTTCCAAGAAACCTTGCTAACCTTTATTACTACTTGACCCTGGTTTTACTCAATTTTTTTGACTTTTATGGGAAAGTAAAAGGTGGTTAATTGTATTCATAGATATGACAGATGTCCCTACTTGAGTGATTCTATTTGAATATTGGATGCTAAGTTTTTGCAGTACGTAATAAACTAATTCTCCATGTGTTGATAGAGTAAGAATACACCCCATTTCAGTTCTTGCCCGTGGATGTCGTAAAAGACTACTAAGTTACATCCCTTGCACGTATTACAATACGTACAAGAGAAAGAAAACTCGAAATAAGACTACATTAACCCATCTAATCAGGATGTTATAGTAAGTCAATTTTCCTTCCATTATAGAAGAGGCTCGAGCCCAATAATGGGTCGTATATGAGCCAAGACGATGAATCATCATCATCATCATTTCAGCTCATATATATCCCACTGTTGGGCTCGAGCCTCCTCCACAATAGGAGGGAAATTGATCTTACTATACCATGCTGGTCAGACAGGTTGGTATAGGGTTTTATTTCGATTTTTCCTGCTCTTGCATAAATATTTTATGCGTATTATATCCCTTAGTCATCTTTTACGATATCCACAGGCAAGAGAGTGGTGATTTGTATTCTTACTCCGTCACATGCAATGATGAATAAACTAATGAAAAATATCTTAACTTTTAGGAGGACCTTCTAATACATGGTGATAGTGTATACGATATAATAGATAGACAAGACCACCAAACAGTTCAAATGGAACTAAATAGGGGAGGTAACGGAGAGACTGAAAATGTACCAAAGAATAGGCATTTTTTCTGTAGAATGAATGTGTCAAGAAATGCAAGGAGACAGATGAGATTTGGAGATCAAAAAGTAAGTATAATTTCATAATCATAAAGAAAATCAAATTTTATAACGATGAAAATTCATTCAGAATTCAATTCACACAGATTTTCTCGTAATACTTTATTAAAAAAAGCTTTTTTATTGACTTAAGAAATCAAGATCGATGAAAGTGCGACAATGAATACAATTAAACTGCCACAAGATAAAAGATGCATTAAGTTCTTTATCGAATACCAAAATTTGTCCTATCTCTTAGGACAAATTCTAGTACCTTTTATTTTATTTGACCTGGATAGTGAGGGAATCAGGCAAGCTATATACTCGCCGTTTTTCCTATCCGGATTATTAAAATATTCAAGGAAAATCTCCTTAGTTACTAAGGTTGAAAATGAGATCTATTTTGTGAAATAACCAATATTTAAAGCCACAAATTATATTTATTTATAATGTAACATTATGTATTACTTAAAACTATTGTCTTGCTTATTTGCTTGCCTTTCCTATGTGAATAAATTGAACATAAGATCTAATTCAAGAGTGTATGTATTTGGAAACATATAATTATTATATATTTATAATATTAATATCGAGTAAGTTTAATTTTGAAAGTATATTATCCCTTTGCTGATTATCACGGATTCGATTCCAACGAAGGATATTCCACAAGCATTTGTTTGGTAATATGCTTTAAGATAATAATATTGCATGTAATACGTAGACCACATCTCTCTACGAGTTTTTATGTTTGTATTGAACCACGCGGTTGTAATTTGAGTTCAATAATTATTTGTTTATAACGTTCCCCAAAAATATTTTATTTATTTCTTAATACAATCTGTAGTCTTAAAAATAAACAAAACAATATAAATTTTACGTGTACAGGTAGTTCTAATACGCGGTCACTACGTATCGTACTTACCGCTGTGCAGTCGTAACGAGCCTGTATTCCTGTGCGTATGTACACCGCTGGCGATGCCCGAAACACGGGAATGCGTAGTACACGGTGCCACCAATGTCTTCACCACGCTACACGCCATGGACATGAAGATACTACACATTGATGCCAAGTAAGAGTCACTTAACACAATGTAATTTCTATTACTTGCTCAAAAAAATCGAGTAGAAATAATCTTGTAAAGATATTTTGTGTCGATATATACGTATATCATAAATATACATTTGGGATAAATGTTTATAGGTACCAAATTTTATTAAAAATACGAAAAATTTTAGCGATGCAAAACAATGACTATATATCAGAAAACCACCAAATTGTAGTATACGATACAACTATATGATAAACGTATCTACGAAACATTCAATGAAAAAAGAAAGAAGAGAAGGGGGAAACCCTTGTCTCGTGGGGACTTTACAAACATACAATAAGCGAGCAAAAATTATAAACATAATAAGATCCATCATTCATATATCGCATAAAGTGGGAATTGGGATTTAAATGCTCATGTCTAAACAGGGAAGGTCGCTAGTTCGAACGTAATCCGTACAGTCGCCGCGGGCACAGCTTCAATTTTTTTTTTGAAGCTATGGTTTGGCCAACCAAATCATCCGGAACGACGAAAGGGAAGACATATTACTTCATAACTTGCCTCATAGTCAGCATTTGAGTTAACCGCTGATACCGAGACCATCCCCATTGCTGCTCCGATAACAAATAATGTCACCGCGGCGTCGACATTTTCATTTCCACCGTGACTCGACTCTGCCGATTGATTACGAATAAAACCACTTAAAATATGGTAGAATGATATGTCAGAGTAGTTCAAAAATGCAATAACAATAACGTCCTATTTAGTAATTCTATAAGTATCTATTAACCGTGCAATACTGTAATAGGAAATTAGAAAAAAGTATCTATTGAATGAGTAAAGCTAAACTTTTTAATAGTAAAAAAGTTCGGATGGGACAGAAACTCGAACGGTAAATACCACGGAAAGCATCGACATACAGTACCAATTTATAATGTAACGGTAAATTTTAATCTAGTTTATGAATAAGATTAATAGATAGCCTGTTGAGCAACTTAACGCAAATCGTATATTATTTTAAAGCCAATTTCTAGGGTTCCGTACCCAAAGAGTAAAAACGGGACCCTATTACTAAGACTTCGCTGTACGTCCCTCCGTCTGTCTGTCATCAGGCTGTACCTCAAGAACCGCGATAGTTAGACAATTGAAATTTTTACAAATCTATATCTATACCAATAAATAAAATTGGAGTGTCTGTTTGTAATGTCAAAATAATAGGCTTTTTTCATGCTCACACGGTTATTTGCACGACACCTATGCCTAAAATAGCAATTAAAAAATTTTTGTCTGTCTGTCTGTCTGTTTGTTCCGGGTAATCTTCAAAACGGCTGGACCGATTTCAAAAATTCTTTCACCAATGGAAAGCTATATTATCAGGGCGTAAACTAGGCTATATTTTATCCCGGTATTCCCACGGGAACTACGCGGGTAAAACGACTATAACCTATAACCGAAGCGAAGCGAGGGCGGGTTGCTAGTTATGTATATTTCTGTTGCCGCTATAACAACAAATACTAAAAACAAAATAAAATAAATATTTACAAAATGCCGTTTTTTGTATGGGAGCCCCTCCCATACAAAAAACGGCATTTTGTTCGATATCAGTAAATTTGTGTATCTATTGTTGTTTACCTAGTCGGAACCCTTCGTGCGCGAGTCCGATTCGTACTTGGCCGATTTTTATATTTATTAATACTACTATCCAGTTCAGTACCCGTCACGCGTTTAATTATATTTTTTAATTAAAATTTAATTAATTTGATTAATTGAAAAGCGCCTGTGAATGTGTATCGCTGTCAATTTGTTTTATTTAATTTGTTTCCTTTCAGTGGTGAATGGTATTTAGGATGGAAGAAATCCGAACTGACTGACGTTTCGTGGTATCAGTTAATACATTGGGATAGTCTACGAGAAGCGCAAAGCAAACATAGATTAAGTAAGTTATCTATTTTCTATTCCTTTTTAAAATAAGACGACGTTCTAAGAAAAATAACCCTTGTGTTACGAGGGGCTTTACAAAGATATAATTTAACGGACAATGGAAATTTCACCCAAACTCAGAACAACAATTTGTGAATCGCACTTAGTATTGTCCTGCGTTGGTATCGAAACCACGATACTGACATGGTAAATCGGTATCTTAATCACTACGCCATTTGTGCAGGTTATCTAATCTATACCAATAAATAAAATTGGAGTGTCTGTTTATAATGTCAAAATAATAGGCTTTTTTTCATGCTCACACGGTTATTTGCACTATACATATGCCTAAAATATACTTTATATTTTTTTTGTCTGTCTGTCTATCTGTCTGTCTGTTTGTTCCGGGTAGACTTCAAAACGGCTGGACCAATTTCAAAAATTCTTTCACCAATGGAAAGCTATAATACCAGGGCTATATTTTATCCCGGTATTCCCACGGGAACAGGCATTACGCAAGAAAGACGACTGAAACCGAAGCGAAGCGAGGGCAGGTTGCTAGTACCGAATAAATACCAATACAGTCATCGTGCATTTATCCAATATTTGCTTAAATACTAGCTGACAAAACAGATGTTGTTCTGTTCAAATGTAAAAAAAATAGTAAAAGGAATTCCTCTTGAAATCGAGAGCAGCATCACCTATCAGTTCCAATTATTAATCTAACCCACTCTTACATCCAACGGAACAGCCAAAAAACTATAAAAATCGGTCTAGTCGTTTAGGAGTTCAATTACAAACACACGAACAGAAGATTTACATATATAAGGATAGTGCACGATATTTTCTTTCTATAGTACAACTGGAAGGAAAGAATATATTTTACAGTTTTGATTAGTTCTACAAAGGACCACTTGTTACTTGGAAGTATATTGACAACACGCCAATTCAGTAGGTAGAATTGGCACCGGTTGCTGTACAGTTGCTAATTATTTTATTTATGGCACCTATTCAAGGTTTAAGATTGATAGTATTATAGCCTCTCCTATGCCAATATGTTTGACCAGCGTAGTATAGTAGATAAAATTCCCTCACAGAGGAGGAGTCCCGAGCCCAGCAGTGGGACGTATAAAGCCTGAGATGACAATGATGATGACTACGAATTTATTTAGATTTAATCTTACAAGAATTCCTTTGTGTAGATATTTAAAAAATCATTGATATGAGAAGGAATATATTAATATCAGGTTGACCGAGCTTCGCTCGGAGTATTTTTGTAGCATTTATTCAGATATATATTAATAATAAATAAAAAGATAAATAATGAAAATTATATAAAAATTACAAAAAGAGAATAATAATGACGCCGAGATTCGATCCGACGCCGTTTGTCGCCGATGTCAAAAATAAAATTAAACCTGACTACTTCGCCACTGAGCTATCGTAACTCATGACATTAATGACAAAATTTGAATTCATATTCTTTTATAATTTAATGTCATTATATTGTCTGCCAAAAACACTGACAAAACAACATTTTCTATACATAAAACCTAGCTAGATCAATTTTTTGGGCCCGAATCCTCTAGTATGCCAAGTTTCAACAAAATCGTTGAAGCCGTTTCCGAGATTCTGAATATATATATATACAAAAATTGCTCGTTTAAAGATATAAGATTAACTTCTTGACCATTTACAAATACAGGTAAATATTTAAATTTCAGAACCAAATTAAAGGCCAAATTTATAACATTTATAAGTTTTGTAAATTTGACGTGTGATGATGGAGTAAGAATAAAGTTCACCACCCTCTTTCTTGTCCATGGAGGGTTATAAGAAATGACTAAGGGATTATAATATAGAAGGAAAATTGTAAATAAAACTCTATACCAACCCATCTAGCCAGCGTCATATATTAGATCAATTTCCCTTTCATTGTGGAGGAGACTCGAGCTCGAGGACCTATTAGAACTAGATGATATAGATAGAGAGAAAATAATGATAAATGTTATAAAGTCGCTCTTTATTAAATTAAATAAGGTTAATAATTAAAGATACTAAATGAACACAGTACATACAAGGATATAATATGCATGTAACATTTATTCAAGAGAAGGGCAACCCTATACCAAAATGTCTGACCAGAGTGCTATACTAGATCTGTTTTCCTCCTAAAGGGTATGAGGCTCAAGCCCAGCAGTGGGACGTATACGAGCTCAGACGACTGCGAGACGGCAGTAAAAAAGCCAATGCTCATATAGAGAATGTATCAGGTTATAGGGCAACTGTTCGAGTATGTTGTAGTTTAACGGTCTTAGAACATTATTAGAATGTACATTACATAAAAAACAATATAACATAAGTTATAGTGACTTCAAAAAAATGTGTTTAAGAGTCTATGCTTTAAATGTTACGTATTATGTAGGCTACATGCGTACATAATAGGCTTATAGGCATAATAGGCTAGGCTTCGACAGTATAATTTCATTCATTCATACGTAGAATTGCGCAAAGCGCTTCAATGACAGCGTAGGTACAAAGGCGAGCCGTCAACGGTCATAGGCCGATCAGCTGTTTTAATGCGAAGTTTGTCTTGCTTATGCGAAGGTAATCATTGATTTATTGACTTTATACATTTCAATCAGATTTACACGAAAAAGCGATGAAAAAATTTATAGCTTTACATGTCTCTAAATCATTAATGAATCGATATTTTTCGTTAATTTTTTTTCATGGGTTTCTACCACCATTGCCTAGATCCTTTTTGAGCAGTTGCCCCATAACCTGATACACTCTGTATACTCCAAGAGGCACCCATAGAAAAACTAGTTACGATTGAATTTATCGAATTAAAACACGAATTGAATAGTGACAGTCCAATTATTCGAGATCACATTACACTTAATTTTTTTGCCACATCGATATTCAATATCCAGAAATATTTAGAATGTATTCAATGTTTACATTTCAAACTTATAGATATCGTGCTTAAATAAACATTTGCTAACAATATGACTTTTTAAATATATAAATCGTTTGTATATAAACATGGAGTCAGTCGCATAAAACGATAAAAAGTACCAGTATTTTTATAGTATCAAAACTGTTATAATATTGTTGCCAGAGAATTAATTTCTTAATATTGTAATGTTTTGTTAATATTTAGTCGTGGTGTGATGTTATATTTCTCGATAAATAGACTATTCAACGTAAAAATAGGTCAGGTCAACAATTACATTCCTAAGGTGGGTTGGCGTTGCACCTGATGCCGCCCTAGCCGAGGCCGCGGGTGACTGGACCGAGGACTAAAGTCTAAATGGACTAAATCCATCACCCGCGGAGAGACTGACCGCGCGACGGCGACCGACGTCCCAAAAATTAACTGCATTTTTTTTATTCCAATCTTTATCATGAAAATCGTCGAAATAATCTATATTAAACTCGAAAGACGCCTTACTTAATTCGAATTTAAAACCCAGGTCCCTATATTCAGTAACTGCATGCTTATTCAATTGGACTAATGAGACATTTTCTTATACCAATTAGCATTAGTTATATAAAATTTATTATAAAACTCTGTGAGACCGGCCATTATCAAGTTTTCAGTGCAGTTGAAACAACGTTATACTTGATTTTTTATTATCATGTATGTTAATTATACCTTGAGATATTTTCTGTACATTATATTAAAGCAACAAACACAACATTGTCTCATGTAAAGCCAGTTAGTATTGTCCTTGCGCAGCCAAAATCCTATGGAAGATATGAAAATCTAATTTCTCCATATTATGTTATGAAAACTGGTCTAATGATATTACTGGTAGCAATCAATGCACTAGGATCGGGTTTTCATAATGTGCTCAAAACCCAAGGTCGATGTCACACGAAACTCGAAGTTTTAAGTAATAGCTTCGAATGTAACTTGCCATAAGAAAGAAATGCTTTCAAAATGAGACTACTGATGATAGAAATTTATTTTCAAATAAAATTGTGTTTACGGATTTTAACGAATTTGTATAAGTTTTCTTCACGCTGAAGTGGTAATGGGCAGGCCATATCGCTCGACAAACCGACAATCGCTGAGGAAGCAAGGTTCGCAAGTGGCACCCACGTATCGGACGACGTAGTGTAGGATGCCCTCCCACTAAGTGGACCGACGACCTGGTGAAAGTTGCTGTGCGTCGTTGGATGCAGGCGGCACAGGACCACACTCTGTGGCGTAATATGAAGAAAACCTACGTCCAGCAGTGGACGTCGATAGGCTGAAATGATGATGATGATAATGATTTAAGTTTTACTTTCCCGACGTTTCAAACACTTTACAGCATTCATGGTCTATGAACGCTGGAATGTATTCACAAACTCGGGCAATTAGAAATCAAATACAAACGTTAAAATTTGTAAAATAACGTAAATATGACAAGTAAAACTTATTTTGTTAACCTATTTCGTTAATTAGTTAAATGTTATATTGTCTGTTGCAGTAACACAATCAGAACAGGACAAATGCTGCATATTACTTGTAAAACTACAGCAAAGAAGCGGTCAATTTCTTTGGGTACATGTTGTACTACAAGTCAAAGATGCGACGGACACGCCAAGACAGTTCATAGTTGCTACAAACCAAATCTTAAGGTTATTTAATTTTTCTATATATTTTTTTATAGTGACTTTCAATCAAATTATTAATCTAATGATGGAAAACTGTGAGATAGGGACAGTACAAAAATAATACCATATGCCCCTCTGTAACTTAGTATCCTAATACATCTGGAAGAAGGCCGTGCCCAATAATGAGATATGTATGGGCTGAGAAGATGAAGAAGTGGTTTTTTTTATCACACACATAATTTGTAGACAATGTTTTATAGTCAATATAATTTATGTGTTGACGGTGTAGGAATATAATTCACCAGTCCAGTGGGCCTACTCTTGAAATCAATTCTAATTTCCAATCTGATTCAATTCCAATCTCACCAAACTTATATTTGATTCTCTTAAACAAACTCGAGAATGAACTCTTGACATTTGGCGTTGTTATTTTCACCAAATGTGCTGTATTTTATTACTTTAAATTAATAGCGTTACCGAATTCGATCACCACAAAGACTTGAAATTCTACAACATTAACGATTTTAAACTACGTCAAAATCATGTCGGGAGTAGCAAATATTTGACTTAATCGACGAGTCGAATTTATTTAGTTTAAAAAAATGCCACCGAATTTGATTCCAACCGTGCGCTAGTGTCGCTTTCAAGAGTACCAAATTGCTCAAATTCGAGCTACGATTGGATTTAGGATTGAAATCGAGATTCAAGAGTGGGCACACAGTTCTTGGCCATGGGGGTCGTAAAAATCGACTAAGATAAATTAAATCCTATAACAACCCGTCTGACCGCACGATATACTTGGTCCATTTCCCTCCCATTGTGGAAGAAGTTAAAGACCGAGAGTCGGATGTTTATTAGCTAAGATGATGATTTTTACAATATTTTTTGTTAAATACTAAAGTGAACAGATTTCTATACTGCTAGAGTATATTAACAAACTCATTAGTCGTCAATCATTATCAGGTCATTTACCTTCTTTTGGGCTTCAGCAATATAATTTAGCAATATAATATTTGATAGCAAACTTTATTTCGTAAAAATTACTTTTCCCCATGCGGGGACAATGGGATGGCTAACTTGCCCGCTATTCACCTTGATTACATCATTATTCACCCTTTGTGGAGAGATCTAGTCCAATATTGTTCGTTGAACCAACTATATCGGTCGACTGATAGGCTGATAAACAAATATATAGAATTTACTTTTATATTTTGTAGGAAAATTACAAGTGAAATTTTTACGCCATAAATCACGCTATAAATTAGTAAAAACTAAGTTCATAAAGTCCATTATGAAAATTACACAACATTTTTATTCAGTTCGTCATGCAACACTTGAGCACGCGAGAAATAAAATTAATTTTTTTAAATGACAGCTTATTTTAGCAATATTTTATGAAACTTCGTAGTTAAACAGTTTCACTTTTATTTAAATATTTGTAATATCAGCTCTACCTCTAAAATACATAGAATTTTATTAAAAAATACTTCAATTTTCGCATTACTTTCTTGAGTTAATTTCAAGCGACATTTCTAAGGAGAGTTGAGGTAATGCAGCCTGCATAAAGCTATTGCCAATAACCTTCGTAATCTGTACAATGAAAGCACAGTACCTATTGCGTCAACCTCAAGTAATTGGAGAAGAGCAGAATGATAATGATATATTTTCTTGCAATAAAATTAGCAATATTTAGTAATTATACAAATAAAATAAATTCTGATGTTTAAGCGAGTATTACTCATTGTCAATAAAACTACTTTACGGATTTTATCGCGTTTGTATTTGGTTTTTGCTTGCCCGACGTTTCGTCCGCCCGTGACCATGAATGCTGTAAAGTGTTCGAAATCTCGGGCAATTAAAAATCAAATACAAACGCGATAAAACCCGTAAAGTAGTTTTATATACTACACAAATAAATTCAATTTTTTTATTTTTCTACAGTGAAGAAGAAGCGACAATAATGCTCGCAAATTCCTGGTTGTATCAATATTATGGTTACCAAAACCAACCTTGTGGGATGCTCGATCCTCGTTGTCAGAAGTTCTTTAGACGGGATCAATGTTATCCAGATACATATCAAGAGTATCCTTACATTGAAAATCAAGAACTGGAATATGGCGGGTATCACGTATCTTCGTATGTACAGCCGAAACCTGTGGAAGACTATGGTGTATGTGAAAGAGTCTATACTGAAAGAGGGCCTGTCGATTATTCTACACATTCTCCTCAGTCCACTGTCAGTGAAGAAAGGTAGGTTTTTTATTAACTATTCTTCCTATTCTTCTTCTCAACTCAAATTTTTCTCACCGCTTAGGAACGAGGTTCTTCCACATCTAATTCCAATAGTAAATAAATTATCCTATTGTAACCTACTTTATTATTATTATAGAGTTTAAGTGTTCATTCTTTTACAACAGTATTATGTATTTACATCGCTTAGTTATCTTTTACGAGCCTGGCTAAGTTATTATATTCCTGTAATGTTTCGAGTTTCTCTTCTCTGTGTTGTATTCTGAAATTAATTGTTTCAACTACAGAAAAAAAACAGCGAAAATGGTTTAATACATTAACTTCTCGCTTTCATGATCCCTGATGTTTACACGAGTTGGTGATATTTTTACGATTTGTATTTATTTTTTGATTGCCCGACGAATAATTATAAAAGTAATCTAATTAAATGAAAACAAATTAATAACAACGGCTTTAAGAATCAAGTCGATCTGTTTATTTAAAACATAAAAGATCTTTAATATTGATATGCTCACTAAAGGAATGAACAAATTAATCGACTTGGACATTACATCTCATAGCTTTTTATGGTAGAAGAAGTAAGTTACGAGACTTGGTGTTTTTTACAAGTTATGTTTTTAATCGCATTACTTTATTTACTTCTTACTGGACAATAGCATTAAAATATTTCCATTCATTTACATAGTGATAACATTATAGAAAAACACAAAAACAAAATACGATACAAAATTTAAAAACAATTTGACCAAATACATATTAAAATTAAAAAAACAAACAACACAGCGAAGGTCAGCCTTACAATTTGTACCCGTCATGTCACACCGAAGGAATATAAATAAGAAAATCATCACCCCGTTTGTACGTCCGACCGTCCGTCCATCCGCGTAATTTGACACCTTTCATTACCATATTTATTGTAAAGACGTTACTACAAACCTAAATTAACTATCACTATTTTAATACAACACCTTTATTACGACTGCATAGAGATCAAATTTTCGTGTTTGTACGTTTAATGTAAACGGAAATATGTTGGTATTTGTAAATCAAATATGAAAACGCAAACTCAAAGAGGGTTAAGAGTTTCTGTATGATAGTTTATTTGATGTATTTCAGTATTAGTTTTGACGTACGATGTTTATTATGGAAATTATTACTTAGTCGTAATAGAGTGTATATATATTAGAAATGATTTCAATATGTAATTTTTATATATAGTTTTATAAGAAAGAATTTTAATACTGTTTTATTATCTATACATCTATACAAATAAATAAAATTGGTGTCTATAACGTTAAAATACTAGGCTTTCTTCATGCTCACACGGTCATTTGCAAGACACCTATGCCTAAAATAAAATTTAAAAAATTTTTGCCTGTCCGTTTCTTTGGGGTAACTACAAAACGGCTGGACCGATTTTGAAAATATTTTACTACCAAGTAGTTGTCTATATAGGGAGTAACTGAGGCTATATTTTATCTCGGTATTCCCACGGGAACGGGAACTATGCGGGTAAGGCGACTGAAACCGAAACGAAACGAGGGCGGGTTGCTAGTTTTGAAATAAATTAATATGTTCAAGCTGAGGTAACAAATATTGTAATTGATTTATTTTGAAAATTATTAATACTGTTATGGTTATTAATACTGTTATAATTATTAACGCGGTTGCGTTGGTGTAAAAAAAAATAATTTGATTTTCATTTATGTTAATCATTATCATCACAGCTCATATATGAGCTGACGTATATATACGTCTACTGTTGGGCTCAAGCCTCCTCCATAATGAGAGGGAAATTGAACCGACCACGGTGGTCGGCCCAACGCCGAAGGCGACGTGTCACGGATGGGTTACGCATGTGCGTGCTTACGCCCCTCTGTTGCCCCGGACGGAGTGGCGAGAAGCGCGCCGACCGCAGCCCACACCAAAAAAAAAAGAAATTGACCTACTATACCACGCTAGTTAAGTGGATTTGTAATGGGGTTTTATTTTGAGTTATTTTTCTCTTGCATAGTTATTATAGGCCCAAGATATCTCTTGGGATCCTTTTTCGACACCCATGCCCAAGAGGAGTAGTGAATTGTATTCTTACTTCATCACCACACGTAAAGTTATGTTACTGGAATATCTATACTAATATTATAAAGAGGAAAGATTTGTTTATATTGAATAGGCGCCGAAACTACTGGACCTATTTCAAAAATACTTTCACCAATGGAAAGCTATAATATCAGGGAGTAACATAGGCTAAACTTTATCCCGGTATTCCCACGGGAACGAGAACTACGCGGTTAAGACGACTGAAACCGAAGCGAAGCGAGGGCAGGTTGCTAGTATATTATATTTATGCTGACTGTGAATGCTGTAAAGTGTTCGATATGTCGGGCAATCATAAATCAAATACAAACGCGATAAAATCCTTAAAAGTAGTTTCAGATACAATATTTATGCTACTTAAATAGTTTGAATTTATTCAATCACAGATCACCACATCACTACGATCCACCACCAGAGATCACAGTCAACAGCAACATGTACATGTATCCCCATCACGGCAAGAGGGACTACTACGAACAATATCCACGTGTCAGCTACCATCCGCAGGATTTATGTCCTGGTACACCTGTCGAAAGTAATTATTTTATTCTACTACGCTGTCTTCTATGTCAAATATCTGATCATCGTCATCAACAATCTGCTCCTACATCATTTTTTTTCTCGCCAACGGTAGCAAACGAGCAAACAGTACACCTGATGGTAAGTGTTGCTGCCGCTCATGGACCTTTGCAATACCACGAAGAAAGTGAAGGGAGCGTGAATGCGTGCAATAAGGTTCCCTGATACTAAAAGCATCATTAAAACCCACCACACGCAAATACCCTCAGAAAGTTGGGCTGCCGGCCGGACCGGCCCGTGGCTGTAAACAGACAGCTGTCAACAGTGTGGTCCTATAACTTTTACTTGGAATCGACGCAATTTCTTATTCTTTCATCATACTTAGTACAAAAATTTTCACAATAAATTTATGACTGGACGCCTGTCTAACGTTACCACACCTTAGGAATATTATTGTCAACCAGATGAATAGGAAGAAACCCTAGGTATTACCTAAAGTTGAGGGGTTATTGATCGGCATGTAAATGGTCGTAAACAAAATACATTTTTTATAGGCACTTTAAGATTATCCTTTGTTTATTGTTTGCTTATTTCTAGGTATGGAATATCCAAGTGCAAAACGAATGCGATTAGCTCCACCGCCGCTGTCGTTAGAAGAAACTGATGGTATGGATAGATGGAATCCAAGCCCACCGTGGTCAGATACCACGCTCAAACTGCCTGACTATTCCCAACGCTTCACATACAACCATATGGTACCAATGCCACCAGAAAGAGCCATGGTGACTTAACGTTATGCTTAAGGTATTAAATTAGATCCAAGTATTGTTTAGAGCAACTTTAAAAGTTGCTTTTTGTATAAAGTTAAGTCGATATTTTTACCGAGTTCATTGTATGAGCATTTAAATTAGAAATTATTTCATTATTATGATGAGCTCAAAGTTGCTCTATCTGATTACATCAGTTTCTTTTCCTACAAAATCGAATGGTCTATGCTATGTTCCTAGATACTATCACTCTAAGCGACAAGTTCTTTTTATTTTATTTTTTAATTTAAACGACCTGATTTGCGTTGTCACTTACTAAAACTGTCCAAACTGAGGCTGTCACTACAAACACCGGTCATTTATCTCCGTCGATTTAATTTACTTTTTTTTTTATTTTTATCTGGTTAAGTCTGTTAATAGATTGTTATAAAAAAGTGAAAAAGTCACCGTTACTTTCTTGTTTTTGCAATTTTTTATCATCAAACTAAATTCTAATAGCAAATCATTTTGAAAGAAAAGTAAAGTACCATTTTATTCGCATTTCATACAGATTTCTAACTGAACACTAGCTAGCTAGCCTATTGTTATAATCGGTCAACTGCCAAGGAACACCGGTTTCGTTAAATTATGAAAATAAATATTTTTATAATTATTAAATAAAAAAATATGGTTTCGCGATCGTGATTCCAATTATCCTGTTTATGCATTTAAATATTTTATTATATATCTTTTTATGTATACTTTAGCTCAAATGTATGAATTTAACAGTATTTTATTTATAAGTATTTTTTTTAAGTAATATAAATTGCAATAAATATTGGAAATATGGTTCCGTCCAAATAAATATGCATTCCAAAGGAATAGTTTAGTTTATTATTGATGTAAATATAATATATGAAAGTAGTGGCATTTATGTAAATATTAATTTTATTTAATCATAATTTTGCGTCTTATTATAAGTAAACAATGAAAAATGAAATAAATAAATCGATAAGATAAATTTAATTCTAGTTTTAATTAAAATCCCATATCTGGCCTACTAATTCTCTGAATACACCGATGGCATAATGGTTAAGATATTGACCTACCAATGCTAGTGTAGTTGATTCGATTCTCACGCAAGACAACACTTTTGCGCGATTCATAAGTTGATGTTCTGTGTGGATGTAATTTGTGTCAGATAAATTTTGATCTTTAAGTCCTCCGTAATACACAAATTATGTTCTTAGTGCAAGGTAGTCTTTTGCGCCTGATGCCGCCCTGGCAGAGGCTGCGGGTGACCGGACCGCGGAAAGGTTAGCCTCGCGACGGCGATAGGCGTCCCGGTAGGGGACGTCGGCGGGAGAGGGTACTCCCTCGGGGTATTCCGTCGGGCCGATCACTGACGTCAAGTCACCCTGCTCCGGTGGTCGACCCAACGACGAAGGCGACGTGTCACGGGTGGGTTACGGGTGTGCGTGCTTACGCCCCTTTGTCGCCCCGGACGGAGGCGTACGGCGGGTATGCTGACCGTAGACCACCCAAAAAAAAGCACAATACTTTTGTGCGATTCACAAAGTATTGTTCTGTGTGTGAATGTAATTTGTGTCCGTTAAAATATATCTTTTTCAAGTCCCCCGCAATACTATTACGTTCCGAGTGCAAAGTTGTCTTTAAAAAAATGTTTATAATAATATTAATATAATCAATTAAGACTTTGTTTTACCGGTTAAAAATTTGGGGAATTCTTTTTTTTTTTCAAGTTATAGCAGCTTTCCTTTCGATATATTTTTTTTCCTCCACATTGCTGTAGGTATTTTATGGTAAGTAATAAAATATGAGTCACTGGGTTTTGTTCATTACAAATATAACTCCCTAAATGGGAGAGAGAAATTAAATTACTATACCGCGCAAGTCAGACGGGTTGGCATAGGTTTTTACATCGAGTTTTCGTTCTGCTTCATAGATTTTTCTGTATATCATATCCTGTAATCGTCTTTTATGACACCCACGGGTAAAAGAGGGAGTGATGAATTAATTCTCCGTCACCACACGGCAATAATCATCATCATCTCAGCCCATATAAGTCCAACTTTTAGGCTCGTGCCTCCTCCACTATAGAAGAAAAATATACCACGCTTGTCAGGCGTGTTAGCATAGGGTTTTATGTCGAGTTTTCGTTCTCTTACATATGTTATATGCATACATAATATTTTAGTCATCTTTTATGATACCCACGGGCAAGAGAGTAAATTGTATTCTTACTCCGTCAACACACGAAAATAATATACGCAGATATGCATATACATATAAACAAATAATAGAATACGCAACTCCCGTATGATGTATGACGGAGTAAGAATACAATTCACCACCGAGTGGGAGAATTATCTTGCCCGTGGGTGTCGTAAAAGACAAATTAGGGATTCAATGTGCTTATAACATATAATATCTGGTTGACCGAGCTTTGCTCGGTATATTTTTTGTGTAAATTGAACTCTTAACGAACATATTTAGATACCTATATATTACCTAATAAAAATGAAGAAATAATAAAAAAAATATATAAAAAATCAAAAAACAGAATTATGATCACACTGAGATTCGATCTCACGTTGTTTGCATGCGACTGGACAACTTCCAAACTGAGCTATTGTCACTCTTGCCGGCGACGGCTAAATTTACATTCCTATTTTAATGACATTTTATTGATTAGCTAAAAACACCGACAAGACGACATTTTCTATAAATAAAACCTAGCTAGATCGATTTTTTGGCCCCGAAACCTCTAGTATGCTAAATTTCATGAAAATCGTTGGAGCTGTTGCCGAGATCCTGAATATATACATATATAGGTAGGTAGGTATATACAAGAATTGCTCGTTTAAAGATATAAGATATATGAAAAGGAAAACTCGAAACAAAACCCTATACCAACACGTCTTACCAGCGTGGTATAGTAGTTCAATTTCCCTTCTACTTTGGAAAAGGCTCGAGCCCAACAGTGGGACGTATATCAGCTGAAATGATGATGATGAATCCCAACTACACATTCCCGTCAATGTAATTTCTATAAGCCAGAAGCCATAATGGTCTTCGTATAAGACACCGAGGTTTGACCCTCAGGAAGTCCCAAGAAACGCTTTTAATTGTCTTAGCACCCGCAACAAATTTAATTAGAAAAGAAAAGCACTAAGGATTGGAAAGATTCTACTTTATTTTCAGCCTATCACCGTCCACTGCTGGACGTAGGCCTCTCTCATGTCGCCACAGAATGCGGTGCTGTGCGACCTGCATCCAACGACGCCCAGCAACTTTTACCAGGTCGTCGATCTACTTGGTTATGGTTGGACCCCACATGAGTTCTCGAGGTTCATTCAATGTTCTCGAGTGGCGTCCACGTATCGGACGACACATCGTCCGATACGTGGACGCCACTCGAGAACCTTTCTTCCTCAGCGGTTGTCGGTTCGTCAAGCGATGTGGCTTGCCCATTGCCACTTCAGCGTGCTAATTCTTCGTACTATGTCGGTTACACCTGTTCTTCTGCGGATTACCGTATATATATGATATGAAATCACGACCATAGCCCGCTCCGGAGCACACTGAGTGACTTTGAGCTTGGTTATGAAGCTGATATATTTCACCTAATTTAAAAAAATAATATACGCAAATATATATTAATAAATAACAGTATTTTGAATTTAAACTCAAATATATGTCGAGTGTGTTTAATACGTAATACCACCCATTAGGCACAAATTCACTTGCATAAGTTACAACGAATTATATTTAAATGTCTAATGCGTGCGATTTACATTAGACGTACAAGCGTTGAACTTCTTAATAGATGTAATACGCTTAACAAATACTGGTGTAAGATGAGCCGTGAAGGTGGTAATTGTTGTTAGTACCGCTGTATAAAGATGAAGAAGTAAAAGAGGTCACTTTAAAATGGCGGCTCTTTGGCTGTCAATCAGGCATGAGCTAAGCTTGACCGTTTGTGGTACAAGTTACAAGTGATTTAATATTCTTATATTACAACTTCTGTCAACAGCTTTACTTGCAGCAGTTACTTCGATGTTTCTTGTTATTATTTTAGTGATTTATGTGTGCAGAATAAGAATACAATTCCCCACCCCCTCTCAAACTCGAAATAAAAGTCTATACCAACCTGTCTTACCAACATGATATAGTAAGGTTAATTTCTCTCCTATTGTGGAGGAGGCTCAAGCCCAGCAGTGGGACGTATATGAGCCGAGATGATTTTTAGTGTTCGAACAGAGCAACAAAGTGTAATTGAGAAACGAATAATAAGTAAATGATACTTCAATGACAATGATAATTTTATACCAATTTGTAATCCTAGAATTGTTATGACAACAATGAGTACACTACTATTATCCCATCGCTAGGGCGATGGTCGACAGCGTCGGGAATTGGGACGCGGTCGCAGCCTTCTGCGAGACAGTGATTTCGCAGAAGGAGGCGGCGGATCGCCTGCGCGAGGAGCGCAGCCTCGATGAGGAGATCCGCCGCCGGCGAATGGGGCGGCGCAGGCGCAACTACCTGCGCCTCATGCCGCCCTAACCGAGGCCGCGGGTGACGTGACCGGGGATTAGTCCGTCACCCGCCGAGAGGCCGACCGCGTGAGGAAAGACTGACGTCCTCCCCGAGAGGGGGACGTCGGTCGATGGGAGGGTACCCCAAGTAGGGGGTATTCCGTCGGGCCGACCACTGACGGCAAGTTAACTCTGCTCCGGTGGTCGGCCCAACGACGAAGGCGACGTGGTTTTCGGGTGGGTCGCGGGAGTTGCGTGCTTAAGCCCCTCTATCGCCCCGGACGGAGTGGTACGGAGGCGCGCCGACCGCAGCCCACCAACAAAAAAAAAACACTAGTATTATCCAATTTTGCTAGATTTAGTAAATAATTATAATAGCTGCACTCATATTAATGCGAACATTCTGCTTTATAGCCTCCAGCTGATAGCTCGTGAGATCCGCACGTCCAAATACTCAAACAATATCTTCCTAATATACATACACAGTTCCATAGCGGCTACGAACACTACGAACCCAATGTAAGCTTGTGGGTCTCGTGAAAGAGGACTAAGAACTTTATATAAATCTGAGCCAACTCCATATTATAACTATTTTACGTATTTTATCGCGTTTGTATTTGATTTTTGATTGCCTAACGTTTTGTACACTTTATAGCGTTCATGGTCACGGGCGGACTAAGATATCTCACGTCCAACAAGTCATCGTTATTACAGAGATTTATAGCTATTTACTACATAATTAGTAATCAAATATTTTGACTTGAATTTATTGCCAGTAAAAGAAGAAAATGATTTTATATAAAAAAAAAAGTGTGTGTACAAAATCCGCATATCCGAAGTGAAACTCCTTTATCCTTCTTCCTTCATCCTTCGTCCTTCATCCTTCATCCTTCATCCTTCATCCTTCATCCTTCATCCATCAACCTTCATCCTTCATCCTTCATCCTTCATCCTTCATCCTTCATCCTTCATCCTTCATCCTTCATCCTTCATCCTTCATCCTTCATCCTTCATCCTCCATCCTCCATCCTCCATCCTCCATCCTTCATCCTTCATCCTTCATCCATCATCCTTCATCCTTTATCCTCTATCCTTTATATCATTCTCTCGCCGGCTGAATTCTATATATTTACGTGTTTGTGTCTCTATGGACTTGCTTTTTCGTTTCATTGAGTTTGAAATCACAATAATTCTAAAGAAGTGTCACTTCAAAAAATAGAGTAGTAATTATGAAACATTTAATTTGTAGTGATTATTGCGACAATTTAAACCTAACAAATCTATAGGTATTCTACTTCCGGATCGGAAAGCGGCCACTAAGAAAGAACCGACAAGAAAACTCAGAGAGTATGATGGTAAATTATTATTGATGCCAAATTATTATTGACCACGAACGCTGTAAAGTTTTTGAAACGTCGGACAATCAAAAACAAACGAGATAAATTCCGTAAAATAGTTTTATATACAACTAGCAGTGCCCGCGACTTCGTTCACGTGGAATAGTGACTTTGGGAAGTATAGTGACTTTCAGGATTTATTTATTTATTTTAAAACTTCTGTGGCCAAACATTGAGAACATTCAGCACTTGATTCCCGTTGTCGATTCGACGAAGTTCGAGTTGTTTGTAAAGCCAAACGTTGTGTTAAAGAGTTTTTAAAGCGACGGCATTTTAATTATCTATACCAATAAATAAAATTGGAGTGTCTGTTTGTAATGTCAAAATAATAAGCTTTTTTCATGCTCACACGGTTATTTGTACGACACCTATGCCTAAAATAGCAATTAAAAAATTTTTGTCTGTCTGTCTGTCTGTCTGTCTGTCTGTTTGTTCCGGGTAATCTTCAAAACGGCTGGACCGATTTCAAAAATTCTTTCACCAATCATCATCATCGCAGCCTACATACGTCCCACTGTTGGGCTCGGGCCTCCTCCACAATGGGAGGGAATTTGACCTACCATGCTGGTCAGACATGTTGGTATAGGGTTTCATTTCGAGTTTTCCTTCTCTTGCACAGATGTTATGTGCACATTATATCCCATAGTCGTCTTATACGACATCCACGGGCAAGATGGGAGAGTGGTGGATGGGGGAGTGGTGAATTGTATTCTTACTCCGTCACCACACGGACAAATCACCAATGGAACTTTCACCAATGGAAAGCTATAATATCAGGGCATAAACTAGGCTATTTTTATCCCGGTATTCTCACGAGAACGGGAACTACGCGGGTAAAACAACTATAACCTATAACCGAAGCGAAGCGAGGGCGGGTTGCTAGTTTAAAATAAAATTAAAAAGAAACATTGTGAGATAACTATAATAATTAGACATATGGTGTTGCAATATTTTTGTAGACATTATATGTTCTGCAAAGTAGTAGTACATTGTTTTGTTCTATAAAATCAATAGTTTTCGCAGCATACGCGATGTAAGGATTTTTTCGGGTAATTTTTTTGCACCTTGGGTTACATTATTGGACTTTTAGTACGGATCTCTAATTTTTTTGAAAATTTAATATAGGCTATAGCCTTCCTCGATAAATGGAATATCCAATACTGAAATAATTTTTCAAATTGGAACAGCGGTTCCTGAGATTAGCGCGTTCAAATAAACAAACTCTTCAGCTTTATAATATTAAGTATAGATAAACATCAGAAATCATTAGGTACATACCTATTATAAATTCGTTGATTTCAATATATGCTTTAGTTACATAGTCTTTGGTTAACTCCATCTGTTGTCTTCTGGTCAACAATGGCATTCCCAAGGAGGGTTGACGTCAGGCTGGCGGCCGCTCATGAAACTATTATCAACAACTTTTGAAAGAAGAGTACATAATTGAGTCGATCCCAAGTTATTAGAATAAGGAGTATAATGATGATATATATTGGGATGTATTAGGTATCGTTCATATTTAATTTTTGATTATTTTATTTTAATTTCTACATGACAAACTTAGTCTATTACGTTCTACGCCTATTGGGTTAAGTAAGTATAGTAATAAATACAAAATAAAACTCATCCCGCCTAGGAAGGCGCAAATCCGTAAATTGAGGCATTCCTCAATTTACGGATTTATTTAAATTTCCATTAATGTTTTTTATTTTAATATTAAATGGTAAAGCATTTTAATGATATTATAAGTTTATTTTGATTATTATTAAATAATTAAGTGATTTATAACAACTAATTAAACATTTTTTTTTTTGATTGGCCATCTTAAAAATATTTGAATCCACGAACTATAAATATCATAGGTATCTTGAATAGCTTATAAGTATTCACAATAATCTTTCAGGATTATAGTTAACGAAAAACTTACCGACTGCTATCATGGCGCTTGCGACAGTGCCGAAATATCGCCAACTCGTAACTAAATACATCGTATAAATATGTATATATACTCGTATATATATCAAAATTTCGTCACCATTAGTAAACATGATACTTTGATATCCTAAATCTTTTAGATTTTTTTTCATAAAGCTTTTTAAACTATCATGATTTAAAATTTATTTTAACAAAGAAAAATATATCTACAACAAGAATGTTCGGAGCGCTTTCATCTTAACACTTTGTATAAAAGCTTGAGTAAAACTTTAATCTATTGTTATTTCAAGCCTGTCTGACTGAAGCCCAATGAATTATTGATGTCTAGAATATATACGTGATCCTATATTCTAACTCAACTATAGTAAAACGGGTTACAAATGTCGTATATCCATATACAGTATAAAAATAATAAAAAAACTCTCTTAAAGAATATTACATCCAGTATTATGAATATTTTTGAATATTGTAATAAAATCTATTTGGAATTTTTGTATGGATACTATGGTTTTATGGTCTGTATAAGGTTCCTCAATTCGTGTACCGTGTTATGTTATGGTAGTATGAATATCAAGATGTGGGTAATATGTTCATTTATAGAATTAATGATTATTGCTAATGCGTCTTTAGCGGATGGTGTTATTGTATAATAAGTAATGAATTTAATTTTAAATTAACATTCAACAATCACAGATAATATAATTAATATTAGCTGACCCAACAGACGTTGGTCTGTTCAAATCTAAAAAAAATTGTAAAAGGAATTCTCTTTGAATTCGATCGTAGTGCCACCTACCGCTCCAATTGCGAATCTAAACGATTCTCGAATGCCCTTGAACACCGAAAAAAATTCATCAACATCCGTCCAGACGTTTAGGAGGAATCCAATGACATACACACGTACACAAGAAATGTATGTATATATTAAGATGTGCTTTAATTTTTGATAATGTGCTCTTCTTAACGATATTTCATCAAATACTATAAGCACATTTGTATAAATCAAAATACTAGAAAATTGATTAATATACAAATTATGTGCTTTTTTATGATTTAAAATGATAATATTTACTCCATGGTTTTCCAATATTAATCTCTATTAATCAAATTCTGTTTACTGTAAATTTTAACGTATATGAGGTTCAGTTCAAGGTCAACCGATTAGGTGCCTCAAATGGACATGGAACACCTCCACAATGACAGAATATTCGCACTAATATGAAAAACTAACGGAATGTATTGCCTTACGGCGTCACGAAGTGTTTTCTCAATGTTATTGTGTATTTGCTTAAATATCTCAGTCGGCTTTTAAGACATCTACGTACAATAAACGAATAGTGACACATCTTTTTAGATCGTCACTATACGGATATTTTTTTAACTATTTTAGATAAAAGCATACTATTATACATACTGTCTAGTCAAGTGTCTTCCAAGTAGATTTGAATTAGGGTGATACCTAAAATATGTTACGATTGTTTTGATCTTCTCATCATCAAATCACAGCTTAAATTCGTTCCATTGCTGTTCCACACTAGTCGGAAGGAATTGGTATAGGGTTTTATTTCAAGTTTGCCTTCTGTCGCTTAGTTGTTATATGAACAACATATCCCATGGTCATCTTTTACGACACCCACGAGCAAGATAGAGGGTGGTGAATTGTATTTTTACTCAATTACCATATGCAAATTCTTTTACTCTACTTGCTTGCATTGCTCTCCTATTATTTCTATATTATGAAAAAAGAGTGCTATGTTGACCTTAAATACAAGCTATTGTATTTTTTTTATTTAAACCTGATTTTGAACCACGACTTATAGGTACATTCTATAGTCTCATACTTTTACCATCAGACAATCTTTCTAAAATCGACAGTTAAACTACTATAAAATTCTGTATATCTATTCAAAACACAGTTAACTAATTAATAAACATCTCTACTAATATTGATCCCGTGTTAAATAATGAAATGCTTCATTACTGCATAAAACATACCATGCTAGGGAAGCACACCGGTTCGCATTAGCGGACTCGTTAGTGGAAAACAAATTAATAAATTATACCCCACTAAAGTTTTCCGATCACACCACCCGTGGGAAATGAGCACCATGATCGATAATTTATTTAAACGGACCGTAAACACTGTACGTGGGGGTGTAAAACAATCGTTTTGCAACGCAATTGCTTTTGTAACGATCAATATAGAATCTCATGGTATGAATATTTAATTATTGACTTGTTCATTATCATTTTAGCTCATATATGTCCCACTGTTGGGCTTGAGCCACCTCTACGATAGGAGGGCAATTGACCTTACTATATCATGCTGGTCAGACAGGTAGGTATAAAGTTTTATGTCGAGCTTTCCTTCTCTTGCATAGATGTTATATGCGTATTATATCCCTTAGTCGTCTCTTACGACACCCACGGGTAAGAGAGTCACCACACGGAAAGGAAAGATTATTGACTTATTCATATCATTTCAGTTCATATACGTCCCATTGTTGGGCTCGAGCCTTCTCCATAATAGGAGGGAAATTGACCTTACTCTACTATGCTTGTCAGACAAGTTGGTATAGAGTTTTATTTCGAGCTTTCCTTCTCTTGCACAGATGTTATGTGCATATTATATCATTTATATCCCATAGTCGTCTTATACGACATCCACGGGCAAGATAGGGAGTGGTGAATTGTATTCTTACTCCGTCACCACACATGTATTAGATCTTTACCTATGAAATTGCCGTTATGTATGAAAAAAATTAAACGATTTTTTTTTTCATGTATTTTTATTTGTATTAATCGAAGTAATCTCCCATGTAATCAATGCATCTTTGCCAACGCAGCGGCAGTTTATTGATGCCCTTCTTAAAGAAATCAGCTGGACGGGAGGCAACAAAATCTTCAAAGGCATTTTGTACTGCCTCTCGGGTATTGAATTTCTTTCCCGCCATAAAATTATCCAAATTCTGGAAAAAGAAGTAGTCAGTAGGAACAAGGTCTGGTGAGTATGGCGGATGACGGAGAGCTTCTAACCCCAGTTCTTGCAACTTGGAGACCGTCTGCTGTGCAGTATGAGGTCGCGCATTGTCGTGCAGGAGCAGCGGACACGAGCGACGACGATTGACCAATGCTGGTTGGAGATGTGCCAGCTTCTCCATCATTGTTTTCAGTTCTTCACAGTACACATTTGCAGTAATGCTCACCCCGTTTGGTAAGAAGCTGTGATGAATCACACCGGCGCTAGACCACCAAACAGTGACCATCACTTTTCTGGGGGTAAGGTTTCGTTTAGGTTTAAGTTTCGTTTGTTTAGATGCTGAACCAGGATCCAACCAACTTGCTGAGCGCTTGCGGTTATCAAACAGAATCCATTTTTCATCGCAAGTAACAATGCGTTTCAAAATTCCTTCATTTGTGTGTCTGTTGAGCAATGCAAGGCATGTCCCGACGCGTACTTCGCGCTGGCGATCATTAAGTTCGTGGGGCATCCATTTGTCAAGCTTTCTTACCTTGCCAATTTGACGCAAATGGACCAATATTATTTTGATGCTAACGTCGAAAGCTGCTGCTAATTCAGCCGTAGATTGTGTATCATCGGCTTCCACAATCGCCTTTAATTCGTCATTGTCGACCAAAGTCTTCGGACGACCGCGAGGTTCATTTTTCAGGTCGAAATTTCCAGAACGGCAGCGAGCAAACCAATATCAGGCGGTGCGTTGGTTTGTAGTGTTAGCTCCGTAAACGTCGTTGATGTTGCGTGCCGCTTGTGCCGCGTTGCTGCCACGACGATACTCATATTCCATAATTACTCAAATTTTTAACGTATCCATGATGACGAAAAAGATTGAAATGCGATGAAAACGTAACACTAATCAATAAACAAATGCGAAACAAACTAAACTAAAACTACTTTTGGAAAATGAATTCCATGTTTTAAAATAAAATTAATTTGAAATTAGAATTCTTAGCCAAACAAAAATTATTTTGATTTGAAATGGCCAGTACTGCAGAACGGTAATTACATAGGTAAAGACCTATTATATACATCACTTGTATTAGTAAATCACAATACATACTTTAAATAAGTTTACAAGTGAATCCCTTTTTTATGACAACAAACACGGTATGCTTGTCGTAATTTATTTATTAATCTTAGTTTTATTGTCCGCAAGAGGGCAACACATTGCATATGTGATACGACACAATTAGGAGACAATTAAAACGCTTCTAATGATACCTTATTTTTCTTATTCTGGCTAGTAGTATGACGGAACAAACCAGCATACCATAGAAATATAACAATTATCCAAACATAGTACAGTACTCTACTGTCCTATTACTACTCTCGCTAATCCGCCGCTCGATTATCCGACCAGTATTATAACACGCCGTTTTTTGGACAGAATATTGGTCTTGATTAAACTCTGTAATCCGCTGACACTGATAGTTTTCAACCTGAGACGGCGGATTACGCCGTCTTACCCCTCTTTCATGCGTAAGACGAACAGAGTTCTATACTCCGCCGCACGATACTAACTTGCTAAATGTATGAGCTTCGTTTAACTGATGATGAACTTTTAAATGATACAACTCATCAGATGAAGAAGTCATGTTTCATGCTGTCACCGCTGTTAAATCTGAAGATGCCCTGAATAGCGTAGATATTTGTATTAAATGGGCCCAAGAAAATGGAAAGTCATGCGATATGGTTGCAAAATGCGATACAATGCAAATTTACGTAAAATGCGCGATGAAGTTATCAAGAAGATATATTTTGGTAAACAACAAGCAATATTTGAGCCATTTTTTTTTTAAATATGAGTAATTACTTTAATAAAAGATTCATGTTTGTTGATTTCTTAAATACAAAATACAAATGATACATTTTTTGTTTTTGTTTTTCAATTTGTTCTCCTACATTATAATCTGCCGTTTTCAGTAATCCGCCGATGGTTAGGATTTTATGACGGCGGATTAGCGACAGAGTACTGTATATTTATCTTGAATTTATTTTTTACACAGGACTTTATGGCCGCTAGAGAGCGCCACATTAGATTCAGTGACACGTTACATAGCCTATCAGGGGACTACTAAAACGCTTCTAACGATATCTCATTCCAAGTCAAGTTCTAATTAGTAGTTGAAGAACTATGAGGGAACAGATGAACATACATACATAGCCAGTCAAATTCGCAACCCTCCTCCGGCTGGAGTCGGGTAAAAATGAGCTTTAACCAAAGTGAGGGTAACTTGGAAGAATGCCACTAATAAATGAATAATAAAATAAGTTATTAACGTTTTGCTGTCTCGTTAATCTAATCTTAAAAAACCCGCTAAGTGCGATTCAGAGTCGTGCACGAAGGGTTTCATATCATTATCTATAAAAAGTGCAAAAACATCGTGTTTGTTGTATGGGAACCCCGAAAATATTTATTTTCTTTTATTTTTAGTATTTGTTGTTATAACGGCAACAGAAATACATAATTTGTAAAAATTTCAATTGTCTGGCTGTCGCGGTTCTTGAGATACAGCATTGTGACAGACAGACGGAAGGACAGACGGACGGACAGACAGCGAATTCTTAGTAATAGGACCCCGGTTTTTCCTTTTGGGTACGAAACCTTAAAAAAATATAAATGCGAAAGAGCATTTATTTGTTATAGTTTCACACTCAACTACTTAATCGAGCATCATGAAATTTTACAGTACCTACTGAATTCAGATGAAAAGTACTATTCCCAAGGGATAGAAAAGATCTACATCTGTCATAACAACTCGCCCCACTAACATGAATAAATTGTATTCGTAAAGATACCTTTCTTTATCATCAGCTCCTATACATACCACTGTTAGGCTCGAGCCTCCTCCATAATAGGAGGAAAATTGACTTTACTATACCATGCCGGTCAGACAAGTTGGTTTTATTTCGAATTTTCCTTCTTTTGCATAGATGTTATATAGGCATTATATGTCTTAGTCGTCTTTTACTGCATCCACGGGTAAGATAGAGAGTGAATTAGGGTCGGCCCAACGACGAAGGCGACGTGGTTTTCGGGTGGGTTGCGGGAGTTGCGTGCTTAAGCCCCTCTGTCGCCCCGGACGGAGTGGTGCGGAGGCGCGCCGACCACAGCCCACCCACAAAAAAAAAAAAAAAAAACGAGAGAGAATTAAAGAATACCTTTACTTTCCATAAATTATAAATCTACATAAAAATAAGATACCTTTACGCGAATATTATACATTTTAAATAAAATATTTTTCACGGATTTTATCAAACAATTTCTACGGTTTGTATCGCGTCTGTATTTAATTTTGTTTACTCGACCTTTCGAACACTTTTCAGCATTCATAGTCACAGAAAGAGTCCGATGAAATCCGTAAAAGACGATATCTTTATATTGTATGTATTACATACATAAAAAATAAACGCATTATTATTTATGTATGTAACATATATAAATAAAAATATAAAGGGTATGTCATTATCATCATCGCAGCCCACAAACGTCCCACTGTTGGACTCGGGCCTCGTCCACAATGAGAGGGAATTGGACCTACTATGCTGGTCAGTATGGTGACGGAGTAAGAATATAATTCACCACTCCCTATCTCGCCCGTGGATGTCGTAAAAGACGACTAAAGGATATAATATGCACATAATATCAGTGCAAGAGAAGGCAAACTCGAAATGAAACCTTATACCAACATGTCTGACCAGCATGGTATAGTAGATCAATTTCCCCATTGTGGAGGAGGCCCGAGTCCAACAGTGGGACATATGTGGGCTACGATGATGAATAAAGTAAACTTAGTATCCAACTCATTAGCTTGTAACTTACAAGTGGAGACTCATTCTTTGATTATTAAAGACCTTTTTATTTTATCGATAAATGATATTAATCATATGTAGCATGATTTAATAGGCAAAAAGACAATCATCGAAATTTATCACCAAGCACATAAAAGACAGACGCCCATAAACTCAAAAACAGACATATTTAGTGATTAAATAATCATTATCTCATCATCATCAGCTCATGTACGCACTGGTGACCTTGAGCCTCTTCCACAATGGAGAGAAATTGACCTACTATATCATGCTGGTAAGAAGAGTTGGTTTTATTTCAAGTTTTCCGTCTAGGGGTCTTCTTTCTTCTTAGGGTTTTATTCCTAGTTTTTCTCTTGGATAGAATTACTTACTGCATATTACAATCTCTTAGTCGACTTTGAAGAGACCCAAGATATTAAATGCCTACGAAAAATAAAAATAAATATAAACACATTCTTACTAAAAATAGATAATTTATATTCTTACTCGATCACCAAACGTTAACATTAAATAATATTTCAATCAAAATAATGTATGCTGAAATACTAATACATTTTTTATAAACGTCACCATAAAAAGAAACATCATCATCATCATCTTGCTCTTATCCCAATTACTTGGGGTCGACGCAATATGTCATCTGTTTTGACATATTGCAAAAAGTTTCGGCAATGACTTTTATGACCGGCCGCCTGCCTGACGTCAACCCTCCTTGGGAATGTAATCGTTGATCCAAATGGTACCAGATGGAGTTGGTTCGGGTCAATCTAGGGCTCTTAGTCGTCTTTTACGACATCCACGAGCAAAGCAAGGGTTGGTAGTATTCGAAGCCACTACCACACAGCACATAGAGAAAGAAACACAAAGAAACATAAAGAAATCAATATTTAAAAAACAACTGTCTTATTCTCTTATCTGTAAATCTGTCAGCAATCGACTTATATCGTCAAACTGTTATTTAGAGGTTAAAACACATATTTGTATGCACCTAATACTCGATTTTATAATCAAATTGTCCGCATTCTAATCGTTTGAAACGTTGAATTATATGAAATGTACGTTTGCCAAATATTAATATAGGGTAATACACCCGATTATTGGCATTGAAATGTATAATAATTAAGAATTATTAAACATGTATATTTTTTTTTTATTGCCAACGGTGGCAAACGAGCAAGCAGCACACCTGATGGTAAGTGAAACTGCTGCACATGGACCTTTGCAATACCAGGGGCACAGCTAGGCCGCTGCCTACCGTGAAGGAAATACTCTTCTTAAACCTCGTTTAAAGAAGGACATGTCATAGCGCTCGGGAAACACAGTAGCAGGTAGTTCAATATATTGATAGCACAATCCCTTAGTCGTCTGATACGGTACTCATGGGTAAGAAAGGGGTAGGGGTAGATGGAGAAACAGGGGTAGAAGGAAGGGGTAGTCGTCGTTTCCTTCTCTTAACATAGATACTCGTAACATCTATACATTATCTATCTACTACATACCATAGTCGTCTTTTACAATACCCACTACTAAGATAGGGGGTGGTGAATTGTATTCTTAGCCCGTCACCATACGGAAAACAATGGCAAATATTATCTTTATATATAAATTTCTTCTGTTCGTGTGTATGTCACTGAACTCCTCCTGTACGCCTGGATGGATGTTGATGAAATTTTCTATGTGTATTCAAGGGGATTCGAGAATGGTTTAGATTCACAATTGGATTGGGTAGGTGTGTTATTTTATTTGAACAGAACAACGTCTGTTGGATCAGCTAGTAAAATATAAATATTTTTGACGTCTTATAAATCGATGAACGCCGACTGCACGCACGAAAAAGCATAACTCATTGTCACATTCCGCCTGAGCCGAACGTGTAAGCGAGAGTGCGGTAGAAGTGAGATAGAGAGGCATGATCGCTCTAAGCGTTCGGCTTGTGACGCATGTATCGCTCTTCAAAAAAATATTTGAATTAACGAGTGCAAATAAATGTTCATTTATCGAAAGATAATGTATTTTTCAATTAACTCTTTATTTGTATTATACAAAATAATAATAATTCAGTTATTATCATCATCGCAGCTCATATAAGTCCCACTGTTGAGCTCGGACTTCCTCCATAATGGGAGGAAATTTGAACTACTATACCATGCTGGTCAGACAGGTTGGTATAGGTTTTCATTTCGAGTTTCTTTTCTCTTGCATAGATGTTATGTGCATATATGTAATATGTCGTCTTTTACGACATCCACGGGCAAGATAGGGAGTGGTGAATTGTAAGAATGTGTATTCTTACTCCGCCACGCGGAAAGTGATAATAATTCAATTAAATCCATAAATGTATGCAATTTTATTAATTTTTCTTATACTTTTATCACCTAAAATTATAGCCCGTGAACTAACAACCAATTTTTATTTCATAAAATAACGTGTCACAAATTATTTCTGATGTTTACGCGAGTATAACACATTTTAAATAAAACTACTTTACGGATTTTATCGTGTTTGTATTTGATTTTTGATTACCCGATGTTTCGAACACTTTGCAGCGTTCATGGTCACGGGCGGACTAAGATATCTCACGTCCAACAAGTCACTTGTAGTCACATTTAAAATGTGTCACAAATTGTTAAAAATATCCATATGGGGCATTATCCCAAATTTCCAATTATGAATGTACATATTCGAAATCTTATAGCTTAAACCATCGAAATAGAACTATTTTGTCGGCTTAACCAAATATATGAGCATAATATCGGCAAAACGTATAGCACGCTATTTGGTCCAACATTTTCGATTTCCGTTCAAATATTTATTTTAACAACTTCCAGTCAAAATAAACACAGTTAAAAATCAATATTATGGCGTTCGCAAAAGCATGAGTTGTAATATAATAATTCCTTTCTGAATAATATTATGTATACAATATATTTAACATATGTGCAGTATTAAATTGGAGTCACTTCACTTTATTTTATTTTTTTAGTGCGTATATACTTTTGATTACAATATATCGCACCTTTAATCCAATACCGTCACTATCCTAAATAAGCAAATTTTACAGGAGAGCTATTTAAAGATTTATGACAAATATTAACTAATATAAATAAAAGTATATTAGCGTTTCAGGAATAATTATCTTTTATTTTTATTTTATTAACAACTGTTGTTCCTATTAAAACACTTTTTTTTTTCTCATTTTAATTATTAATAATTAGTGGATATAAATAATTTAAAATATTAGTGAAGTACACATTTTCGAAAAAAATTAAAAAGTTAAGTGAAATTAAAAAATATAAATTGAAGCAATGTGTAAATTCAGTGCTTAGCAATTAGATGGCATTAAAAACAGTTTTTCGAAAAATTTCGTTTAGTGATGGTATTGGATTAAAGGTGCGATATGTCCATACACATATTTTCACAGTGACTGTATGTTCCCTACGTGGTAATGAATTAATTAATAATGTATCACTAGGTGAACAACCAGGAAAGACGGCAGCACCACTCTTCTCGGAAACTTCTAACACCAATTGTGTTCGTCAACTAGCCTGCCAAACGTTACGATAATTATCCTTCTTTGAGGAGGCCTATATCCTATAAGATACAGGTGAACTTCGATAGGATTCGATAGGATACTTCATGACCACGTTCTCGCAGAATCGCGTTCGAATAATTTCATCATTATTTCAGCTCACATGTGTTTTATTGTTAGGTTCAAGTTTCAAAGGAAATCGACCAACAAATGAAACGGGTTGGTATAGGGTTTCATTTCAAGTTTTTCTACTCTTACAGTGTATGTTATACGCTTTTTTTTTGGGTGGGCTGCGGTCGGCGCGCTGCTCGAACCACTCCGTCCGGGGCGACAGAGGGGCGTAAGCACGCAACACCCGCAACCCACCCGAACACCACGTCGCCTTCGTCGTTGGGCCGACCACCGGAGCAGGGTTACTTGTCATCAGTGGTCGGCCTGACGGAATACCCCTACTTGGGGTACCCTCCCATCGAACGACGTCCCCCCCTCGGGGAGGACGTCGTCTTTCCTCACATGGTCGGCCTCTCGGCGGGTGACGGACTAATCCCCGGTCACGTCACCCGCGGCCTCAGCTAGGGCGGCATGGCCCGCCGCCTCCTTCTGCGAGATCACTGCCTCGCAAAAGGCTGCGACCGCGTCCCAGTTCCTAATGCTGCCGAGCAATTCCCTAGCGATGGTCAGCAGCGTCAGGTCGGCACCGATGATTGCGACGAGTTCACGACGCTGCGTATGTTATACGCTTGCGCCTGTTAGTCGTCTTTTACAACAGACCCATGGCAAAAGCATGTACCATTGTATTCTTAAACCATTACACGGATGCATTCGGATAATTTACCCTAAAACTATTTCTTGAGCCGAAAACGTACAAACATAAATATTATTGTCAAAAATAAGAGAATCACTTTGTTGGAAATAAAATGTCCACATAATAAAGTGAGAAATATATGGTATGGTTGTTATTGCCCAATATTTCTTACCCTTTGATTTACTGAAGATACCTGGTATAACTTTAAATTTTTTAAATATTTATCAACTAGATACTATATAACGTTGGTAGCTTAATAATATGATGACTTTTTTTATTGCTGTTGGTGGCTAATGAGCGAACAGCACACTTGATAATAATAATTCAATAATTTAGTAATGATAATAATTTAGTATTGCCCTCTTGAGTTTTCTTGCCGGATCTTTCTCAGTGTGGCCGCATTCCGATCCGGTGGTAGTATCTTAGATTTGTTAGGTTTAAATTAATAAACTGTCATAATAATTACTACACAATTTAATGTTTAATAATTACTAACCATAAAGAACATAATTTTCTCATATAATATAGAATTACTAGTTGACCCGACAGTCGTTGTTCAATTCAAATAAAATAAAAGGAATTGTCCTTGAAATCGATCGCAGTGCCACCTACCGGATCCAATTGTGAATCTAAACCATTCTCGAAACCCCTTGAACACATGCAACAAATTTCATCAACATTGGTCCAACTATTTAGGAGGAGTTCAGTAACATACACACATACTCAAGAAATATATATATAATATTTATAAAGAATAAGAATTAGATTCTTAAATCACAAACATAAATTTCAGTCTGTGAATGTTGGTGGTAGCTGGTGGATCAATCTGTATTACTATACTAATCATCAAATAGGTAGTTCATGAAATTTTTCATGGAATTTAGTATGTATAAATCTTAAGTAAACGATAGAAAGTTCACAAAAATTCGCATTCACAAAAATTCATTCAAATGCATCCAGCCATTTAGTTGCAGTATAGATAAATAACCTAGGTACCGGCTACAGCTCCATCTGTCGTGCTGATTTGTGAATCTAAATCATCCAGGCCCCCACTTGAATACATTCACAAAAATACATTCAAATCCATCCAGCCGTTTAGTTGCAGTATGGATAAGTAACCTAGATACCTAATCGTTAAGTTTTCTTAAATTCTCTGATTTTCTGCGCAACTTTCTTAATTTTTTTCCCTAAAAGCCTTTTTCAAATTATAAGAAAAATTTAAAAGAAAGAAGGACGAAATCGGTGAAGTCGTTCTCAAGTTATGCTATTGTCCTGCCCGAACAGCGCCACCTACCGGGTCCAATTGTGAATCTAAACCATCTTCGAATCCCCTTAAACACGCGCAAAAAATTTCGTCAACATCGGTCCAGTCGTTTAGGAGGACAGTTCAGTGACATACACACGGTACGCTAGAAATTTATATATAAGCTTTTCTTCTTGCAAACAATAAATTTGTAACAAAATGTGGATCAAAATTTAATAACTAATTTCTATGGCGAGTAGATAATTATAAATATCTGCAATAACGATAACTTGTTGGACGTCAGACATCTTAGTCGGCCCGTGACCATGAATACTGTAAAGTGTTCGAAACGTCGGGCAATCAAAAATTAAATACAACGCGATAAAATCCGTAAAGTAGTTTTATTTGACCACTGATGTCAAGTAACCCTGCTCCGGTGGTCGGCCCAACGACGAAGGCGACGTGGTTTTGGGTGGGTTGCGGGAGTTGCGTGCTTAAGCCCCTCTGTCGCCCCGGACGGAGTGGTGCGGAGGCGCGCCAACCGCAGCTCACCCACAAATAAAAAGTAGTTTTATTTACAATGTGTAATACTCGCGTAAACATCAGAAATCATTAAGCATACCTGATGTTAAGTGATACTGTCACTCATGGAACTTTGCTAAGCACTGCCTACCACAAAAGAAGTTAAGAGTGTGAATGTATGCAGTAAGGTTTGGTGTTACAGGGCATGATCAAAACCTTACTACACGCAAATACCCTCACAAAGTTAGGCTTCCGGCGCCCTCGCTCCCGACCGAAACGCAGCATTCAGCAACAAATTGCTACCAGTCAGACGTCGATTTTCTGCGAGAGTGTAGTACTGCTCCGGATGAACCGACCCGCGGCTGTAGAGAGACGACTCTCGACATGTGGTCTTACCACATACAATACATATTATTCAAGAAGTCATTGGTTACGCAATATGAGAGGTTGCTGAGGTTCTTGACAGATTTCTTCGAAGGACTAGATTTTAGTATGTAGTTCTTACTCCAACAGATCATATAAATGCTACTATTGGGTACTAAACTAGTGTAAGCTGCCATACCAAGATGACCAAATAAATTAAAGTTTACTTTCATTTTGAGTTATCTCACTCTTGCGTTGATTTGATCTCCTTGCCCTTCCATTCATCCAACAGCTACTACAAGCCATACGTCGCTGGTTAGATGTATTATATTTTTTTAGGACTAGTCCCACTACACATTCACACCACTGTAACTCCTGTAAACCAGGATCCACAATGGTCTCCGTACAAGACACCAAGGTTTGACCCTCATGAAGTCCCGAGAAACGCTTTTAATTATCTCGCGACCCGCAACAAATTTAATTAGAAAAAGAAAAACAGGAGTTGGAAAGATTCCACTTCCTTCCTACGCGGGAAACATGAAGCAAAGTTGGGTAATGTGCCAGAAGATAAGACTATATACAACTACGTGAAACGCAGCGGTACAGCATCACGGATTTAACAGAGCTTAATGTAACTATTTGTGAGCTTTAGGTGTTTTATATTTAGGTTAAACGTATATATTTTAAGTTTTCCTTCTCTTACATTGAAGTTATATGCATAATTAATCCCTTAATAGAGTTTTACAATACCCCCGGGCAAGAAATAGTGTAGTAATCTGTATTCTTACATCGTCACCCCACGAAATAATAAACATATTACAACAAAACGTAGGTAAACATTTATCTATCCAACATTGACACCACAGCCTCGAACGTTATCACTTAAAGCAATAATATCGGTTATTATACTATTAGCTCACTTTAAATGGCTATTAACAGCAATGTTGCGAAGACACTATTAAATATTAATTTCAACGTCTTCAATGAAATATTTTAAATTACTTCGTTTATTTTAAAATATATGTTCTTTAATAACAATAAATTATATTATGACATTTATTTTTGTGTTTGTTTTTCTTGTTCTACCGCGATTAATTATTACCCTTGTCAAAAGAATTAAAGTTTTCATGCGATTATGGAGTAAGTATACAATTCACCCAGGCGCGGATTATCCATAAGGCGGATTAGGCAACTACATAGGGGCTACAAGCATGCACCAAAAAAAAATAATTCATGGCACGATTTTTTTTTTAAAGTTCTTGTTTCACTTGCCTACTCCATCATGAGACCTGGATCATCATTTAATTACAACTATAACTATAAGATAATCTCAATGAAAGTAAAAAGAAATGAATCAGGAATGTGATGTAATGCTGTAGCATCAAGTCAAGGTGATAAGATATGTTGATGCAATAAGCGATTGAAGTAACAGGACACTAAAAAAGTCGATGTGTTCGACTGGACTCTTGTAATAGAAAATACATTTTTTAAAAAATAAGAAAATTGTAACGGCCAAAGATATTGAATCACGGACAAGATTGCCTAGAGACCCTGATAGGGTTAATCTGGCCTTGAATTCACCACCCCCTTGTCCATGGATGTCTTAAAAAACGATTAAGGAATGTAATATGCATATAACATCTATGCAAAAGAAGGAAAACTGAATACAACCCTAATCTGACCAGCGGCACGCCTCCTCCGCAATGGGAGGGAAATCGATCTACTACACCACGCTAGTCAGACGTGTTGGTATAATTTTATTTAAAGTATTCCTTCTGTTACATAGATACTATGTGTATATTATATCAATTAATTGACTATTACGATCCCGCGAGCAAGATAGGGATGGTGAATTGCAATTTTATCACTATACGGAAAATAAAGTGCGGTAAAATTGTCTAGGTATTTAGGGGTTTATTCCGTGTGGTGACGGAGTAAGAATACAATTCACCACCCCCTATCTTACCCGTGGGTGATCGTACGAGACGACTAAGGGATATAAAACGCATATAACATCTATGCGAGAGAAGGAAAACTCGAAATAAAACCCTATACCAACACGTCTGACCAGCGTGGTATAGTAGGTCAATTACCCTTCCATTATGGAGGAGGCCCGAGCCCAACAGTGGGACGTATATGTGCTGAGATGATGATGATGATGATGATTTAGGGTTATTAATACATTTTTTGTGAGCTATTCCGTTCGGGGCGACGATAGGACGGCGTGGGGCCCATAACCCACCGCAATCTCTCTCCCGCGCCATTGGGCTGACCAGTGCAGCAGTATCGGGTTACTGGGGCTATAAGTGTATTAGACTGACCTTTCTTTATGTAATAGGGCTATTAATACATAAATAAACGTCAGTCTAAGTGTTTACATATCTACGTAAGTTCAAGTAGCATCAAGAAATAAATTATTTTTAAAAGCTTTTATATAACTTGCCCTGTCAGTATGTATGGGACAAATCTTGCAAGTTAAATTAGAACCACTTCCTGTCGTTAGATTAGGTTGAAAGTAATTACTTATGGAACTTTGGTGACAGTGCAATAATATGGTACCATGAAGCTGGTCTCAAGAAGGCGTCGGAAGAGCCACCTTCCGACGTCATCTTGAGACCGATCTTGAGAGATAGTGACTCCTAAACTAAACGAGATAAAACCATCGAGTTTGGACTCGTTTAGAATAGAATAGAATAGCATTTATTGTCACATAATAACTAATAATTATAATACATGTTTTTAATTTATTTTGACAATAGGGGAATGCTCAGCATTGTGCTGCATAGAAATAAAAATAACTGTAAACAACTCTTTTGTTTAAATAGTCTCAACAAGCACTCTTGTACTACATGACAGCCAGAGTCTTAAAATGCCGTCAGAAGGTGGTCATAGGAACTCCTAAACTAAATTTTCTTCGTTTTAGAGCATTTAAATAAAAGCTAGTTTTTAAAAATATTTTTTAATTAATACTTTTTTATTTCGCAACTGATTTTACAAACATAAATTTAACGTCACAAATTATGTTCAGACTCAAAACAATAATTTTTGGATCGCGCATAGAGTTATTCCAAGTGGAAATCAAGATCACGCCACTTGGCTGGGTAGCCGGTCCTTAGTAGTCCATCATCACTTTAAACTCTTTCTTAAAGAGCATACATGTGTACAATGTATCATACAATTATTTTACAATATATACTTACATACTTACGTATATCCATTACGTTAATACATATACTTTTCACAGCCAACAACATAACTTAAACGTGTCAGTAAAAATGTGTATTGAAGTGGCGTTTACGGCGAACCGACAATATCTATGATAAATATTCATGCAAATATACGCCATACATCCTGGATTCCGTTTAAAAAGGAAAATAACAACGCGATTGGATTATATCACACATCCAATGGTTTTATAGAGCGAACAGTTTGTTCATGTCGGCTTTCTGTACATGGAATTAGAAGGAATTGCGTGTAATTCTAAAAGGAAATTTATTGTTATTTTTATCGCGTATTATAATTTATTGCCTTAAGAAATTATTCTAATGTTTATCGCGTAACTTACGATATGGATCTTAAGATTATTTATATGAATGGAATAAAGATTTTGTTTATAGAAATGTATTCATCATTTACATCATTATAGCTCATATACTGTTGAACTCGAGCCTGGAGGCTCCAGTCCAATAGTGAAACGTTTTGGTGGACCAAAATGGGAGGAAAGCTGACCTACTACCACTCTGGTGACGTGTGTTGGTATTTTTTTTGTTTTTTTTTATGGGTGGGCTATGGTAAGCGCACGCGCGGTCCAGTCCGTCCGGGGCGAAGAAAGGACGGCGCGCGGGCCCATAACCCACCCGTACCCACGTCACCTCGTTGTTGGGCCGACCACCGGAGCAGATGTGACTTGTCGTCAGTGGTCGGCCTGATGGAATACCCTTTCGGGTAACCTCACCTCTCGACGTCCTGGGATGTCGGTCGCCGTCGCGCGGTCAGCCTCTCTGCGGGTGACGGACAATTCCCCGGTCCGATCACCCGCGGCTTCGGCTAGGGCGGCATTAGGCGCAGATACTCGCGCCTGCGCGGATGTGTGTTGGTATAGGGTTTTATTTTCAGTTTTCCCTCTCTTACATAGATGTTATATCCGTATTATATCTCTTAGTCGTCTTTTATGATACCCATGGGTAAGAAAGGGGATGAATTGTATTCTTACTCCGTCACCACACTGATAAAGAAAGAAGATTAGATATTGAAAGAATGTTACTGCAATATTTTAATATTAATAAATCTTGATGAAAACTTGATGGCAGATAATATGTAGTGATTTGAGCAATGATCTGGTTATATTGAATCATGGATTTTAATTCTATTTGACTAGCAACCTGCCCTCGCTTCGCTTCGGTTTTGGTCGGCTTACCCGCATAGTGCCCGTTCCCGTATGAATACCGGGATAAAATATAGCCTAAGTTACACCTTATAGCTACCTGGTAGTAAAATATTATCAAAATCAATACAGCCGTTTTGAAGATTACTTCAAACAAAAAGACAGACAGACAAAACATTTTTAAACTGTATTTTAGGCATAAGTGTCGTTCAAATAATCGTGTGAGCATGAAGAAAACGTCTAGTATTTTGACATTACAAACAGGCACTTCAATTTTATTTATTTGTATAGATGTATGGATAACTTTAATATATAGCGTGATTTGTAAATATTTATAATTTGTATCGTCCGTTAAAATACCTACCTGCCTTTCTCTTATAATGAAACTAGCAACCCACCCTCGCTTCGCTTCGGTTTCAGTCGCCTTACCCTCGTAGTGCCCGTTCCCGTGAGAATACCAGGATAAAATATAGTCTATGTTACTCCCGCTTATTATAGCCTTCTGTTGGTGAAAGAATTTTTGAAATCGGTTCAGTGGTTTAAGCGTGAAAGCGTAACAAACAAACAAACTTACTTTCGCATTTATAATATTGTACTATATCATATCTACCATATCATGGTGTCTACGAATACTACCAACTCTTGCATTGTTTATGGGTGTGGTAAAAGACTGCTAAGAGCTTTATACATATCTAGGCTAATCTTTTAGATTAATCTTATGTCGACCTTAATTGGGGTAAAAGCAGGGTGATGACGGCGACGGTGACGACGATGATGATGATGATGATAATACTGATTATAATAATGATGATCACGAGGGAAATGATAATAATGTCATCAATGATTATTTAATTATTGGCCGCTAAATTTTAAGTAACATCTATGACAATATAAATGACACATCCATACTAATATTATAAATGCGAAAGTAAGGATGTTTGTTTATTTGTTTGTTTGTTTATTTGTTTGTAATGCTTTCACGCTTAAACCACCGAACCGATTTCAAAAATTCTTTCACCAATGGAAAGCTGTAATATCAGGGAGTAACATAGGCTATATTTTATCCCGGTATTCCCACAGGAACGGGAACTACGCCACGGGTAAAGCGACTGAAACCGAAGCGAAGCGAGGGCGGGTTGCTAGTAATATATATTATCCTAAATATTATACTAAATATTTGTGTGGTGACGGAATAAGAATACAATTCACCCCTCCTTATCTTGCCCGTGGATGTCGTAAAAAACGACTAAGAGATATAATATGCATATAACATCTATGCAAGAGAAGGAAAACTCGAAATAAAACCCTATACCAACCTGTCGGACCAGCATGGTATAGAAAGGTTGCTACCAGTTCAAAATTATATAATGCCATCGCGTATAAAATGAATCCTAAAAAAAAGAAATCTTTAATTTATATTTACCATATAAAACTCATTACACGCACTCTCCTAAATCCTTACAACACATTAACGCTCAAAAATCAAGCGAAATGATAATAATTATTATAATTAGAACGCAAAAATGCAGCCCCTTGCTTCACATAGTTACATTTGATGCATACTAAATAGATTACCATCAAAGAAGACGATTCCTATATTCGTGTTAATCGAAATGGATTCGATATTGAAAACAATCGACAGGGTAGTGCACGACTCGACAGCTTTATTATAGTGATGTGACAATCCTCACTAAGTATCGATAAGTAATTAATAAAAACAAGAAACGAATGACTTGAGGAATGTATTTGAATCTAAAGAGGAATCTGAATTTATTGAATGTTTTAATGCTTTAAGTTGGCAGATTGAATTTTAATCGACATATTTAAATATATTTACGAGACATTTTGTTAATAATAGACTGACATACACTTATACCTCGTGCTGATAGATTAACTATACAATGCTTTTGAAGTAAAACTGTTTTTACGAATTTTAACGCGTTTGTATGTGATTTTTGATTTCCTGACGTGTCGAACAGTTTTCACCGTTCATAGTCACGGCAGGACTGAAGAATCTCATATCCAATAAGTCATCGTTATTACGGAGTTTATATCTATTTGCCAAAATATTAGTTCTTAAATCTTGACCTACATTTTTGTATTTTTGCCAGTACAAAAAGCGACATCAACCCAACATTCTGCCGTGAAACTTATAACAAAGAGGGGAAACGGATGTGTAACATCTATAACGTGCCGTCCTGCCTATATGTGTGTAATCTATATCGATAGACTTATAGGCAGATGCATAAAGACTTATTTAATCTGCTCTACGTACTACACCGATAATACTCACCAGTATAATATGTGTGACAACTAAATTATAATACAATTTCCATTTTTCAGTCAATGTAAATAAAAACCCTATGCAAATCTGCATGGAAGAAGCTGAGCTGGAGACTGAGCTAATAGGCTGAAAAATTGTGCTGTTTAAAATTTAATCAGTTACGTTTATAGTATTTATTTATTCTAAAAATATGATTTATTTACTTATAAAACATCGAATTTTTAGCATTTATCTAATAAATTACGACACTGATATCGATATATTTAGTTTAGCTCTATCATCCATAAGCACGCACGATTTTCATGTCATTTGCCACGTGTTCACCGCGTATACACGACTTAAGCTTACACCCTGAATCGGAAATTAGTGAAACAATATTATTCATTTTTACCCTTTCCAATTGTAATCGTTTGAACGCACGCATTTCTAAACACGTGCCAAGCAGCACAATTGAATTTAAATCGATTTAAATTTAGTGAAATCGATTAACATTAAAAGACAAAAGGGTTGATAACTGATTAAAGATAACATCAATACAAGTACCGTTAGAAAATGAAACAATAAACTAAGTACATTGATTTCGGTATTGTTTGTGACAGTTTCAAAAGATTAATTAAATATGCAAGTATTGAAAGATTCATCGACAAGACTTCTGGAGTCCTTTTGATGTTTACCTCCTATAAACATTTTGTCTTTTATGTCTAAATTAGCTTTAATGGAATCAGTGAGCCTTTTTCTTTTCTAAGAAAATCAGCTATTATTAGATGCTACTATTATCAGTGTTTATTAAGTTTATTATTAAAATTATGCTCTAAAGTTTCAAAATAAGAGCAATAGCTACGCCATTCTAAGCTTTGGGAGGAGATTTTCGGAATGGAAACACTACGTGTATTTCCATCCAGCATCTAACACTTTTGTCTTATATTCTTTATAACTTAACACTTTTAGCAGTGTGTAACACGTAAAATTCTATCAAAATATTTAATACTAGCTTTTGCGCGCGATTTTGCATCCGTAAAAAGTAATTTGCCCAAGATTAAATTTTATACAAATTCGCTCTATGGACTATGCTTGATTGAGTAAAATACGTAAAATTGAATTATAATCCCAAGGAAACTATTAACCGGGGTAAAAATATTGTATGCAGTAAATGTTCTATCTACGGTTTACTCGTGATTGAATAACATATATCCAAACATCTGCACAACTTTCACATTTATAATATTAGTGGAATAGAAGTAGAAATATAAAGACCCACTAAAGCACTACAATAATATAAAATCAGATTTTGTTTGCGACAGTACTTACATTATTTTTCTCCCTGCTTGGGAATTTTTTTTACTACAGTCGGCGCACCCGTCGCCCGCCTCTGTCCGGAGCAACAGAGGGGCGCAAGCACGCACACCCGTAACCCACCCGTGACACGTCGCCTTCGTCGTTGCGCAAACCACCAGTGTAGGGTGACTTGTCGTCAGTGGTCGTCACACCGAACCGAGGCCCCTCCAGCCGGACTGCCCAACGACCTACTTGGCCATGCCATATTTCCTAAGCCGTCAAAAATTGCATAGCTTCCTATTCATAAAAGAATATTTAAAATCAAATCACTGTATTGATTATCCACTACAATCTAATTTATAAAATGTACCCCTTTATCATCGTCATCATCATCATCATCTTACGGCATACTTCCCACTGCTGGTCTCGAGCCTCTTCCCCAGTAGAAGGCACTTCACCTACTATCACTACAGTGATCAGACAAATTGATATAGGGTTTAATTTCCTACTTTTCTATAATATAATACAGCCATATAATATTTTCATATTCTCACCAAAATCGCAAAATTTATCATTGAACATCATTCATATAAATGAAAACTCATATAAATGAACGTATTTGGCACATATTCAAGCATAAATTAAGATATCTACAAGGATGCATTGATGTTATAAAAAGGTCTCTAACAGTTTCTTAGGCAAAATCTCCTTTACATCCTGTTTTATCCATATTCGTGCAAAACAAAGGCACATAAAGCTTTCATTAAACTAAAAGTTTTGCAAATTTTAACTCAGATTAATGAGATGATAAACATTTGTTTATTTTTTCTAGTTATTTCCTTATAAATGAGGGTAGGACAGCATAATGTCTCGTGAGAATAGCAGGTGAAACGTGGATGTACTATCTAATCTGATAAAACATAATGTGACAATTTCACAAAAGACAAGGCACGCTTTCGGTAAGCTTCATTGTTACTCGTAAATATGCGTAAATGTTTTAAAAACAAGTTTCCTTATGAAATATAACAGTTACATAATTAAATAACACGCGTGGTTTCAGGTGGGAATACAAAAAAGTGTCAAAGCTTCTTACTTTTGGGAATTGTAAAAATTAACAAAGCTCATCAGGAATTCTTTTGGTGATTGGAACTTATAACACCAGTTGCAATCACCAACATGTTTTTCAAGTATAGTGATTAGAATATCGTCCTTCTTTGAGGAGTCGAACAGTGGGCGTTGATTGGCTGATAATGATGCATAAGTAATACGAAAGGTTTTTATGTATTTTAACCCGATCACGCTATTCGTCTCAGCCCTTCTCATCGAAATTTTTATCTGGGATCGTACATAAGCTATTTTAAGTCCCGCTAAAATATTGGGTTTCCAAAACATTAATTTGATACCCAAAATTCGCATTATCCGCAAAAGATAATTTTACATAGATGTGGGCAAATTTCATTCAACGGGAAAAAGCTGGTGCCTATTAAGGGCGCGTATATAAGTTGAGAAGAAGATAATCATAGAAGACGTCACAAATATATAATGTCCCCCAGTCCAGGGAGCGGATGATTGGGCCGGGGATTGATCCATGCATCCGAGGAGCGTCAGAATTGCCAAAAAAACTTTTTATCGAAAAATAACCATGAGGAATCTACTTAGTATTTATCAACTTTGTAGCACTTATAATTACCAACATCTAGTTTTTAGTCAGTCAAAGTATGTCAAATAATTACATATGGATAATCCATACTAATATTATAAATGCGAAAGTAAGGATGTTTGTTTGTTTGTTTGTTTGTAACGCTTTCACGCTTAAACCACCGAACCGATTTCAAAAATTCTTTCACCAATGGAAAGCTATAATATCAGGGAGTAACATAGGCTATATTTTATCCCGGTATTCCCACAGAAACGGGAACTACGACGCGGGTAAACGACTGAAACCGAAGCGAAGCGAGGGCGAGTTGATAGTAGTAAATAAATTTGGGGGGAAACGTTTGGGCAACTTAAGAGGATCTTCTCGTAGATAATATTAACAAAATTTAGAACAATCATACATCATCAATACGGATGCACAAAGCATTATCCTGGACAGGAACCGAATCAAATTAGAATGAGAATTCTATTCTTGACTCACTCTGCCAGCATTATTAAATTTGTCAAAAGAAATAAATGTATGATAAATAAGAATTAAGGTCTTTGGGAAAAGTTTCAGAAATTATTAATTAAATAAGCTACCACGATAACATACATATATAGTTATGATGATGAGTTATCCGTCCACATTCGTCTATTGATGCCAACATGACATCTTATGAATTAAAATACTTCTTTTCTATTTGTACAATAAAATCATACAAAGAGCACGCATTTTCTCTTTTTTGTTTGTTTACAACCTTTGTAGATCCATTCCTGCCTACTTTATAAAGCTTTTTGCATTGATATTGTAAAGTAAACTTAAGCATCGCTTCTGCAGTAAGAGAAGTCTATAAAATGCACTTATACGGATTAGCGGTCTTCTAACGGTATTCTAACACATCTTAGTTAGAATCGGTATTCACTCATAATTAACACGAACCCTATGTTCCATAAGATGCCTAAAGTTTCGGCTTTTTGGACATACAAGTCAAAGTCTTCGTACTATTGCTGTCTCTGCTGCCCCTGTCCTGTACGTTGTCTGAACAGATTACCAGTTAGCCCTCTCTTGCAGTAGTATCTACTTACGTCTCTTAATCACCATCGTCACATCTTTAGTCATCATATTCATCATCTCTTACGGCATCCATTGATAACGAAGGGACTGTTACATATTATACATCATCCATCCATCAGCACGTAAACATACACTGTTGGACACAGGCCTTCCTACGAGAATACTAGATCCGAACGATCCTGTCTGTGCCAACTACATCCAACGGCTCCCTGCGACTTTTAAAATGTCATCAGTCCACTTGCTAGGGGGTCATTCTACGCTGTGTCATCCGATTCGTGGTGGCCATTCCAGAACCTTTCTTACCCATCTACTATCGATTCGACGAGCTATGCTGCCTACACATTGTCTATATATTAAATATACTTAGATGTTCCGTGTGGTGACGGAGTATGAATACAATTCACCACCTCTCTCTTGCCCGTGGGTGTTGTAAAAAGCGACTAAGGTATATTATACGCAGATAACATGGAGAGAGAGAGATGGAAAAGATGGAAAACTCAAAATGAAACACTTTGCCAACACGTTTAATCGGTTTGGTATAGAAGGTCACATTACCTTCCACAATAGAAGAGGCCGGAGCCCAACAGTGGAACGAATATGAGCTGAAATTATGATAATAATGACATATGATCAAAACGCTAATGACACTTCTACTAATCTAGCATGCGTCATTAAAAACACTGTCCGTGTGGGGACGGTGTAACAATACAATTTACCACCTCTTGGCTATAGGTGTCCTAAAAGTCGATTATACTATATCCATTATAATATGCATATAACATCTATGCAAGAGGTGAAAAATTCCAAATAAAACCCTATGCCAACACGTCTGACCACTGACGACAAGTCACATCTGCTCCGGTGGTCGGCCAAACAACGAGGTAACGTGGGTACGGGTGGGTTATGGGCCCGCGCGCCGTCCGTTCCTCGCCCCGGACGGACTGGACTGCGCGTGCGCTTACCATAGCCCACCCATAAAAAAAAAATGCCAACACGTCTGACCAGTTCAATTTTACTCCTATTGCAGAGTAGGATCGAGCATAGCAGTGGAAGGTAGTATCTGAGTTGCGATAATAAGCATGAATTAAAAACAAATATAAACTCAATCAAACCATTTACATTCCTAAAAGGTTCTAATTAATATGGATTATAAACATGACTAACACTTATTCAGGTAAACTATCGTTTGCCTATTCTAGTCATAGTTTCAAAGTCACTGACCGATTTCCAGCTGGGAAACAGTTGGAAGCCGTTAGCCGGAAAGACTAAATACTTGTGCATTTTTTTAATCTAAAAATGTAATCTTGTTGATCTATTGGCAATAATTGGCATAGTAGGTATACGATTGATGATTGTGAAATTTTGGCTTTGAAGAGTATTGGGTTTTGTGGGATTTTTTTCAACAGACACTCATTTTTCTCAGCACCAAGTAAATACGTTTGTAATTAGTGCATAATGTGAGTAATAGTGTGGAAAATTCAAAAAGTTACTTTTTTATGTTTTGGCTGCTTTTGCTACATTCTATTTTTTTTTTGCTGATTGTTGCATACTTTTTTTTATTGCAAATGGTGGCAAACGAGCAAACAGTACACCTGATGGTAAGCGTTGCTGCCGCTCATGGACCTTTACAGGGTCGCTGCCTACCGCGAAGAAAGTGAAGGCAGTGTGAATGCGTGCATTGAGGCTCGGTGATACCAAGGGCACCACCAAAACCCTCTACATACAAACACCCTCAGAAAGTTGGGCTTCCGGCTCTCTCGCTCACCGAACGAAGCGCAGTAACAAATTGCTACTACTCAGACGTCGATTTTCTGCGAGAGTGTGGTACTACCCCGAACGGACCAGCCCGCGGCTGTAGACAGATAACTGTCGACAGTGTGGTCCTACCACGCTACTTGCCACTTTTTTGCTATATATAATCCAAATAATATCAAACGGTAAGTTTTATTGAAAAAATCATTCAGATCTTTTTTGTAGAGCGTTAAATTTTCTACAAGAAACAGCTGTTTAAGTATTGTTAGTTCCATTTGTTTCAGTGGAAAAAAATTAACTGCAAAAAGTGCAAAAATCCCATGTTATTTAAATGGGAAATGTATTATGATTTAGGCACAGGTTAATGTAAATATTAAGGGCTGGTTTGGGTCTGATATTTTTTTTTAGGTCATAATCTAAAAATTTGAGGGGCGTTTACAGAATAAAATCCAATTTGGGAAATAACGGACACCCTAATATATATATAGTCCTAGTAGTAATTTCTAATAAAACTTATAAGTTTGGCTACTAAGAGGGACACTTAGTATCCAAGCTTATAATGTTAAATCGCCCATAATACTCAGTCGCCCCGTAAGTATTCTGTAAACAATATTCCAATGTAATTTTAGTAATATTAAACTATTTTTTTTTTAATATTTGTCTCTATTATTTTTCTAAGTATCCAAATGTCATTAGGTCCACTCATACAATTACCTAACGCATTGGTATGCCTTTATTAGTGCCTAACAATGAAGATCTCGGTGTATCGTTACATTATATCTAACGTAATCATATGTTTAATTCTTGACAGGACAGTCCCGGTTTCAGGCTGTCTATCCCGTTGTCCCCAACCATAACAAAAATACGAACGTGTTCGATACACTTTTCACATGTCCTTGCTTTCTTTTTAAGTTTTAATTTAATATTATTACCTATTACTGTAAGTGTCCGGTTATGACACAATAAATTAATAATCATATTAATTATATCCTAATTAACACATTAAGCTTTAGTTTTATGTGGCAGGACCACACTGTAGTCAGCCGCGGACCGATTCGCCCGGGGTGGTATTACACTCTCGCAGAAAATCGAAGTCTGAGTAGTAGCAATTTGTTAATGCACTTCGATCCCAAAACCCGAAGCCCAAATTTCTGAGCATGTTGCGTGTGGTGTATTTTTCATTAAAGACCATCTGTTCCATAATGATATCCTTACTATTTTTCAATCTAAGGATGCTGATGTTTCATATGATGCCTCCTAACCTAAAGGCCGTTTTTTTTTGCTCTTTATTGCCCTACCACACCTCGCCCAGCCGGCCGAGGTGACAGAAAGATGGCGTTAGCCCAACTTAACTCATCATCTTCTCAGCTCACATTAGGTCTCACTGCTGGGCTCGAGACTCCTTCGTAATAGTAGGAAAATTGACTATACGAGGTTGGTCAGGCGAGTTGGATTGGGGTTTTATTTTGAGTTTACCTTCTCTTGTTTCCTTTTTATTATATTCTTACCTAGACATCAGACTCTACAATCTTAACATATTTCCACTCTACTCCTTCTACGAACGCTCTATCGACATCTCATAAGAAAATCATAACACTGAAATTTGATATACAATTTTATTTTATTTAAAAACAAATAGACACATAACATAACATAACACAGTATAATTATATGAAGTTTTATTTTTAATTTGTGAGCCATCTATTAGCTGAATGGAGAACTATTTACTATTGAACATCACAACACACCTCAAGGTCTGTACAAGACAGACATCATTCTAAAGTTAAATAGTTTCATAATGTACTAAGAGATGACGCTACTAGTAGTAGCAATTTAGTAGATAATATAAAGATTCCTTAGTTTATTTATCAGCGTAGCTAAATCTTAAAACCGTTTTTTATTCATTTATTTATAATATAACTAGGAGCTTAGAGAGGAGTTAGATTGCAATTGACGACGCCTTCTCTTGCCCGTGGGTGTCGTAAAAGATAATACGATATAATATGCAGATAACATAATTGAAAGATAAGGAAAACTCGAAATGAAACCCTATGCCAACACGTCTGACCAACGTTGTATCGTAGATCAATATCTCTCCCATAACGAGAAGGCCCGAGGTCAGCAGTGGGAAGTATATGGGCTGAAAGGATGATGATAATAAAGATATTTCGATTATCCTGCTGTCCTATTATTAGGTATATATTCATGTTTTTTTTTATTACAAACAAGCAAACAAGTCAATAGCACACTTGATGATATGTGATACTGACACTTATGCACCTTTACTATGCCGCTACCTACCTTGAATAAAGTGAAGGGAGTTTGAATGCGCGCAAAAAGGTTCGGTGATACTCTCAGAAAAATGGGCTTTCGGCTCTCTTTTAGGTGTTCATTTAATTTAAAAATTTTATATATAGAGTCATGTAGGGTAACCGTACGCGGTAAGTGTACGCAGTGAATATTGTGCATATGACATGGCTATGAGCTGATCGAAACCTATAGCGTTTGGTTCGCATTGGACCATTAAGCAAAAGTAACGCGTCCCAGGTTTATCGCTCAAACCAACAGGCACTTAAAAATAAAATTTTGTTTTTGAATGCTTTTCTTATTTTTTTTCAAAAACTTTAATTGGTTGTTTAAGGCATCATAATTAGTTCTAGTTGATGAATAAGTGATCAGGAATAGGAGCAACTAATCAATATTTTATGTAAATTTGTGTATTTAATCTAAGGTAAGTAATATTTTTTTGTGTATAAAATTTATTTATTTCATCGGTTTGGGGTAAGTGTGTTGGTAAGTGTGCGTGTATTATAGTGCGTATACTTACCCTATTAATTTAAAATAATTCGTTTTTATACTTTCCAGACTGAAAATGCCCCGCAAATACATAAGAAAATGCCCCGATCGAAAAGTCTGTACCTACTCAAGAGCAGATTAATGCAGCTAAAAAGTTGATTGAAGAGGAAAAATCGAAACGAACAGTGGCAGAAATTGTTAGCAGCAATGAGAGTACTTTAAGAAAACGTTTGAATCTCAAATTCTTTATTCTTCTCCCCAAAAGAATGAAGGGTGAACTTATAGATGGAGCGCCAACTGGAACAAGAGCACTATTGTCCGTTATGTCAAGAGAAATATGGCGATACAACTGAAGTGTGGATTCGGTGTTCAATATATAAGTCTTGGTGGCTTGAAGCTTGCACCAGCTACGAGAGCAGCACATTAATTTGTGATCTCTGTATAGCAGAAGATTAGTTTTCGATGTGCATACCCTTTGTCGACAGTGCGTACACTTAACCGAACGAGTGCGTACTCTTTCCCACCGATGCGGGTAAGTGTCCGCATTTCCCTAGAAGATTAAAAGTTGCAATAAAAACAACAATTATTATTAGAACAAAAAATATATGTTTTGTTATTACTGTCAAAGATTTATTATATTAGAATAACGTTGCTTTGTTCACTATCACCTGTATCTTTTATTCTAGAAGCAAAGTGCCAAAATTTGCGTACAGTTGCCCCACATGACTCTAGTACAATTTATAACCAGTACCTGAGGTACACTAATATGTTCTCTAAATGTCGGCCTCATAAAAAGTGCTATGGAGGGAGCTATGCTCGGTATATCTTTACGTGATAAAATCTGGAGTACAGAAATCCGTGGCAGAACGAGTGTAACCGACATTGCCCATTGAATTATCACACAAAAGTGGCAATGTATACGCCACATCACTTGTCGAACTGACAACCATTGGGGAAGAAATGTGAGAACCTTTCTCGAGAAAGTGGTGACCACGAATGGGACGCCGCAATGTATGACAACTCTTCACTAGGCGGTGGACTGGCGGCATTTTTAATGTTATAGGCATTGGATAGTAGGTGGCACAGGAGAGTTCTGTGTTGCATTCTCATAGAAGGTATATGTCTAACAGTGAAAGTCTATGGACTGATGGACAAATGGATACACTGGATAAATACTTGTAAAAATAAATAAATGTCTAGTGCATTAAAATCCTCAGACTAGAAAATAAAAATGTGATAAAATCTACTAAAAGACGCCGCAAGAGACGACTAAGGAACGTATTATGCATACTAGCAATCCACCCTCGCTTCGCTTCGGTTATAGGTTATAGTCGTTTTACCCGCGTAGTTCCCGTTCCCGTGGGAATACGGGGATAAAATATAGCCTAGTTTACGCCCTGATATTATAGCTTTCCATTGGTGAAAGAATTTTTGAAATCGGTCCAGCTGTTTTGAAGATTACCCGGAACAAACAGACAGACAGACAGACAGACAGACAAAATTTTTTTAATTGCTATTTTAGGCATAGGTGTCGTGCAAATAACCGTGTGAGCATGAAAAAAGCCTATTATTTTGACATTACAAACAGACACTCCAATTTTATTTATTGGTATAGATAACATCTATGCAAGAGAAGGAAAACTCGAAACAGAGCCCTATGCAAACACGTCTAACCAACGTGGAGTAGCAGGTCAATTTTCCCTCCCATAGTGGAGGAGGTCCGAGTCCAACAGTGGGATGTATATGGGGTGGGATGTATATGGGCTGGGATGATGATGGAGCTAATTGGAGCTAATACTATATGTTGTACGAAGTATAAAATTATACATATTAAAAGACTAAAAAAAAGTGACAGCCCGCTGAGTTTCTTGCCGGATATTCTCAGCTTGTGGCCGCGTTCCAATCTGGTGGTAGATTATTGTATTGTATTCAAACAATGTTTGATCTTGACAATATGTGTAAGTGCTCTTAAGGGGCTTATGCAGAATAAATGATTTGATTTGATTTTATGATAAAAATCTTCCTTTATAAAATTTAAAGTACATGTCACTAAATGACAATGGTGTCCCTGTATAATAAAACACACAAATTTCTTAACATTTCCGTGAAATACGTCACGAGTCATTTGACATTATATAAAATTATCTATTATACCACACCTTGCTGTGTGGTAGCAGCTACGAATTGTACTAACACTTGCGCGTGGGTGTCGTAAAAGGCGACTAAGAGCCTTACACAGACCTGGACCAACTCCATCTGATGCATTCTGATCAACAATTATGTTCCCAAAGAGGGTTGACGTCATGTAGGTGACTGGTGTGGGCAGACTCAATGCTGCGTGTCGACGGCTGTATGCTGGTGTCATCTGGTCGATAGCTCTGTACGGCGCACCAGCGGGATCCCTGACCGTCCGTCTTAGAGCTATTCTGTGGCGTCCACAGAGAGCCATGGCGGTTAGGCCAATACGCGGACACCGCACGGTGGCAACGGAGGCAGCGTGGCTGTTGATTGGGACTCCCCTGTGGACCTAGAAGCGGAGATGCTCGCCGGGCTTTACCGGCGGGTGTCAGAGATGCGAATTGGAGGCGACATGGTCTCGCTTAAGGAGGTTGCCGGCTGGCGGGTCGACGCCCACCGAGATGTCATTGCCCGTTGGGCCGTCCGGCTGGAGAGACATTGGTACGGTGTTAGGACCGTCGAGACCTTCCAGCCGGTGCTGATGGAATGGTTGGATCGACGGCATGGGGCGCTTTCTTTCCAGCCGGTGCAGGCTTTTATTTATCTTAACCACGGCTTCATTCATTCACAGATATGACGCTATATGAAGACTGCTTGCACCATGAGAATTAGTCTTCAAGAGTGGCTTTGCCATTAATTAACCTCCCCCTAAATATTGATTATTAAATATTCATAAGAAATTAATATTTAAAATCTAGAGTTTAATTACATTTATATTACTACAAATACAACTATTTACTTTCTAGCGCGGAACTCGGCTTTTTAATTCAAATATTGAATAATTATATGCATAGTTATGTAGCGTGACAGCCCTGAAGTTGGTAATCGTGGCAATGCCCAGGTATTGCTCTTGTAATCATGTATATATACAGTATGATTAGTAAATATATATCCTTGATATATAGTTTGGAAATTGAATATGTTGTTATTTTCGTCAATTATTTATTTAATGAGTATTTAGTAATAAACTCTTTCATCTAAAAATATATAACGACAGTGCTTCACAATCATGAAAAAAATTCTACACTCAAATAAAATAGACACTGTGTGCTGACTACGAATAGTATCAACACTTACAATGCTTGTGGATGTCGTAAAATATGACTAAAATATGGAACTCGAAAGAAAACTCTATGCCTACTTACCCATCAAATCAAATAATTTTTTCTGTGTAACCATCACTCCCCTAAACTACATTAAACGGAAGGGAGTAACCCGTTTCATCGTCTGACCAGCCTTTGGTAAAAATGACGTCTATAAGCTGAGATGATGATATTTCCTTGTGGTGACGGATTAAGCATATAATTCACCATTTCCTATCTTGGCCGTGGATGTTTTAAAAGGCGACTAAGAGATATAATATGCATTATAACATCTATGCGAGAGAAGGACAACTCGAAACAAAACCCTATATGAACTTGTCTAACCAGCATGGTATAGTAAGGTCATTTTCCTCCCTATTGTGGAGGGAGCTCGAGCCCAGCAGTGGGACGTTTATGGGCCGAAATTATGATGATGATAAACTATCACAATAGTACAAATAGATTTCATTAGACAATTTCTTTATTTAAAATGTTGGTTTTGTACTGCGCTGTCGCTTTATCGTTGCTAGTTTTGCTATAGATGGCAGATCGTCGCATTCCTCAAGTGAAGTTTTAGTAAAAGCTGGAATAAATGTAATCATTATTATATAAGACCTATTCAAGTAATATAACCTACATAAAAATCAATTCTAACCGCATTTATAGTCCATGTGGTAACGGAATATGAATAAAATTCACCACCCCTCCCTCTCTTGCCTATGGATGCCGTAAAAGATGCCTAAGGGATCTTGATCTATGCAAGAAAAGGCAAACTAAAACTAAAACCCTATACCAACACGTCTGACCAGCTTGGTACGGGCGGTTAATTTCCCTCCCATTGTGGCGTAGGCTCGAGCCCAGCAGTGGGACGTATATGAGCTGAAATGATAAATGACTAGCAGCGATAGATATGAGTCATGCTTTATGGTCATCATCATGTCAGCTCATATATGTTCTACTGCCGGGATAGAACGTCTTCTACAAAGAGAGGCAATTTGACCTATTTCATCACGCTGGTAAGACGGATTGCTATAAAATTTTATTTCAAGTTTCTTCTCTTACCTAGATACGCGTATTATATCACTTAGTCGTCTTTTACGACACCACAGATAGGGAGTGCTGATTTGGATTTAGGAAGTGATGAATTATATTCGTAAACAAAGCAGAAGATTATAATCATGTTTATGAAGTCACAGATAAATACAGAAGCATTTGTATATCACTTTAAAACTTACAATATTTAACAAAATACATCAACTTACTTGTATCATATATGCAATTGTACTCTAGAAGGTCACACGTATCGTAAAACCGTCTGTAATTTCCATTTGAATCGATACCACATTTTTCATTGTTATCGTGTATGCATATTCTTGCGGTGTAACATTTCTGTAACATTACATTTCAATAGCTAATTCTAAAAACACGATGTAATTTTTTTTTGAGCAATGACACTTCAAATAAGTTCACTTGTAAAGAAGCGGTGGTTTATATAGCAACATTTCGTTCCGAGGGAAATTGTTCGATTCTCCAAGATAAGTATTTCTCTGTTGGCCGGGAGCATTACGTCGGGACGACCACTAACGACAAGGAATTCAGCACCGATAGTCGGCCCAACGACAAAGGCGACGTGCTACACGTGGGTCATGGAGACACGCGCCATCGCTCTGTCGCCCCGGACGGAGCCAGGGCGGCGGGTGAGCCGACCATGGCCCACCTCCAAAAAAAAGGATAAGTATTTCTCCGATCAATAAATATTCATTCTAATTGTGGGCCCTAAATAATATCTAGTATATTTTAAATCATCATCATTATCACAACTCGTATACGTCCCAGTGCTGGGCTCGAGCCTGCTGTACAATAGAACGAAATTGACCTTCTATGTCACGCTAATCTGACGTGACAAGACATTTTGAGTTCTTTATCTTTGGATAAATGTTATATGCATGCATATAACTATCTAATAAATTTAAACGAGTAATTCTTGTATGTTTTTATATATTCAAAATCTCGGAAATGCACAGAGATTATCATAAAATATGATATGCAAGAGGTTTGGTGGTGATCTAAGGTTTCATCTATAGAAAATATCGTTTTGTCAGTAACTATCGGCATCTAGATATTGTATATTATGTCCCTCAGTCGACACCCAAGGGTAAAGTATGCTTTTCCCTTGTCATTACACGGCCAATGTGCTTTTAAAGCTTCTTATAAATTAGTCTTGAATATTTTTTTTATTTTCATGTGGTGAGGGAGCAAGAATACAATCAGTAGGAGTGAATGATTCAATTTGCAATAAAGATGTACTTTTCTATTCAGGATTCAAATTTATACTACTAGATATGTTTGACTGTCTGTAAAAGACCCATTAGTTTATTTACAATTTTTAAAGTGATACTTTGCGCGTATGAGGGTAATTTTTTCACGCATGAAACGCAATTTAGCGTCACGAAGATGTGCAGCGTTTTATCGAAGAATAGGGATTGAGACCGATTGAGAGAGAGTGAGAGAGGGCGAACATAGCACGAAGCGCAGCCATGGGACGAGAGTAGGGAGCAAGCGAGTGCGAAAGATCGAGAGATTTTTTTTTATTATTTTCTTATTTTTTTTTAATACTGATAAAAAACACATGCAACCAAAGAAGTTTCACTCCTGACATGCGTATTTAGTACTCACGCTATATTTTTTTTTATCATAAAGCAGCTATATACAGCATAATATTGATTTGAATATAAAGAAAAACCAATAAATTGTATAAAATACTTACTTTATTTATGTTTTTAGCTTCTGAATGGCAGTTCATCAACATCATTATTATCTCTGTGAAGCATACGTTATTAATTTCTCAGAATCTTTCCATCAACCTGTAAACGTTCACTGCAGGTCACCCTAAGATAATGACACTCAGAACGGTCCTGTGTCACCTGCATCCAACAGTTCCGATACGACTTTTAAAATGTCGTTAGCCCACCTAATGGAGAATCGTCTCGTATCGTATCATCGCATTTGTGATCGCCACTTGAGAACCTTTCTTCCCCAACGGTTGTCGGTTCCACAAGCGATGTTGCCTATCCATTGCCACTTCAACGTGCTGATTCTTCATGCCAAATTGGTTACACCCGTTCTTCTACGGATTTCCGTATTCCACTTACAAAACAACCAAGCTATCCCTCTTCATACCACATTATTGTTCTCCATACCACGCTGAGCGATTTTCAGCCTTTTTTATGAAGGCGATATTAAGAGACCACGTTTCTGTGTCACAGAGCATCGCTGGTAATACACACCGAGTGATTTGTTTTAAATAACCACATACACGCATCTAGCAACTTATCACTATCAGCTGTCTGAACAGAAAGTGACTTTAAAAAAAAATAGCACAATGGCATTTTGATCATTCATTTAGTTACACTATTTATAACTCAAGAATGGCTGTACCTATTTGGCTGAAAATTGGTGCGGAGGTAGCTTTAAACCCGGAGACGGACATAGGATACTTTTTATCCCGATCGATCGCGTACCCGTGTGACGTGACATAAAATGTCAATAAACATAGTAGGTATAACAAAAACGCAAATGACAGCTAAACTTAATTCTGTCTATAGTTAAGTATGTATTGGAAATTTGATAATTATAATGTTCTCAGAAATCAATAATCATTCATTTGTATTCTCTTTGAATCATCATTAACAATGCCGCGACCAAGACGATCGAATCTTACCGGACAAATCTGTAATGGTTCTCCTAGAGACTATGTTTTCGGAAATTTAGAAAATATATTTACGAAAAAAATCGGTTGTCTGTAAAGTCGCTTTACTGACGATAGTTGAACGTGACGACGTCATAAGAAAATACTGATGGAATGGTTTCATTTTTCAAAAGAAAATTTTAATTTAATTCATCATCATCTTGCTCTTATCCCAATTACTTGGGCTCGACGCAATATGTCATCTGTTTTGCCATATTGCAAAAAGTTTCGGCAATGACTTTTATGACCGGCCGCCTTCCTGACGTCAACCCTCCTTGGGAATGCAATCGTTGACCCAAATGGTACCAGATGGAGTCTGTCCGGGTCAATCGAGGGCTCTTGGTCGTCTTTTACGACACCCACGAGCAAAGCAAGGGTTGGTAGTATTCGAAGCCGCTACCACACAGCACAAATTTTAATTTAATTGTTTGATAGATATTTTGTATGGATCAAGCCTTAAATGGAACGCCTCAGAGCGAGGTAACGCCGCATGCGTCATGTTTTTCATGTGTGCAGCCGGCTCCGTCGAATTATAAGACGTTGTCACATCAAAAATATGGTACGAAGTTCGCCGGGTCAGCTAGTACTAATTATTTTTCCGCGTGTCGAGGAGTTAAGAGTTTCGTAGTCGCCACCTGTGTTACGTGGGAGTCCAAAAAATCAATCAAGCAACTAAGGGGATAGGGAGCACAAATAAATTTTATATCAGTAGATACAAAATAAATAACTCACCGAATATCAATACAATGTAACGCATTTCAAAATTATATACGTAAGTTAAAGTTTTATTGACTTCGGGCATTACAAAACTATAAATTTTAAATTGAGTTATATTTTTATATACCTATAAATTGTTTGGTTTCGTCTAATAATATTATATTCTTAAAAGCTTTTATTTAACTTGCCCTGTTAGCATGTTAGTATGGGACAAATCTTGCGAGTTAAATTAAAACCATTTGCTGTCGTTAGACTAAGTTGAAATTTGGTTTACTTACTTAACTTCGGTGACAATGTAATAGTATGGCACCGTAAAGCTGGTCTCAAGATGGCGTCGGAAGGTGGCCATAGGATCTCCTAAACTAAACAAGATAAAACTGTCGAGTTTGGACTCGTTTGAATAGTCTTGAAAAGCACTTTTTCTCCGTTTTAGAGCATTTAAATAAAGCTTGTTTTTTAAGAAAATAATTAATTAATATTTTATTAGGAACCAAGGCGGTGATTATTTATTCCTGTAGCATTCCTCTTATGTTCTCAATTACTTACTTTCTACTACTACCACTTTCACTTATTTATAACTATCAACCCACCCTCGCTTCGCTTCGGTTACAGTCGCCTTACCCGCATAGTTACCGTTCCCGTGGAAATACCGGGATAAAATATAGCCTATATTACTCAGGAATAATGTAGCTTTCCAATGGAGAATGTAGAAAGAAAAAAAATTATTGAAATCGGCACAGTAGTTTTTGAGTTTATTCATTACAAACATACACACACACAAAAATATTTCCTTTTATAATATTACTGTAGATAAACTGTTTGGCAAAACTTATATCTGTAAGAGAATTTTAGCCTTTTGTTTATATATTTAAGAGACAAGATTACAAAACAACGTTATTAAAATTTATTAAAATGTAATTAAAATTTAATTAAAATTTTCCTAAATTTTAATATTTAATATATTAAAATTTAGGAAAATTTTAATTAAATTCCACGCCATCTTGCCTGTGGATGTCGTAAAAAACGACTGAGGGATATACTATGCATATAGCATATGTACAAGAGAAGAAAAACTCGAAATAAAACCCTATACCAACACGTCAGACCACCATGGCATAGCAGGTCAATTTCCTTATTATTAAGGAAGAGCCTCGATCCCAACAGTGGAAAGTGCATGAAATGAAACGACGATTTTTTGAAAGATGATAACACAATGATTATACTACAATTTAATCTTCCATTTGTTTTATCTATACCAATAAATAAAATTGGAGTGTCTGTTTGTAATGTCAAAATAATAGGCTTTTTTCATGCTCACACGGTTATGTGTATGCCTAAAATACAGATTAAAAAATTTTTGTCTGTCTGTCTGTCTGTTTGTTCCGGGTAATCTTCAAAACGGCTGGACCGATTTCAAAAATTCCTTCACCAATGGAAATATCAGGGAGTAGCCTAGGCTATATTTTGTCTCGGTATTCCCACGGGAACGGGAACTACGCGGGTAAAACGACTAAAACCGAAGCGAAGCGAAGGCGAGTTGCTAGTTATTAATACAAAGACCTATAGAAATACTAAACCTTTTAATAAAAAAAATAATATGCATAAAAGTTTCTTGTGCTATCAGTAAATAAAAACTTCTATGTGTAAAACTATTATAAATTCAGTCCCATAGTAGTAAAATAACTTGTTAATATTTACTGAAACTAGTAGTTTATATTTTATTGTATATTGAAAGGACACTTTAAACTCATATATGGTTATATAAGTACTGTTATTCTTATGTTATTCTTATGTTATTCTTACGTTATGTTATTTTTTAATCGTACATGAATACGTATATCTACATTAAATTAATTATAATTTCGATGGCTCTATTATATATTACCCATACGGAGTCCAGAAAACATAAAAAGGTTTGTGGGGTTCCATTTTCCTTACCACAAAAGGAGGCAAGTCATATCTTCTTTTATCTTAATACTAGCAACCCGCCCTCGCTTCGCTTCCGTTTCAGTCGCCTTACCCGCGTATTCTTTTAAAATATAGCTTATGTTACTCCCTGATATTATAGCTTTCCATTGGTGAAAGAATTTTTGATGGTTTAAGCGTGAAAGCGTAACAAACAAACTTGCTTTCGCATTTATAATATTAGTAAGGATGACATATCTCCTTACTCTTATTAAACAACCAGAAGTCAGAATGAAATATTAATTATTTTAATTAGTTCGTAAGAACATAATAATCTATTTAAATAATCACTAATGTTATTAATAATATATCTTCATCGCCACGTGTTAACTCTTTTCAATAATTGGTAATTAACTCATCTTCGGGTACCATTAGATATCTGGTGGAGCCATTTTTATTTGAGATCATTATATTTAAGAAAAGATCATTTTATTTATTGTCTTCCTTCAAAAGGACATCACATTTCTATTACTCACTAAATGTGCTGTTTAAAACTGAGTTTCTTGCCGACTCTTCTCAGTGGAGTAAACGTAACATTTACAATATGTATGTAAGTACCACCGCGGGATTTACAAATAAAAAGAATTTAAATGTAAATTTAGGCTCCATATTAGATATGAGTCTCTTATTAAGATTCCCTTCACCATGATAGGTCGGAGGTATTTTACATTTTTTACCCGACTATGTTATATCTACCGTATATAGGCTGTTTCTAACCTCATTAAACTTTCTTCTATACAGAATCCTTATTTTTACGTCTCTTGCAAGATTATATTCTTACTTCACTCAGTTACCTCTCATGAACTACATAAGATAAGATATAAAAATGTAATTTGTACATAATTTGTACTCGAAATCTAATACCACACCGATGACTTAACTCGTCCACCGAATAAAGGAAAGAAAATACATAATAGTTGAGAACTGTTCTCTAATTTTCAGGCATACTGCTTATTTTCATTAAGCTGTATACACACTAAGAAACGTTTATGTGGTTTAGAGCCGAGGACTACGGAAGTTCGCTGGTTCTTGGATAAATGTGATCTTTATGAATTTAATTGTGAATATAAAACGGGTGAGGGTTTAATAAATTAATTTTCTTTGCGACTATTATTCTCTAAGTAGCTACAATTTATTGTATGAAAAAAAAAACTACTTTACACCGTATGGTAACCCGCGCGCCGTCCTTTCATCGCCCCGGATGGACTGGACCGCGCGTGCGCTTACCATAAGCCCACCCATAAAAAAAAATGTAACTCGTATGATCAGTGTAATTTAGGTCGATTTTCCTTTTAATGTGGGGAGGTTCGAGCCTAACTGTGTTGACGTATATGGTTTGTAACCAAAAGGAAGACGGTATATCATTTATTCATCATGTTAGCTCATACACGCTCTGTTAGGCTCGAGCCTCCTCCTAGTGAGTCCCACTGTTGGGCTTAAGACTTCTCTACAATAGGGAAATTCACCTACTATACCAGGCTGGTTACATGTATTGATATGCATACTAACTACTTATATGCATATTTAATCACTTAGTCGTCTTTTACAACAACCCCGGGTAAGAGAAGGGATGTGGAATTGTGATATTACTCTGTCATCACACGGAAAGAGAAAGTTCAATGAAAATGAAAACATCGATATTTTTTTTGAAAGTAAAGAACGGGTGTAACCGACATAGCACTAAAAATTAGCACGCTGAAGTAGCAATAGGCAAGCCACATCGCTCGACGAACCGACAACGGCTGGGGAAGAAAGTTTCTCAAGTGAGAATTCTTGACCACGTCTCGGACGACGCAGTGTAGGACCCATTAGGTGGACTGACGACCTATTGAAAGTTGCTGGGCGTTGTTGGATGCAGGCGGCACAGAACAGCTCTTTGTGGCGTAACATGAGGGAGGCCTACGTCCAGCTGTGGACGGCGATAGGCTGAAATGATGATGATGAAAGCACTCTTATATTGTGTATATAAGTATACCACCTAATATGTAACTTAACATAAATATAGTCAAGGTTATATCAAATATAAAACATATATAAAATTTGATGGCAGGTTTTAGTAATCAGACATTAATTTTTCACCATTATATAAAACGCACAACTGTGCAATAATGGCGCGGTTTCGCACTATATATTACGTAAAATTGCAAATAAATTAATTTCGTAATTTCAAAGCAAATAATCTCTATATCTTTATCGATCATGCCTAACGATAAAACGTTAAAATCTATAAGTTATTTATTGATCCAAAAGACACAGTTCTGTACAAATTTAAATTATAGCGCAAATAGAATTACTAGTAATAGATAGCGCCACCTACTAGATGTAGGCATTGTTTTAATGATCTGAAACCATCTTCACGTTATTGCCTTTCTTAAGGTGCCATTCCAACCTCGGCTACAGGCTGTGGATGCAAGCAGCACATGCGGCGGCTGCACGAAGCTGGCTGTGGCTGCACGACTGGTTTTCTATGTAGTAGTATGGATTTCTATGAAAAACATTCCGAGCGCGGCTGCTGCTGCACGTGCTGCCGAGCCTCGGCTGCATATCGATGCGCACGTAGTTACGTCACTCCAACCTGTTGAGACAAGTCCCAAGTAGTCGCTATTCGGGGCCAATCTCACCAAACTTAATTTGCAATCAAATTAGCGCTCATATTGGATAAAATTTTTATCGGCTCTCGATATTTAGATTTAGCATCAATACTTATTTAAAAAAAAAAGAGATTTACGGAGGCTGAAGAAGACCAGTTAAGTAATCTTGTAACTAATATCCTGTTCTTGTTGATACAAGCCACATGAAATATAAGAATAATGTGGCTAAGATACTGTCTGGAAGGAATTAGACGCAGCCTGCCACAGCACGTGCAGCCAGCCTCGGAATCACTACCGGCTGCGAATGCAGGCAGCGGCTGCGTGTCATGCGTGTGCTACCTGCATCCGCAGCCTGCATCCGCAGCCTGCAGCTGAGCTTGAAATGGCATCTTTAGGAAACCGGTTTAGGGTACATCAGTTGGATGCTTACAAAATATATATACGGACTATAATCCACGTAGAAACATTTTTTTGTATTTCATATATGTATATATTAAATAGATTTAAAAACAATAAAAATTATATTGAGGAAAATAAATAAATTATTTATTTATTTATTTTATTTTTATACATTATGAATTAATTACGCTTATACTACATCAATCATTAATCATCTCAGACCACAGGCAATAAACTATTAGACTCGGGCATCCTCCGTTGTGACAAAATTGACCCACTATACTTCGCAGACGTGTTGACCTAGGGTTTCTGCCAAGTTTTCTTTCTCTTGCACTAATATTATCTGCATATTATATCCCTTCTTTTACGCTACTCATAGACAAAAAAAGCATGAAGAATTATATGTTTACACAGGAATCACGCAGAGTATATACGAAGAATTTTCTATTATTAGCAATTGAAATAAAATATAAGTATTATAATTTCAGCATTTGAAAAATCAAGTAGTTCTAAATGCAAGGATGTGCCACAAATTTAATAGGTGAAGAAATAAGTAAATACAACTCTGTAAAATTTTATCCTTATATTTCTGAATGTTTTGGTATTATGGATTATCTATTTTATTCAATTAATAAATTGTCGTATAGTAGGATGGCAGGTATGTGCTAGAACAAAATCTGAAAATAAAACAGGCGAGCTTTACATTAGATTACGACTTCAAATTGTGTGTTAGCTTGACGTTGATTAATTACTATACACTAACAAAATTTAGATTATTTCAAACGACCTAAACAGTTACACTAAGATCACTAATCTTAAAAAATAAAATTTCTATTCTAATCTATAAGTGAATCTCTTACTGTATTTATAATAGCAGTTAACATGCAGCATATGGCAAAAGTCATCAAATTGCCCATATCCAAAATTATCGTCAAATCCACATACAGAATTTATACTCTTTTTACAAAGCATCGCAATTTCACACCAAGCACTTGATTCTATTCTATTTTGCTGATCTGTTTCTTGATCCACATCAAATAATCGTCGTTGAGGCTAAAAATACAGAAATTACTGTACCTCAATATACCTACGTTTCAAATAGATGGAACGAGCGTAATTTGTTTACGAATGTTACATTCTGTGTGGTGACAGAGTAAGTATACAATTCACTTCCTTATCCCGTGGATGTCGTAAAATACGTCTAAGGAATTAGAATACGCAGATAACATCTATACAATAGAAAGAAATCTCGAAATAAAACCCTATACTAATCAGTGTGGTGTAGTAAGTCAATTTAACTCAATTGTGGAGGAGTCTTGCCTAGTGGTGGGACGTATGTGAGCCGAGATGACGATTTTACAAAACTACGAAATTCCAAAAATATAAGTTTAATATACCATAATTTTTAAATTAATGTGATACATTTAAATAAATTATTGCTACTGATAAATAAACATAGGATCGAAAAATAAAACTAAAATTGAAAACTCTTTAAAATTCACATTATGTTTACCTTCAAGGGATCAACCTCTACTAGAGGCATAGGGTCTGGATCACTATGGATTTCCTTCAAAAATAGGTCTGTGGCTAATTTCCCATATATGGGAATATTCTTACCGGCTTTTAAAAAAGGATTATCTACTGCCTCACTGTTTCGGCGTGTTTGCTGCTTCACTCTTTGAGGGTCAATTTTTATTGGTATTTTAGGCGGTTCAAGAGTTTTGCTTAAGTGATCAATTAGCTTTTTAATCAGCTCTTCTTGATGGTTGGTGGCTTTCACTATATATTCAAGAGCTTGGGTATGTTCCGCTAACTTTTCTACTATATATTCATTTATATCTTCTGATAAATATTCTGACGTATCTCGTTTTTTTATGTTCTGGTAAAAATTAAAAAAGGTTCTTAAATCTATTTTAAATACTAAAGGTGCGAAAAGTTGGCAACAAGTGTATAAGTAAGTGACCATATTTATTCTCACCTTTGGGGCTGGAATTGGGTATACAAGAATATCATCCAAAACATTCAGATCTTGCATATTTATGTAAACAGCTAACACCAATACTAACCCACCTATAAATAAATCATAAAATTAATTAATTGTATTATTCTTTCGATACATTCCTTTCCCCTTTTTCTTACAGCCGTCTTTTTACTTCAAATACACGTTAAATACAACCATAAACCATCTATAGAATAAATAAAGTTAAATAATGTTATTTAACTATAATGGTTAGGGGGCCATGGAATCAAGGAACCATGAGGAATTCGGTTGGTCAGGCCAACTGGTAACGGAGAGATATTGCGGTAAGTTATGAGGCTGCACGCCGTCCAGATAAATGTTCAGACGAAAAAGCGGCAGAGTGTTCTAAAATTTGGTTTTGAGTTCACCTGCTTTTAAATTAATACTTTTAAACTATTATGTTTCTTGTCTCTGACGACACTTGCAGGAATAGGTGCACATCTATCTGTCCAAGATGATATGGTGCCCGATTTGCTCACCCACTATGAACAGGCTGCTATTCAATAATGGAATATTAATAAGCTCATAAGAAGAGGCAAGAGAATTTAAAATATAGAAAACTTTTTGACTGAACAGATGGTGTAGTTATCTAACTATTGGCCCCATACCTAGTATTGATTACCACATTGAAATTTGCGCAAATCACTGTTATAACTCGTATAACCATTATTTGAATGTTTGTAAAATCTCGCACGGTACAAAAATGATTTCTTAATGCAAATGTTATATCAATAATAAAGGTAAATCAATATTATTCATTAAATTCCTCTTTATGAAATGTCTGCATTTCTGTTTATTTATTTTGTCAAGCCCCCTTCCTCAATCAAGCATTTGAATCTCGGACGATACTAGTAAAAGCATCATGATTATGCAACTAGCCATGTACCCCTAATAAAAATTGCATGTAAAATTTATTTTTGTAGAATATATCTCACCTATAACAACAGGCTTCATAGTTCCTTCATTGCAGTAAAGCCACATCAAAATCACCAATTTATAGACAAGGTAATTGAGTGCGCAAACAATTTTGATCGTAGTAACTTACTTTGGCATTATTTTCAAGTTATCATTCTTAATCATATATTACAACTTAATCTGATTCAATATTACCTAATATTTACTTTAATTTCAACATTATATCGACTTTTAATATTTGTTTTCTTTTACCAGCCATGGTTGGGTTTGAGCTACCTCTATAATAAGAAGCAAACTACCTTACAATACCACGCTTACTACAGAGTAAAGCATAGAGTTTATAGAGAAATGCATTCCTTACAAAATTACACAATTATGGATATTACGGTTTTTTATATAAATACTTATTATATTTATAATAACAATAAAAATTATTTTAATTGTATTTGATATTTTTTTTTATTGCCAACGGTGGCAAACGAGCAAGCAGCACACCTGATGGTAAGTGAAACTGCTGCACATGGACCTTTGCAATACCAGGGGCACAGCTAGGCCGCTGCCTACCGTGAAAGAAATACTCTTCTTAAACCTCGTTTAAAGAAGGACATGTCATAGCGCTCGGGAAACACAGCAGCAGGTAGTTCATTCCAGAGCTTGCACGTACGTGGGAGAAATGATCGCTGGAAACGTACAGTTGAAGACCATAACGTTTCCAGGTGAAATGGATGAACCCTGCTACGATGTCGAGTGGTACGTTGGTAGAATGGTGACGGTGGTACCAAGTCAAACAGTTCCTCGGAGCACTCCCCGTGAAAGAGTCGGTAGAGTACGCAGAGTGACCCAAAGTCTCTCCGCTGCTCCAGCGACTCCAATCTGTCCGTAAGATTGGGATCCCCGACGATTCGAACAGCCCGTCTTTGCAGGGAGTCAAGTGGGTCTAGCTGATATTTGGGCGCACCTGCCGAGAGATGTGAGCAGTACTCCACATTAGAACGAACTTGTGCTGTGTATAGCACAAGACGCTGTCTCGGTGTGAAGTACCGCCTGGCTCTGTTCAGGACGCCCAACTTTTTGCTTGCCAATTTGGCTTTGTCCTCCAAATGACTCCCAAACTGGACTTTGCTCGATATTTTGACGCCGAGAATCCCAATACTCTCAGAAATTGGGAGAGTTACTCCTTGGAACTGTGGCGCCATGACAAACGGGTCCTTCTTTGCAGTGAACGCGCAAACTTGTGTCTTTGTGGGGTTGAACTGGACTAGGTTCCGTTCACCCCATTCCGAGGCCCGCCCCAGAGAGCGCTCGACTTCAGACACAAGTTGAACCCTTCTTTCCTGAGTACCACTCAGTGTACCGCTCATCACCCGTGCTGTCATCCGCATAGCAACGCATACTCTCGATAGAGAGCATGTCATTGATATGCAGGATAGACAACGTCGGGGAAAGCACCGAGCCTTGTGGTACACCAGTATTAATGGTCATGGTATCGGAGCAGGAGCCATCTACGACGACTTTTATACTCCGACCATCCAAAAAGCTGGCGATCCAATTACAGAGTCCATAGGTGATAGGCTCTACATTAGTTTTCTACATCACTGTTAGATTTTGTGCTATTAGCACACTAATAATCAATCCTATTCAATCCAATATTCCTAAGACCTGCTCTCAATTGAAGCCCATCAAGCTCACATCAAATATTTGGTAATTCGTCATGCACACTGAACTTAACACTTAACTATTTATCAAAACATCTATTGAGCAATTTATAGACATGATCACCCCGTTGTCACGTAATTACTTATTCTGGCAACTTTTTCAGTCTTTACATCTTTGCATCCTGCAAGGCAAAACTTAACTGTCTTCATCGAGTTCGAAAACCACTATCGAGTTTTCTTATTTTTAAATTTATTACTGAATAACATATACTTACATACATTTCTGTTAATATACAAGATAATATCACTTAAATATAGTAATTTAAAAATTAAAGAGAAAAAACGAGTAACTTGTGAAATATATGAAAATTCAATGTTCCATTATTCCATAAAAACATAAGCTAGTCCAAATTTCTAACAAAATTCATCGTTTTTCTTTCTCCAATTTGTGTTATGCAAATGATCAAGACTATTGAGTCACAGTTCAGCTGTTAAATATGATTTATATTTATATTAAGCATACCTATTAAGATTAAGTAAAGGATATTATTATGCTTCTCTTTTAATTAATCATTTTTTAATCCGTGTCATTATGGCTATTTTATATTCAACTAGCAACCCGCCCTCGCTTCACTTCGGTTTCAGTCGTCTTATCCCCGTACTTCCCGTTCCCGTGGGAATACCGGGATAAAATATAGCCCAGTTTACTCCCTGATATTATAGCTTTCCATTAATGAAAGAATTTTTGAAATCGGTCCAGCTGTTTTGAAGATTACCCAGAACAAACAGACAGCCAGACAGACTAAAAGTATAAAGTGTATTTTAGGCATATGTTTAGTGCAAATAACCGTGTGAGCATGAAAAAAGCCTATTATTTTGACATTACAAACAGACACTTCAATTTTATTTATTGGTATAGATTTATTGTTAGCAGTACCGTGTGATAACGGAGTAAGAATGTAATTAACCACTGCCCGTTCGTGTCGTAAAAGAAAACTGAGGATCGCAATCTGCAGATAATATCTAGGCAAGAGAAGTAAAACTCGAAATAAAACCTTATGACAATCCGCCTAAACAGTGTGATGTACAATAGGTCACTTTCCCGAGATAGAATATATGTATATTTTTTTTATTTACTCGAAATAAAAAAGAAAGGAAAATATTATTGAACAAAATCTCACAAGCAACACCCGATCAGCAGTTAACTACTAACGGGAAGGGAACGACCCGCTTTACGTAGCTACCGCAAGCAGAACCTTGTTCAGTGAGCATGACCAAACCATAAACTGCGAACTAGTAGGTATGCTAAAAAGACCAAGACCTAAATTCGTCATGCAAAACACGCTACGCTGTACAAACATAAGACTAAGAACAAGAAAAAAAACTGCGAATTCTTACAAGAAACAGCGCATAACGCTGTAACCATTACAATAACAAAATTGCTGAATAAGGAGCTGCTCATAACCATTCTGTATTGTCATCTAAATAATCCGAAATTTTATAGTAGCCTTTTCTACAAAGTCTACTCTTGATAGCCTTTTTAAACTTAGTCATTGGCATGTCTTGAGCTGTGACGATGATGATGATATTTTGTTATTAAATGTGTGATTGTGTAATACTCAATGCCTTATTTTTCACTATATAGGTAAATATATTTATTTTAATGCAATAGGAACATCTACCAAATCTTGTATAATATTTGATTTTTCTTTCTTTATCAAATACATCCTTAAAAAAGGACAGTAGATTTTTGGTAATATTGCAAAAGTTTTATTAAAAACCTGAACTGTATTAATGTTATAGTTATAATTCAAGGTAAACTGAGTAACTGTACGATATTATATTTTATATTTTGCTATTAGTTAACAAAGGACATAACGACGCTATTCCTAGAAGTTTGACTCAACTATTGATTCGCGTATGAATCAGACAATTTCTAGGAAATCGTGTCTCATGGAAGACGGGCATAATAACTAAGGGGGCAAAATAACCATCCTTATCTCCGCCCATCATTACTGCTAAAGGGGAGTAAATTATACTTTTGTTAGCGATAGTTCAGTATATTTGCAGTAATTACTAATCTCAAATCAAGATTTTGAAGATTAAACGGAGCAAACAAACAAAAATTTTGAAACTGCTTTTTAGTAGAGATCTGTCGGCTAGTCGGCGCCGACTATCCGGCCTCTTACTTTGTATGTAATTCTCAATAACATATTCTAAAGTGTGTATGTGTGTATGTATGTGTATGTGTGTTTCTCAAAAAAAGAGCGTGCGTACAAAATACACATGTCAGAAGTGAAACTTCTTTGGTGCCACGTGTTTTTGTCAATATAAGAAAAGATAAAAAAAAAATGAAAAATGATAAAAAATATTGAACGCTACTCGTTGCTAACGCTCGCGCTGGCCTGTAACAGGTATACTACGCGCATGCGTTCGAATGCTACGCATTCACTCTCACTTTATCTCTTTCTATTCCCGTAGCGTTAAACGGATCGAATTTACAATTTTGTATAGAAATCGTCTTCCAGATGCGTACGATTCGATGCGGTCAAGTGTGCGAGGTTTCATGAGATTTCATATACAGAATTCTAAAATTCATTTCGTTCAACTCGTTCGGCGCGGATAAGTGTGCGTTCACCTTTAAGGCAACCCTGTTGGAAGTCGCATTAGAAGCTTCACTTCAAAAATCTATACCTAAGACTTTCTTTTAGACATGATAAAATTATGATTAAGGTCTATCGCTTTAATGAACAATAACAATATTACAGTCCCATAACCTATTGTATTCCCTCCCCAGAGACATTGGGCCGACACCTAACACTGAATCCTTGATGTCCGTGGAGGCAGTGGGATGTAGGGACGGGACTATATTGTAAATCAAAGACGAGTTTACAGATTGAAGCTTGGTTTAATACTCCCTCTTATAATAATGATACATCACCATCATCATCATTTCTGCCCATACACGTCCTACTGTGAGACTCGAGCCTCCTCCACAATAGGAAAGAATTTGACCTAACTATACCATACTGGTCAGTCAGGTTGGTGTAGCATCTCATGCATAGATGTTATATGCGTAATATATCCTTTAGTCGTATTTTACGACATCCACGGGCAAGATAGAAAGTGGTGAATAGTATTCTTACTCCGTCACCACACGGACTTAATAATGATACATCCTATCCTATCCTATCCTACTAATATTATAAACGCGAAAGTTTGTGAGTATGTATGTGAGGAAGTGAAGATATTTGTTGCTCTTTCGCGCAAAAACTACTGAATGAATTTTGATTGAACTTCATAATAATATAACTTACATATCAGAATAATACATAGGCTATAATTTATCTCGACATTCCCACGGGAAGGGGAACTATGCGGGTAAAACCGCAGGGCACTGCTAGTACCCTATATATTACTTAATTACTACGTCACAGGGCCTTGTGCGTGAATCAGCTATAAGTAAACGAATCGTCACGAAAATTGCCAAACATCGCAGAAACCATGATCGGCTGGGCCGATTAGTCGACACATACCTATCTAGTTTTTAGGCATAGGTGTCGTGCAAACAATCGCGAAAACCTGAAAAAAGCCTATTATTTTGACATTCCAAACAGACACTCCAATTATATTATTTTTTAAATAGATAAATATAATATTATCAATGAATGAGCAATATTAAACAAATATGAAAGGTAAAACAATACTCGCATTATCAAATAATAATGTTAAAATGATATTTATACAAACTCAATATGTATTATTCTACTCAGTATGTATTTTGTTTTCTTTATATGGCAATGATTCTTTGTTATATTATGTCAGCTTTTATGAAAATTATGTATTATTTATTATAAGAATTCAATACATAATATATTATTACCAAATATTTTAATAGTGCCTACTTGAACACTGCTATATTATATTGATTTCGACTTATTTTAAGAAATATTAAGAAGTCTAATTCAATGCTCAAATACCATACATGTGTGTGCGTGCGCATACGTGTGCATGTGTATACGTGTGGGTGTGTGTTTGTGTGTGCATGTGCGTGCGTGCGCCTGCGTGTATGACGTTATCAGAGATTCAAAATGCGCGAGTAAATGCGGAGACCGAAGCGAAGCGAGGCCAGATCTCTAGTATACTATAATTAAAACATTATATTCCTTATCCTTAAAGAGGCCTATGAATGGATGAAGGTAGGATTTAGTTTGTATCTAATATAGAATAGGGCGGACCTTGAAATGGAGTGAATCGTAATTCTCTCCTAAATTCAAAGACTTAATTGAGTATTCTAGTTTGCCCACAAGTTTCATGGAATAAAATAGTAATCTAAATAAGTACAATGAGCCGATCTTACTATTATGTATTTACCTATAATCAGTTCTCAAGTGAAAGCGTTTCTATAGAATTAGAGGATGTTTAGCGAAATGCATAAACAATAGACGCGTATTTTAAGTGATAGTGCGCCGTAATATTGTCAGTTCTAGAATATTCTTCGTGAGAGTAGACTTAAGCCGTTGATATAATGTTTAAAAGCTTTTTAGGTAAGATATTGATTCTATTTTAGAAATACAAAATATTATAATCAGATTTAAATATTATTTAAAAAGACTTTACGATTTAAAATAAATTCATTAAGTTTTTTTTACGACAATGTGGCCCAACGAGAAGTAAAACATAAATAATTGTTTCAGTATTTTTATTCAGCGTTATAATATTTGAAGCAACCGCCCACGGACCCCCTAAGGAGCGAGATAATGAAGATATCGCGATGGGCCGGAAGGTAAATGTAATCTACCTCTTTCTTACAAACCTATTATATCTAAATTAAATTTTTCATAAGCCCTTAAAATTCCGTAAAGTTTAAATTTCACGAGTATCTTCATTCGTAATTTTATGATGGAAAATAACCTCGAAGGACTTAAAAGCCTAAGGGATTTTTATATATATTATGTAGGATAATTTCATATGCAGCTAAAAGAAGTAGGTCGTCCTGTCTCGTCTCAGCTCATAAATGTCCAACTGCTGCACGAGTCTCCTCCCCGATAGGAGGTAAATTGTCCTATATGCCATGTCGGTATAGGGTTTTATTTCGAGTTTTCCTTCTCTTGCACAGACCTTATACGCATATTATCCCTTAGTTGGCTTTACGATAACCACGGGCAAGATAGGGAGTGGTACCTATAGTTTCATTATGAATCTCATTCGTAGATATTCTATAGTCTCAGATATTCTGTTTTGATTGATGTTACCGGGTTTTTAAATGGTTTTATTTAGCTTACCCCGTTTGTTTATTTTTTTCTTTGTTGGGTCAAATTTAGTAATTGAAATTTCACCCTCTTCCTGTCAACCGATTGATCTAAAATTTGGTATACGCCTTTGGGTTTGGTGACAATATAATTATGTATAGTCAATATTTTTGTAAATTCAAGATGGCCGCCGTTACAAAATGGCGAATAACGTATTTTTTTTTCAATCCCATCAATATGGATATCAAATGAAAGGACTTGACAAGTGAAATACAATGCACTATACAAATTTAAAATCTAAGATGGCCACCGCTACAAAATGGCGGACAACCTATTTGTTTTTCAGTCCCATTAATATGGGTATTAAATGAAAGGGAGGACACGTAGAATACAGTGCTCTATACAAAATCAATATAAAAACTAAAAACTTGAAAATAAAAAAAGGAAAAAAATAATTTTTAAATTAAACGGTTTTATTGTAAACAAACAGTAAAAATAAAATCGTGGGGCACGTCAAATATCTACAATCGTCGATTAAAATGTTTGTATTGTAGTGTCCCACGATTTTATTTTTACTGTTTCTTTACAATAAAACCGTGTAATTTAAAAATTATTTTTTTCCTTTTTTTAAATCATCTATTTGCCTGGTGAATCCTCATCCAATTTACAGGGCTCCCGTGGGCAGATAGGACTGATAATCTGTAATAAATCCAATAATCCAATAATACTTTTTAAAGCTCAGAATTACACGATCAGCAACGCATTGACACTATTATACACCTATCAACAAGCTACTTTTTTACGTTATTATATTTTTAGATGGGCCCCAAATGGTGCAACATGGCAAAAGTTTGCAACCATGACAGAATACCGATTTGCGGTGTATCGCACGCGGGAGACATCATGGGTTTCCGTGACCTGTGTGACATGTTCGACTTTAATTGTATTCGAAGGAGGAGTAAGTTAATTTCACCATAAAATAATATAAACTATCTAACCATCCAGCAATCCTCATCCACCGTTGAGCATAGGCCTCCCCAATAAGGGATAATGCTATAATCTCCATTCTCGATAGGTGGATTGACGGTCACAATTGGTGTTATAACTTGCCCATGGAAAAATACAAGAAAGTGGCCCATTTTATTTCGTCACCATGTTGAGACACCAAAAAAAAATTTTACAAAAATATTTAATGAGTATTTTAAGTATAATTTTCTCCACCATCCATATATCTACGTCCCAATACTAGGCTCGAACTTCCTACATAATGGAAAGGAAATTGACCTACTATACCAAGCTTTCCGTGTGGTGACGGAGTAAGAATACAATTCACCACTTGCCGTGGATGTCGTAAAAAACGACTAGGGGATATACATATATGGTATGCACGTGGCATCTGTGCAATAGAGAGAAAACTCGAAATGAAACCCTATACCAACATGTCTGACCAGCATGGAATAGTAGGTCCAATTCCCTCCCATTGTGGAGGAGGCCCGAGCCCGAACAGTGGGACATATGTGGGCTGTGATGATGATGATACCAAGCTAGTCAGACGTGTTAGTATATTTGATTTTATTTTAAATTTTCCTTCTCTTGCATAGATGTTATCTGCATATCATAATTTCTGTATGCTAATTTTCCGTGTGGTGACGGAGTAAGTCACCACATGGAAAATTAAAGACTTTACTGAATTTATTTATTTTTATTACTATATTTCTCAGTATTATATAGCACGTATTCGATCAATATGATGCTATGCTCGAGATTTCTCTGCGAAATAGAATCCGGAATAGGGAAATCCGCAGAAGAATGGGTGTAACCGACATAGCACGAAGAATTAGCACGCTGAAGTGGCAATGGGCAGGCCACATCGCTCGACGAACCGACAACCGCTGGGGAAGAAAGGTTCTCGAGTGGCGACTACGCATCGGACGACGCAGTGTAGGACGCCCCCCCACTAGGTGGACCGACGACCTAATGAAAGTTGCTGGGCGTCGTTGGATGCAGGCGGCACAGGACCGCACATTGTGGCGTAACATGAGGCAGGCCTACGTCCAGCAGTGGACGACAATAGGCTGAAATGATGATGATGATTCGATCAATAATACGTTAAGTTACATACGTAAATTAAAGTCGTGTAAATTGAAGATGAGTGAACCCAATGTCGCCGAACTTAGATGTTTAATCTCATAATTTAACAGTTTTCCACGTAGTAACTTCCTCATTTCCCGTGGGTGTGATAAGCAACCACTATATATGTAAACAGATAAAAGCCCTATAAAAGAAGTTCTGTGAACTCTTCTAACCTTTGATACCTAGTCAATATCTGTTTGTGAGCTGATGGAATGAGAATACAATTCAGTAACCACTTTCTTGTCGGTGGGTGGAAAGGCGACTAAGGGATTATAATATGCATGTAACATCTATGCAAGAGAAGGAAAACTTGATATAAAACCGTATATCAACACGTCTGAACACTATGGTATAGTAGGTGAATTGCCTTCTCATTATGGAGGAATCTCTATCGAGTGGTAGGACCACACAGTCAACAGTTATCTGTCTACAGCCGCGGGCCGGTCCGTCCGGGGTAGTACCACACTCTCGCAGAAAATCGACGTCTGAGTAGTAGCAATTTGTTACTGCGCTTCGTTCGATGAGCAAGAGAACCGCCAGCCCAACTTTCTGAGGGTGTTTGCGTATGGAGGGTTTTGGTTGTGCCCTTGGTATCACCGAGCCTCAATGCAAGCGTTCACACTCCCTTCACTTTCTTCGCGGTAGGCAGCGGCCTTGTGAAGGTCCATGAGCGGCAGCAACACTTACCATCAGGTGTACTGTTTGCACGTTTGCCACCGTTTGCAATAAAAAAAAATTGGGGCCTAATAGTGGAATCCCTCCTATTATGAAAATCATATAGCAGTTAGCCATATAATTTGAAGAAGAAAAACAATTAAGGAGATTGAATAAGTATTAAATTAATTGAATAATACAGTGCAGTCTTGGTCGGCGTGATGATATACATATTACTGTTGACAGTTTGTTCACACGCTTTCTTTACACATATATATATATATATATATATATATATATACTGATAAATCTTTACTATCCTCAGAATAACATTTTTTAACTCTTTGCGCTGTAGAAATCAGATAACAGTCCGTGAAAATACTTATAGTCTATCAAGTAAGATTTGAACGCTAGCCAAACTGCAATTAAAAATAACTAAATCAAGGATGTCGATAACGATTGATGAAGTTTTATTTTTTATTTTTATAGTATTTATATTTAATCGCTATGCCCCCGATTTTAAATCTGTTTAAAATAGCATCGAAAAGAACACGTTATTGGTTTGGATTATGTGTAAATAAACTTGGTTATTTTGAGTTATCCTTACCTTACTTCAAGTCTCGGTATTGCTCTACTATTATATAATACTAGAAACCCGCCCTCGCTTCGCTTCGGTTTCAGTCGCTTTACCCGCGGCGTAGGTCCCGTTCCTGTGGGAATACCGGGATAAAATATAGCCTATGTTACTCCCTGATATTATAGCTTTCCATTGGTGAAAGAATTTTTTAAATCGGTTCGGTGGTTTAAGCGTGAAAGCGTTACAAACAAACAAACAAACAAACATCCTTACTTTCGCATTTATAATATTAGTATGGATGTATGTATACATTCCTCTAGAATCACTCAGGCTGTTGGTGACAACATTTTTTTTTATTGCAAACGGTGACAAAAAGTTTGCAATATCAGGGGCACAGCTAGGCCGCTACCTACCACAAAGAATGTGAAGGGAGTGTGAATGCGTGCAATGAAGTTCGGTGATACTAAAGGCATCACTAAAACCCACCACACACAAACACACTCAGAAAGTTGGGCTTCCGGCTCTCTCGCTCACCGAATGAAGCGCAGTACCAAATTGCTACTACTCAGACGTCGATTTTCTGCTGCTGAAACCCCCGGACGGACAAGCCCGCGACTGTAGACAACTGTCAGCAGTGTGGTACTCCAAATCCGTTTCGTAAATCTAAGCGTACAGACTAACAGCGACAACTTTGTTTTATACTATGTAAAGCAAGATGTAATCCTTACTAATATTATAAAGGCGAAAGTAAGCTTGTTTGTTTGTTATGCTTTCACGCTTAAATTACCGAACCGATTTCAAAAATTCTTTTACCAATGAAAAGCTATAATATCAGGAAGTGACATGGGTTATATTTCAACCCGGTATTCCCACGGAAACGGGCACTACGTAGGTAAGGCGACTGAAATCGAAGCGAAGCTAGGGCGGGTTGCTAGTAGAACTATAATTAAAAGATATACTTAAATCACGCACTTAGATTGTAGAACGATGTTTTTTTATTTTCAGATTACAAACAAACATCTTGTCCGAATGACAGGTCGTTGCTGACTGTATCCCGTCGACCTACGAATAGTTATTTCGACGATTGATATTATATAATCCAAGTTTACTCATTTAATATATTTAAACAATTACTATAATATCCCTTTATATCAGAAAAATAAGTTAATTAAATACATGCTTATTACAATCGCATTTTTAGTTTTATTTTTTATGGTAAACAAATTAAACAGAGATTTTGTACTATCCTGACCCTACATTTTTAATTCATAGGCGTCTGTAATAAACTCATTTGCAAAAAAAACGGGCGGTTTTGATTTTCATTCATATTTAAAAAGATACAATACCAAAAAGGTTTCAATCGTTTGTACACGTTACTGGCCGGTTTTAAAAATGCTGTGGTATTTAAAAAAGTACGTTCTAAATTCAATTTTTCATTTGATGTTCATTTTTACAGAAAACCCCTTTTTATCCTACATTTTTGGCGCGAAGTTCCAGAAGTTAACATCGACTTTCATAACTTTTATTCAATTTTTATCGATTAATTTCATATCCTTGACTGTCAAAGCTTTATTTAATGCTGTTTGGCTGTATCAAAAATGGTAGATAAAGTGGTAAAAGCTACCAAAATTATCGCGCTGCTTGAAGAGGGTTGCAGCCAATGTTTCGTGGCTAGGAGGCTAAATGTTAGTCGCTCGACAGTCCAAAGGACCTGGCAGCGATATCAGGAGACTGGTTCCGTCAAGAGAAGGCCTGGTTCTGGAAGAAAACCATGTACCCAACCACGGGATGATCGTTTTCTTGTGAGTCGCGCATTGAGAAATCGCAAATCTTCGTATGTGGATCTTAAGAACAACCTCCAAGAAGTAAGAAATGTGCATATTAGTCTATGGACGGTCAGGAGGAGGCTTCTCGCTGCCAATATACGCAGTCACCGCCCGGCCCGCGGCCCCAAATTACTCCGTGAGCACAGAGTTCACAGGCTTAGGTTCGCTAGAAATTGTGAATCATGGACTCAAGACGATTGGAATAGGGTTTTGTTCTCTGATGAAGCCAGGATATCTCTGTTCGGTGAAGATCGACGTCGGCGAGTGCTAAGAAGACAAGGAGAACGCTTTGCAGAGGCATGTTTCGAAGAAATCACACCTTATGGTGGGGGCTCTGTTATGTTTTGGGCAGGAATAAATTCAATGGATCGTACAGAGTTAGTCTTCATTGAAAACGGCTCACTGACTGGGCATCGATACATAACGGAAGTTCTAATTTCTCATGCACAACCCGCATTGGCCGCTCTAGGTGAAGACTCGATTTTTATGGACGACAATGCTCGCGCCCACCGATCCCGCGATGTTAATGCGTATGTGCAAGAAGTCGGCATTCGTCGTTTGGATTGGCCAGCTCGAAGTCCCGACCTCAATCCCATAGAGCATGTCTGGGACGTTCTGAAACGGCGTGTGAGATCAGTACACCCGGCTCCGCAGACCATCAGAGAGCTGAAGAATGTGATTACTGCGGAGTGGGAACGTATTCCGCAAGCAAGTATCCGGGATATACTCGCTAGCATGCCCAGACGAATTCAAGCTGTGATTTTAGCTAGAGGGGGTCACACTCGATACTAAACATTTATCTGCTTTTACTTTATTAAAGAAAAACAAACAAAAAAACTTTTTTATTTTTACTTCATGAGCATATGCACTACTAGCGAATATACACTACTAGCGAGGTTTAGCATTATTTCCCATAAATTGTATCTAAATTTTATGAAATACTGATGAAAACGATTATTTTCTTATTAATTTAGCAAATTGTGTGGATAAAACTACCTATAATTATCAAACAAAGAAATATTAACATTTGAAATGGTTCATTGCTTAGGTGCCCGTTTTTTTTGCAAATGAGTGTATAAACGCTCTTTGAGCCGAACCTCGGCATGTTGAAAAAAATGTAATTAGTTCAATACCACGTAAGTACAAAATTAAGTATTCATTTCAAATAAAGACTCAAACGAAGATCTGCTCTACTAAAAGCCCATTATTAATTAATAACACTTGAAATCGGGGAAAGAATAGATTTTCATTATACGTTCATGTTGTAAGTATACATATATGTATATACGGTGTATCTATACACTCCGTGTGGTGACGGCGTAAGAATACAATTCACCACCCCCTCTCTTACCCGTGGATATCGTAAAATACGACTAAGGGATGTAATATTCAGATAACATCTATGCAAGAGAAGAAAAACTAGATACAAAACCCTATGATAACAAGTCTGACCAGCGCGGTATGGTATGTCAATTTTCCTCTCTCCAATGGTGGAGGAGGCTCAAGCCCAACAGTGGGACTTATATAGGCTTTTTTTCTCGCATTTACGCACTATCCACCCGCCGGTGACAGACGGGGAATGTGTGTGGGACTCGCCGGCCACATAAACGACCGAAATACCCACTAAAACCACGGTGGCCCCTGCCGCGCTTTTTCGAGGTGCCGGAGAGTTCATCTGATGACATTCTATCCCTGACACCCCAACGCTTGGCCGTCTGGCCACGTCCTGTCATCATTCAGGGCGGTGGGAGGAGAAGCGCATAGCGGCGTCTCCTCCTCCCTGGTCGCCGCCGGCGGAGTGAGTCGGCGGACGCAAGCGCCTCGCGTGCCCGCTCCGCGGACTCCTCCTTTGTCATGACAGCCTTACAAATGGAGGCCATCGACGATTAACAACTGTCGCTGCCGAGCATCTTGGTGATGACGGTCGGCAACGACAGGCCTGTTGTTCCCATTTCGGGATTTATATGGGCTGAGATGCTGATGATGATCTATACACTAAGGCCAGCAGCTCCACCTGATGTCGTGTGGTCAACAATTATAATCCCAAGGAGGCTTAACGTCAGGCTGACGACCGGTCACGAAGCTTTTGCAATATGTACTATAAAAGAAAAAGTACATATTGAGTTGAATCAACCCCAAGATATTGGGGTAAAAGCATGGTGATGACGATATGATGATGTATGTATTTACATAAAACTAATATAAGACCATTCATCAATAAAACTTATGAATTAAGATTAATCTTCGCTTGCTCGACCTCTAATAAAAAATTTCGAAATAATTGAATAAAACTACTTTACGGATTTTATCGCGTTTGTATTTGATTTTTAATTGCCCGATGTTTCTAACAGTTTGCAGTGTTCATGCTCATGGGCGGTATAAGTCAAAAATCAAATACAAATGCGATAAAATCCGTAATTTAATTAAAAAATGTGTAATACTCGCGTAAACATTAGAAATCATAATGACATCTAAAACTAAGATTTTGAGCTATTCTTCTAGGAAAGCTTTACATGATGAATCTATCAACTGCGTGCCTATTCGGGCAGGGCAAGTAAGTGTGCTATGGTAGACAATGTGACAGTTTAGGTACTTAACGCGAATAGCTTCAATAATCGACAGTGGCCCCAATGTGGCTTAGCTGGCATAAGTTACCTTATATCATTGGCAATTCTGAAAACATTTTACGCATTGACCCTGATAATAACCTTCTAATGTAAATATCTAAGTATATGAATCCAACTAATTGACCGCCATCAATAAATTGTGTTTTTATTACTTACTAAAAGTAATAAGTATTTTCAATGTTAATTCTAAAACTTATTCTGATGATTTTTTCAACTTTAGATTAAATTTCGAAAAGTTTAATAAGATTTATGTCAGTTTTCACCAACGACGGTAAATTATAGGTAACACGTATTTCTTGTGGTAGGCTATGCTCTGGATAAACCCCGGCCAATCTGTCCGGGGCGAACGGATGAGTGCCGTGCGACCGCATAACCTACCGTATTCCGTCCTCATCGCTATTTGGCCGATTATTGGTACGGATTCCTTGTTATCCGTAGCCAACTTGACAATTTTAAGTAACGCTCAGGGCCGGATTAACCCTATCAGGACCCCTAGGCAATGCAATTCTCGGGTCCATGGTCCAAAGTCTATGACCAGCAGTATCACTTATCATCAGGTGTTTTCCCTTTTGCCATCAACAGTAATAAAGAAAGGAATAATATTGAGAAAGCATACAAAATTTCAAAAACAATGATCGATGAAATGATGCTTTTCTTGGTTCACGCTCGGAGCTCCTAGTAGGTGCGGGGCTCGTAATCGGTGTGGGGCCTCCAGTCGGTGCGGGGCCCCTGGTCGGTGCTGGGCCTTTGGTCGGTGCGGGGCCCTGGTCGGTGCGGAGCCCCTGGTCGGTGCGGGGCCCTTGGTCGGTAAGGGGCCCCTAATCGGTGCGCGACTCTAGTCGGTGCAGGGCCCCCAGGCGTTGCGGGGCCCCTAGGCGGTGCGGGGCCCTTAATGGGTGCGGGGCCTCTAATCGGTGCGGGGCCCCTGGGCAGTTGCCTAGTCCGTCTTATGGATAATCCGACCCTTTTATTTTTAAGATTAGATTACCTTTTAGTTCTGATCAGATTGAGTAGAATATCAAGTTACGTAAAGAGCATCTGTTATCTGACCTGAGCATTCTGCTTCTAAGATATTTTCACATAAACAATATGTTTTGGGTCAGTAATAATAATAACCTAATTGATATTATAAATGCGAAAGTAAATGTGTTTGTTTGTTATGATATCACGGCTAAATGACTAAACCGTTTTTAAAATTCTTTCAGCGATAGAAATCCACATTGATGGGCGTTACTAACATTATCAGGGACTACTTTTCATCCCCAAAAGCCCATGGGAACGAATATTACGCAGGTGAAGCAGCGCAAATTTGGGTACCTGTGCCATAATACTGTATAAGTAAATTTTTATATGGTATAGCTTGCCGCGTGGTGATGGAGTAAGAATACAATTCACCACTCCCTATCTTGCCCGTGGATGTCGTAAAAGCCGACTATGGGATATAATATGTGATATAGTAGGTCAAATTCCCTCCCATTGCGGAGGAGGCCCGAGCCGAACAGTGGGATGTATATGAGGTGAAATGATGATGATTATGATGCAATTTAATATTTGTTTGCACTAAACGATCCGTGAAAATGCCACGGGTCTTCTAGTAATATATATTATAGGTACCTACATACCAAGAACTAGTTGTTTTAAGACGAATATTGTAGACAAACATCCCTCTATTGTTCTCAATTTTCATAGCTTATTATATGGTCGTAGCAAATTGTTGACAGTAGACGTTTACCATAACAGACTGCCTTTTAGTAAAGATATGTTTATGATTAACGGTATGTTGATATTATATATACAACAAATATTATTAGTTAGAAGTCATATAATAGGCGACAAAAATCATTTGGTAAGTTGTAAAATAATTCGTTAAAACTTTTTTATATTTAGATATGGTCGAGCATAAATTAAAAATCTATACAAATAAATAAAATTGAAATGCCTGTTTGTAATGTTAAAATTGTAGATATGTGTCGTGCTCACGCGGTTATTTACACGGTACCTGTGCTTGCTTTGGTCTGTCTGTCTATTCTGCGTAATCATCAAAACGGCTGGAGCGATTTTGATATTTCTTTACTACCAGGTAGCTGCCTATATAAGGAGTAATTTACGATAATACTTATTAACATATATTTTCATTTCAAATATATATTCAACTTCAACATAAACTAAAAATCTATACAAATAAAATTGAAGTGTGTGAATGTAAAAATAGTAGTTTTTTTTCAAGCGCATACGGTTATCTGCACAATACCTATGCCTTTAAATAATTTAAAACATTTTTTATTTGTCTGTTTGTTCTGGGTAATCTTCAAAACGGCATTTTGATAATATATTACTACCAAATAACTGTTTATATAGGGAGTAACTTAGGCTATTGCTTTTCTCTCAGAAAAGCCCTATAAAATTTGGCCCAGCCCGAGACTCGAATCCGAGGCATTGAATATCTCAAGAGATATTGAAGATCTGAATTGCAAAGCGGCTAAAATGGGTCGCTAATATAAAATAAAATTTGATATTAAGATCACGATTCTTAGTGTAAATATTTGTATTAAAGTTTAACCTTTAGAAAAGTTATAAGTGTTGCCGAGAAAGGTATAGTTCTTCCATCAGCCGTCCTTCAAGATTTGGAATACCAACTACATAACTATGTTTATAAAAATGTGGTAGCTTTACTATTGAAATATTTTCTTGCTATTCAAAAGTTATCTTCTCAAGACATAGAATTAATTTGTGTCTTCTACTACTGTCTATTCTGTATGGTAACGGAGTAAGAATACAATTCACCACTCCCAATCTTACCTGTGGATGTCGTAAAAGACGACTAAGGGATATAATACGCGTATAATATATACGAAAGAGAAGAAAATCTGAAAATAAAGCTCTATACCAACCTGTATGACCAGCATGGTATAGTAAGGTCAATTTCGCTCCAAATGTAGAGGAGGTTCTAGCCCAATAATGGGATGTATATGAGCCGAAATGATGAAGATGATGATTACTATCTTGCCGTTATAGAAGATGACTCATAATTCGAGCATACCTCTTTCAACCAGGGCCGGATTAACCCTATCAGGGCCCCTTGGCAATGGCAATCCCTATCGGGGCCTCTAGGCGTGGCAATTCTCAGGGCCCCTTTCCTTTACCGGTTTTTTTTACTCTCAAAAATACATATTTTCTACTATAAGAGTCCAGTCGATCAGATTGACTCCTTTACTGTTACCTGTTACTTCAATCGCTTATGGCAACAATATACCTGGTTCACTTGACTTGATGCTACAGCATCATCTCACATGCCTGACTCATGTCTTTTTATAGTCTTTGAAATTATCTCAATGAATAGGTTATAGTTGTAGTTAAGTAATGATCCAGGTCTCATGATGGGATAGGCAAGACAAATAAGACGTTATACGATTATTTTAAATTTAATCTTGTTTAATGCAATAAAATAAATTAATGAAAAAAGAACTATTTTCTTGCTCGGGACCCCTAGCCGAAGCGGGGCCCCTAGGCAGTTGCTTTATCTGTCTTATAGATAATCCAGCCCTGCTGTCAATACCCTTCAAATGTATTATTGCATTAATGCTGATCATTCAATATTCCTGTATCTATATAGATTTAAACTAATCGGTATTCAAACAATAATTTCCTTTGCAGACAGAATTGAAACGATTATGCGAGCACGCCTACTCATGTTTCCACGATACAGTAATAATTTGTGGCAAGTCTGTGAATGAAGCGAGAACTTTTTTAGATCTATGTGATCTTTACGAATACGCCTGTGAATATAATATGGGTAGGTGTAATAAAAACTAAAGCTTTATCTTTTTCTGTCTTAAAATATATTATACTAGCAACCCGCCCTCGCTTCGCTTCGGTTTCAGTCGCTTAAACCCGCGTAGTTCCCGTTCCTGTGGGAATGCCGGGATAGAATATAGCCTATGTTACTCCCTGATATTATAGCTTTCCATTGGTGAAAGAATTTTTGAAATCGGTTCGGTGGTTTAAGCGTGAAAGCGTTACAAACAAACAAACAAACAAACATCCTTACTTTCGCATTTATAATATTAGATGGATTAGTATTACAAGATTGTTTCAAACAGGAATCGATTTTTAGAATCAAAATTGGTGATATTTAAACAAATTACTAATCCATACAAAACCAGATATTATTAAATTATTAACCTCCTTTGTTGCCTGACAGTTTCGTAAAACACGACGATTATGCAAGAAAAGAAAACTCTAAATAAAACCGTATACCAACAAGTCTGACCAGCGTGGTACAATAGGTCAATTGCCCTTCCATTGTGAAGGAGGCTCGAGCCTAGCAGGCATATATGAGCTGAGATGATCATAATTATACGGATAAAGGCCCATCGACGTCCTCTGTTGGACATAATCTTCTTCAGTGGAAGAATAATGTTATATTCGGCACACCTTACACGCGGGTTGGTAATCACAGTGGCTATACCAGAGTATAGCAGGTCGATTTCTTTCCTATTGTAAAGAAGGCTCGAATCCAGCAGTAGGACATTTCTAATCTGAGATGGTGGTGATGATGATTATGACAGTCCCAGTGCAAATTCAATGAGATAAATTACATTATTGACAAAGGTACCATGCAAGGCGTCCATTAAATAAATGGCATTTAAATAAATTTGTGGAATATTTACCTTTAGATTAAATACATTAATTATTTAGTCCATATTTTCTTGTATCATTCTTTAGTTTCTCTACGCTAAAAGAGTTTTAACAGTACATTTTTACTTTATTATTTCATCAAGTATCATTTTAACTTAAGTGAAAATATAAAATGTATATTAGTTTACAGGCACGTCAAAGAAGACGAGTTATGTCCAAACCCAAAGGAATTAGGTGGAATTATCGGATAAAATAGTAATTTTGAATTCAAATACTTCATTCATCGAAAGATCAAGAACAATTTTACGACATATATGATTTCTTAAAACATAAAATGAATTCAATAAAAGTTACAGAGCAATAATAAAAACTGTTTATTTCTTTATTTCAAAATATATCCTTCAAAAATGTATACACTATTATGATAGTATATAATATTTTAGGTAAGTTTCGTTTATTATTTTTAAACAATGTGAAAATATACACAATTATTAAATTAATATACCTATTACAATTTTAGGAGTCATCGTACACATTATAGTATCCATAATTGCTCACAGTGAAATCTTAAAAGTAAGTGCTTGTAATCTAGATTAAAAAAAAACTTATTTTTACGTGAAAAACTACCACGCGTGGGACTGGGACCCACATCTATTAATTCGTCTTACCACCTACTAGAATATTTTTACACATTGTTACGATTAGTTTAACATTTCAGTTAGAATAATATTAAGCATTGACACGACCGAATAATCTAAACTATTGAAATTTAGACGGGTAAAAATGATTACGCGACTCAAAATTTGATTATCAAAACCACCCACATTGGTCTAATTGCTTCTTGAAATTCCGTCAACGTATCACTGTTGGAAATTAATTTCTAATACATGTGGGCTCAAGTCCTACATGTGCTAATCAATTTCATCTATACAAATAAATAAAATTGAAGTGTCTGTGTGTAGTGTCAAAATAGTACGTTTTTTTCATGTTCATGCGATACAGTGCATATTACCACGATACTTATGCCTAAAAACTAGTTTAAAAGTCTTTTATCTGTCTCTCTGTTTATTTCGAATATCTAATCTTTAAAACGACTGAACTGATTTTGATAATATTTTACTACCAGATAGGTGTCTATATAAGGAGTAAATTAGGCTATTTTTCCTCTTAGAAAACCTTATAAAATTTTGCCCGGGCCGGGACTCGAACCCGAGGCTGTATTTTAGAAGATAATGCAAATTTAAAATGTGGGGACAAAGTGACTGGAAGCGTAATGAAATTTCATAAATAAATGTTTAATATCTGGTTGACCGAGCTTCGCTCGGTATATTTTTGTTGTATTTTTGTTGAATTTATTTAGATATATATTAATAAAAAATAAAAATTAAATAATGAAAAAAATATCAAAAATTACAAAATGAGAATAATAATAACATCGAGATTCTATCCGACGCTGTTAGAATGCCAAAACAAAACAAAAAGAAAACTGGACAACTGCCCAACTGAGCTATCGCCACTCTTGACATTAACGGCGAAATTTGAATTCATATTCTTTTAAAATTTAATGTCATTGTATTGTTTTGCTAAAAACACCGACAAAACAACATTTTCTATCAATAAAACCTAGCTAGATCGATTTTTTGGCCCCAAAATCTCTAGTATGCCAAATTTCTTCAAAATCGTTGGAGCCGTTGCCGAGATCCTTAATATATATATACAAGAATTGCTCGTTTAAAGATATAAGATAAATAGTCTGGCATATCAAACGCTAAATTTCAGTAATTTAGACTTTCCAATAATCTGCGATCATACTTACATATATAAATTCCGTGTGATGATGGAGTAAGAATACAATTCACCATTCCCCATCTTGCTCGTGAGTGTCGTAAAAGAGTACTCAGAGCTTTACATAGACAAAGGTCAGCGGCATCTGATGCCGTCTCGTCAACAGTTAGCAAGGAAAGTTGACATCAAACAGACAATCGGTCCTAAAACTTTTCGAAAGTGTGTAAGAAAGGTATCTATTAAGTCGACCCCAACTAACCGAGATAAGAGCGGAGTAACGATGACCCGCGTGAAGGCGAAGCCCCAGGGAAGGAGTCGGCAAGAGTGGGTACCCGAAAGCGTATTCCGCCGGGCTGGCCACGGTACTTAAAGATTCGGTACTAGTGGTCGTGTCAATGGCGAAGGGGAGGGAATACGGTGGGTTATGGGGTCATGCGCCACCCCTTCATCACTCCGGACGGGAGGGACGGCGTGCGTACCCCAATAGCCTGCGAAAAAAAAAATGTGACGATGATAACGAAATATTTATTACCCATTACCACACAGGGAGTAGATACTTCATCACAGCTCATATACGTCCCATTGCTGGGCTCCAACCTCCACCACCATAGGATGGAAATTAACCTACAATACCGCGATGATCAGACGGGTTGGTACAGGTTTTTATTTTGCGATTTCATTCTCTTGCATAGATGTTATCTGCAATAATCCTTTAAGCATATTTTACGATACCCACGGACGAAAAAGGGTGGTGGAATGTATTCTTACTCTGCAACCCACACAGAATATGGTTATATATACAAATATCTAAGACATTTTCAAAAAGGGTTGAACAAAAATAATGATGTTTATCTAAGCAAAAAACCTGGGCTAAGTTTGTGGAGAGAAACAATGGAGGTAGCATAATATATTTTTATGAAGGAAGGGGACACAAACTCGTCTTCATGACAAAGAAATGACGTCACGGCGTACCTTTCCATTAGAGAGCTCTTTCTATTTATAACGTAACCCATTTCTTATTTTAGTCTAGTCTCACGATTTATAAAAAAAGTTCGCAATCATAGAGATTATGTATACATTGAATTCACACAGATCTTTTTTAAATTATCCTTACTAATATTATAAATGCGAAAGTAAGTTTGTTTGTTTGTTACGCTTTCACGCTTAAACCACCGAATCGATTTCAAAAATTCTTTTACCAATGAAAATATAGCCTATATTACTCTCTTCCTTCCATTTTAAAAAATATATTTTATCCCGGTATTGCCGAGAACGGGAACTACGCGAGTAAGGCGACTGAAACCGAAGCGAAGCGAGGGCGGGTTGGTAGTATATTATACCTACATATTTACTATTATTATACCCTTCTTATGTAGCTGAAGAGGTTGCTTATTCGTTTGAACCTCCTTATTTTTTTGCTAATTTCGCAATAACTTTCGGCGTTTACAAAATCTTATGGTGTCATATAGGCTCTTTATATAAAAAAAAACATGGGTTATCCTTACTAATGTTATAAACGCGAAAGTAAGGTTGTTTGTTTTGTTTTAACGCTTAAACCATTGAACCGATTTCAAAAATTCTTTCACCAATGGAAAGCTATAATATCAGGGAGTAACATGGGCTATACTTTATCCCGGCATTCCCACGGGAATGGCAACTACGCAGGTAAGGCGACTGAAACCAAAGTGAAACAAGAGTGGGTTGCTAGTATAAAATATTTACGTCTGGTGATAGAAGAATACTATTCACCGCTCCCTCTCTTAGCCGTGAGTGTCGTAAAAACAGTTAAGGAATACGATATGCATACAAGATCTGTATAAGAGAAGAAAACTGGAAATAAAACCCTATATTTTGACCAGCGTGCCAAAGTAAGTCAATATTCCTCCTATTATGGAGCAGTAAGTGGTTGGAAAGGCGGCGCGGGGTGCTCTCCTTCCGACTGGTACGGGTCTAGACGGGGCATGGATGCTTCGGCAAGTACCTGTACACGGTCGCTAGGAGGGAGAGAACACCGTCCTGCCACCACTGCGATTGCAACGAGGACACGGCGCAGCACACGCTCGAGGTCTGTGCCGCTTGGGCAGAGCAGCGTCGTGAGCTCGTCGCAATCATCGGTGCTGACCTAACGCTGCCGACCATCGCTAGGGAGATGCTCGGCAGCATCAGGAACTGGAACGCGGTCGCAGCCTTCTGCGAGGCAGTGATCTCGCAGAGGGAGACGGCGGATCGCGCACGCGAGGAGCACAGCCTCGACGAAGCGACCCGCCGCCAGCGACTGGAGCGGCGCAGGCGCGACTACCTGCATGCCATGCCGCCCTAGCCGAGGCCGCGGGTGACGTGACCGGGGATTAGTCCGTCACCCGCCGAGAGGCTGACCGCGTGAGGAAAGACCGACGTCCTCCCCGAGGGGGGAACGTTGGTCGATGGGAGGGTACCCCAAGTAGGGGGTATTCCGTCGCGCCGACCACTGATGACAAGTAACCCTGCTCCGGTGGTCGGTCCAACGACGAAAGCGACGTGTTGTTTGGGTGGGTTGCGGGTGTTGTGTGCTTACGCCCCTCTGTCGCCCGGGACGGAGTGGTGCGAGGAGCGCGCCGACCACAGCCCACCCCAAAAAAAAAAAAAATTGTGGACCAGTTCTAGCCCATCAGTGGGACTTATTGAGCTGTAATGATGATTATGACATAAAATAACACTGGTTAGTGTCTATAAATGTTGGCAAATCGGTGAAAATAGATAATAAATAATCGTTTACCATTCTGTACAGTCGCTGTTGTTATGTCAACTTATGGAATAAAAAAAAAATTATTTCTTAAAGGCAACACCCTGCACTAAGGAAGCAATCCTTGTATTGCAGGGGGCTTTACAAACGTATAACTAACAGATTCAATTACATCCAGACTCAGAACAACAATTTGTGAATTGCAGAAAGTTGATCTGCGTAGGATTCGAACCGCCGACACTTGCACTGTGGGTCGGTATTTTAACAGCTACGCCATCTGTGCAGTCGAAATTGTAATAAAAGTAAAATATATCAAGGGTAGCTTCTTCAATCTCTTACAAACGGTAGTCGTTATCTTACACCACTAGATCAAAGAGAAGCAAATACCCTTCTAAAACCTATTACTTTATCGGCTCGTGTTGAAAATTCGTGTGTTATGTACACCCTCTTTGCATACATATTTCATCGGTCGATATGAAATTACATATGAGTACTTTCAATCATATCAAAGTAATCTGGAATGTGAACATATCTTCATTCGTGGATAATGTTATGTTTAAAAATATATTTGTTGTTAACTAAATTAGATTACCGCCCTTCATCATCATCATCATCTCAGCCCATATATGCCCCACTATTGGGATCGGGCCTCCTCCATAATGGAAGGGTACTTGACCTACTATACCACGCTGGTCAGACGTGTTGGTATAGGGTTTTATTTCGAGTTTTCCTTCTCTCGCATAGATGATATATGCATTTTATATCCCTTAGTTGTCTCGTACGATCACCCACGGGTAAGATAGGGGGTGGTGAATTGTATTCTTACACCGTCACCACACGGAAAATACCGCCCTTATATAACAATATCGTTTGTTTGAATTCATAATGTACTTAGGCAAATTTGAGTAAAAATGGATTAACTAAAAGTGCCTCAGCGAGCTATGGAGCAGGGTTATACTCGGGATTTCTCTCCGAGATAGAATCCGTAGAAGAACGGGTGCAACCGCACGAAGAATTAACACGCTGAAGTGGCAAAGGACAGGCCACCCTTGACGAACCGACAACACGAAGGGTTTTTGAGTAGCGACCACGTATCGCACGAGGCAGTGTAGAACACGACGTGATGGTATAAGATACAATTCACAAAGCTGTATCTTGCTTGTGGGTGTTGTAAAAGACGATTAAGGGAGTTAATATACATTTTTTTGTTGGAAATGGTAGCAAACAAGCAAACAGTACGCCTGATGGTAAGTGTTGCTGACGCTCATGGACCTTTGCAAGTCCGCTGCCCACGGGGAAGAAAGTCAAGGGAGTGTGAATTCGTGCAATGAGGTTCAGTGATACCAAAGGCATCACTAAAACCCACCACACGCAAACACCCTCAGGAAGTTTGGCTGTGACTCTCTCGCTCACCGAATAAAGCGCACTAACAAATTACTACTACTCGGACATCGATTTTCTGAGAGAGTGTGGTACTACCCCGGACGGACCGGCTCGCGGCTGTAGACGGTCAATTCTCAACAATGTGGTCCTACCACTATCGACATACATACATATAAGATGACGAAAATGAAAATTCGAAATAAAGCTTTAAACCAATCCCGTCTGACCAGCACCACAATTTCCTTCGTAATAGGATGCTCGAAACCAACAGTGGGACATATATGAGCTGAGATGATGATGAGCGTTCTGGTATAGGGTTTTATTTCGAATATTCCTTCTATTGCATAGATCTGTTATGTCATCTGCACATTATATCCCCTTTTTTATGAGTGGATTATGGTAAGCGCACACGCTATCCATTCCGTCCGGGGCGACGAAAGGACGACACGCGGGCCCATAACCCACCAGTACCCACGTCACCTTCGTCGTTGGGTCGACCACCAGTGCCGAATTCCTTGTCCTCAGTGGTCGACATCACGGAATACCCTTTCGGGTACCCTCACGTCTCGACGTCCCTGTCCCGGGACGTCAATCGCCGTTGCACGGTCAGCCTCTCTGCAGTTGACGAACTAAAGTCCCCGGTCTGGTCGCCCGTGGCACATATCCCTTAGTTGATATTTATGACAACCATGGGCAAAGTGACAAACTGTACTCTTATTCCGTCACAATACGGTAGAGAAATCATAGTATGTTAATTATATATCTATCTCTCAGCCCATCGACGTCTCTTACATAGATAGCACTTTTTTATTTCGCGTGCATCTAACATTTCTCTGGGACTTTTAACTAAATCGTCAGAACACCTGGTAGTGCGCCGTCTTTTACTGAGTCAACCCAATTATTAATAACAAAATAACTTTCTATATAATGCTGCTTTTGAGGTAAAAAGATTAAAAATTTAGGATTATGCCTAAATTTTGATTGAAAATAATAATTACTTACCTTACCATGCTTGCCCATGGAGTTTTCAAAATCGGCTAAGGGTTCACCAAGAGAGGGAGCAGCAGTTCTCTCCTGGTAAATCTATAACATCTCACTGCCATCGCAACTCTCCAGCCAAACATGATTACGGCATTATTCCCTCATATGACAGACAAAAACAAATGGAACACCCCTCACGGCAGCTCTGCTATCCTACGGCCTCATTTTTTTACTAGACGTCGTTAGATGCAGGCGGCAGAGGAACGCATTTTGTGGTGAAACATAAGGGTGGCCTACATCTAGCAGTTGACGGTGATAGGGTAATGATGATTAATAAATACTTCGAGAATTGTAACTTAAATCACCACCTCTTTTTCATAGAATGAAGAAGAATGCAAGGTAGCTGATTTGTGCGTTCACGACAAAGTACCAATGTGTGGAATTGACACGTGCGGTGAGATGAGGACTTTTATAGATACTTGTGATATGCACGAATTTAATTGCGACAGCAAAAAAGGTAAATATACTGGCAACATAAAAATATTACGACCGTCCGAAGTCAGATCAGTAGGCTTAGAGCACGAATATTTTTGTCAAAGTGTTGGTAACGAGTCACGAATTATCGAGATTAATTAGTATGGATTTGCAGCAGTACCCCTATTGTCCAATAGAGGGACTGCTCCAAATTCCATACAAATTGGCCTCGATAACGATACGAATACTTTGTCGTGAATATATGTACTAGACCCACAGGTCGGTGTAGGCACTTCTTAAATAAAAACTGGTTCTAATAACAGCAAGTCCTTATAATACACCATGCAACCCCTTTACGCCTTTTAGGGCAACTACCGGCATCATTGGATTCGCTTTCAGTGATTCAAATAGCGAGCTACCTTTATACAAACTTGAATTCCAGGATACACCAGGAGCACCTTACCAATCTCCATTCAATACTGATCTAAATTTCGACTTTGAAAGTTAGTTTTCCCTTTAGAAGTTTATTGTCGAAACTGCATTATTATATTACATTCTGTTTTCTGTGAACAACATATATCATATTGTACAAAGTTGAAGTTTATAAGAGTAAAACAAATAAAAAAGCATTCCTAGATATTTTAGTTTCTTTTTTTGAAGAGCCCACTGGAATATTATTCATATACTGCGGTGGACTTTACAAAGATACATTCAATTGACACAAATTATAGCCAGACTCAAAACATACACGAGATAAATCGTAGAGAATAGATCGCATAAAGTATTATCCTGCATGGGAATTGGCCCCGTGGCCCTTGGCACGGCAAGTCTGTGCAATCAATACTGCTTGCAAACATTAAAATAACGGTAACAATGATTTTCAGATTTCAGATCACGTCCTATTCATGAATGTTGGGTGACATGCAAGAGAGGACGATCTTTTAAAAAGCCAGAATTCAGATCAGACTGTAATATAAATCAAAAATCTAATAGATTATAACTTATTCAAAATATATTTTAGTTTCAATATACTTATATCCTATAGAAACAATTTACCATCAAGTTAGAACATAATATTCTGTCATCCCGTGTAGTGGCGAAATAAAAATACAATTCACCACAGCCTATTGAGCCATTGAGTGTCGTCATTGTTACAGCATATTATAAGATAGAGTAAACTCGAAATAAAACCTTATATCAACACGTCTGGCCAACGTGGTATAGTAGATCAATCTCCATTACATAGTGGAGGAGGACCGAGCCCAGCAATGGGCGGTCTATGGGCATATGTGGTCATGATGATACTATCATCCAGTATTCTTTGATGACGAAAACCATAGCTCTATGATCATTATGTATTATTAGCGATGACTTACGGTACAGAAACGTGGTCTCTAAATATCACCTCATATCTAGTAGTAGTATAATCACTCAGGTAAAATATAGAATAACTAGCAGACCCGGCCACGCGTTGCTGTGGCTAAAGTTTTTGTTATATTTCATTTTAGTAAACTATTTATGCTATTGAATTGTAGCTTATATGACACGTTTGTAGGTTTGACATAGCAGCGCCATCTATTAATTACTTACTCAATCCAGTCAACAGATATCGCCATCTGTTAAAATCGTTTGGAGTTAACAAATAATTATGAATGTCAAATAATAGACAAATAATTTGCAATAAAATAATATTGCGACTATAAATTAAGATGTAGGATATATAGGATAGCTTATCCTATCTTTCAAGTTGGATCAAACTGCACATGGTGTGCAAATTTGATTAAAATCGTTTTAGTATTTTAGGAGTCCATCGCGGACAAACAACGTGACACGTAATTTATATATATTAAGATATACAGAAAACTGTTGCAAGCAAGACAACCCTAAAAATTAGCACGCTAAAGAAGCAATGGGCAAGTCCTTATCGCTCGTCGGGCTGAAAATCGTTAGGGAATAACGGTTCTTGAGTGGCGACCATGGAGGACCCTCCATGGTAAGGGATGGGCACTTACTGTATGAAACCGTTGGATGCATATGGCATAGGTTCATTCTAAGTGGAATTCTCGCGAGGAAATCTGTGTCGAACAGTGAATGTTATTTGAGTGGCAGAGCAGTGGTTTGATTTTTTAAAAGAACGACGAAGAAAATTTGTGTACTACGGGGTTATAATTTTTTTTATCAAAAGATTAGCTCTTGTGATCAAAATATCCTCAATCGGTAATAGATGTATTTTTTACATTAACTAGAAATATACATATGGTACTGGGTGGAGCCTCATTTGCGGTCAGGTGGAAATTGTATCACTGTATCACGCTATTCAGATGGAATGGTACAGCTTTTTTTTCTTGCAGTCATGTTATCAACTCCAGTACAGAGAATGCAAATTTATGTAAATATATTACTTTACACGGCATATATAATTCTATCGTTGTATTTTATCAATGGAATTTACTTTAAAATCCATGTCGTAAATTTTTCCTATAGAAAATATTACAATGTGAATAAAATGGTTATCGAATATTGTCCGATAAAATGTTCCAATGTTTATTCCTTTTTACATTTGCCTCGCTTGCTATTTTACAAGATGGGTCTGCTCATGTGGACAGCGCAAAGGTATATATTATTCCTCTTTATTTATTTATCTATTATTATTGTTGTTGGTGCCAAATGAGCATACAGCACACCTGATGGTAAGTGATGCTGCCCTTCATAGACCTTCGCTACTTACAGTGAAGAAAGTAAAGCAACTTTGAATGCATGCAATATAGTTCGGTGATACAAAAAGCATCACAAAAACCTACCAAATACTTTCAGAAAGTTGGACTTTCGGGTCTCTTACTCACCGAACGAAATGTAGTAACAAATTGCTAGGCGTCGATTTTCTGCGAGAATGTGGTACCGCGGACGGACCGGCCCGCGACTGTAGATAGAACTGTGGTCAATGTGGTCCTACCATTACAAAATTATATTGTTTGTATAAAATAGCGATACAGTGTTTTAAAAACAAATTATAAAATCTATAACGATTTACAGCCGTGTAAACAACGATTACATTCCTAAGCAGGGCTTAAGGTCAAATATTTTTATAGCATATAGCCAAAACTCCATGCAAAATATTGCCTCTTTCACATAAGTTAGGGTAGAAAATTATGCTACGACGACCATATAAATTTAGATAAGGCAAGGTAGGTGATTATTTATATAAAGAATCGCTTCTAATCTTTGCGTTACGAGTATTTAAAGGGATCCTTTGAGTGCTCAAGATGTGCGAAATTTGCAAATATAAATAAAGTAGCTTTAATATTTTTATTTCGGTGAGAATTTCAAAATTTCATTCGATATGTTGTGTAAATAAATATGAAAACAGCCCTTTTCTTTTACTGAACTTATTGTCATCATCTCGGTTCATATATACATATCTCTATAATAGCAGGGAAATAGACCTAGTATACTGATAACGAATCGAAAAGGAAAAAGTTATCCGTGTGGTGTCAGAATAAGAATACAATTCACCGCTCTCCATACGTATATAACATCTAAGCAAGAGAAGGAAAACTCGAAATAAAATATAGGATATTAATTAAAATATAACAACCTGTGTGACCAACATAGTTAAGTTAGTAACTGAGCTCGAGCCCAGCAGAGGGATACATATGGGTGGAGACTCGAGATGATAACGAAGTATGAACTGAGTGTTACAATAGTTATATAATCAGCGTCATCATCACCAGTGGTAAATGGATTTTGGACAGCACTTACCATCTAAGTTGCTGGAAATAGCACCAAGAACTGAATCTATAAAAATAACTTTATTATCATCATCATCGCAACCCACATACGTCCCACTGTTGGGCTCGGGGCTATTTCACAATGGGAGGGAATTTCACCTACTATACCATACTGGTCAGGCATGTTGGTATAGGGTTTCATTTCGAGTTTTCCTTCTCTTGCACAGACGTTATTTACATATTATATCCCTTAGTCGTCTTTTACGACATCCACGGGCAAGATAGGGCAACTTTATATTCCTACGCAATCAACATAAAAAGTATTTGTAATTGTTTTAGTTACAAGAAGAATGTAATATAGCAAAAATCTGCCACCATGATCAAGTCCCGGTATGCGGGATTGATTCCTGCGGCGAGATGAGGACATATATAGACACTTGTGATTTGCATGAATTTAATTGTGATAGCAAAAAGGGTAAGAATTATTCAGCATTTTTTGGCTCGGCATAATAAAGCAACCTGATATTAACCCAAAGGGCTGGATAGGCACCAAGCGGACCTTAGGTCGCTAACAAATACATTTTCAAGTGAGAAATCTCTTTACGTACTGAACTCTATCATTAGAATTTTTTTTTTGACAAGTTATGTTAATGGCATACACCGCCAATGTGTTTTTGTATACGCATATATATTTGTATGTATATCTACAGTTTACATTTTCTATGAGCTGACGGGGAAAGAATAGGTACAACTCACCACCGTATTCCTTATATTATGGCAGCTGTTGTTCAATTGTGACAAGGCTGTAAAGAAAAATTAAACTTTATAATGTTTTTCAAATTAATGTCTGATGCCTAGGCGAGTAATCACGAAAGCATGCATTGTCACGGGAGAACAACCACGGGACCATATACGCTATAAGTTTACGAGAAATTAAAAATCAAATACAAACGCGATAAAAACAGTAAAAACAGTTTTATTTCAAATATATTTTTATATAGGAATAAAATAAATCATTAGAAATAAATAAATGAAATACGGTCTTAAAAAGTTTTCTTAACTCGTGCTATTAGAAATAGAGACAAACTAAATAAAACTCAGACTTGCACTTTGCCTTTGTTACACGAACTAGAAAAGTCGATTAAAGTGTTCGACGCAAATAAACCTTAGTACCTATCATATTACAAGGAGACGAAATCCATATAATTGAGAGGTTGTTGAACTAGTATATCAAGCTATTCAATTTATTAAATGAATAGCTGGGATATTTTTAGAACTGAAAGTATAAATTTATACGAGAAAACAGCTTTCATGTCTGAATAAAGAGAAAATCAATTAACCTTTTAGATGTTTTCTTTTTTTTTATGCGTGGGCTATGGTAAGCGCACGTGCGGTCCGTTCCATCCGGGGCGATGAAAGGACGGCGCGCGGGCCCATAACCCACCTGTACCCACGTCACCTCGTTGTTGGGCCGACCACCGGAGCAGAAGTGACTTGTCGTCAGTGGTCAGCCTGACGGAATACCCTTTCGGATACCCTCACCTCTCGACGTCCTGGGACGTCAGTCGCCGTCGCGCGGTCAGCTTCTCTGCGGGTGACGGACAATTCCCCGGTCCGATCACCCGCGGTCTCGGCTAGGGCGGCATTAGGCGCAGATACTCGCGCCTGCGCCGCCCAAGTCGCCGGCGGCGGAACGTGTCACCGAAGAGGAGCTCTACGCGCACACGATCCATCGCCTCCTTCCGTGAGATTACGGTCTCACAGAAGGCGGCCACCGCGTCCCAGTTCCTAACGCTCGAGCATCTCCCTGGCGATGGTTGGCAGCGTCAGGTCGGCACCGATAATCGCGACGAGTTCACGGCGCTCCCCCTCCCACGCAGCACACACCTCAACCGTGTGCTGCGCCGTGTCCTCGTCGCAATTACAGTGGTGGCAGGACGGTGTGGTCTCCCTCCTGACAATCTTGTACAGGTACTTCGCGAAGCAACCGTCCCCCGTCAGCACCTGCACCAGTCGGATAGAAAGCACCCTGTGCCTCCGCTCCAACCACTCCATTAGATGTTTTCATGGCTATAATATTTCAATATCATATATCCAACAGATTCTTTGATTTTATGACTATTATATTTAAAACTAATTTAGAATTAATCGACGTATTTGAATATTTTATAGTGGTAAGACCACTCGGTCTACAGTCTTCTATCTACAGCCACGAGCCTTTCCGCCTGTGGTATTACCCCATTCTCGCAGAAATTCAACGCCTGAGTAGTAACAGTTTGTCTGTGCTTCGTTAGCTAAATGTGAGAGCCGAAAACCTAAATTTCTGAGGGTGTTTTCGTGTGCTGGGTTTTGGTAATGCCTTTAGTATCACCGAACCTCATTGCACACATTCATACTCCCTTAACTTTCTTTACCGTAGGCATTGACCTCTCCATTGAATTCTCCCTTCCCTCCATAGTGGTTGAGGGGAGTGATGGCTGCTCTAGTAGTTAACTCGTGATCGGGTGCCGCTTGTGGGATCTGGTCCAGCCACAATCGTTTAAATTATATTAAGTGTCTTGCGGTTCGAAGGGCATCACACTGGAGCTAGTTCTTACAAAACATGTACACAATTGTATAACTAGTAAGAAGAAAAAAAAAATAAAAATAATGACAAGCCCGCTGAGTTTCTTGCCGAATCTTCTCAGTAGCGGTCGCGTTCCGATCCGGTGGTAGTATATTTTTTTTGGAAATTGTAAACCTGACAATATGTAAGTGCCCTCTCGGGCTTTATGCATGATAAATAATTTTAATTTGAATTTGAATTGTCCTAGCAAACGTTTATAAGTGGGTATATAACTTATCATTAGATGTGCTGTTTAATCGTTTCCCACACACAGCAAAAAAACATTGAATTTTAATTATCAATAAAATATTGTTACTTACTCATGACCATATTTTTATAACAAAAAAAATGAGGCTAAGTATGTTCTTATATAATAAAAAAGGTAAGCACACAACGTCTGCCCTAAGGCCTTCTCATTGAAAGATTGTCTAATTATTAGTTCTTTGTTTCGTAGTTAATTTGATTTTAACACTTTCCTTGAGATGAAAATTTTATCCAGTATAATCCCATTGTATAATGGAATCTTTCTGAAAATGATAGTTCCCCTGAGGTCTTCGTGCGATAATACTCAAGTATTATCGCACGAAGACTCACTTTTATAGTCGTATAATATGATTCTGAAAACTTATACGAATATTTAAAAGATGTGAGACACAGGATATTTATTCATGCTATCCAAAAACAACCGTTCTGTCATCATACGTCACACACACAACTCGTCTTCATACGTCCTACGGCTGGGCTCGAGCCTCCTCCTTATATAGGAAAGAAATTAACCTTCTTGACGCTGGTCAGATGGCTTGGTATAGGATTTTATTTCTAGTTTTGCTTTTCTTGAACAGATGTTATATGCGTACCTTATCCCTTAGTCATCTTTTACGACACCCACGAGTAAGATAGGGACTAGTGAATTATATTCTTACTCCATTACCACACGGAAATCTGTTCTATATCTGGATGTTATTGGCATCATTACAAAATTCTTAACCAATTGCTCTTTTACGTACCTTGGCTGTATGACTATAGAGTATCGAATTATATGACGTTGTTTATGACTAATGACTCCCATGGGTAAGTGAGAATAGTGACACAATGTATATCATCATCATCATTTCAGCTTATATACGGCCCACTGTTGGGCTCGAGCCTCCTGCACAATAGGAGGGAAATTGACCTTACTACTGACCCTGCTGGTCAGACATGTTGGTATAGGATTTTATTTTAAGTTTTACTTCTCTTACATAGATTTTATATGCGTATTATATCCCTTAGTCGTCTTTTACGACATCCACGGGCAAGATAGGGAGTGGTAAATTGTATTCTTACTTCGTCACCACACAGAAATATGTATCTACATGTACATATATACATGTAGATAAACACAATTATGATTTTTGTTTTCAGATTTCATTCAGAAACCCGCGCATGAATGCTGGGTGACTTGTAAAAGAGGAAGAAGCTTCAAGAAACCACTTTACAATTCAGACTGCGGTATAAATAATTTGATATAAAAACTAGATTTTCTTAATATTTTTTTTATTAAATAGAACAATAACTTACTTATGTACTTATTGTCCGAGATCACAGTATATTTTCTTAGTCAAAAAAATTAATAAAAAATCAATACACTCTGGTTAACCGGTTTACCATAGAATGCAATTATAATTTACATAAATATTTCATTTATACAAACGATATGCTAAAATAGATTGCTACTGTTTATTTTGTAACCTACTAAGTATATATTAATATTAAGTTATTTATTTCTTAGGTATAAAATAAATACAAAACTAATAAAGAAAATTAGTCATATATCTTATACAACTTGATGAATTTTATGTATTAAAGAGTACTAGTAGTAGTATGCAATAAATACAATTCTTATTACTTAAATCAAAGTACAGTTTGTAATGACGAAATATATGCCATTCATAATTACACTATTTATACATTTATGACTTAGACTCGTAAAAAATATCGTAATATATATATATATATATATTCTAAAAATAATTTCTTTATTAAACGTATACTAAAACTAATAACAAGGTGACGACATTACTCTAATTAAAACTTACCACATATTTCTCTATAAATGTACAAGTTTAATATACAATATACATATATACAAAACTTTACAATCATCTCTAATATTTAATAAAACTGACAAATTTACACATATGTCTTACCAATAATATTTATTTACACTTGAAAAAAAGGACAGCTGTATAACCCTATTGTGAATTTAAACGCCATTTACTAAATTATTTTTAATGTCTATCCAAAAAGCCCGCATTCTTAACGATATGATAGATGTTTTGGCGAGGTATCTTTTCAGCTTCTCTCTCAACGACCTGCATCTCCTTATTTGTAAACCATGATTCCTTGGCGAGACCTTCAGCTATAGCTGGATTATCATAAAATTGGCTAGATTTGAGCAAACTCCGCGGCAGCAAAGCTTCATTTGCTGCATTCAATTCTACCGCAGGATGAGCACGGACTGAGGATACCGATTCGGATGCATATTGAACTCCAAGTGGTTGAAATGCTGGTTGAGCGAAGAATAGTCCAGGCCTGGCTTGGGCTACTGCCAAAATGGCTGTTGTGATGATAAGGTAACGCATTTTGATCTGTAAACAATAAAAAACATTAAATAAATAATCATTTTCAAATTCTTCTTCTCAACCAATTTAGGTCCCAGATTTGGGTCCGAGTCTCCTCTATATCACGAAGGAAATGGGCCTACAATATCACGCTGCTTGGAAGTATTGACTAAGCTTTTATATCAAGGTATCTTTCTCTTGTATCGCGGTTTTCTGAATATAATCTCCCTTAGCCATGCTTTATAACATCCACGGTTAGGAAAGGGGATGAATAGTGCATATAAAAGATAGAATGTATTCAAACTATATCATTATTTCTACGGAAAATGTGTTATCATATTTATGTGTACCTATTACAGACCTTTATCCTCCACTTTACTCGCATCTTAGTTCGGTTAGGGGGTTCATCTTCTCGACCTACATTGATTGTCGATGGGATAATAGATGAATAGCCGATATTTTGAAGAGTAATCCGCTAAATGGATGCCTCTAAACAGGTTTCTATATAGATGAATTTTCTTACGTTTTCTCATTCCCGTAATTAAGGAAGTGATGTATTCTTTAGCCGCCAATACACGGATCGTAACTCCAATTGATCGAAGCTCCTATCGTACAGTTAATATATTTCTACTCCGCTCTGCATTTACATCAGTGTTTAATTAGATCAAAAACATTCCACAATTGATTGTTCTGAGCATAACTCTTAGGCTGTTGCCGTTAAATGTATTTTATTAAGGGACAAGCATGTATTCCTTAGCACCGGCTGTTCTTTATTATTTAAAAAAACGAAAAATAATGGCGCTATAGACTTATCTAAAATATAAAAAAAGAAAAAATAAGGCATGTGAAGCTACGAGGCAAGCTAAAAATAAAAATAAATAATATAAAACGTAATATTACGCTAGTAATATAGCAATATCAAAGATCTTATTAAAAGCAAACCCACGCAATATAAATAACATCAAAACAAATGATTATGTCTAACGTGTTTATAGACTTTATCATAAGAATTTAATACAATTTGTAGAATAAAATTATTCGCAAAATATGTTTACTGTTATGAAATAAGATTAGCATACGTAGGTGGTAGATATTAAATATTTTAAACGCAAAACTAATATACTAGAAATGTTGAACATAAAGATGTGCCTTAATCAAGCAAATGGTTTGCAGTTTACTAACAGCTGTTGTATAACAAATCTTTATGGATTCTAATAACGGCATTTCAAATTGATCACCTTTTAAATCGCTCATTGTCATTGATTATTTTTATCCTTACTAATATTATAAATGCGAAAGTATGTTTGTTTGTTATGCTTTCACGCTTAAAGCACAGAACCGATTTAAAAAAATTCTTTCACCAATGGGAAGCTATAATATCAGGGAGTAACATAGGCTATATTTTATCTCGTTTTCGCACGAGAACGGAAACTACGCGGGTAAGACGACTGAAACCAAAGCGAAGCGAGAGCGAGTTGCTAGTAAAGGATACAGTCTCTAAGAAATGATAATATTCCAAATATTAATAATGTTCATATTGGAGAAGAATATAATTCATTATCCCCTCTTTTCTTTCTGGTATTGTGGAAAACAACTAAGGGATGTAAGCCGATAATATCATTGTAAGTGCTATTTAGAAGCTAAATCCTACATCAAGCCATCCGACCAGCTTCAAGTACGAGTATAAGTGCACCTGTACAGCAATTAGAATAAAAGCACGGATAGAGAACGTGAGACACATGAATAAGATTATTTTTTGATTATTTTATTCGACTCTACCATCTTTCACTTCCATCCCTCATCCATATGTCAGTCTCCACTGTTGAACAGAGATCTCCCCACGAAATAGGTTTTTACTCCTACCAAAATCGACACTTATTATATGCGGATTGGTGATTATAATTTGCAAAGGCGCTAGGAGAGCGCTGCTCCGTAATCTACGGGACTCGTTTAACCGGTATTTGCGAATTTAAAGGGAAAATAAGGCTAGCGAAATATAACAATTTTTCACTTCACACAATCTTACTTAAAATAACATCAATCGCAAAATATTTTATATATTGACATTTTAAATTTTATTTTACCAATATAGGTTATTCAGATGAGTTTACATTGTGTAAAATAAATAAAATATTGCAGTATCACTTGAATTAAGATGATGATGATGAGACAAAAGACTTTATATATATTCTTTAAAGCATATAAAATCTTGATATATATTCTGATGTATATTTCTTAGTGGAAGAAGACAAAAGAATTACTTGGCGGCAAAGAAAGAATTGGTAACAAATTGTATTCTTGAAACCTCACTCCACGAATTAGCTTACTTTACGCTTAATGAAATTGTTACCCTAATTTTATGTGGGCGGTGTATTTTAAATCATACTTGTGAATTATTCATGCAAGTTTAAACGGGCGATAAATAGGCATCAATAATTAAATAATTATATGTTGATCAATCTCGAATAATATATAAAAGGATAATATTATCGACTCTATCCTTATTTAATGTACCTATTTATATTAAGAAAGTTGATAAATATTGCTGCGTGGTAGCGACTACGAATACTACCAACCCTTACTTCGTAAAAGACGATAATGAGCATTAAATCCACCTGGGCCCAGTCTGTCTTATATTACATTACCAAGGAGGGTTGACGTCGGGCAAGCGGCTGGTCATAAAACTATTGCCAAAGTGTTTTGCATTATGTACGATGAAAGAAGAGTATACTGCGTCGACCCAAGTGATTGGGATAGAAGCAGGAGGATGGTGCTTTGAAGAATTTATATCAATTCAAATGCTAGGTTTCTGTTTATAATAATGGAGTAAGATGCCCTTCACCAAATCTAGCTTTGTCGTGGTTGTCCTAAAAGACAGTTGGGATTTTAGCAGATAGTATCACAAGCAAGAGGTAAAACATCAGAATAATACCCTATTCATCATCATCATCATCGTCGTATCCCACATACGTCCCATTGTTGGGCTCGGGCCTCCTCCACAATGGGAGGGAATTTGACCTACTATACCATGCTGGTCAGACATGTTGATATAGGGTTTTATTTCGAGTTTGCCTTCTCTTGCATAGATGTTATGTGCATATTATATCCCATAGTCATCTTTTACAACATCCACGGGCAAGATAGGGAGTGGTGAATTGTATTCTTACTCCGTCATCACACGAAATACCCTCACCACACGGAGCTTGCTGTAGTAGATCAATTTCAGCCCTATTACAGAGGAGACTCGAGCCCAGCAGTGGGGTGTATATGAGCTAAAACGATGATGATGATAGATAATATCTTCTTTGCAAATTCCTCAGAAAATATTTAAAAATCCACTATTATATTTATAGGAAAGAATTATTAATGTATTTTAAAATATTAAATGACATCATAGTAGCGATCTATATTTACTTATCATTATACAAACCGTATTTAACAAGTAATAAATCAACGATCACACGAAAAAAATAAACGCACAACACTTCATAAATCTAACACATAGCATGAACCAACACTTACAAAACTCAACTTCAATGTCAGTGTGTCAACGACGCAGGCGCAAGTAAACTGCGCGAGCGCACACAATACTGCCAATATATATATATATAGCATAAGGTTTTAACCTTCTGCTTCGAATGTTGTGAAGCTTCCGGGACAAGCTGTTGGGAATGTCGCTGGCAAGGATATCACATCTGGCAAACAAGATCTGATGAAAAAACTTGATTTATCTGCTTTTATTTTTTTTCAATTTGCATAAATGATTATCATTATTGTTTTTGCTATAAGTTACGGAGATTGTGCCCATGCCGCAAGGTCATTTTTAGGGTTCCGTATTATTAAGACTTCGCTGTCTGTCCATCCGTCTGTCCGTCCGTCTGCCGTCAACAGGCTGTATCTCAAGAACCGCGACAGCTACGCAGTTGAAATTTTTACTAATAATACATTTCTGTTGTAGCTATAACAACAAATACCAAAAACAAAATAACATAAATATTTAAGGGGGGCTCCGATACAACAAACGCGATTTTTTAAAGATAATGGTACGAAACCCTTCGTGCGCGACTCCCACTCGCACTTAACCGGTTTCTTAGTATACTTAGATTGGACTGTTAGACACAGTTTTCCCTAAAAAGGAAATAATCTCTTTCCATCAGGCAAGGGAATTTGCGTAAACGTAAGGGGTACTGTGGTATTATGTTCTTAATTCGTCATCGCCCGAAGAGTAGCACAACACTGTCCAAAATCGTCTGTCTACAGGCGTGGATCGATCTGTCCGAGGTAGTACCACGCTCCCGCAGATATTCGACGTCTGGAAAGTAGCAATTTGTTACTGCGCTTCATTGGGTGAGCGAGAGAGCCGGCAGCCCAACTTTCTGATGGTGTTAACGCGGTGGTTTTGTTGATGCATTTAGTATCACCGAACCTCATTGCACGCATTCACACTCGCTTCACTTTCTTCACGGTAAGCAGCGGCCTAGCAAAAGCTCATGAGCACCATGATCGCTTACCATCAGGTGTGCGGTTTGCCATCAATAGCAATAAAAAAGACAATCATCATCATCTTGCTCTTATCCCAACTACCTGGGGTCGACGCAATATGTCATCTGTTTTGACATATTGCAAAAAGTTTCGGCAATGACTTTTATGACCGGCCGCCTGCCTGACGTCAACCCTCCTTGGGAATGTAATCGTTGACCCAAATGGTACCAGATGGAGTTGGTCCGGGTCAATCTAGGGCTCTTGGTCGTCTTTTACGACACCCACGTTTGCTCGTGGGTGCAAGGGTTGGTAGTATTCGAAGCCGCTACCACACAGCCAAGCAATAAAAAAGAGAATACCGGGATATTATTTTTAACGTACCTAAGTACACATAAAAAGCGAACATTTAAAGGCGGTAAGCATATTTTAATCACCATCATATAAGCTAAACTAAAGCACACCACATGCAAACACCCTCAAAAAGTTGGGCTGCCGGCTCTGCCGCTCACCGAACGAAGCGCAGTAACAAATTGCTACTAATCGGACGTCAATTTTCTGCATGAGTGTGGTACTACCCCTAACGGACCGGCCCGCGGCTTTAGACAGACAATTGTTAAGAGTGTGGTTCTACCACTATCAAGGTATTCTTGCAGAACTAAGTGTAAGAAATTCTTTATAATAATAATGATGTAATTAGAATAGAAATATTTGTAACCAAAGTTGCATTTCTTTACCAGATCTCTCGGAAATGGCACAAGATGTTTTGCCCCAGTTATGTAAAACATTTCATATATTAATTGCTACTAGTATAATAAAAACAGATGTGTATATATTTACAACATATATATAAAATTAATAAAACTATTCAACGCAAGATAGAATGAGATATTTTATTTATTGCATAATATTTCACAGAGCGCTTACTTCACTACTTTAAAAAATAAACAGTTATATTTTGGTTATTCAATCACGAGACTTGAGTTCCGAAGTAAAGCGGGACGTCATTAAGGGGCTAGTTAAGTATATAGCTGGTGTGCAGGCACTCAAAACGGTAGGCTTCTAGACAGACTACTGAAGTCAAGAACGATGTTAAAGGTTTGCACAAAAGGCAGACATGAGAGTGCATGGCGGCTTATCATCCCAATACCATCCTACCATCACCCTGAATAGGCGGGCAAGGTATAAACCCACTTCATGGAGGTATGGCTTTCGAGGGGAATAACTTGTCTCATGAATTTAGTCATCGTAATATTACTATTCAAAAATTAAAATAATAACTAGCTTTGACCTATCTTTGGCTAGCAAACTTCACGGAATTGAGAGGTTCTAGGTGAAACTACAGATTTCCTGAAAATTTTATCAAAATCATCCGCCGTTTTAAAGTACATAGAACATATATATTGATTTTCATATAAATAGATTTCAAACCAGATGATTATAGATCGCATTTTAAGTTCAGTTTAATTTAAAGTTCATTTGAGAAAACTAGTTATTTACGGCACCAGAATATGATTTCAATACCTGGAAGTGTAATATATATATATGCTCTTATTGAGATGCTTAGATATTTCATGTAGTTAAAAAACATAGCCTTTGTCTTGGCAGACTAAGAATACAAAGTGTTACCGTCTCCTACTTTACCATAGAGGCTGTATAAAGGCTGCGACGAGAACACGGCGCAGGACACGCTCGAGGTGTGTGCCGCCTGGGCAGTGCAGCGCCGTAAACTCGTCGCAACCATCAATGCCAACCTGACGCTGCCAACCATCACCAGGGCGATGCTGATGCTGAGCGAGATAAACGCCTCCTCGACAACGCGAGACGCCGCCGGCGACTGGGGCGGCGCAGGCGCGATTACCTACGCCTGATGCCGCCCTAGCGGAAGCCGCGAATGACTGGACCGGGGCATTAGTCCGTCACCCGCCGAGAGGCTGACTGCGCGACGACAACCAACGTTCCCGAACAGCAGGGAGAAGTCGGTCGAGGAGAGGGTACTCCTCAAGGGGTATTCCGTCGGTACGACCACTAACGACAAGTCATCCTGCACCGGTGGTCAGCCCAACGACGAAGGCGACGTGTCGCGAGTAGTTATGGAGGTTCTGTCGCCTCGTATGGAGGCGGACGACGGGTGCGCTGAATGTAGAAAAAAAAGAGGTTGTAAAAACCGCCTGAGGCATCACCGAAAAAATAGGCAACAGCACTCTCTTGGAAAACCTATAACAATCATTTGCGATCAACAACTCGCCTATCCGATGTGTTAATTGTGTGATTTTCCTTCTTGAGGTCTATATTCAACGATTAATATCGGTCGGCTCCAATATACCGCAAGAAACATGTTAAGTAAGTATTACTTATTTAACATGTTTCTTGTAATTTTATGTAAAGGAACTTAGTAAAAAAACCGAAATAAGATTAGTACTCCTGGTAGTTTATTGGATTAATTTAAGGTAAAATATTAAAACTAGCAATAATTGTCCTCGTAGAGTTTATCTATACCAATAAATAAAATTGGAGTGTCTGTTTGTAATGTCAAAATAATAGGCTTTTTTCATGCTCACACGCTTATTTGCACTATACATATGCCTAAAATACACCTTATATTTTTTTTGTCTGTCTTCTGTTTGTTTCGGGTAATCCTCAAAATGGCTGGACCGATTTCAAAAATTCTTTCACCAATGGAAAGCTATAATATCAGGGAGTAACATAGGCTATATTTTATCCCGGTATTCCCACGGAAATGGCAACTACGCAGGAAAGACGACTGAAACCGTAGCGAAGTGAGGGCGGGTTGCTAGTGCATAATAAATTTGTTTTACCTTAGGACGTAACTGTACGGCTGCATCCGCCATCAATCAAGTTAAGGAATTCGTCCTTTTGGCCTACTCAATTAATAATAACGCTTTATAGGTACAGCAGGTTACGAGGCCGTCACGGATATAAGGAATGGGTATCAGTGTTCTAGTGGCGATTAAAAGGGTACACCGTAGATTATGGGGCAGCACGCAACCCATCCGTTACCCTGAACAGAATGTGCGGGGTGTATTCATATCATAACCTACCATAAAAAAAAGAAAAAGAATGTTGGGGGCCGCACGCCTTGGAAGCGCAACTTGAACACGACTATAGCCAAAATAAGAAAAGACATATTGTACTATGATACCCTTCTAACCTTCTTAATATAATATATAACTTTAAATGGCGATGTATAATAGTACTCGGTGATATTATCAAATCCTCGACATTAATAACAATAACTTATCGTTTGAGAAAATCTCTCGCCCACAAGGTTTTAACTGAATCGTAATAGTATATCAGTTCAGCATTAAAGTTCAAGTTATAATAAGTTTTTATATACGCTTCATCATCATTTCAGCTCATATTCGTACCACCGTTGGGCTTGAGCCTCCTGTACAATAGGAGCGAAATTAACCTGCTATAACCTGCTGCCACGCAGGTCAGACGTATTCATATAGGGTTTTATTTCGAGTTATCCTTCTCTTGTATAGATGTTATATATATACTATCAACCCGCCCTCGCTTCGCTTCGGTTTCAGTCGCCTTACCCACATAGTTCCCGTTCTCGTCGTAATACCGGGATAAAATATAGCATATTAATACCTGATACTATAGTTTTCCATTGGTGAAAGAATTTTTGAAATCGGCTCGGTGATTTAAGCTTGAAAGCATAACAAATAAACAAACAAACTTACTTTCGCATTTATAATTTTACTAATCCCTTGGTCATCTTTTATGACACCTACGGGCAAGGGGGAGGGGGTTGATGAATTGTATTCTCGCTCCGTCACCACACGGAAATATACGTTTACACTTACGCTTTTATGTTCAAAGAAGGCGGAAGTAATATACAACCACTTCTACCCGTGTGAGAAAGTGAGTCTCTTATCATGTTTCGAGTATACTTAAACTCCGAACAAAGATCGTATAACTATTGAACACTTTTCTCAAATCAGCCTACCATTCACCGCGCTGATCAGAGGTTTTGATACTGGGTTTTATATAAGACTAGCAACCGGCCCCCTGCTTCGCTTCGGTTTCAGTCGCTTTACCCGCGTGGGAAACGCGTGGGAATACCGGGATAAAATATAGCCTGTTACGCCCTGATGTTATAGCTTCCCATGAATGAAAATAATTCTGAAATCGGTTTAGTAGTTTAAGTGTGAAAGCGTAACCAAACAAACAAACAAATAAACAAATAATAATAGGTCTTTACTATGTAATTGCCGTTCTGCAGTACTGGCCATTTCAAATCAAAATAATTTTTGTTTGGCTAAGAATTCTAATTTCAAATTAATTTTATTTTAAATCATGGAATTCATTTTCCAAAAGTAGTCATTTGTTTATTGATTAGTGTTACGTTTTCATGGCATTTCAATCTTTTTCGTCATCATGGATACGTTAAAAATTCGAGTAATTATGGAATATGAGTATCGTCGTGGCAGCAACGCGGCACAAGCGGCACGCAACATCAACGACGTTTACGGAGCTAACACTACAAACCAACGCAACGCCTATTATAGATTTGCTCGCTTCCGTTCTGGAAATTTCGACCTGAAAAATGAATCTCGCGGTCGTCCGAAGACTTTGGTCGACAATGACGAATTAAAGGCGATTGTGGATGTCGATGATACACAATCTACGGCTGAATTAGCAGCAGCTTTCGACGTTAGGGTCAAAACAATATTGGTCCATTTGCGTCAAATTGGCAAGGTTGACAAATGGGTGCCCCAGAAACTCAATGATCGCCAGCGTGAAGTACGCGTCGAGACATGCCTTGCATCGCTCAACAGATACACAAATGAAGGAATTTCGAAACGCATTGTTACTTGCGATGAAAAATGGATTCTGTTTGATAACCGCAAGCGCTCAGCAAGTTGGTTGGATCCTGGTTCAGCACCTAAACAAAGCCCTAAACGAAAACTTACCCCTAGAAAAGTGATGGTCACTGTTTGGTGGTCTAGCGCCGGTGTGATTCATCACAGTTTCTTACCAAACGGGGTGAGCATTACTGCAGATGTGTTCTGTGAAGAACTGAACACAATGATGGAGAAGCTGGCACATCTCCAACCAGCATTGGTCAATCGCTCGTCTCCGCTGCTCCTGCACGACAATGCCCGACCTCATACTGTACAGCAGACGGCCTCCAAGTTGCAAGAACTGGGGTTGAAAGCACTCTGTCATCCGCCACATTTACCAGATCTTGCGCCTACAGACTACTTTTTTTTTCAGAATTTGGATAACTTTTTGGCGGGCAAGAAGTTCAATACCCGAGAGGCAGTACAAAATGCCTTTGAAGAATTTGTTGCCTCCCGTCCAGCTGATTTCTTTAAGAAGGGCATCAATAAACTGCCTCTGCGTTGGCAAAGATGCATTGATTGCATGGGTGATTACTTCGATTATTACCAAATAAAAAATACATGAAAAAAAATCGTTTAATTTTTTTCATACGTAACGGCAATTTCATAGGTAAAGACCTAAGAGGATGCTATTTGCATATCCTTTATTTACTTTTTAGGTCGCCCACGGACATAATTGGGATATTGAATTGTATTCTAATTCCGTCACCACAGAAAAAATAAACATATCATAAGTAAACATATCTTTTATAAGCTTTAAATATCACATCAATAATTATATAACGCAAATCCTTAATGTATTACATGATTTAGCGATTACAATATTAATATTATAACATTACTTCGCAATAATTTACGTATTAGATCATATTAGATAACATCACCTTTAAGCCGTGTTATGAAGGACGCCCACAATTATTCAAATAGCTAACGAAAAATAATGTTAAGATATCTTTTAATTAGTGCCTATACATCGTGACCTTAGTATGAATGTTTATAAAGTTTCCTATATAATCTTCATACCTATTGTATGTTGGTTTGGTCATGTAGAGAGAATGAAAGAAAGGATATTGACGATTGAAAGGATATTGTGGACGGAAGTGTTCGAAGCGGAAGACCAAGCCGGACGTTCCGTGACCAGACCAGAGACGTTCTTAAGAAAGGCCAGGTTATAATTACCCTAAACCGAAGAACATGCATGAGGAGATTAATGAATGTGGAGGAGGCGAAAGTGGTATGTCAAGATCGTAAGCAAGTGGAGGGAAGTGGTCTCTGCCTACCCCTATGGGAAAGAGGTGTGAATGTATATGTATGTTATTGTATGCCTATTCAATTAAATTCGCATCACAATCGCTTGCAACCTTAGAGGATCGAATTAGGTGTACACAAAAGCACATTTTGCTTGACAACAATGCACTGTAAATAATTAATTAAACAATAGAAGTCGTGCTTTAGGCTTAAACTGAACTCGATATAACAGACTAGATTTTACACTTCATCCACGTAGAAGTCAACAATTGTTCTAATAGGATTTTAACTGATTTTTTATGTTATTAATTTTGTTATATGTTATAATTTTGTTATTATTATAAAATATCTTTATTATAATGTAGGGATTTAAAGGTTAAATAAACATGAAAATAAAATAAAATATTAGTATATTGTATGAACTGAATTTCATTAAAATACGAATCACGTCCATTAATTCTGTTAAAGAACGCATATGCAAAATTTAAAGGAGATTGGACTAAGGAAATATTTTGGCTCATATAAACTCTACCACCTTTTCCACCCCCCTTAGGGGTAGCATTTCAACAAATCATTTCTTGGCAGATGCCTATATCATACAAAGAATTTCAATTTTTCCTTGAATTTTCAGGTCTCTACGATGAGCAGTTTGGGCTGTGCGTTAATCCGTCAGTCAGTTAGTCATTCAGGACAAAGCATTTTATATAGTACATATTTGAGTGGCTCTTAAAAGAGTCACACTCGTTTGATATTAAATATCTGTAGCTTCCTCATTTTGCTACATACCGTAGCTCAGAACCCTCCTACTCAGAACTTCGAATATATATTCTGAATAATTATTATACGTATTCCTTCCAATCCATTGTGGTGTGCGGTATATTGATTAACCGTGGGAAAGTGGTGGGTCTCCCTTTCTTCTTTCTATTTTAAAATAGTAATGGATTTCCGCCATGTATCGCCTAATTCAATGAATTTCTTAGTCGTCTTATACGACACTCACGGGCAAGAAAGAGAATCGTGAATTATTTTAATTTTAAAATGGAAGGAAGGAAGGGAGATCCACCACTTTCCGATGGTAATCAACATACCGCACAATACAATAGAAGGAGTACGGGATAGTATTAAGATTAATTTTAATCTTAATCCTATCCCGTACTCCTTAATTCAAATATTTATATTCCTTAATTATAATATAACATAATTAAAATAAAAATGGATTGCCACTATGTATCGCCTAATTCAATCAATTATCTTGAATCGTGAAAAGTATTCTTACTCCGTCACCACACATATAGATTAGCTGGTCAAAGTATATAATAAAGATAGAAGTTGTCAAAGATTCAAAATGCGAGAGCAACACGGCACGTAAGACATAGACATTTATATGACATACACATTCACTAAAAAGGAATATTCTGAACATCAGGCCTCCAGAGGATACAAGCTTCCCAAAGGTTTAAAGTAGAAGATAATTTTGGCTTTGATATTATTCACCCTACAACATAAATACAGAAAATTATATTTTCGTGTGGTGACGAAGCAAGAATTCAAATCACTACTCCCTTGCACACTATCTTGCCCGTGGATGTCATAAAAGACCACTATGGGATATAATATGCACATAACATCTATGCAAGAGAAGGCAAACTCGAAATGAAACCCTATACCAACATGTCTGATCAGCATGGTATAGTAGATCAATTTCGCTTCCATAGTGGAGGGGGCCCCAGCCCAACAGTGGGGTGCATATGAGCTGAAATGATGATGATATTTAACGGGGACGTCATGCATGATGTCTAGGCGTCGTGGGCAAAAACTTATATTAAATCCTTTACTTAATGTACTATAGTCCATAAAATATAGCTTGATCTCTGTGACAGATGTCAACGAAACCAACGAAGTAACTTTGAACGAGCGACATATTAATAATTTCATTTTGTATCAAATATATTTTCATTCTTTTCCTGCCAGTTTTATTGCAACTGAATTGCAATATATTATAAATATAAAAATGTTAATATTCATGCCTAAAATGTACCTCGTAAGTACAGAAATACCTAGTAAACATTTTATACATGAATGACGCTTACGCACGTGCAATGTCATCATCATCATCATCATCTCAGCCCATATGCGTCCCACTGTTGGGCTCGGGCCTCCTCCATAATGGAAGGGTGATTGACCTACTATACCACGCTGGTCAGAGGTGTTGGTATAGGGTTTTATTTCGAGTTTTCCTTCTCTCGCATAGATGTTATATGCGTTTTATATCCCTCAGTCGTCTCGTACGATCATCCACGGGTAAGATAGGGAGTGGTGAATTGTATTCTTACTCCGTCACCACACTGGTGAAACTGGACTGAAAATAAAAAAGAGAAGGGACAGTCGATATACGTAAAACGATAACCGATCTTTATTACATTATTCATAGAAGAAATTAATCCAATACAGTACCTATATAAAACTTTCAACATATTTTTGACAATTTAAACAGACATTTACCTAATAAAATACATAAATTGACTTAATTAAACATTAAATAACTATTTTTCGTCTCAGAGTAAATGATAATATTATGTAAGCATTATTTTCAATAAACTAGACATATTTATTTATAAAACAGTCGTAATTGATCGATTGATCTAGTGATTTCTGTTGTAGTTCTTTCTATTTTAGCAAAAAATGATAAATGTTCTAGCAGGAACGGTCCAGTGATGACGATAATAGTGACCTAGATCTTCATTGTACTCCTTTTGAATAATTAAAATAGTCAAAAATCAGTTTTTGTTTGAAATAAATTCAAAAAGATTTTCATTGATTGTATTTTAATTATCATAGAAAATTACAAGTATAAAAATAAAGAGTTTCATCGATAAAAAACTACGGACTTTATCGTAAGCGTAACAGCACTAGAGACAACTGTCACAGAGATCATCCTATATTTTATGGCCTATAATAGCTATATGACCCACCTAATAAATATTTAAACAAGTACTACTTGCTTATAGTTATTAGTTATTCATATTCTACAGTCGTTATAGTTTATGTAAATAATATGTTAACTGTACGTAATTATTTTGCAAAATATTTAGTAACAAGCATCATGTGACTCGGACTGGCATTCGGAGAATCGGTCAAGTACGAGGTTGTATTGTAACAAACGCTCTCTTCGCTTGAATTATAATACTATAAGAATAAGCGCTTATAACCAGTTTACTGATTGGTAAGTGATATAAAGATTAAAGCTATACAAACAACTAAAATAGAAGGCAAAAACGAAATAAAGTCGTATGCCAACTAGCTTGTCTGAGGGCCCTCTTATGGCAACCACAGAGGGTCATCACGATCAGGGCCATACGTGGTTACCGCACGATGACGTGGGACCTGGCGGAGATACTCGCCGGAATTTACCGGCGAGTGCCCGCGGCGGTATGTTCTCGTTACAAAAGATTACCGCCTAGCGGGTCGACGCCCGCCGAGACGTCATTGCCCGTTGGGTAGTCCGGCTGGAGTGGCCTCGGTACGGTGTCAGGACTGTTGAGGCCTTCCGGCCGGTGCTGATGGAGTGGTTGGAGCGGACACACGGGTTGCTTTCCTTCCGACTGGTGCAGGTGCTGACGGGGCACGGTTGCTTCGCCAAGTACCTGCACAAGATTATCAGGAGGGAGAGCACACCGTCCTGCCACCACTGCGATTGCGACGAGGACACGGCGCGCCAAACGCTCGAGGCCTGCGTGGCTTGGGCAGTGCAGCGCTGTGAACTCGTCGCAATCATCGGTACGGACCTGACGCTGCCGGCTATCGCTAGGGCGATGGTCGACAGCGTCGGGAATTGGGACGCAGTCGCAGCCTTCTGCGAGACAGTGATCTCGCGGAAGGAGGCGGTGGATCGCCTGCGTGAGGAGCGCAGCCTCAATGAGGAGATCCGCCGCCGGCGACTGGGGCGGCGTAGGTGCAACTACCTGCGCCTCATGCCGCCCTAGCCGAGGCCGCGGGTGACGTGACCGGGGATTAGTCCGTCACCCGCCGAGAGGCCGACCGCGTGAGGAAAGACCGACGTCCTCCCCGAGGGGGGGACGTCGGTCGATGGGAGGGTACCCCAATGGGGGGGTATTCCGTCGGGCCGACCACTGATGTCAAGTAACCCTGCTCCGGTGGTCGGCCCAACGACGAAGGCGACGTGGTTTTCAGGTGGGTTGCGGGAGTTGCGTGCTTAAGCCCCTCTGTCACCCCGGACGGAGTGGTGCGGAGACGCGCCGACCGCAGCCCACCCACAAAAAAAAAAAAAGACCTCGATTTTCTGGTGAATCAGTTCTGTGGACGACGATTCAAATCGATTCAAATCGAACCCATCCCTAGTACTGTTGCTGTTTGTGGCAAATCAGCAAATAGCACACCTGATGGTAAGTGACAGTCGCTGATGATCCCTTATTAGACCGCTACCTACCACGAAGAAACTGAAGGGAGTGTGAATGCATGCAATGAGTTTCGGTGATAGTCAAGGCATCAAAAAACCTCACCAAACACAAACATCCTCAAAAAGTTGAGCTTCCGTAGCTCACCGAACGAAGTACAGTAACGTAACAAATTGCTACTACTCAGACGTCGATTTTTTACGCAAGTGTGGTACCTACTACCCCGGATAGACCGGCCCGCAGCTATAGAGCTATCAATAGTATGCTACTATCACAAAAAAAAAATCGTATAAATATTGAGATCCAAATACAGATAAAAATCTACAGGTGTTCAAAACTAAATTAAATTAAAAAAATCATCATGTTCTTATCCCAATTATTTAGAATGAACGAAATATGTATCGTTCTTCCATCGTACATATTACAAATAGTTTTTGTAATAACTTTATGACTCGATGTCAATCCTCCTTGGTTTGGTCAACAATTACATGCTTGAAGAGTGACGTCTGGATTACAGTAAAAAAAATCTTTACAAAAAATATTTGAAATAATTGTAATTATTATTCCACAGTGTACCTACATATTTATAGTTATATAGAATTTTATTTAAACTTTAGTATTTTACTTTTATAACTAAATTCACAATAACTTTATAATAAAAACGAACCTTTCAAACTTGAAATATCACGCTCCGATAAACTTTGACATTTACATAACATTATTAGTACTAGGTATAGAAAGATATTTATCATCGTTATTTATTTTCTTTCTTTATCGACTGCATACATTCCACGTTTAGACCCCACCTCCATCCAACCATCTCGCTATTAATGACCCCTAATAGACATGGGCCTCGCCAAGTTCGGATAATATGTGCTATCTCTACCGATAGTAGGCGGTTTAGTAATTGCAATTGGTGTTCTAATTTTGTTAAGAAAGTCTGCTACTCTTCTTAATGATGACTTATCGTGTTTTCACAATGGCCCGGGAGAGAATGGGCATTATATTCTTAACCTATCAGTCCACAGTATAGATGAAATTTTGTTCAGCAGAAATTGCTGTTCATTTGGCCCTTAAACTTGTGAACGGCTAGTGAATAGAAACGATAGTTACCAATATTTCCCTATACAAACTGTTCTCACCTGTTAAACATTTTAGGGCTGCGTTCAGAAATTTATTTTATGACTATACTTAGAAATATCAAGCTACATAAAACAGAATTTCATACGTGATAACTATTTGCTAAATCAATACATCTATGTAACAGTTTATTTATGGTAAAGACGTTATATCGCTTAATCTATCTTTTTTTCGGAACGCATCCATAAATATTTGACAATTGAGAATGCTAATTTGCATTTATAATTAGAGCACGAGGACTTTCTTTACCTTTATTGTTTACAGTACTGCCAATCGCAACGTAACAATAATATCCTAAAATTAAAGAAGTTTTACGACTTACTTCACCACTATCATTATATTTTACATAATTAATATTAATAACTTTATAAAACTATAAATATCTAAAGATAAAAATAATGTTTCATCAAATTCTGTCCGATAGTTAAATAACAATTATTCAAGTAAATTTTAGCGTTTATATTTAGTTTATATTCGATAATATTATTATATTAAATTTAATTATTGATTCTTATTATATATAACCTGTTATCAAATACTTATAAAAATGACAAGTATAATTAAGTTTGACAAATAATTAACGAGCAATTGCTTGCCTTCAGCTTGATATACTTCCTCGAATCTACAGTGTATTCATTTCCGCAACTTACAACTTCCGGCTTATAATGAGCTATATCCGCTCGGATATCTATCCATTGGATAATACGATATCTTTTTAGTATACTGATTTTATTACGGATTAATTCTTTATTTGACAAATAATATTTCGAAAAAAAAAACAAAAACACATTCACAATTAGACCGATCTTTCGCCCAGTAAAGAGTTGACACGTAAGGGAAAACCAGCAAGTTTCCTCCTTCCTTTTCTATCCTACGAGTATTCTAAGGGACGACGAAAATGTATAAGTGGTTAATATCATTAAAGAGAAAAGACTATTCTTAATATTATGCTCACATCTCAGTTTATAAATATCCCACTGCTGGTAGGAGGGAAATTGACCTTACTATACCATGCTAGTCAGACAGGTTGGTATAAGGTGTTGTTTCGAGTTTTCCTTCCCCGGCATAGATATTATATGCTTACTATATTCCTTAGTCATCTTTTACGACATCCACAGGTAAGATAGTGAGTGGTGTATTGTATTCTTATTCCATCACCTCATGGCAAGTATATTATTAACCTATTTTAATCTATTTCGTTTGAAGAAGATTTGGAGATTACGTTGTACGAGCCCTTGTGAAGGATCCATACCTAACAGTGTTACATATATACGTTCGATTTGAAAAGAACGAAATTGTTTGAAGATTTAGTATTTTTTTAGTAGTTTATCATGAAAATGTTATCTTGAAAAATTTTTTATTACAAACGAGCAAACAGTACACTTGATGGTAAGTGTTGCTGCCGCTCATGGATCTTTGCTAGGCCGTTGCTTACAGTGAAGGAAGTGAAGGGATTGTGAATGTCTGCAATGAGATTCGGTGAAACTAAATACATCACCAAAACCCGTCACACGCAAACACCCTCAGAAAGTTGGGCTTCCGACTTTCTCGTTCACCGAACAAAGCGCAGAAACAAATTGCTGCTACTCGGACGTCGATTTTCTGCGAGAGTGTGGTTCGCGGATGTAGACAAACAACTGTCAACAGTGTGGTCCTACCACTAGGAGTATTAATATTAAATTTAATGGTTCCAGTCGTTTTTAACAAACGACTCGATCCATTAAAAATATTAACCAATCACTAACAATTTATGTATAACTAATTTGTAAGCTAACACCGATATGAAACTATTTGCATGTCCTTCTCTTTACGTGACTCAAATAAACTAGAGTTTACGCAACGACGCTTCACTTGGAACGATAAACGACTGCAATAACTTTGTTTAAACTTTTCTTAAGAAATACAACAAACATATAAAACTTGCGTAATGCAAACGAAAAGGAAACCATGTTGACCTATTTCTTTAATTTGCAAAAATATGGTGTGTCACAAAGCCCTTCCTTTCATCATCATTTCGACTCGTATATGTTCCGTGTAGTGACGGAGTAAGAATACAATTCACCACCCCCTATCTTAGCCGTGGGTGATCGTACGAAACGACTGAGGGATATAAAACGCATATAACATCTATGCGAGAGAAAACTCGAAATCGAAACCCTATCCAACACGTCTGACTAGCATGGTATAGTAGGTCAATTACCTTTCCATTATGGAGGAAGCCCGAACCCAACAGTGGGACGTATATGGGCTGAGATGATGATGATGATGATGATGATGGTCCCACTGCTAGGCTCGAGCCTCCTCCATAATAGAAGGAAGATTGAACTTACTATACCATGCTAGTCAGACAGGTTGGTATAGGATTTTGTTTCGAGTTTTCCATCTCTTGGATAGATGACATATCCGTAAAATATCCCTTTACGATACCCAGGGGTATGAAAGGGATTGGTTAATTGTATTCTTACTCCGTCACCACACGGAACAGCCCTTCCTTTAATTTATAGAAATAAAATCTAACAATGCCTCATTTTCAAAATGGTTATGCTTATATCTTTATGGGTGTATAGTTTTTATAAAATCTGCTAGCCATTTCTGTAGTTTTATTTGTTTTCAATCAGTCTTTAACTGTGGGACAAAAAGTTTTCAATATATTTAGTACTTTCGCTCCTTCCTGTTCCAAACAACAAGCATGTGAAATTTTATTACGATTGGTTGAATACGTAAGATGTAAAGCGTGTCAAATAAACATTCCTTCATCTTCCATACCCGTGGGTGTCGTAAAAGATGATTAAGGGATATATTACGCATATGACATCTATGCAAGAGATGGAAAACTCGAAACAAAACCCTATACCAAACTATCTGATCTGCAAGCTATAGTAAGGTCAATTTCCCTCTTATTATGGAGGAAGTTCGAGCCCAGCAGTGGCACGTATATGAGACGAAACGATAATTCGCCCTGTGGTTACGACTCAAGAACACAATTCACCACCCCGCCTCTTACCCATAGACGAGTCAGTACAGATAACATCGTGCAACTGAAGAAAATCAAAATATAAAACCCTTATGCTAATGCGTTTGATCACCATGCTACTGGGCGCAAGCCCGTTTCTAACAGTGGCGACGAGTGTAGTCTGAAAAAAGAGGATATCATACCATTCCGTAACGTTTTACAAATTAGATTGTAAGTTGGGATCATCGCAAACAATTGTTTTAATCTCAACTCGAGAAATTTCTAAACAGGCAAACATCATCAATCGTTACAACGTTGTTAAAAACTTGTAGATACAACTTTTTAATAACGGAACGTTACCTTTTCAACGTAATTAAATTGCTGAGATAAATTACTTCAAAGAAGATATTAATTCTGAGAGAATCTTGATATTAATTTTAATCATAATTATGTAAATCAATACGCTGTCATATACTATGTCTATTAGTATTACGAGCTGTCCTTTTTTTGGTATAGGCTATGGTATGATCACATCGCGTCCAGGGCGATGTAACGGAGGTGACGACAGTGCGCGACTCCATAAACTGTCGTACATAGTACCTACCTATCATTCGCCATGTGGGCGGGCCACTGGTACCCGTCCCTGTAGATTGTAATCTATACCAATAAATAAAATTGGAGTGTCTGTTTGTAATATCAAAATAATAGGCTTTTTTCATGCTCACACGGTTATTTGCACTATACATATGCCTAAAATACATTTTATATTTTTTTTCTCTGTCTGTCTGTCTGTTTGTTCCAGGTAATCTTCAAAACGCCTGGACCGATTTCAAAAATTCTTCTTTTTCTGTGGAAAGCTATAATATCAGGGCGTAACCTAGGCTATATTTTATGCCGGTATTCCCACTGGAACGGGAACTACGCAGGAAAGACGACTGCAACCGAAGCGAAGCGAGGACGGGTTGCTAGTCCACAATATATACGTCAATAGTCAATTGATAATTTCAAAGGTCAATAAGGTGACTTAGTAATTATTACTATACGCCTAAAGCATATAAATATACGCCTAAAGCACATAAGCAAATATTATAAAATAATAAAAAACGCAAAATAGAAATTTAAACAACATGATTAGCTAACATACTACATATACAATTTAACTTTTTTGCGGCTAATTTACCTGCCATTGTGAAGAAGAATAGTCCCTGTCATCATCATCATCATTAGCCCATACACGTTCCGCTGTTGGGCTCGAGGCTCCTCCACGATTGGAGGAAAATTGACTTTACTATACCATACTAGTCAGACAGGTTGGTATAGAGTTTTATTTCGAGGTTTCCTTCTCTTGCATAGATGTTATATGCGTGTTATATCCCTTAGTCGTCTTTTACAACATCCACGGACAAGATAGGGAGTGGTGAATTATATTTTTACTCCATCACCACACGTCCCTATCAATAAACCAAAACCAAAAATGTAATTAGATAATGACGACAAAATTTGCTATCGAAGAATGGAGTCAAATATTACGAAATATATTTAATCATTTTCTTTAGTTTTTAAGCAAATAGCTATCATTTTGATATTGTTTTTACTAGTATATTAACATAGCTATTATCCATAGTCATTAATTGTATTTTATATCTAGTAAATAGGATAATTCTTATAGGTAAATATAAACTAAGAAATGCAAATTGAATTGCACTTAATTTTGTCTGCCGTCGTCAGTTTGTTAATTAAAGTTAGCCCAGCCCTACTTCTCATTCCACAACCAATCAAAGCCACAACACATTACTATAGTACTTATTCTAAAGTTTAATTATATTACTTGGCTTACTAAAATCCATTTTAGACCGATTTCATTTAAATTAATTGGACCGTTAAACAATAAATTTCAATCTTTTACTATATTTCTATTCCTCACTCACATTAAAATATATCATATCTCAGTCGCTCAGCGTGCTATGGAGCGGGCTATGCTCAGGATTTCTCTGTGAAGTAGAATCCGACATATGGCAATCCGTAGAAAACGGGTGTATCCGACATAGCACGAAGAATCAGAACGCTGAAGTGGCAATGGATGGCCACATCGCTCGACGCATCGACAACCAAAGGAGAATAAAGCTTCTTGAATGGCGACCACGTAGCGGACGACGCAGTGTATGTAACGGAATAACTTACTTAAATAAAAAGAGAATACGAAAAAGAAAACGTTTCCCACAAAGAAGGCAAATGCTCAAAGAGCCGATGATACGTGTCTACTGATTATAATAATTTCAAAACATCTTCGTTTCCTTAGTAATTCTCAATAATTTACTCGTATACGTAATAATTCTATGCCAAGAACACAGCTAAGTATTACCCGCATATATTAGAATGGATAAGTAATTAAGAACTACTTGTATTTATAACTAACGAGCAAAACTTGCGTCTTGGTCTAAATAGACCATTAAACTGATATTACGCTGGCTTAATATTTAGTTCTTAGATAAATATCTGCCGAAAATTTGTTTCTCTTTCTAATTAGTTCATCTCTATTGGGATAACTCTCTTTCAAATGAAGTGAATAAAGATAAACCACGCTGATCAGCAAATTTGGTATAAGATTTTGTTCTGCGTTTTTCTTCTCTTGCACTGGTTTTGTATTTAAATACCTAAATTGATGTTTGCGTCAATAATATAACAAAGGAAAGCGACCATTGTATTCGTACTTCATCACTACACGAAATGATCAGTTAATTCATTATCATCATCGTTTAGACTTTTACCGTTCGCTGCTTAGTAATTCTCTAATAGGTTTATTGCCCTAATCGCTACCCCTAGTGAGCATATTGGCAATAGCAGCGTGGAGTTATACATTTCCCAGGATAGTGCCACTTACCCATTCTTGTAGTTCCTCAACGGATTTTTGCAACTGCTAACTTTTAATCGATTTCAAAAAAGGAGGCGGTTCTCAATTCTACTTTTTTTCTGTTTGTTACCTCAGGCCTTTCGACTGTGTGAACTAATTTTGGTGATCGTTTTTTATTTGAAACTAGGTGACCCGACGAACTTCGTACTGCCATAATTTTTTTCATAAATTTATTTTCTTCTTCTTCTTCTTAGTTAATGGCAATGAGCTACAATAATATGAGCTATTGGTGCCAGTGTCGAGTATATTGATTATTATTCACGTCTTTAGTCTTAGTCTTTCAGTCAGTCGTTAGCATGACTTGGTGCTGATACAAGTCATGCGTCTCAGGAAATTTGGGCAGAATGTCAAAATGCACGTAATTCACTATTATATCATTTTCACTACATTTCAGAATTTTATCTGCATTATATTACATAAAATATCAGCAAAATTATTGAATATAACACTTTAAAACACTAAAATAATGAAAAGAATATAAAAGCGCTACATGACATTTTGACATTCGCGTCAAAAGTAATTTTCAAAATAAATTTATTTTCTTCTTCTTCTTCTTCTTCCTCTTCTTCTTCTTCTTCTTAGTTAATGGCAATGAGCTACAATAATATGAGCTATTGGTGCCAGTGTCGAGTATATTGATTATTATTCACGTCTTTAGTCTTAGTCTTTCAGTCAGGCGTTAGCATGACTTGGTGCTGATACAAGTCATGCGTCTCAGGAAATTTGAGCAGAATGTCAAAATGCACGTAATTCACTATTATATCATTTTCACTACATTTCAGAATTTTATCTGCATTATATTACATAAAATATCAGCAAAATTATTGAATATAACACTTTAAAACACTAAAATAATGAAAAGAATATAAAAGCGCTACATGACATTTTGACATTCGCGTCAAAAGTACTCAATTTATTTTCTAAATGTCCGAAAGTATAGTCTGTCTATAGCTGTCATTTGCGTTTTGTTATTACATGATTAATGCGTTTTTGTTATACGACGTTTTAAAGAGACTTGTATTCTCTTTGATGTTTTATGTCAAGTCCCACGGGAACCCGGTCGAACGGGATAAAAAGTATTCTATATCCGTCTCCTGGTTCTAAACTACCTCTCCGCCAATTTTCTGGTAAATCGGTACAGCCGTTCTTGAGTTATAAACAGTGTAACTAACACGACTTTCTTTTATATATATATAGATTTGGTGTTTCTTGAGTCTCATTTGAATTTGGTCCAGTTGTCGTCGTTTTTTCCTCTTAAAATTATTATCTTGTTGCCACACGGAGAAATCACTTAATCAGACATCAGTTAATTATCTATAAATATTTAAAAGTCAATAATTAAACCAAGCGTACAACAGCACTCACCATTATAACAACTAGATAATTTGTTATAGTAATAAATAACAACTTAAGCACATGTATTTCGGCCATTAGTTGATCTTAGATAATTATTTTTACATGCACTTAAATACCGAAACGTTGTACAATCATTGGGTTTTTGAAACTAAAACTATAATTTTTTTATGTATTTTAAAACTTTAAATAAATAAAATTGAAGTGTCTGTTTTAATGAGAAAATACTGGGCTTTTTTCATGCTCACACGGTTCTTTGCACGACACCTATGCCTAAAATACAGTGTAAATTTTTTGGCCTGTCTGTCTGTTTGAGGTAATATTTAGAATGGCTGGATCAATATTGTTAATATTATACTACCAGGTAGCTGTCTACATAAAGAGTAAGTAATATAAAGAGTAAGCGCAAGTTCGTCCTCATATGGAGTACTGCTCACATCTCTGGGCAGGCGCGCCCAAATATCAGCTAGACCCACTTGTCTCCCTGCAAAGGCGTGCTGTTTGAATCGTCGGGGATCCCAGTCTTGCAGACGGATTGGAGTCGCTGGAGTGGCGGAGAGACTTTGGGTCACTCTGTGTACTCTACCGACTCTTTCACGGGGAGTGCTCCGAGGAACTGTTTGACTTGGTACCACCGTCACCGTTTTACCAACGTACCACTCGACACCGCAGCAAGATTCATCCATTTCATCTGGAAACGATATAGTCTTCAACTGTACGTTTCCAGCGATCATTTCTCCCACGTACGTGTAGGCTCTAGAATGAACTTCCTGCGGCTGTGTTTCCCGAGCGCTATGACATGGGCTTCTTTAAACGAGTTTTAAGAAGAGCATTTACTTCACGGTAGGCAACGGCCTGGCTGTGCCCCTGGTATTGCAAACGTCCATGTGCCGCAGTTTCACTTACCATCAGGTGTGCTGCCTGCTCGTTTGCCACCATCGACAATAAAAAAAAATTTAGGCTATATTTTAGTCCGGTGTTCCGGGAACGGGAACTATGCGGATAAGGCGACTAAAACCGAAGCGAAGCGAGGGCGGGTTGCTAGTCTATATATATAAAAATGAATTGCTGTTCGTTAGTCTCGCTAAAACTCGAGAACGGCTGGATCGATTTGGCTAATTTTGGTCTTGAATTATCTGTGGAAGTCCAGGGAAGGTTTCTACAGTGAGAAAATATGAAAAATTGCGAGTAAAATACTAAAAACAACAATTTTATTGTCCCATACAAACTGTTCTTACCTGTCAAACATTTGATGTTCGTCCCGTCGGTTCTGCAGTTTTGGCATAATTACATATATGTAGATTGATCTAGATTAAAAAGGTATTGGAATCGATAAAAAGGCGGTATATTAAATAGCTAGAATACAATTCAACAAACGGGGGTGTCGTAATAGACGACTAAGGGATATAATATGCATATAATATCTATACAAGAGAAGAAAATCTCGAAAAAAAAACCCTATATTAACGCATCTGACCAGCGTCGTATAGTAGGTCAATTTCTCTCCCATAGTATAGGAGGTGGGAGTCCAACAGTTGGACGTGTATGGGCTGAGATGATGATGCTGATTTATCAGCCTCCCACAAATAGTGTAAAGTTGCGGACTAAGGAAATATGACACTTTCCGTAAATTCAGTTGGATTATCAATCATTCCATTATATTGATACGTTTGAGGCCGAGTCCCGAGACAGCCCCAGCTTCGGCAACTTTACGCCATTTGTAGGAGGCTGATAAATCATCTTCATTGTCTCAACCCATACATGTCCCACAGTTGGGCTCGGGCCTCCTCGACTATGGGAGGGAAATCGATCTACTATACCATGCTGGTGAGACGTGTTGGTATAGGGTTTTGTTTCGAGTTTTCCTTATCTTGCATAGATATTATGTGCATATTATATCCCTTAGTCGTCATTTACGACACCCACGGCTGGTTAATTGTATTCTTACTCCGTCACCGCACGAATAATACTTAAACCAAACTGATAAATACCAAAATAAAATAATTAGGAAAAAAGGCGGTACGAAGTTCGCCGGGTCAGCTAGTAATAAATAATAATAGGTCGGAGATAAAGTCTTTTCACATATAGTCGGTATAAACTTTCAATAAAATTAATAACCAATGCGAAAACTTTTATAACTTTTTAATTTATAAATAAATCATTTAAATTGATATTTTATAAGAGTCACGTGACTCTTAAGGCACAACTACGATTGGTTGTAATAACACAAGAGCCCGCGAACCCCAGACCTTCGTGATTTTATTAAAGCTGAAAGTTTGTCAGCGCATGCTCCCAACACAGATGGGAACGGTCCCCTTTTTTTTAATTTTGGGTCACAGTGGCTATGGCAGATAAAAGGTACTAAAGGTGTGTAAAATACCGATCTATTTTCGCCAAATTATTAAGCGTGATTTTTTTATATTACCTTCAGAACGTTATTAAAAATCACGTTATTCATTGCCAGACACTTAACATAGTGGCAACCCCTTGCCAGACACCCATAACGTTCATAAAATTATAATTCTACTTACGTTATAGTATAAAAATTGATTTTATACATAATACTTGGGTCTTTATCTATGGAATATTCTTTTTGTCGAGTAGAGGAAGAACGGATCCACTATGAACGGATTTTCCGAAATGCCACCTACAAGAGGTGTTGCGTTGCGGGTGGCGTTAACAATAATATGTATATTAAGGAACAGGGTGAGCCGAAGCTACTGAAGCTAGAAAAATGAAATTTGGACCGTAGTTTCATTTCATGACGTAGGCACCCACTAAGAAAAGATTTTTTGAAATGCCACCCTTAAGGGGGTGAAACGCAACGTCAAAGTCTGTATGGAAAGAAAAATCTTTAGCTACTGTCTTCAAATTAAGCACAAATACTCTTCAATAAAAATAAATAAACAAGTGTTTCAGCGTTTCTCCATTTTCATCCTCTAAGAATGTAGAATAGGTAGAAAGATGTTAGTTTACTGACTCATCACGGAGCCGAAACTATTGAAGTCAGAAACATGAAATTTTGACAGTAGTTTCTTTTCGTGGCGTAGAAACCCACTAAGAAAGGATTTTTTGAAATTCAACCCCTAAAGAGGTAAACCGCAGTAGCAAAATTTGTAAAACAAGAAAAAAAATCTTCATCGATTTTCATTAAATTGTAAACAAATACTCTGTAATAAAAATAAATAAACACGTGTTTCAGCATTTTTTAATTTTCACCCTCTAAGGGTGTAATCTACACTAATATTATAAAGAGAAAATGTTGTATGTTTGTTACGAATAAACTCAAAAACTACTGGACGGATTTCGATAATTCTTTCAACATTAGAATGTTACAGTATCCCTGAGTAACATAGGCTATATTTTATCCCGGTATGCCAACGGGAACTACGCGGGTAAGGCGACTGAAACCGAAGCAAAGCGAGGGTGGGTTGCTAGTATTATATATAAAATCAGCTATTACATTATAACGTAATAGTATTAATAATATTGTTCTTATAATTAATAATTAATATTAAATTAATAATACATGAAGATAGCATATAATATTATTTTAGCTGCTATAAGCATGTACTAAATATTAAAGAATATAAGCGCATCTCACTCGCACCCACCCATGTATACATGTACTATCTCGCGCTCGCTCCTACAGCTACCCTACATCTTTGTCTGGCAAGGGGTTGGAACTATGAAAAATGTCTGGCTACTGAGGAAACATCATCTACTCATTACCCAAGTATTATATATAAAAATCAGCTTTTATACTATAACGTAAGTAGAATTATAATTTCATGAACGTTAAGGGTATCTAAAAGGAAAGGCAAGGGATTGCTACCATGTTAAGTGTCTGGCAATGAATAACGTGATTTTTAATAACGTTCTGAAGGTAACGTTTTACACACTTTTAGTACCTTTTATCTGCCAAAGCCACTGTGACCCAAACTTCATAATGGGCCACCGTTCTCGCCTGTGTTGGGAGCATGCGCTGACAAACTTTCAGCTTTAATAAAATCACGAAGCTCTGGGGTCCACAGGCTATTAGTCTATAAGGTTTGTTTCACGACGTTAAAAGTATTTCTGAAATTCTACGGCTTCTTTTTTCCGACTTCAATTTTATATCATCGCCCGTGTACGAATTTTCTTTGAAAGTCTCGCTCTCTGTCATTTTTTAATTATAGTTAAAATAGAATATCCAGGCGATTATATGCTAACACAGTATACCTGCTTTATGACCTACGGGAAGAGCGTACTGATAAAGTAATAATTACATTTATTTAATGGATATTCTTAATAAGATCGCACACAAATATGATTTGGTTTTTTTTTTATTGCCAACGGTGGCAAACGAGCAATCAGTACACCTGATGGCAAGTGCTGCCGCCGCTCATGGACCTTTACAAGGCCGCTGCCTACCGCGAAAAAGTGAAGGGAGTGTGAATGCATGAATTGAGGCTCGGTGATACCAAGGGAACCACCAAAACCCTCCACACGCAAACACCCTCAAAAAGTTGGGCTTCCGGCTCTCTTACTCACCGAACGAAACGCAGTAACTAATTGCTACTACTCAGACGTCGATTTTCTGCGAGAGTGTGGTACTACCCCGGACGGACCGGCCCGCGGCTGTAGACAGATAACTGTCGACAGTGTGGTCCTACCACTCAAAAAGCATTATAAAGCATATAAAAGGTTATAAAGCATACATGGGATATAAATGAAAAAAAGGTTATAAAGCATACATGGGATATAAATGAAACGCGATTCAATCAAACTCTAAATATGACTTTTTGGAGGTTTAAACTTGTAAATGATATTATAAAAGGGAACCAAAAATATGACCTTGAGTTGTTCAATGCAATAAAGGAAAGTGCAAACAGTTACAGTATGAATACAAATAACATTTACAGGTACCACGTGAGAATATCGCTGTCTGCAATCTAAAATATCCTTTGTCAAAATGTTAGTTACTCAATGTTGTAGCTACGGACAAATTGCTTCTAATTGCTATAATTAGTATTATTATGTAGTTGACCTCATGTACCACTAAAGAAATATGGCTATCAAAGCTAAAGGCTACAATACAACTAAACTGATATAATCAAAACAATTATTATCAAGATGTCTGTACACTAACTTAAAAGATGGAGTCAATTGATAACAAAAAATATGTAGTTCATCATAATCATTATATTAAGATAATAAAAGATACATTTCATTATAGTAAATGACTAATATATTATCTGTGATATACCCCACCTTTACCGTGTGACGGTGTACGAACACAATTCACCACCCCCACTCTTACCCGTGGGAGTCGTAAAAGACGGCTAAAGGATATGATGTGCAGAAAACATCAATGCAAAAGAAGCCAAACTCTACATAAAACTCTATACCAACACATCTGACCAGCGCGGTATAGTAGATAAATTTTCCCTCCCATTTTAGAGGAGGCTTGAGTCCCACAGCGGCATTTATATGGGCTGAGATGATGATATACCTCAATACGAATTGAATATTGTCACTACGTAGTATAACTTCTTAATGAAAGAATGCACCTACATAAATATGAATAGTATATTGAAGGCATTTAATTTTTGCCATATTTTATCAGAAAATAATATACATATATTATGTAAATGCTTCTATTAGTCGTTAAATATTATTAATATCTGATTTTTCATGGTCATTAGATACAATAACTTTGTCTAGAAATCTGTTTAGAGGTTTAGTGAAATAAGTCGTATGTCTTAAAAATTTAATCCTATTACCAAAACGTTGTTTTAATATATTATAAAAATCTCTATGTTCGTTTTTTTGTGTTGTTTCCCAAGTTGACGGTACAAAACACTGTTTTGGATAACAAGTTCTATTTGCACTTAGGGCAGTACTATTAATTTTCGTTGTTGCTTTTGTCACAATTGTTCCTGTAATAACACCTTTAGGTGATTCGGTTGTTTTTGTACTATTTACTTTTAAGTTTATCATCTCCAGTTGTGTGTTATTTTCAGTATCAGCCGTAATTGAGGCTATAGTCATTGTGTCGCTGAAGTTTGATAGATTTATATTAGTAGACTTTTCAGTACTTATTTTTTGAGTAAATTTAGTTTGTGGCTCCACTATAGTTGGTTTTTCTTCAGTGACTTCTACAAGAATTGTGCTAGATGTGTGAATCGCTTTTGTAGTTATAGAGCCTAACGCCATCGACCTGTTCTCTTCTGTGCTGTCACTTTTTTCAATGGGATTAAGCTTAGGAGATACTTTGGTGATATTAGGTTCTACTCTCACTGTCCTAATCCTCTTTGAAATGACTTCTTCAACAGTTGTACCGGGTTGGGTGATTGTTTTTGTGGCAATTATTTCTTCTATATTAGTTGTATCTGGAATAATTTCATTAATATTTATTCTAGATTTAGGATCTCTTTCTGTGATAATAGTATTTTGTACTATTTTAGCTGTACTTGTAAATTGACTTGTTATAAGTTGACTAGTGTATATTGAATTTTCCTTGTATTCTTTTGATTGATGATGATTTTGGGTACATTTATGTGTGCAGATTTTCATTTCTACTAGCAAATACGCTGTAAAATATTGCAAAAAATATATCTTTATAACGTTTGGTGTATTATATGTCTTGATATTTAAATCTTAAGAGTACGCCTCAGTAAATCTGTATACAATATATATGAATCCATAACATTGTTGGGTACGAGGTCCCTTATCAATAGAATGGAAATTGGTCCACCAAACCATCTTTACCATTTAAATTAATAATGGGTTTTATTTCTAATTTCCCTTATTTGGCACTAATGTTCTTTATTCTTCTTATTACGACCCATAGCAAAGTAAATGTGTTAGCGCATTAAAATTCTACATCCATTATTGCATAAAGGATATGGACAAGCTTCCACTTAAATGAAAGATAGTAAATGTATAGACACATGTATAGTTTCAATCCTAGGCTACGGAACCATCCATTATTATGACCTTATTAATAGTAACCTAAGAGTAAGCTTGTTCTTAGGTACTAACTTAAATATAATTCCTTTAAATAATGAAATGCCAAGTGTAAAAGCTCTTTTCTTATCTTTATTGTGTACTGACCTCTATCATTGTCACAGTTAAACTCAAACATATCGCATTCGTCCAAAAACAATCTGTCACTTAAGTCATACTGATCCTGTCCACATATTGGTGTCCCGGTATGGCTGCACTTATTAGCTGCCTCACAACTTGGAACTGGCTGCAATTTAGGAATTTTATATTTCTCACGCCTTTATTCTCGAAAGGGCTTAGAGAGGCTCAACACTTCCACATTTAACCTCGTATTTCTTAATTCCATGTAGTAGCAGCAGGTCTACTGCCTAAACGAGTACAGTTCTAAGATATCTCAGAGACTCCTCAAAAATCTAAGCAAAATCAACTAAACACTTTTTTACCCTAGCTAGGATTCAAATTCAGGATCTCATGGAACACAAATACATTTCTATTCCCGTTTCCCATAGAATAGACATGGACTAGACGCTTTCCACAATTTAATGCTTAATCCACGGCACCCTTTAATTACCTTATACATTTTAGTATTAACTATTTGCCAGTGAAAATCCTATCAAAATCGTCTACAGACATTTAGCATAGATTCTTTCTCAGTGTCTACAGCAGATAAACTGACAAATTGACTGCAAGACAGAAGTAAAAAAAAATTAAATGTCCTTTATTTCCTTACTAGCAACCCGCCCTCGCTTCGCTTCAGTTTCAGTCTTACCCCTCGTAGTTCCCGTTCCTGTGGGAATACCGGGATAAAATATAGCCTATGTTACTCCCTGATATTATAGCTTTCTATTGGTGAAAGAGTTTTTGAAATCGTTTCAGTAGTTTAAGCATGAAAGCGTAACAAACAAACAAAATGTATGTAGATAACTTTTACGCAAGAGAAGGAAAGCTCAAAATAAAACCTTGTACTAACTCGTCTTGACCAATTTCATATAGGAGGTTAATTTAGCTCTTATTCGACGTATATGACTTGAGGTATTCGTATATATTGTCATATGCATTTAATAAATACTTTTATTTTGACATACCAACCACACTTTCTTATTTATATATTTTAAAATTATAATCACATAGCCAGGAGTGTTATATACCCTGAAGTCGGATAATATAGCTTAGCTGCTCTACTCATAAAGAATCTGCAATGTCTAAAATATCAACATAAAAATCTTACCGTTGTTGTAATAAAGTGTTGTGTTGTACGTTGAATTATAAAGGAAACTGAAATGTTTTTTCTTTTGTTAATATTATGTGAGATTTTTTTACCTATAATAATAATTCATTTTCAATCACCTATAGTGGTAAAGGAGCAAGCAGCACACCTGATGGTAAGTGAAAGTGCCGCACATGAACCTCTGTAATATCAGCAACACAGCTAGGTTGTTGCCTACCGTAAAGTTCTTTAGAAAGAAATGCTGTTCTTAAACCTCGTTTAAAGAAGGTCATGTTATAGATCTCGGGAAACATAGCAGCAGGTAGTTCATTCCAGAGCCTGCACGTACGTGGGAGATATGATCACTGAACACGTATAGTTGAAGACCATTGTGTTTCCAGGTGCAATGGATTAACCCTTCTGTGGTATCGACTAGTACGTTGATAAAACGGTGACGGTGGTACCGAGTCTAACAGTTCCTCAAAACACTCCCCATGAAAGAGTCGAGCATTTTGAATTACAACAATTGATGTAAGCGAAGAATTGTCGCTCATTCACTTTGCTAGCAACTTTACTTTAAAGTTTTACATAATAATAATAATAACATTGATACTAATAACATCCATGATATATCAATCACCATATTTGTTATCTCACCAGTTGACATAACAACGGCTGTGCAGAGTCGATGATAACCGATTTGTTAACATTTAAAGTAACTACTCCGCTGTTATTTGTCACAGTATTATGAACTAAACTAACCTTTTTCGATTGTCTGATTGATATGATATGACAATATGATCCTGTTTGTTACAATGTTGTGTATGTATTCAGTTCGAAATAAAACTTATACCAAAATGTCTGACAAGCATGGTATAGTAGGTATAAATTGTTCATCGTGCAGGAGGCTCGAGCCCTACATATACGTCTTAACATGGAATGTGTATGGACTGTGATGATGATAATGATAATATGACTTTATAGAATCGCAACTCATGTGATTTGAGAGTTCAAAAAAAGCTTTTCAGCTTTAGCAGATATATTATAAGTAGTGGTTAAGATAGCGACCTACATTGCCAGTGTCGGGGGTTCGAATCCCACGCGGGACAACACTTTGTGCGATCCACAAATTGTTGTTCTGAGTCTGGATGTAATTTGTGTCCGTTAATTGTATGTTTGTAAAGTCCCCCGCAATACAAGGATTATTTCCTTAGTGCAGGGTGTGGTCTTAAAAAATAAAAAAATAAAATAAATAAATAAATTATATACATTTTAAAATTAGACTATTTCGATTAACACTTACACACAATGATTAAAATGCCGGTCAGGGTACTCTGTTTGTATTTAGCCATGCTCATTATATATTTATTCTTTAAGTGATTTGTTCTACCTCATAAAATATGTCATTTTAGCCAATCACAATGTTTGAGAATGAGACCAGTTCTATTATCGTGAAATGTGCCAGCGATTTTATTACACCTAATAAAATATACCTGCAAAAGGTTTCATTTATTTTTACTAATGTTTATTTTTACGCTTCGATATTTTATCAAATTCTATTTTGCATTCCATGAGAGAGAATTATATTGGAATATTGAACAGTTAGAAAATAGAAATTCTAAATTTAGAAAATATATTAATAATAAAAATATTTCCCTATGAAAATAATGTATTTAAACGAACAGTAATAGTGAACAAGTAGTGTTAACATCAAGGACTTCCAATACTGAGGTATCCAGTTATAATCTCTAACTGACGTTGGAACTTAATTAAATGCAACACTTAAAATATTTTTAGGACTTTCGGATATAAACTCATTTGCAAAAAAAACGGGCGGTTTTGATTTTCATTCATATTTAAAAAGATACAATACCAAAAAGGTTTCAATCGTTTGTACACGTTACTGGCCGGTTTTAAAAATGCTGTGGTATTTAAAAAAGTACGTTCTAAATTCAATTTTTCATTTGATGTTCATTTTTACAGAAAACCCCTTTTTATCCTACATTTTTGGCGCGAAGTTCCAGAAGTTAACATCGACTTTCATAACTTTTATTCAATTTTTATCGATTAATTTCATATCCTTGACTGTCAAAGCTTTATTTAATGCTGTTTGGCTGTATCAAAAATGGTAGATAAAGTGGTAAAAGCTACCAAAATTATCGCGCTGCTTGAAGAGGGTTGCAGCCAATGTTTCGTGGCTAGGAGGCTAAATGTTAGTCGCTCGACAGTCCAAAGGACCTGGCAGCGATATCAGGAGACTGGTTCCGTCGAGAGAAGGCCTGGTTCTGGAAGAAAACCATGTACCCAACCACGGGATGATCGTTTTCTTGTGAGTCGCGCATTGAGAAATCGCAAATCTTCGTATGTGGATCTTAAGAACAACCTCCAAGAAGTAAGAAATGTGCATATTAGTCTATGGACGGTCAGGAGGAGGCTTCTCGCTGCCAATATACGCAGTCACCGCCCGGCCCGCGGCCCCAAATTACTCCGTGAGCACAGAGTTCACAGGCTTAGGTTCGCTAGAAATTGTGAATCATGGACTCAAGACGATTGGAATAGGGTTTTGTTCTCTGATGAAGCCAGGATATCTCTGTTCGGTGAAGATCGACGTCGGCGAGTGCTAAGAAAACAAGGAGAACGCTTTGCAGAGGCATGTTTCGAAGAAATCACACCTTATGGTGGGGGCTCTGTTATGTTTTGGGCAGGAATAAATTCAATGGATCGTACAGAGTTAGTCTTCATTGAAAACGGCTCACTGACTGGGCATCGATACATAACGGAAGTTCTAATTTCTCATGCACAACCCGCATTGGCCGCTCTAGGTGAAGACTCGATTTTTATGGACGACAATGCTCGCGCCCACCGATCCCGCGATGTTAATGCGTATGTGCAAGAGGTCGGCATTCGTCGTTTGGATTGGCCAGCTCGAAGTCCCGACCTCAATCCCATAGAGCATGTCTGGGACGTTCTGAAACGGCGTGTGAGATCAGTACACCCGGCTCCGCAGACCATCAGAGAGCTGAAGAATGTAATTACTGCGGAGTGGGAACGTATTCCGCAAGCAAGTATCCGGGATATACTCGCTAGCATGCCCAGACGAATTCAAGCTGTGATTTTAGCTAGAGGGGGTCACACTCGATACTAAACATTTATCTGCTTTTACTTTATTAAAGAAAAACAAACAAAAAAACTTTTTTATTTTTACTTCATGAGCATATGCACTACTAGCGAATATACACTACTAGCGAGGTTTAGCATTATTTCCCATAAATTGTATCTAAATTTTATGAAATACTGATGAAAACGATTATTTTCTTATTAATTTAGCAAATTGTGTGGATAAAACTACCTATAATTATCAAACAAAGAAATATTAACATTTGAAATGGTTCATTGCTTAGGTGCCCGTTTTTTTTGCAAATGAGTGTATTATTGTATAAAACGACGTAGCTATTTTTATTCCCCTGTAAGTATTATAGGTGTATCAAACATGTTTGTATACTTTTTGGTATCCATAAATTATTTTTCAATCTAGATGTATTTCTTATTTTTGTTCATTCCGTGTGGTGGATGGAGTAAGAAGATAATTCACCACCCCCTTTCTTGCCTGTTGGTGGCGCAAAAGTCCATTAAGACATTATTGCAGAAAATCTGTACACTAGTTGAAAAACTAAATGAAACCCTATACAAACTCGTCTTGGCACTAAACATGACGCAACTCTATTATTCCATGAGCTCCGCAATGGTCCACCCGTCAGCGGCGCGAGCAACGTCAATTGTATTCCCATTAGCATCCGGGCCGCGATGAAGTATCTGGTTCTGGTGCTTAACGGGCGTTGGTGGTTCCAGCAGCATTTTCGCCGACTTGCTCCGCGGTTCGTCAGTACGGCGTCCAGCCTTTCTTGGTTGATGCCGAATGTGGGTGGACTCCCTGTTACGTGTCGATAGCTGTACGCGGGGGTAGGTGGCAATGTGCGTGTTAGCCGAGACTCCCCCGTGGCACCTGGAGGCAGAGATACTCGCTGGACTATAACGGCGGGTGGCGAAGACGCGAGCGAAGGACGGCATGGTCACGCTGAGTGAGATGACTGACTGCCGAGGCGACGCCCGCCGTGATATCATTGCCCGTCGAGCAGTCTGGCTGGAGAAGCCTGATTATGGTTTTCGGACTGCTGAGACCTTCTAGCTGGTGCTGATATAGTGATAGGTTCGGCACCATGGAGTGCTTTCCTTCCAACTGATGCAAGTTGCCAACTCATAAGGAGGAAGAGGACACCGCGCTGCCTATATTTGAAAAATATAGTGACTTTAATCACGTAAATACTCAGCATAGGACAATCTAGTAATACATACTACTCGTTGCCAAACAATAGCCCTTCATGGAACTATGTATAGATATATTTCTACAATAAACTACTTAAACATATCTGAAACATCATTTCACCACCTAAGCTTACATATGTATTGGGCTCGAGTCTCCTTCACAATGGAAGGGAAAATTAACCTACTATACCGCGCTGGACAGACGGCTTGATATCGGGTTTAATTTCAAGTTTTCCTTCTCTTGCATTGTTGTTATATGCATATTATTATCCCTTAGTCGTCTTTTACGACACTCAAGGTCAATATTTTGGGCCACCGCCCAATTGTATTTTTAATCCGTCACTACACAGACAGAGACGTTTAAGACGTGCCGGGGAATAAGCTTAAAATTTTACTTTGTAGTAAAGGTTATAATAACATTTCGAATGATTTGGATTATATTATAGACTGGTTACAGCTTCTCATTCAGCAATTTCCTTATGTTAATTTGTATCGATTGTGGCCTGATCTCAGAATTGCTTTTTAGGATTTCGTACCCAAAGGGTAAAAACGGAACCCTATTACTAAGGCTTCGCTGTCTGTCCGTCCGTCTGTCTGTCACCAGGCTGTATCTCAAGAACCGCGATAGCTAGACAGTTAAATTTTTTACAAATTATGTATTTCTGTTGCCGTTATAACAACAAATACTAAAAACGAGATTTGCCTTTTTTATAAATAATGAGTACGGAACCCTTCGTGCGCGACTTCAACTTGCATTTAGCCGGTTATAATTTTTGTAAAATATAGCATAATTTAATTTTACCTAACTTATCTAAGTTTCTGTTGTTCTAATACTTTGGGTTGCTTTTATGTCTTTTGATTTAGCATGCTCACTAAAAGATCGCTCCTTGCAGTAGCTACCTGAGATGGATTTTTTCCCTTCAATTTGGTTGAAGAGAGTTATGACTTCTCTTCTAGATAACTCTTGAACAGGTGCCGCTCATTCGCTCTGGTCCGGCCAAAATATTTTGTATTATATTTTGATGTAAGAAATATATGTCGGTTCGAAGTGAACACTGAAGCTGATACTTACCGTGTATAAAAGAAGTCATTATATATAAAAGAAATAATTATAAAAAATAAGATAAGCCCACTGAGTGGGCCACACCTTCTCCATTGCACCTGCATTCCGGTCCGCTGGTAGATAACTGGATTACGCGTAATTTCAAACAAAACAAAAACCGACAATATCTAGTGCCCTCGCAATGTTTATCTATACCAATAAATAAAATTGGAGTGTCTGTTTGTAATGTCAAAATAATAGGCTTTTTTCATGCTCACACGGTTATTTGCACGACACCTATGCCTAAAATAGCAATTAAAAATTTTTGTCTGTCTGTTTGTTCCGGGTAATCTTCAAAACGGCTGGACCGATTTCAAAAATTCTTTCACCAATGGAAAGCTATAATATCAGGGCGTAAACTAGGCTATATTTTATCCCGGTATTCCCACGGAAACGGGAACTACGCGGGAAAAACGACTATAACCTATAACCGAAGCGAAGCGAGGGCGGGTTGCTAGTACATTATAAATTACTTGAATTTAAATTTAAGTAATGCTATACGAATATAATAGCCTGTATGGTGACTGATATGCGAAGTGTCTTGGGTACGATGTCCATGTAGGACAATTGTCAGACTCGTAAATAATTGCTCTGAGCCTCGATATTGATTGTAACCGTTAATTGTATGAAAGAAAGAACGAAAAGAAAAATACATGTTTTTACAATATAAAAAAAAACACTTAAAACATAAGATTAAAAAAGGGAGCCGTCGCTCAGGCCGCCTGGCAGATGTGAAACATCGAAATTATTTTGTACAAATATACATGCATAAAAGAACAGATTACGACAGGAACTAATTTGGCATAAAGTATTATATTAATAAAATATTACGCTTTTTTCCAGAAAATGATTTTATTCAATAAACATTTATTTTCATAAGTACTATACACTATAGGTATGTGTTTAGGTTAATAATTTAAATTACGCCCACTAGATGGCGCTGTACAAAATTTTAAAACGGGTTATGACTTCGTTACCTAAATGTACATACATATCCAAGCGTGACGTTAACGCCACGCCAACGAACAGGTTCACCCTCGCCTAAATGTTCATCAAAAAATATGCAAAAAATAAATGACAAAAGAATGCAAGCACAAGCCCTTGATTTTCAGCCCAAGCCAAATTTACAGACTAAGTATATTCCTTAAACGATGAAAAGGGCAAGCCAATACGTATGAATTTATTCATTATCAAGCTCTACCATTAGTATTGATACATAATAATTTGGTATCAACTGTCGACAGCTTAAAATCCAACTGTTAAATTCCTTTCGATATTTTAACAAAACCCGTGACCCTATAATCACTATCTCTCAAATCAATGTCATCCAATGACCTCGGACATCTAAGAGATTAGTTGCACAACGCTGCATGCTCAATCACTGACAACTTAGTAGTACATTCCAGCTTATTCATAAAGGTCAACCCATAAAGCTTGTTATGATAGTTACTGATAGAGTAATTTCATTAAATTGGGCAGACAAATAAACTTAGACAGGATGTATCAGGTTATGGGGCATTGTTCGAGTATATCCGTAGTTTAACCGTCATAGATCGTAATTACAATGTATATTACACAAAAACAATATAACATAAAAGTTACAGTGATTTCAAAAAAGTGTGTCTAAGAGTCTGTGCCTTAAATGTTACGCATCATGTAGGTATCTACAGACAGGATACATGTAGGCATGTAAAACTTCTACAATATAAATAGGTATGGATTGCGCAAACACTTCAATGGTAATGTAGGTACAAAGGCGCCTCGCCACCGATCATTGATCGATCAGCTGATTTAAAGCGAAGTTTGTCTTGCTTATGGGAAAGTACCTAATCATTGACTTATTCAAGTTCTAATGAACATTTAACAAAGTACGAATATGTTGCAAATTAAGTATCACTGACTTTATACATTTCAATCAGATTTACACGAAAAAGCGATGACAAAATTGAAAACTTTACATGTCTCTAATTCATTAACGAATCCATATTTTTATTTAAAATTTTTAATGGGTTCCTACCACCATTGCTTAACTCCCGTTTGACCAGTTGCCCCATAACGTGATACAGCCTGTATTTACTCAGTAGTCTTTCTCGTCATCATCAATCCAAACCCTTCATTACCTCCTCATCTTATACACGTCCCAATGCTGACTGAGCTCGAGCCTCCTCCATAATAGCAGAGAAATTAACCTTACCATACCATGCGGGTCAAACAGGTTTGTATAGGGTTTTATTTCGAGTTTTCCTTCTATTACATAAGTGTTACATGCTTATTATAGCCTTTAGTCGTCTTTTACAGCATCCACGGGTAAAATAGGGAGCGGTGAATTGTATTCTTATTCCATTACCACATGGATATTCAAACCTTTAGTATCTTTTTTTTGGGGTGGGCTATGGTCAGCACACCCGAGGCCCGGCTCCGTCCGGGGCGACAGAGGGGCGGCGCGCGACCCCATAACCTACCCGTAGCACGTCGCCTTCGTCACTGGGCCGACCACCAGTACCGAGTTCCTTATTCTCCGTGGTCGACCCGAAGGAATACGTTGAGGGGGTACCCTCTTTTCTCGACGTCCAAGACGTCGGTCGCTGTTAAACCCTTAGTATCTAAAAATATTATTTATATTCTTTACCTCCTTGTGGTTACGGACTAAGAATAATTATCATCTTCGTTATCATTATTACAACTCATATTCGTCTCACTAAGGGTCTCGAGCCACCTCCACAATGAAAAGGTAATTGACCTACTACATGCAGTTCAGACGGGTTGGTATAGGGTTTTATTTTGAGCTTTTCTTGTGTTACACAGATGTTATTTGCATATTATAATCCCTTAACATCGACGACATGCTGAAAGGATTCAGGAAAACTCAGCGGTTGGTCATTAAAAAAAATCTTTTAAATAAAATTGTAAGTATACAGCTTATTGTTAGCTTCAATATATAAATAAATTCGAAATATGATAAAATATGGCTGAACCAGATACCACAAGTGGCACTCGCACTCTGGAGGAGACTCGTAATGAGACGTACCTGGGCTGAGAAACTGAAATATTACCGTATAAATCACTTCCTAATCACCAGCTATATTCTTAAATCAAATATACCTTACACTTACGTATAATATAAAATTGCATCATACAATTGCACGTATTCATCTATTTATGAATAGGGTTAGCACCATTAAACGTGGCATCGTGGTGATGAGTTAAGTATACAATTAGTCACAAGGCCTTCTTTAATAGTGGGAGTTATAAGCGTCTGAACTGTGACCAGGAGAATGGCCAGCAGCACTCTCCTGAGAGCTATACCATAGGAACTGCTATCCCTAATCCGCTCGTCTAGCGTGGCGATTTTGATGTTATTATCGGGAGGCTTATTAATAATACTGAACAGGGATGGACTTATAGGTATTTTTTTTAAATGGTGGTTGATACAGGGATAGTGCTGTCAACGCCCGCTCGATTCATCCAGAATGGACGAAGGGATAACAAGCGACCCTATAACCTGTGATGCACGTAACTCTCTGATGCCATGTGCGTGCCACCGGTACTCGGTTTTCCTCATCGACTTAAAGTGTATGACAGCACTGATAAAATTCACGTAAGGATAAGCCACAGTTGAATGGATCCGGGAGTAATTCCTTTACCACGACACGTGCCTCTGCCGGCGTTTCGAGTGGTGTAGGCGCTAGTGCTTGCGCTTGATGCCGCCCGAGCCGAGATCGCGGGTGGATGGAGCGGTTAGACCGATTAGTTGGCCACTCGGAGACACCAATCGCGTGAGGGTGACGTACCTGTTTTGTTGCCGGGGCATCAAAAGGTACGGTGCCCAAAAGAATAATCCGTTAGACTGGTCACGGATATCAAGGAATTGGTACCAGTGGTCGGTCCAATGTCGATGGGGAGCCAACACGGCAGGTTATGGTGCCACAGGCTGCCCATCTATTACCCCGCACATATTGAGCGAGATATAACCACGGCATAGCCTACAAAAAGGATAAGCTGCTGAAGGAGCTCCTGAAGTCGTATTAACATATTTATCCACTTAAGAGAAAGAAAACTTGAAATAAAACCCTATACCAACCCGCCTGACCAGCGTAGGTCAATTTTTCTCCTAATGTGGAGGAGGCTCAAGCCCATTAGTGGGACGTATATAAGCTGTGATGATGATTAATCCAGTGAAAATGTGAAGAGTAGACGTGCAACGAGTTATGGGATACTATTCCACCCTTCTTCAATCCTGAATTGACGCTTCATCCCTAAACATCTGCTTACCAACAATAGAACTCATAGTGTAATATGACACCACCCCTTACTTTCCCACAGGAGTGGTAAAAACCCACTGAGAGGCCTCCAAAAGAATAATCAGCATCGCTCCACTGGGAAACTTAAAATACCAACTCTGCGCCTATACTGTTAACCCTATCTGATATTCGTCGAAACTTCACAAATTATTCTTTTAAAGTTTTTGTTTGTATAACACATCGCATGAAATTTCCAACTTCTGTATAGCGAAGTATATGTATGCATGCACAGCTAAACATAGATGGTAAATCTACAAGGAAATAAAAGATAAAGAATATGTCACGTTATCGAAGAGAAAATTTCCAACCTTAATAGAGCCCACTTTTGTAATTTAGAGCCTGGCAACCCTGTATAGAATGAACTAGTTTGCCTCCTAACTGACATTGGTTGCACAGACGCAAGTCCGGCGCGCTGTAATTTACTTCCGTATTTTTCTTCCGGTGTTAGATTAATGGAGGTGTTGCTCTAATAAACGTATTTACGTTTATACTATTGATATAATTTTATCATGTTATTTCCGCATGTTAATAATGAATGTTTACCTTATTTGATAAATGCTCAAGATACCTAGAAAACACCTATTATCTAGTAATGGTATACAGCTTAAAACTTAAGAGGGTTTTCTGGTCCAATATGCCTGTAAATTTATGAAAACAAAGCATGAAAACAAAGATCAGTGACCCGTATATGTTACAAGAGATAGCTTACGACATAGAAGCGTAGTCTCTAAATATATATATATATATATATATATATGAATTGCTATTCGTTATCCGGGTTGAGAGCCCTCAGCGCTCACCCATAGTCCGCGTCAAGCTGTCAAGGCCATCTGCGGCCAACAGCTGTACACATACTAAAAAAAAAAAAAAAAAGTGCTGTTCGTTAGTCCCGCTAAAACTCGAGAACGGTTGGACCGATTTGCCTAATTTTGGTTTTAAATTATTTGTGGTACTCCAGGAAAAGTTTAAACGGTGAGAAAACATGGCAACTTGGGAGTAAAATAGTAAAAACAACAATTTTATTTTCCCATACAAACTGTTCTTACTTGTCAAACATTTGATGTTCGTCCCGTCGCCAGTTCGGCATTTTTGGCATAATTACATATTGATCTAGATTAAAAAAGGTATTGGAATCGATAAAAAAGGCGGTATAATAAATAGTTAGAATACAATTCAACAAACGGGGATGTCGTAAAAGACGACTAAGGGATATAATATTCTATCCTATCCCTTAGTCGTCTTTTACGACACACACGGCTGGTGAATTGTATTCTTACTCCGTCACCGCACGAATAATACTATAACCAAACTGATAAATACTAAAATAAAATAATTAGGAAAAAGGCGGTATGAAGTTCGCCGGGTCAGCTAGTACATTATAATAATCAGTAAAATTGAAAATTTCGAATAACCCCCGAAACAAACTACAATAATAAAAAAGGGTTTGTTTTCAAGTTTTCCTTTTCTTGCATCGATGTTATCTGAATAGTATTCCCTTAGTCGTCTTTTACGACACCCACGGGTAAAAGAGGGGATGATGAACTGTATTCTTACTCTGTCACTACACGGAAAGTCATATTTAGTTGGTATTATTTAAAGTAGGTGTATTATTTGCCGCGCGGAGTAAGAACTCATGACCTGCAAGAAATTTACTCATTAAAACTAATATATGGAATCCAAACACGATATATCTGCTATAAGTTTTCGAGGACTTGGGTGCTCTGGAGACCATCCAGGTTGCAGTACCAGGTCAAGATTACCGTATTGCAAAACCATAACCTGCAAGGTGCCTACCTACTTATTAAAAGTAATCTGTTAAACCCAAAAATACACTGTCTGCTGTGAATTTTCTAAGCATTGGGTTCTCCGGAGACCATTCTGGTTGCAGCATCAAGTCGAAGTTATCAATTAATGGTCATTTGACGATTATACTGGCACCCATGAAGCATTTAATCGAAAAATCATACGCCATTACATCATTTTGGAGCTGATACTCTTATACTACTAGACCGATATTAACCAAACATAGCTAAGAACCACCGCCAGAAAACTCAAATGAAAAAAACCGCATCGAATTCGGTCCATCCGTTTGAGGGCTACGATGCCACAGGCAGACACACCACACACACAGACAGACAGACATCAACGTCAAACTTATAACACCTCTTTATTTACCGGACTATAGTCAGCAGCAAGGCGGGTGCCTTCCATTCCGTCCTGGACGAAGCAAGGGTGGTGCGCGGCTTCATAACCCACCGTATTCCCTCCCCTTTGCTATTGGGTCAACCACTGGTACAGAGTTCCTTGATATCCGTGGCCAGCCCAGCACGTAGTTAAGTTACACTTAAGGTAATTTAAAACATTAATATTTCACGTTAAATAACACATACCATCTATCAATGATTGAAGTTAAATGCTATACAAATTGCTTTTAGTTTTACCTTAAATTTTATTATAGTATAATTGATGAATACGTGCATTGGTTTACCATTTTTACAAGAATTGTTAAATGTCTATGTCACTTAGAAAATCTATTATTAACATCAGCTATATTACTAATAAATCTAACAGATTTTATTACAAGTTTAATTACATACAAGTGTTTATAATATTTTACTGCTGATTTCCTGTCGATAAAAATATTGTCCGTATGGTGACTGAATAAGAATACCACTAATAATATTCACCACTCCTTATCTTGCTCGTAGATATCGTAAAAGACGATTAAGGAATTCAATATGTATATAACATCTATGTAAGAGAAGATAAACTCAAAACATATATATACAAACCTGACTGACTAGTATAGTATAGTAATATCAATTTCCCTCCTATTGTGGAAGAGGCTCGAGCCCCGCAATGTATATGAGCCGAGATCATAATGAATAAAATGTTAGTTTACAGCCTATACATTAACTGGTCTAATGTATATAGATGCTTAATAAATTAAAATGAAATTCATTCACCAAGTAGGCGTAAGCGACTGGTTTTCACTACGCTTCTGTTTAGTGAGATCTCTTTAGAGAAACTGTTCATATTGCTGCTCTTATCCAAATTATAAGTGAATACAATATGTACTTTTCTGCGATCATACATATTGTAAAAGTTAATAACAATAGTTTTATGACCGACCACCTGCGGTATATAATATGCATATCCATCTCCATCTTCCACCAGCGCCCACTAACTATCGTCAAAATGCATTTCTGAGGCGAGCGGGCAACTATTTGAATAATCATACTAAAACATTAAACTTCGACCTATTTGTAACCAAGGTGGCACCGATAAGACGGATGCTAGTTTGGAATTTTTCTATACCAATAAATAAAATTGGAGTGTCTGTTTGTAATGTCAAAATAATAGGATTTTTTCATGCTCACACGGTTATTTGCACGACACCTATACCTAAAATAGCAATTAAAAAATTTTTGTCTGTCTGTCCGTCTGTTTGTTCCGGGTAATCTTCAAAACGGCTGGACCGATTTCAAAAATTATTTCACCAATGGAAAGCTATAATATCAGGGCGTAAACTAGGCTGTATTTTATCCCGGTATTCCCACGGGAACGGGAACTACGCGGATAAAACGATTATAACCTATAACCGAAGCGAAGCGAGGGCGGGTTGCTAGTTTAAAAATATGTTTAATGTTACTTTCCCATTTTTGTTTATTTTTTATTAACTATTGTTTGCTTATTATCCTATATAATCAGGTCACTTGTTTTTGTATTGCTGCATAAGCGTGGAGACCTAGCTTTAAGTTTTTATTTATTCAACTTATAATGTTCTTATTAGCTTCTTGGTATTCCTAATAAATTAAAATAAAATTAAAAACAAATATATAATTTCTGAGCAAGAGAAAGAAATCCCGACATATGACCCTATACCAATCTGGCCAACGTGGGATATATATTAACTAAAAAAAATAATGAAATCATTGCTACGTCTTAAATTTAATACAAATTGATACAAAGATTACTAGTATAATGGATAGTAGCACTGTGCTGTGTAACTTATAACTCCAACAACGATTGCCAAACCGCGTGCAAGCATGGCGATTATGGCATTATACCCTTCGAACAGGCCTATGTCTAACAGTGGACTTCGATGACTTAATAAATTATTTACTTCTTAATCACCCTCTACTTTTTGTCTATTGAAAACCAAAACTATAAATTTCAATGACGAATAAAATTTTTATAAATGTGGCTACAAACATATAATTAACGACAGACAAAGTACAATCTGCATTAAACAATTATTTGTATTCCAGATTGTTGTTATCATCGTCATCTCGACTCATAAGTTCCACTGCTGGGCGTGAACTTCTCCACACAGTGGGAAGGGAATTGTCTTACAGTACACTGGTCAGACGAGTTGATATGGGGTTTTATTTCTAGCGTTCCTTCTCTTGCAATTATGTTATCTGATTATACCCCTTAGTCGTCTCTTCCGATCAAGCACGGGTAGGAATTGTATTCTTACTCCATCACCGTACAGATTGTAAATGTAGAACACAAAACCTCTCGTAATTCTTGAAATATAATTATTGTTCATGTATAGTTGTAGGCGTGATTAAATTGCCTGAAAGATTTTATTTTTACGATTAAAAATACTAGAAGAGAAAGAATATATTAATTAAAATCAAATTGTAAGGGTACTTGCACAACAGTGCGTAACAGCGACACAGCATAAAATTCCGACACATTTGGCTTAGTACTTACTATATATTATCAAATATAAGTTTATATATATCGCCTGTATTAATTTTCTCTTTAATTAAAATATTTCATACGTATCATCTATATATATAAAAGAAAGTCGTGTTAGTTATACTATTTATAACTCAAGAACGGCTGTACCGATTTACCTGAAAATTGGCGGGGAGGTAGCTTAGAACCAGGAGACGGATATAGGATACTTTATATCCCGTTCGACCGGGGTCCCGTGGGACTTGACATAATACGTCAAATAGAATACAAGTCACTATAAAACGTGGTATAACAAAAACGAATCTATCATGTAATAACAAAACGCAAATGACAGCTATAGACATACTATATTTTCGGAAAATATATTTACGAAAAGAAATATGACAGTACGAAGTTCGTCAGGTCGGCTAGTAGAAAATAAATGTCAGATTGCCCAAAAAAAAAAAAAAGGTCATCACAACTGCCAGGAAAAGTGCTCGAGCGAATGTCAGTGTTTCATACTACATTAGAAAATAAATATCACTCGTAGATTTCCTAAAAAAAAGGTCATCACAATCCTATCGGGAGAAAAACTTTAAAAAAGAACTACGAATAGTAAAAAAAAACGATTATAAAAATAATCGATTAATTAAAAATAATTAAACGATTTTTTTGCAACTCGATTTATTTTAAAGAAAGAAAAATCCATTATTTATTCATCGATTTTTCCCCTCCAAGTCACATCCCTTTTTTTTTTTGGGGTGTGTTACGGTCAGCGCACTCCTCGCACCACTCCGTCCAGGACGACAGAGGGGCGTAAGCACGCACACCCGTAACCCATCCGCGACACGTCGCCTTCGTCGTTGGACCGACCACTGGAGCACGGTGACCTGTCGTCAGTGGTCGTAGCCGTCGGGCCGACCACTGACGTCAGACCACATGGGAGGGTATTCCATCGACTGGCGATTAGCGAGGATGTCGGTCTTTCCTCGCGCGGTCGGCCTCTCGGCGGGTGACGGACTAATTCCCCGGTCCAGTCGCCCGCGGTCTCGGCTAGGGCGGCATCAGGCGCAGGTAGTCGCGCCTGCGCCGCCCCAGTCGCCGGCAGCGGTTCGCGTCGTCGAGGAGACGCTCCTCGCGCACGCGCTCGCCGCCTCCTTCCGCGAGACTACTGCCTTGCAGAAGGCTGCGACCGCGTCCCAGTTCCCGACGCTGTCGCCCTGGCGATGATCGGCACCGATGATTACGACGAGTTCACGACGCTGCTCTGCCCAAGCGGCACAAACCTCGAGCGTATGCTGCGCCGTGTCCTCGTTAATTATAGAGAAAATTTGTAATGATGATGTAATGAATTTTCCGTGTGGTGACGGAGTAAGAATACAAATGACCACTGCCTATCTTGCCCGAGGATGTCAAATAAGACGACTGAGGGATATAATACGCAATTAATTTCCCTCCTATTGTGAAGGAAGCTCAAGCCCAACAGTGGAACGTATGTGAGCTGAAATGATAATGAAATGACGATGTAATGATTATTTTCAATATTTTCCATGTGACGACTAAGGGATATAATATGCATATAACACCTGTGCAAGAGAAGAAAAGCTCGATACAAAACCCTATTCCTACTTATCTTACCAGCGTGGAATAGTAGATCATTTGCCCTCCTATTGTGGAGGAGGTCTTAGCCCAACAGTGGGACCTACACAGTTCGAAATGATTTTAAATATACACACAACAGTATCTTTCACATCTTGCAAATAAATCCTTCTAAATTATAGATAGTGATATAGAAAATAGAAAGTAGCATAGATAATAAGAAGAATAAGACAAATGTGATTTAATTTTAAGTATCTAATTAAATAAAACGTAGAAAACTTCGATTACTATTTATGAAAAAATATCGTCATAGCAAGGACTAGAATTACTGTTGTAGAATTAGTTATATCAAGTTTGAAGAATCTCTAATGACAGATATAAAGGATACGCATATTCATAAATCAATTAATAATACTCTATGTCAAATAATAATGTACACTTTTACATATTCAGTTTTTTTTTAACCATTCTACTAGTTTAATATTTCGTTGATTCTGGAGCCATAATATTTTAGTTGATTAAGAATAGAATTCAAACTTCAAACCATCCATTCCCCTCTCGCGGTTATCGTAAAAGAAGACTAAGAGATTTAAGCAAATGCAACTACTGTGAAAGATATAAAACTCGAACCAAAAACCTCTAACAAACAATTTCTTAATTCAATTTCTTACCCAGGAGACTCAGCTGTCACAGCTATTGAAAAAGAGCTGTCGTGTCAACGATCAAGAACTTCTTGGTCGCTCACACGACAGCTCTATTCTTTTCTGAGATAATTTCGAAGTAATAAACTCTCTTTTTGAATCACAAAACAACTTGAAAAGTGTATACCGACTGAAGTGTATAGTCGCATATTTGTACGCTCCAGCAAACGTATCAATAACTTTCATCGACGTAGCCTTATCGCTGGATTGTGTAAGTGCCTTAAGCGGATAAAATGAAATTCTTATATCAAATAATACGCCCACTGGCCACAGATTTTCATAGAATTTATAAATTAGAATATACATATTCTCTTAACATTTTTGTGTACATTCACTAGAAATATACAAAGACTTTATTGGTATAATTATGTTTGTGGAACCTCCTACGCAGACGCCTACATTCTTAACAAGAGTTTGAATAAAGAGATCAAGCAAGATCATATTTAATTATATTAATTACTAGCAACCCGCCCTCGCTTCGCTTCGGTTATAGGTTAGCTCAAATGGTTATTGCGTTTTAGTATAATTTTCTTCCATTATATTACATCTACTAGCAATCCGCCCTCGCTTCGCTTCGGTTATAGGTTATAATCGTTTTACCCGCGTAGTTCCCGTTCCCGTGGGAATCCCGGGATAAAATATAGCCTAGTTTACGCCCTGATATTGTAGCTTTCCATTGGTGAAAGAATTTTTGAAATCGGTCCAGCCGTTTTGAAGATTACCCGGAACAAACAGACAGACAGACAGACAAAAATTTTTTAATTGCTATTTTAGGCATAGGTGTCGTGCAAATAAGCGTGTGTGAGCATGAAAAAAACCTATTATTTTGACATTACAAACAGACACTCCAATTTTGCTGACTGACATATCAACGCGGGGTCTAAACTACAAGAGTTAGAAACTTCAAATTTTGCACAGGGGTTCCCTTCATAACGTAGAGGAGCACTAAGAAAGGATTTTGGAAAATTCACCCTATAAAGGGGTCAAACGGGGGTACAAAGTTAGTATGAAACTTTGCCGTTTTAAAAGTTATTCAAATGAAATTCAGTACGAAAGTTCTTCATTGAATATCATTAAACACGTGTAAAATATTTTTTCGAAAATTATCTCTTAACGGAGTAAAAGAGAGGTCCAAAGTTAATATGAAAGTTCTCTGATTTTTAAAGTTGTTTTAATGAAATGTTATATTTGGGTTATGAGTTCCTAATAATGATTATTGCCGATATCCCTTTTTGTGAATGCAATCCCTAAGGGAATAAAAGAGGGGTGTAAATTTAGAAGGTATAAAAGTTTTTCGTATTTACCTAAATTATTTCAATTAAAAATTGCATTTAGGTTATTAGTTCCTAATAATTATTATTGGCGATATCTTACTCAGTATTTAAAGTATCCACATCATCCAGCAACACGATGGACCTATACTTACCTTATTACACCTTGAATATTATGCACAGCTATGTGTGTTAACCTCTATCATAAATAACTTTCACGCGAACGAAGTTGTGGGCGAAAGCTAGTTGTAGATAGATTAGATACATTCTTTAATACATTGTTTTTAGTCCGACACTACGAATAGTGTGCAGTGTATTACAACCACTTCGTAAGCGTAGTGTCTAACAAATTCCTTGAAAGAGTCGCAAGGATGCTAAGATATTAGATGCTAGTATTATAGAATTTAGAAATTCCCGATAGTGCAGGGCGTTGTCTTTTATAAATAAATAAAATAGATATAAAATCATATGCTAATACATCTGAATAAGGGTATATATACGCATCTAAATATAGTTTCATCCATCCATCAGCCTACAGACGTCCACTGCTGGACATAGGCCTCCCCACAAGAATGCCACTTAGAACGGTCCTGCGCCACTTGCATCCAATAGTTCCCTGCGACTTTGAGAATATCGTCAGTCCACCTAGTGGGGGGTCATCCTACGCCGCGCCATCCGATTCATGGTCGCCACTCAAGAACCTTTCTTCCCCAACGGTTGTCGGTTCGACGAGCGATGTGGCCTGCCCATTGCCATTTCAACGCGCTAATTCTGCGGGTTATGTCGGTTACACCCGTTCTTCTACGGATTTCCGTGTTCTGAATTTTATCACGTAGAGAAATACCGAGCATAGCCCTCTCCATAACACGTTGAGCGATTTTGAGCTTTTTTATGAGGCCGACATTTAGAGACCACGTTTCAGTGCCGTAAGTCATCGCTGGTAACACACACTGGTTATAAGCCTTTGTTTTCAGACACTGCGGAATATTGAACGAGAAGAGCCTCTAAGTTTCCCGAACGCTACCCAGCCGAGTTGGATTCGTCGGCTGACCTCTTTCTCGAAATTGGATCTACCTAACTGGACTGCTTGTTCTAGGCAAACATTATGATCCAGAACTGCGAGAATCGCATTCCCAACTAGGACCCGTTACAGGAATGACATGGGCATTAGACATGACTTTCGTCTTGTCCATATTCATTCGTAGACCCACTAGTTGAGAAACCTTGCTGAGATCATTAAGCATAGTGCCAAGGTCCTCCATGGTTATTATAAATATAGTTTATGGCTGGTTAATTTCTATCGCATCAAAGAAGAGGTAGGTACCCAACAGTCATCGACAAACCTGCTGAGTTTCTTTTTTTTTAATTGCCTTAAAATTTACAATGGGTAGGTGCCCTGTCAGGGCTTATGCATAATAAAATAATATGAACTTTAATTCGTACTAATAAAGACGAAGAACAAAAAGGTGGAAAATGATTTTTAATAATACTACGTCTCAAATTATGGCCAGTAGATATGGATATATCAATACTATCCTTATCAGTTTATAGGTTCTAATCGCCTCATATCTTATAATTCCAATATAGTTGCGAGAAGAGCAAAATACTCGATAGGCCGTTACTTTTACAACTGAACCATAATATTTATTGTTTTTATTTTTCACTAGCAACTCGCCCTCGCTTCGCTTCGGTTTTAATCGTTTTACCCGCGTAGCTCCCGTTCCCGTGGGAATACCGGCATAAAATATAGCCTAGTTTACGCCCTGATATTATAGCTTTCCATTGGTGAAAGAATTTTTGAAATCGATCCAGCCGTTTTGAAGATTACCCGGAACAAACAGACAGACAGACAGACAAATTTTTTTTAATCTGTATTTTAGGCATAGGTGTCGTGCAAATAACCGTGTGAGCATGAAAAAAGCCTATTATTTTGACATTACAAACAGACACTCCAATTTTATTTATTGGTATAGATTATCCTCAGCGGTGATGTCAATACTATTATTAAAAAGTGGAAGAAAAATGGAAGGGAAGAGAACAGAGTAGAAAAAAAGAACGTACATCCCGTACTGATGAACAGCGATGAAAACAATGAGGATCCTACAAAATTGTCAACCTTGTCCTGTATAAACATTCGTTTTGCAACAATAAAGTAACTAATTAAATATTTATAATATGGCAAGAAATATTTTTTATCATTTATTTAAATTTTACTTTTTTATAGTGTCACATCATACTGTGGTAGAGCGGTGTGGGACCGGGTGACTGGTCCCGGGATTTAGTATTTAGTCCGTCACCCTACCTATTCCTTGCCCGAACCCTTCAGCAAAGAATTGACACCTCAAAGTTTCGTAATCTGCGTCCCTGCAGGCAGCGGACTAATTCTCGGTCTGACCATCTGCAGCCTTGGATAAGACGATATCAGGGGCACGTATTAGCACATGAAATAATAGGGCACATCAGGCTGGCATTTCTCCTCCTTGACCTATTCTGCTACTTTCCGTGAGACAACTGCCTCGATGTCAACTGTGTCCCAATTCCTGACGCTGCCAACCACTGCTCTAACGACAGCTGGCAGCAACAAGTTGGTACCGATGATTTTAAGTTCACCTCGACGGTATGCATATTCCTTACAACCGATCTTCTATTTCACGAAAATACACCTAGGGAACTTACACCATTAACAGTTAATAAACACTCGTTGTATTGCTTTAAGTTGAATATTATGACAGCTAGATGTGGTAGTAATCGTGACCAATATGGTCATGAAATGAAGCTGTTTTGGAAGATTAAATCATTTATCCATCCATCCATTCATAAGCCTATTGACGTGCACTATTAGAGACAGGCTTTTCGAAGATAGCTAATGCCATAACCGCCGCATTTCGTAGGTGGATTAGCGATTATAATTGCTGTTATAAATTCACCTGAAGATTGCTGCTGCCTGTAGTTCTAGTGATTTCTAGATGAATTTGTAAGACTCTGATGAAATAGTAAGAAATATCCGTCACCTGGTAATCCCTTGACTGGTTTTTATGACGCCCACGGGATAGTAAAAGAGCGATACAATGTATTTTAACCTGTCGCCATTTTATCATCATCTCGGCTCATATACGAACGTATACTACAGGCATTGAGCCTTCTCCACTATAGAAGGGTATTTAGTATACCACGCTAATCAGGTAGGTTTTTAAAAGCTTTTATTTAACTTGCCCTGTTAGTATGAGACAAATCATGCGAGTAAAATTAGAACCACTTCCTGTCGTTAGATTAGGTCGAAATTTGGTTTACTTACATAACTTCGGTGACGATGCAATAATATGGTACCACGAAGCTGGTCTCAAGATGGCGTCGGAAGGTGGCCATAGGAACTCCTAAACTAAACAAGATAAAACTGTCGAGTTTGGACTCGTTTGGATAGTCTTAACAAGCACTTTTGCCCGTTTTAGAGCATTTAAATAAAAGCTTGTTTTTAATTTTTTTTTTTTAATTCATATTTTATTTTAGGGTTTGATTTCGAGTTTTGTTTGTCTTGCATAGATTTTATATACGTATTACATTCCTTAATTGTGGATGGACGTAAGAATTGTGTGAAAGCCGAAAAGAGATAAATGAATTATGCTAATAAGGATGGGTATGAAAGCACCGAGTGCAGATATGACGGCTGACAGGTGTCTATAGAACATGTGTGAATGTTGTGGCGACCCGAGTATGGAATGGGGGGCAGACTAATGACGATGATTCGTCTTATACAGTGCCTGAAAACAAAAAAAGGGATGAAGAAATGTATTTTACAAGCTTTTATTTAATTTCACCTGTCCCGTTGTCTGTAATCAAATCTTGCAAGTTAAATTTGATCCACTTCCCGGTTTCTGATTGAGCTGAAATTTTGCATGCATATATAAATCGGATGACAATGCAATATTATTGTAACATAGAGCTCATCTGATGATGGACCTGGAAGCTGGCCATAGGAACACCGTATTTAAACGACGTAACCGCATCGTGTTTGGGTTTATTTGATTAGTCTTGACGGGATTTTTAATTTTTTAGTTTATTTTATTAACAAATAATAAAAGCTTGTTTAATAAAGGTTCTTTTTCTTAAATTTGTTTACTCTCTTACCACACCATGAATTAAATCAATATTAAGATCTTATATCGCAATTCAAAATGATATCGTTCTTTACAATATTAATATCAATTAGGGACAAGTACTACTGTACGTGTACATGTCCAAGTTATTACGTAACACCCACGAACGAACCAGAATTGATTTTTGTTGCCTTCTCACTATCATCATAGCGCATGCGTTAATAACTTAACGCACACACCCTCAAATAAGCGCAACACATCGACACACCCTTCAATGTACTCACCAAACAAATTTCTACTGTAATAATAAACAATAAAGTTGAATTTACAATAATTTATTATACAGTTGGTATTTTTAGACAATACGTGCCTATTATGGCGAGTACAGACGCGCCCTCTTCCATATAAATTGGAAAACCTTGTCGTGGAAGGTTTTCCATTTTCTGCCTGTATTTTCTGAACAGATATTACACACAGTTTCGGCGTATTTTACATCAATTCGCACGTCAATCGCTGTATATACTCAGGCGAAGGTAGACAGACCTCAATTTTGAGGCTTCTTTTATAAAAATCGCGACTAAAAATAGATATTGTTCCATCTACTTGTAGGAAAATCTAGTGAGAGCTTTCCATTCATAAATTACATTCATTTGACGTCGGGCATTGAAGGAATACAGTTGGAGTCTCTAAAACTGGTGAATGACAATCGGTTTGTGATAAAATAGTGCGAATAAACCTTTAGAACTCTCTATTCTTATCGGCAACTACAAAGAAGACAACCAAAGCAACAAAATGTGAGTGTTTTTATTTAAAATAGCATTTAAACATCAAAAATATACAACCATACTAAATTGTATACAAAATAAGATACCATAAGTTGTATTTAATATTAATTATACGTATATTATATGCCTACTTAGTTTTAAATATATATAGGCAGACATACTATGATCAAGGCGTCCCTTCAAGTGTATAATTTTGGATATATAATCGAAACAATATTGTGATACTACGATTTAAACGTTGGTTATTGATTTATAACATAATTTGAATTAAATTTTCCCTAGTACCTTATATTATCCATATAGTGACGATATAAGACAACTATGTCACTACCTCTTTCTCTGCATGGATCTGTTTTCTCTCTTCTTTTATTATAAACGACGACGGCGACCAAATGACGTAATCAAATATCACTACAAAAGAGGTCAAACTCTTCCATTTAGAGTTTCAGCTAGAGTATACCAATTAGCCTACATTGTAAAGGAAGCATACAGTACATACAGTATATACCCTAGTATATACTGTTTATAACTCATAACTCATTTATTGGTAAGGGTTTCTTACATGTCATTATAAATATGGTAAAGATGATTACATTTTAACAATATTAGGTTACCAGCAATTATAATAGGATAAGTAACAATGTCAAAGAAATGTCAAAGAGTAATAATAATAGTAATAAAGAAACGTAAACAATATCCGCGTTGAGTACTGTCTACATTTTCAAAAAATTCGTCAAACGTATAGAATGCCTGCCTGACGAGCCACCGCTTTAGTCGGACCTTGAAGGTTTGGAGGCTAGGAGCGGAAGTTATCGGTGTAGGCAGTTTATTGTACACGGTATATAAACGGACAAAGGAGTAGATTTTCGTAACTCTATGGTTATGAGCTAAAACTACAAAGTATAATTAGGCTTCTTTTTCTCCGCGTGTTCGCTGCAAAGGCAGCAGAAAATACCAAGAAAAACAGGAGTTGTTCATTCTACCTTTGTTAGCCATAAGCGATGTTCTTTTTATTCTGTAAAAGGATTCAGCCTAAATAGTATATCTGAAGATTTGACCAGCAATTATTTTAGGTAATTCTAAACATCTGTCATCATCGAGAAATAACCTAGATAAATATCGATTGGAATCGATGAATTGACGAGAAGTAATGTTTCCTTTTATTTTTTTTTAGAAGAAATTATTGGTACTTTAAAACTTACAAGAACGGCCAAAGAAATAACAATATTTTTTTACGTACGTGCTATATTCTATTCATCAACATCATCATCGAGCTATTCATTGACATTCCACTAATAGCCTCGAGCCTTCTCCACAACGGAACGGAATTTGACCTACTATACCACGCTGCTCAGACGAATTGGTATAAGATTTTATGTTGAGTTTTCCTTCTCTTGGAACACTGTTTTCGGCATATCATATCAGTTCGTCGTCTTTTACAACATCTACCTGTAAGAGAGAGGGTGTACAATTGTATTCTTACTCTGTCAACATACGGAAAATATCATCTATACCAATACATAAAATTGGAGTGTCTGTTTGTAATGTCAAAATAATAGACTTTTTTCATGCTCACACGGTTATTTGCACTATACACATGCCTAAAAATTACTTTATATTTTTTTTGTCTGTCTGTCTGTTTGTTTGTTTCGGGTAATCTTCAAAACGGCTGCACCGATTTAAAAAAAATTTCACCAATGGAAAGCTATAATATCAGGGCGTAAACTAGATTATATTATCCGGTCGATGGCCCTGTACGGCGCACCGGTGTGGGCGGGGTCCATGACCGTCCGACTTAGGGCCCTTCTGTGGCGACCACAGAGGGTCATGGCGGTCAGGGCCATCCGCGGATACCGCACGGTGGTGACGGAGGCAGCGTACCTATTGGCCGGGACTCCCCCGTGGGACCTGGAGGCAGAGATGCTCGCCGGACTATATCGGCGGGTGACGGGGGTGCGAGCGGAGGGCGGTGTGGTCTCGTTAAGGGATCGCACCGCCTGGTGCGTCGACGCCCGCCGAGACGTCATCGCCCGTTGGGCAGTCCGGCTGGAGAGGCCTCGGTTCGGGGTGCGAACTGTGGAGACCTTCCGGCCGGTGCTGATGCAGTGGTTGGAAAGGCGGCACGGGGTGCTCTCCTTCCGACTGGTGCAGGTTTTGACGGGGCATGGGTGCTTCCCCAAATACCTGCACAAGGTCGTTAGGAGGGAGAGTACACCGTCCTGCCACCACTGCGATTGCGACGAGGACATGGCGCGCCATACGCTCGAGGCCTGCGGGGCTTGGGCAGTGCAGCGCAGTGAACTCGTCGCAATCATCGGCACGGACCTGACGCTGCCGGCTATCGCTAGGGCGATGGTCGATAGCGTCGGGAATTGGGACGCGGTCGCAGCCTTCTGCGAGACAGTGATCTCGCGGAAGGAGGCGGCGGATCGCCTGCGTGAGGAGCGCAGCCTCGATGAGGAGATCCGCCGCCGGCGACTGGGGCGGCGTAGGCGCAACTATCTGCGCCTCATGCCGCCCTAGCCGAGGCCGCGGGTGACGTGACCGGGGATTAGTCCATCACCCGCCGAGAGGCCGACCGCGTGAGGAAAGACCGACGTCCTCCCCGAGGGGGGGACGTCGGTCGATGGGAGGGTACCCCAATTAGGGGTATTCCGTCGGGCCAACCACTGACGACAAGTTAACGCTGCTCCAGTGGTCGGCCCAACAACGAAGGCGACGTGGTTTTTGGGTGGGTCGCGGGAGTTGTGTGCTTAAGCCCCTCTGTCGCCCCGGACGGAGTGGTGCGGAGGCGCGCCGACCGCGACCCACCCACAAAAAAAAAACTAGATTATATTTTATCCCGATATTCTCACGGGAAAGGGCACTACACGGGTAAAACGACTAAAACCAAAGCGAAGCGAGGGCGGGTTGCTAGTATTATAATATATTCTATTATATACCGTGTGGTGACGAAGTAAGAATACAATTCACCACTCCCTATCTTGCTCGTGGATGTCGTAAAAGACTACTAAGGAATATTATATGCATAAAACATCTATGTAAGAGAAAGGAATCTCGAAATAAAACCCTATACCAACCTGTCTGATCAGCATGGTATATATAGTAAGGTCAATTTCCCTCCTATTGCGGAGGAGGAGCTAGCCCAGCAGTGGGACGTATATGAGCTGAAATGATGATGATAATATATTCCAACATTATTATATTCTATTAATAACACCAAAAGTTTATATATAAATATGATACCTAAATATATGTGAAACCTGTAACCAATTACATTACCAAAGAGTGTTGACGTCAGACAAGCGACAGATCATAAAGCTATTGTCAAAACTTTTATAATATGTACGATGCAAGAAGAGTACATATTACGTCATCAACATCATCGTCATCATCATCATCATTTCAGCCTGTCGCCGTCCACTGCTGAGCGTAGGTTTCCCTCATGTTACGTCACAGAGTGCGGTCTTATCCCTCATGCATCCAACGACGCCCTTCACCAGGTCGTCGGTCCACCTATTGGTGGCGTCCTACACTCGAGAACCTTTCATATTACGTCAACCACAAGTAATCGGAATAAGAGCAGAATGAGATTATGCCTTTAACCTGTTAACACAATTCATCATTATCATTTCAGTCCATATAAGTCCCACTGTTGGGCTCGGGCCTCCTCCGCAATGAGAGGGAAATTAACCTGGTCAGACATGTTCTAATAAGGTTTTATTTCGAGTTTCCTTCACTTGCATCGATGTTATTGGCATATATCCCTTAGTCGTCTTTTACGACACCCACGGGCAAAATAGTGGTTATTTGTATTCTTACTATCACACGGAACACTTCATTAAAATACAACCATATTATGTTTTTCTTCTAACCAAAGTTTAAATAAATTCTTGATTTAAGACATAAAAAAGTTACTACATGTTTTAAAGTTCATCTCGACATGTGCTGTTTGAACATTTGTTGAACCAGGTTTTCTACTACATTTAAGTTTGTCTCATTTTTTTTATTTAATTAAATAGGGATTTGCCTCGTTTCGGTTTTAGTCGTTTTGCCCCTCATTTTATTTCTCCAATATGCAGTCCATGAGGCTAGTCTAAATTACTCCTTATATAGACAGCCAGTAAAATATTATAAAAATCGATCCAGCCGTTTTAGAGATTACCTGGAGTAAATAAATAGACGAAAATTTTTAACTTGTTTTTAAGCATCGTTGTGCAAATAACCGTGTGAGCATGAAAGCCACTTCAAACAGACACTTCAATTTCATTTTTTGTATAGAATTTCTGGGGATAATTAAATCAAGTTATATAAGAAAACAGATTGTAGAAGCATTAGAAAAATTTATCTACACCGAAGAAACTACACAGAAGAAATCCCGAACGTCAGCTTGTACGAGATCTGAATGGCTCTGAAATAATTAAAGAACGGGAAGGCACCGGGAGTAGACGGAATTACGGCAGAGCTTCTGAAGGCAGGCGGCAAGCCAGTCTTAAACCTTCAGAAGCTATTTAATTCCGTTATTCTCGGGGGCGACGTTCTAGAGTCGTGGACCAGGAGTGTGGTTGTGCTGTTCTTCAAGAAGGGTGACAAAGCTCTTTTAAAGAACTACAGACCCATCTCACTCCTGAGCCACGTTTATAAGTTGTTTTCGAGGGTCATTACCAATGGACTCACGTGCAAGCTCAATGACTTCCATCCACCCGAACAAGCCGACTTCCGAAAAGGCTATATCACCATAGACCATATCCTCACGCTTCGGCAGATTATACAAAAGACCAAGGAGTATAATCGGCCTCTGTGTCTAGCATTTATAGACTATGAGAAAGCTTTTGATTCTGTCGAAACTTGGGCAGTGTTGCAGTCCCTTCAGCGGTGTCAAATTGACTATCGATAGGTACATCGAAGTGCTGAAGTGTTTTTATAGAAACGCTACTATGCCAGTCCGCGCCCAGAATAAGAGTACGAAACCGATCCAGTTGCAGAGAGGTGTGAGACAGGGAGACGTCATCACTCCGAAACTGTTCACCACTGCGCTGCAAGATGTCTTCAAGCTCTTATACTGGACCGGACTCGGCATCAACATCAACGGCGAATACATCACTCACCTTCGATTTGCTGATGATATCGTCGTAGTCATGGCAGAATCCATGGAGGACCTTGGCACTATGCTCAATGACCTCAGCAGGGTTTTTCAACTAGTGAGTCTACAAATGAACATGAACAAGACGAAAGTCATGTCTAATGCCCATGTCGTTCCTGTACCGGTCTTAGTTGGGAATGCGATTCTCGAAGTTGTGGATCATTATGTTTACCTAGGACAAGCAGTCCAGTTAGGTAGATCCAATTTCGAGAAAGAGGTCAGGCGACGAATCCAACTTGACTGGGCAGCGTTCGGTAACTTAAGGAGATCTTCTCGTCCAATATTCCGCAGTGTCTGAAAACAAAAGTTTATAACCAGTGTGTTTTACCAGCGATGACTTACGGCACTGAAACGTGGTCTCTAAATGTCGGCCTCATAAAAACGTTCAAAGTTGCTCAACGTGCTATGGAGAGGACTATGCTCGGTATTTCTCTACGTGATAAAAGCCGAAACACGGAAATCCTTAGAAGAACGGGTGTAACCGACATAGCCCGCAGAATTAGCACGCTGAAATGTCAATGGGCAGGCCACATCACTCGTTGAACCGACAACCGTTGGGGAAGAAAGGTTCTTGAGTGGCGACCACGAATCGGACGGCGTAGTGTAGGACGACCCCCCACTAGGTGGACTGACGAAATTCTCAAAGTCGCAGGGAACCGTTGGAAGCAAGTGGCGTGGGACCGTTCCGAGTGGCGAGGCCTATGTCCAGCAGTCGACGTCTGTAGGCTGATGGATGGGTGGATGGTCTTTTTATAATTCGAGCCTGGGAGGCAATTCTTAATCAAAATTAATAAAGAATAAACCACGAAATCGAAAAGCGCCCAATACTCGTTTATATATAGTACCTATACACTGTACCCACGTTAAAATAAAAATCCAAAACAAAAGTAAGACCTTACGATTTGGGAATTAACGTACGGGCAAATACAGATCAATTTCACTCAAAATTACTGTATAGAGATATGAGTTCGAAATGAGAACTCTAATTAGAGATTATCCCAAATAAAACCAGAATTAAGCTCTGTATATTTTAATTTTGCATGTGATGATGGAGTAAGAATACAACTCACCACCCTCTTTCCCGTGGGGTGACTCAAAAGGCAACTAAGGAATAAGTTGTACATATAGCAACTGTACCAAATAAGGAAAGCTCGAAATAAAACCCAACCCGCCTGGCCAGCGTGGTAGTAGGTCAATTTCTCTTCCATTGTGAAGGAGGCTCGAGACCAGTAGTGGGACGTATATGAGCTGTGATGATGATTTACGTTTGTGGAAAATTCCAATTCGAATAATTCTCGATTTCATGATCTATGAGTGGCAAATGGACTTCTTGGACACATTCTATTCTCGTCCGTCGCCAACGTGAAGGTAGCCATCATTTCTTTGTAAGCAATACTTGCCTAATAAATAAGCTAAGTTTCCAAATATTACTTTTGTTCGCGTAATTGGTTTTCGCTTAATTCAATGCCAAATATTTTATGAACGACATAAAAGTCACACGATTTAATATTCCAGCAAAAAATAAAAAAAGCAATAATATAAAATCTTTGTTTCAATAAATAAAATTACGGAGCTGGATTTAACAATTGTTATAGATCTACGGGTTTATTGTCAAACAAACTATAAAAAGCTTCTAAAAATAACAAAACCTAACATTTTTTTTTAATACAGCTGAGGATACTTCTCGATTACAGTACTTTGAAATAAGTCTTTATGAAAATTGGTTTACCAGTTTGAGAGCTGAGATATCACGGAGACACACAATTTTGTAATATTCCTTTTCTGTAACAGGACTTTAAAAATACGTGACATTTTTGACTTACTAAGTATACAACTAGGTGACCCATTTAGTTAAAGACTAAAAATAGAACTATATTTAGTTAATGCCTAAAAATAATGTCACTAGTCTTTGTGAGAGCCATAAAATTGTTTTAAAGGAACGAGTGGGAAAAGGCTGAAGCGCTTTTCTGAGGAGTTCATAGCACCAACTGCAAACAAATAAGTTCATCAGCATGACGATGATAGCCCTTCATAGTATCCAACAGAGTACGTGAATAGGCTAATAGTTAAATGCACCAATAGATGGAACTATACCACTAACTAAAAATAATCTCAGACTACTACAATATAACGTTATTATTCGGGAAACTTAAGAGGATCTTTTCGTTTAATATTCTGCAATGTCTTGAAACAAAGGTTTATAACTCACGTGTATTGCCAGCGATGACATACGGAACTGAAACGTGGTCTCTAAATGTCAGCCTCATAAAAAGTCTCATTAAATGTGCTATGGAGAGAGCTATGCTCAGTATTTTTCTACGTTTTAAAACCCGGAATACATAAATCCGTAGAAGAACGAGTAAAACCGACATAGCCCGAAGAATCAGCACGTTGCGATGGCAATGGATAGACCACATTGCTCATCGAATCGACGACCGTTGGGGAAGAAAGGTTTTCAAGTGGCGATCACAAATCTGACGTGCGGTTTAGGATGAGCCCCTAACTAAGTGGATGGACGACATTTTAACAGTAGCAGGAAACCGTAGGATGCAAGTGACAAAGGACTGTACTGCGTGGTATTCTCGTTGGCAGGCCTATGTCCAACGGTGGACGTCCACGGTGGTGATGGATGGATGGAATGTTATTGTGCTCCTTTTTTACTCAATTCGCTAATCATCATCAATTATCATTTCGGCTCATATACGTCCCACTGTTGGACTCGAGCCTCCTCCCAATAGAAGGGAAATTGACCTAACTATACCATACTAGTCAGACAATTTGGTACAAGGTTTTATTTCGAGTTTTCCTTCATTGATTGAATTAGGTGGTACATAGCGGTTATCCATTTTTATTTTAAAATGGAAGGAAGGGAGACCCACCACTATCCCACGGCAATCAATATACCGCACACCACAATAGAAGGAATACGGGATAGGTTTTGATCGGCGTCACACAGCTTTGATCGGTGTCACACAGCTTGCCTTCCCGGAACCTCTCTACTAACACTTGAACTTTATGGTATGGTATTAAAGTTCAAATTGACTTTTAAGTATTATTAAGAATCGTTTGTATAGGAAAAGTGTTGTTTTTAGACCATTAAAATTGCCTAAAGGCAATTTTTGAAATTTTTCTCTACGTAAGAACCATCCTTGTACTTCAAGGAATATTATAGAGAAAGAAATAACTAAATCGGTTCAGCTATTCTCGAGATAAGCGCTTAGCAACACATTCAGCGATTTATCTTTATATTATAGAGATAGATATAATATATTCTATAAAATTATAATATTAAAAACTAGAAGAAATTATTTTTTGATGTTCTGGAATTTCAGTTCCATATTGATTGCTTCCAGTGTTTGTGACGGATGAGATTAACGATTTTGACGTGTTCACTAACCGTACAAAAGGTCATGTATTCTACAAGCGACTACTTAATGGTTTGTGTGATAATGTATTAGGAATACAATCAATCACCCATAACTTGCTTTCAAGCTAATATCGTATACCTCTCTACGAAAATGTGTCGTCAACATCATCTTAGCTCATACTACTTGCCAATGCTGGGCTCGAGCCTCCTTCACAATAGAAAGAAAATATGCTGGATAGACGATTTACTTTAGGGTATTACTTCAGTCGACCACTGCAGTCGAGGAACTCTGCACCGGTGGTCGGTCCAACGACTAAGGCGACGTGCTATACGGGTGGGTTACGGGTGTGCGTGTTTACGCCCTTCTGTCGCCCCGGACGGATTGGTGCGAGGAGTGCGCCGACCGTAACACACCCCCCCAAAAAAAAGGGTATTACTTCAAGTTTTACTTCTCTTGTATAGATTATCATGCGTCCCACTGTTGGGCTCGGGCCTCCTCTACAATGTAAGGGAATTGAACCTACTATACCGTGCTGGTCAGACATGTTTGTATAGGGTTTCATTTCGAGCTTTCCTTCTCTTGCACAGATCTCTTGTGCATATTATATCCCTTAGACGTCTTTTACGACATCCATGGGCAAAATAGGGAGTGGTGAATTGTGTTCTTAATCCGTCACCACACGGAACTAAAAAAAAATTGTATAAATGTCATCTGTATATTATATCCCTCAGTAGTTTTTTACGACACCTATGGACAATATATAGAGAAGGAAAATTCGAAATGAAACCCTATACCAAGATGTTTGACGAGCATGGTATAGTAGGTCCAATTCCCTGCCATTGTTGAGGAGGCCTGAGCCCAATAGTAGGACGTATGTGGGCTGCGATAATGATGATAGACAATATAAGGGGTGGGGAATTGTAGTCTTACTCCGTCATCACGCGAAAAGGTATTTGAAATACCTATTTGAACTGTTATCTATACCAATCTGTGTGCCTATTCTTGAATCTCGATTCCAATCCTTAATCCAATCGCAGCTCGAATTTGAGCAAATTTGGTACTTGAAAGCGACACTAGCGCACGATTGGAATGAAATTCGGTGGAATATTTTTGAACTAAATGAATTCGACTCTCGTCGATTAAATCAAATATTTGCTACTCCCGACGTGATTTTGACGTAGTGCAACATTAACGATTTTAAATCGTTAATGTTGCACAATTGCAAGAAAGCGTCTTTGTAGTGATTGAGTTCGATAACGTTATTAATTTAAAGTAAGAAAATACGACACATTTGGTGAAAATAACAACGCCAAACGCGAAGAATTCATTCTCGATTTTGTTCAAGAGTACCAAATATAAATTTGGTGAGATTGGAATTGAATCGGATTCGAAATTAGAATGGATTTCCAGAGTAGGTACACTGGTCTCTGATATAATAATCCAATTGCAAATATGACAAACATTTTATTGCATACAGCTAATAATTACAACCGGACTCAGAAAAACTTTTTAACTACTGTGATACTTCTTCATCTGGGGTTCTAAACTAAACTACTTTAGAATACTAGAATGCCGAGGTCGCCAAAATTCACCAATGAAACCTTTTTATTTGAGAAGGTTAAAGCCAATAACTTTGTACAGAATTGACTAGAATAAAAAGAAGAGATTGTGGTTAGGCGCTAAGAATGCAAATTTTTACCAGCCTTTATTTTCTCTTAGAATTCATAAAACCAGCTTATGGAACATACTGAGCGTTAGCACAGCATACGGAGAATGACGAACAGCATTCTCCTGGCATTTTTGCTATACCTACCACTGCAATCAATCGTAAGACTCATGTAAAAACACCATTAAAGACCCCGTATACGTGGTGCCGTATACCTACGCTTATCGTAGCTGTACACCTCTTTACTCATTGGCCGACTAGTAAATTTGCTTCCTGACTCGTGCAGAACAAAGGCGAGAAGTGTAATTCTTCTTTTCCAACTCCTCTTCAAATTTTTCAATTAAATTTGGTACGGATTCGAAAACCTTTAAAAACATTTGCCGAGACTGCCTGAGGCCTAAACCTTGGTATCCTTACGAATATTATAAATGCGAAAGTAAGGATGTTCTTTTGTTTATTTATTACGCTTTCACGCTTAAACCACCGAACCGATTTCAAAAATTCTTTCACCAATGGAAAGCTATAATATCAACGAGTAACATTTTTTTATGGATGGGCTATGGTAAGCGCACACGCGGTCCATTTCGTTCGGGGCGACGAAATGGACCGTTGTTGGGCCGACCACCGGAGCAGGCTGACTTATCGTCAGTGGTCGGCCCGACGGATCAGGGAGTAACATAGGCTATATTTTATCCCGGTATTCCGCCTACTACTAACTACGCCGCGGGTAAGGCGACTGAAACCGAAGCGAAGCGAAGGCGGGTTGCTAGTCACCTATAAAGCGCACTGTGGATCATAGCTTATAGGCGTTATGGAAATGGTGGTAATGTTTGATGGCATTAATCTCGACAAAAAAGCAGTTTCCTGGTAAATTATTAAAAGCAACTGCAATCAACCAAGCCGCCTGCCAAGCGTGGCGTAAATATATACATACGCTTTTGTTGCCCAATCGATCGAACATTCATTAAGATTTCAAGGCACGAATCGAAGAGAACATGCGGGCTCTAAATCGACCTAGATTTTTATATCTTCTTTGAACTTTGTATTTGTTGGAACTTTATTTTATAATGTACACTACATTGGCAGCTTATAACGAATATGAATTACATCTGTTGCTTAGCTTGCAGATTAGGATGTTTTAAAATTACAAATATAATTATTTGACGGAATCAACTGCTTTAAATATAAATACAGCTGCTGATACTCTGGTGATATAAGTTGGAGAACGAAATACAATAAATTTGTAACAAGTTAAGAGTAGATCTCCTTGTAATGACGGAGTAAAAATACAAACATCCGAAAACCACCATATCCTTTCTAATCCGTAAGAATTGTAAAAGACAACTAAGACGTATAATCCATCCATCCATCCATCCATCAGCCTACAGACGTCCACTGCTGGACATAGGCCTCTCCACGAGAATACCGCTCTAAACGGTCCTGCGCCACTTGCATGCAACGATTCCCTGCGACTTTGTGAATGTCGTCAGTCCACCTAGTGGGAGGTCATCCTACGCTGCGTCGTCCGATTCGTGGTCGCCACTCAAGAACCTTTCTTCCTCAACAGTTGTCGGTTCGACGGTGTGGCCTGTCCGTTACCATTTTAGGCGTATAATATGCAAACAATATCTTATCACAAAATAAAGAAAACTCGAAATGGAATACACCAATCCATTTCACCACCGTAGTATAGATTTTGGAGGATGCGTAAGAGAGAAACATATATGAGCTGAAATGATGAGAAGGATAGATGAAATAGGACAGCACAGGATAATATTTTAATGTATAAGTAAATTGGATGACTCATGGAACCCTTTCATTAGACATATATTCAAAACAAAACACTGGTATAATCCGTAACGTTCAACCTAATTTTCTTTAAGGGTCGATAGTCCAGCCGTCGGGGATATAATTGTATCAAGTGACTATTGACTCGTCGTATAGGTCAATGCTCCTAATACAGACGTCTAATATGCTGACATAAATACTCTTTATTATAAGATGTCTTTACATATATACATTTCTTGTGTATATGTGTATAACTAGACCGATGTTTTTCAATTTTTTGTGTGTGTTCAAGGGGATTCCAGAATGCTTTAGATTCACAATTGGACTGGGTAGGTGGCGCTGCTGATGATTTCAAGGGGAATTCCTTTTATTTTATTTGAACAGAACAACGTCTGTTGGTTCAGCTAGTTTCTTATAAGTTAGTAAATAATGATATCTGATGTTCATGCAAGCACTACATATTGTAAATAATTTTAAATCAGCAAATGCTTCTAAAATGAAACTTTTACAAAATAGATATCAATAGATATCAATCAACTTAGATCACCTAAAATTCATAATTATCCTCATCTTATTTGATATTGTCATTGCTAATGCATATAACCCGCATTTGAATTCATGATCAGAACTTGATAAGTATCAGAGATATGATGCTTGTCAAATCAAATCCTATGAAACTCAACACAATACGGTTATCTTCAACTGAAGCGTTGCTAATGCTAGTATCCGGCTCCATTAACTGATCAAATGCCATAACTGAAATGCGCTTTTGATGCCAAACCGTCCTCAGGATGTTTCGTTTAGAAGCAAAACGAGTGTCGAATAAATATTAGAAGTTCTGCGAATAATTTCAAGTTTATGTTCTGGAGTGTTCATGATATGGGAGTAAGAAACCTTTCTTATCTCCTATTCCACCTTGATTCTATTCAGTCTTCCTTCCATTCCATTGTAGTGTGCAGTATATAGCTTAACCGTTTGAAAATGCTGGGTCTCCCTTCCTCACCTCAATTTTAAAAGAGTTTTAGCTAGATTAAGGGCATTCTTTCCTTAACACTATTGTTTAAAGTTACGTTTGAAAATTTTATCTATATATATATATATATATATATAGGAGAGGCGGGTTTTGCGAGCGATGTATTCACTCATCACCATATCTCTGGAACTATAAGGCGCACAGACTTGAAATTTGGCAGAAATATTCCTTTTGTTGTGTATATGTCAGCTAAGAACGGTTTTTACGAAATTCCACCTGCAAGGGGTGTTGCGGGGGCGTTAACGATAATGTACAAATAAAGGAACAGGATGAGCCGAAGCTACTGAAGCTAGAAAAATGAAATTTGGACCGTAGTTTTATTTTGTGACGTAAGCACCCACTAAGAAAAATTTCTTTGAAATTCCACACCTAAGGGGGTGAAATGCAACGGTAAAGTTTGTATGGAAAGAAAAAAAAATCTTTAGCTACTGTCTTCAAATTAAACACAAATACTCTTTAATAAAAATAATTAAACACGTGTTTCAGCGTTTGTCAATTTTCATCCTCTAAGGGTGTAAAATAGGTAGAAAGATGTCAGTTTACTGAGTTATCACAAAGCCGAAACTATTGAAGCCAGAAATATGAACTTTTGAAATTAGTTACTTTGCGTGAAGTAGAAACCCACTAAAACAGTATTTTTTGAAATTCAACTCCTAGGGGGTAAACCGCAGTAACAAAATTTGTATACGGAGAAAAAAATCTACATCGATTTTCTTCAAATTCTCCAATACTCTTTAGTAAAAATATATAAACACGTATTTCAACATTTTTTAATTTTCACCCTCTAAGGGTGTAAATATGTATTAATAAAAAATTTGTTTCTTTGATTTATCAACGTCGAGCTAAAACTACTAAAGCTGGCAACATGCAATTTGAAACACAACTTTATTTTGTGACGTAGGGACCCACTAGAAAGTATTTTCTGGAAATCAACCCCTAAGGGGTGGGGTTTACCCCAGCAGCAAAGTTTGTAAGGGTAGAAAAAAATCCTTATCGATTTTCATCAAATTCTCCACAAATACTATTTAATAAAAATAAATAAACACGATTTTCAGCATTTCTTAATTTGCACCCTCGAAGGGTAGGGGTAAATAGGTATGAAGAAGTTGGTCGACATTAACGCCGAGCAGAAACTACTGAAACTATAAACATGCAATTTTGACCGTAATTTTATTTTGTGACGTAGTGACCCATTAAGAAAGGATATTTTGGAATTCAACACCTAAGAGGTGAACCGCAGTCGGGTGACGTGCCGGGGATTAGTCCGTCACCCGCCGAGAGGCCGACCGCGTGAGGAAAGACCGACGTCCTCCCCGAGGGGGGACGTCGGTCGATGGGAGGGTACCCCGGGTAGGGGGTATTCCGTCGGGCCGGCCACTGATGACAAGTAACCCTGCTCCAGTGGTCGGCCCAACGACGAAGGCGACGTGGTGTTCGGGTGGGTTGCGGGAGTTGCGTGCTTAAGCCCCTCTGTCGCCCCGGATGGAGTGGTGCGGAGGCACGCTGACGCTGACGCTGCCCAGCCCTAAAAAAAAAAAAAAAAGAGGTGAACCGCAGTAGCAAAGTTTGTATGAGGAGGACTCTTCGTTCATCATTTCAACCCTTATACATCCTACTGTTGGGCTCATGCCTCCTCCATTAAGAGAGGAAAAATGACCTACGCTGGTCAAACATGTTGCCATAGGTTTTAGTTTCGAGCTTTTCTTTTCTTGCATAGATGTTGTATGCATATTATAATCTCTTAGTCGTCTCCTATGACAGCCACGGGTAGGAGAGGGGGTGGTGAATTGCATTCTTATTCCAATAAAAATACTCTTCAGTAAAACTGAATAAAGAGCATTTGTCAATTTTACCTTCTAAGGGAACTAGGCGGGTAAGGTGTCTAAAACCGAAGCGAAGCGAGGGCGGGCTGCTAGTAAATAATATAATGTTATGATTATGCACAATATAAAATTACTACAGTGCGAATTATCAACAAAATATTGCAACTATAAAACAATATCACTTACAAATAGAGGTCTATCAGTTTTTCCTGAAAGATATTTTACATAACGATTTATGATGTTGACGCGGATATTACACATTTGAAATAAAACTATTTTTAAGGATTTTATTACATTATCGCGTTTATAATTGATTTTTAATTTCCCGTCGTTCATGATCACGGCAAGATTTACTATCCTCAACGTTCATGACCGCGGGAAACGTCCGGCAATTAAACATCAATTACGCGATAAAACCCGCAAATATAGTTTTATTTCATAACTTTTACATTACAGTTTTCTTAACTCTACTTAGAAATAATCAATTACAAACCGTGATAAAATCCGTAAATATGATTTTATTTCATATCTATTACATTAAGATTTTCAAAACATTACATATGAATAATCAATTACAGGTGCGATAAAATCCGTAAATAAAGTTTTATACCTTTTACATTAAATTTTTTCAACTCTGCATATAAATACGTGCGTAGGTTAATCAATATGTACACGGCATGACGTCGAAACTCAATAACACAGTTACATTCTGCCAACGCAAAAGAGATTAATGGTGGCGTATCGCGTCAACATTTGCGATACTTTTTTATCGTTATAACTAAGCATATATTCTCTTCTCTTGATAGTATAATGAATTATAATAGTATAATGAATTATTTTTAAAATGTTACTTACGATACGTTATTATTCAGACATTTACTAGTCATTTACTAAAAAACATTGTTAAAAAAATGCCAAAAGGCTTATGTTTAACTTTAAGTCATGATAACTACAGTTCGCTGGTGATAACAAAAAGTGCCTTCAAAATTCTTGTATAGTAAATCAATATTTTGAATAATTATAATACAAGCATTATTATATTTACAGCAAGTTTGTTATTACAGAAAATTTTAGTTACATTGACATTAATCATCACGCGATATTAAAAATTCCAGATAAAAGCTTCATTTGTTATTTGAATTATTACTTTATCCATTATTGATCTATAATTATTACGTAGAATACCTACAAAATTAACACACTAATAGTATTAGAACTCCTGTCGTAGTAAAAAAAAAATAAAAGGTTACGCTGATATTACTTTTTATCATGATTTAAATGTATTTTTGTTTTCGTAAGACTTTTAGTCTTTTGAGTTTACATAATGATTTCTGATGTTTACACATTGTAAATAAAACTATTTTACGAATTTTATCGTGTTTGTATTTTATTTTGGACTAGCAACCCGCCCTCGCTTCGCTTCGGTTTCAGTCGTCTTTGCTGCGTAGTTCCCGTTCCCGTGGGAATACCGGGATAAAATATAGCCTAGTTTATGCCCTGATATTATAGCTTTCCGGGATAAAATATAGCCTAAGTTACTCCCTGATATTATAGCTTTCCATTGGTGAAAGAATTTTTGAAATCGGCCCAGCTGTTTTGAAGATTACCCGGAACAAACAGACAGACAGACAAAAAAAATATAAAATGATTTTTAGGCATATGTACGAGTATAGTGCAAATAACCGTGTGAGCATGAAAAAAAGCCTATTATTTTGACATTACAAACAGACACTCCAATTTTATTTATTTGTATATATTAACTATTAATTTTCTCAGTTGGCGTATTGATAATTTGATTCGATTTCTTCTCCTTCTATATAAAATTACGCTTTATCATATATCATTTTTCGTGAATCCTTTGCCGTGTGGTGACAGATTAAAAATAAAAATCATCACTCCCTATCTTACCCGTGGATGTCGTAAAAGATGACAACCCCTTGTATTATATACACATTATAACATCTATGCAAAAGATCATCATCAGCATGGTATAGTAAGGTCAAATTCCCTCCTATTTTGGAGGAGGCTTGAGCCCAACAGTGGGACGTATATGAGCTGAAATGATAATGATGATGATATATCCTTGTCAATTTACATTAGAAAGTCGCGTTGAAGTTTTATTTCTTCAGATTAATACCTACGGTTACATTGTTGTTTACGCCGCTATCTATACCAATAAATAAAATTGGAGTGTCTGTTTGTAATGTCAAAATAATAGGCTTTTTTCATGCTCACACGGTTATTTGCACGACACCTATGCCTAAAATAGCAATTAAAAAATTTTTGTCTGTTTGTCTGTCTGTTTGTTCCGGGTAATCTTCAAAACGGCTGGACCGATTTCAAAAATTCTTTCACCCATGGAAAGTTATAATATCAGGGCGTAAACTAGGCTATATTTTATCCCGGTATTCTCACGGGAACGGGAACTACGCGGGTAAAACGACTATAACCTATAACCGAAGCGAAGCGAGGGCGGGTTGCTAAATAAATGAAATGAAATACCAGGACGACGGAACTACACTCCTCTATTTTCTTTATTTTTATGTCAGGTAGGTAACGTTATCATATTTTTTAGTAACTCAGAATCTCATCATTCATCACCATCATTTCAGCCTATCGCCGTCCACTGCTGGACGTAGGCCTCCCTCATGTTACGCCACAAAGTGCGATCCCGTCTGCATCCAACGACGTCCAGCAACTTTCACCAGGTCATCGGTTCACCTGGGGGGGAGGCGTCCTACACTGCGTCGTCCGATACGTGGTCGCCGCTCGAGAACCTTTCTTCCCCAGCGGTTGTCGGTTCGTCGTGCTAATTCTTCGTGCTATGTCGGTTACACCCGTTTTTCTGCGGATTTTCGTATTCCGGATTCTATCAGGCAGAGAAATCCCGAGCATAGCCCGCTCCATAGCACACTGAGCGACTTTGAGCCTTGTTATGAGGTCTACATTTAGGGACCACGTTTCCGTGCCGTAAGTCATCACTCAGAATCTACTATAAATGAATATATATCTTTTACTCGCCCTTCCATGCATCTCAGCTCATATACATCCCATTGCTGGGCTCGAGCCTCCTCCGCAATAGAAGGGAAATTAACATACTATACGGCATTAGTCAGACGTGTTGGCATAGGGTTTTATTTCGAGTTGTACTCACTTGCAATAATATCTACATGTTATTTTATAGACCTTAGTCGTCTTTTACGACACCCACGGGCAAGATTTGATGTAGTGAATTGTTTTCTTATTCCGTCACCACACGGAATGGGCCTCTCAGCCTATCTTGTTCAAATCACAGATATTTAATTTAAAATCTTCATACAATGGCACTCTGAATTTCGGATCTAAACTGATCAGAGATTTTAACGAGGAAGTGAAGTTGTCCTTGCCTCTAATGGAATTAATATCTTTAAGCCGGTAATATTTGAAGCGGAACTCAAAATCTCAACATTATTCTCAAAGCTGAAATAAATTAAATTTAAGCTAGAACAGGAATGATGACTGGTAACTATTAACTTTATTCGCCGCAAACAATAAATAGGAACATAATATTCTTGAGCTTTTCATTAAAAAGCGCCAAATCTTTTCTAAATGCCTGAGCACACGCACGATGAATTATAAACAACATTAAAAAAATAAAATAAAATTTCACGCGGTAATTTTGGCGGGTATGTGATAGAATCATGTAATATAATGCAGAGAAACTGCTGGGGTGTAATGAATATGATACAAAAGTGTCCCAAAATTCCCAAAAGATAGCATTGACAGTGTGGCCATCATCATCGCATCATCACAGCCCACATACGTCCCACTGTTGGGCCCTCCTCCACAATAGAAGAGAATTTGACCTACTATACCATGCTGGTCAGACATGTTGGTATAGGGTTTCATTTCAAGTTGTCCTTCTCTTGCACAGATGGTGACGGTGTAAGAATACAATTCACCTGTGGATGTGGTAAAAGACGACAAAGGGATATAATAATTTGCATATATAATCTGCATATATAATAATCTGTGCAAGAGAGAGAAAACTCAAAATAAAACCCTATACCAACATGTCTTGCCAGCATAGGTCATAGGTCAATTGCCCTCCTATTGAGGAGGAGGCTCCAGCTCAGTCGTGGGACGTGAATGAGCTGAAAAGATAACAAATCTAGGATTGTAAACCCCCTTTGTACCCAAATGATAAGTAACGTCCCGTTTCTTCATTAAACAGCAAATTTCTATAATGATCGAAAGTATTGACAGGGAATTACAGTTTATTAGTATATGCGTGGGTAATATTTTTCCAAGAAAGCAACCTTTCAACAGTACACTGTTGGCTTTGTAATAGCTTGGAGTTTCGTAGAAAATAAACAAGTAAGCTATTAACTTACTCCCCTTTATGCGAGTGACGTACCTAAAGAGAATATTTAACATTTAAACACTGGTGTGTTAATATTTTAAGCGAGGTTTTTTTTTTTTATGGGTGGGCTATGGTAAGCGCACGCGCGGTCCAGTCCGTCCGGGGCGATGAAAGGACGGCGCGCGGGCCCATAACCCACCCGTACCCACGTCACCTCGTTGTTGGGTCGACCACCGGAGCAGATGTGACTTGTCGTCAGTGGTCGGCCCGACGGAATACCCTTTCGGGTACCCTCACCTCTCAACATCCTAGGACGTCGGTCGCCGTCGCGTGGTTAGCCACACTGCGGGTGACGGACAATTCCCCGGTCCGATCACCCGCGGCCTCGGCTAGGGCGGCATTAGGCGCAGATACTCGCGCCTGCGCCGCCCGAGTCGCCGGCGGCGGAACGTGTCGCCGAATAGGATCTTTACTCGCACATGATCCGCCGCCTCCTTCCGTGAGATAACGGCCTCACAGAAGGCGACAACCGCGTCCCAGTTCCTGACGCTGACGAGCATCTCCCTGGCGATGGTCGGCACCGATAATCGCGACGAGTTCACGGCGCTCCCCCTCCCACGCAGCACACTCCTCGAGCGTGTGCTGCGCCGTGTCCTCGTCGCAACTGCAGTGGTGGCAGGACGGTGTGCTCTCCCTCCTGACAATCTTGTGTAGGTACTTCGCGAAGCATCCGTGCCCCGTCAGGACCTGCACCAGTCGGAAGGAAAACACCCCGTGCGTCCGCTCCAACCACTCCATCAGCACCGGCCGGAAAGCCTCGACGGTCCTTTTAAGCGACGTTAGCAGTTTTTAATGAAAAGAGAGTTCTAAAATATCGCTAAAATGGTTACGTTCGTGGGTAGACTGATTAAGAATACATCATTCATCATTATTATCCTGCTCTTATCCTAATTACTTGCAGTCGGCTCAATATACTCTTCAGTCATAATCGTCAACATCATCGCAGCCCACACTCGTCCCACTGTTGGGCTCGGGTCTCCTATATTATGGGAGGGAATTTTACCTACTATACCATGCTGGTCAGACATGTTGGTATAAAATTTCATTTCGAGTTTTCCTTCTCTTGCACAGATGTTATGTGCATATTATATCCCATAGTTGTCTTGTACAACATCCACGGGCAAGATAGGGAGTGGTGAATTGTATTCTTATTCCGTCACCACACGGAAAAAATCTTTCATAATACATATTGCCAAAGAAATAGTAAAAGTTTTATGACCAACCAACCAGCCTGACGCCATCCTTGGGAATGCAATTGTGGGTCCACAATCAGAAGAAGAAGAAGAAGGCATCAGATGGATTTGGCCCAGGTCTACGTAAAGTTCTTAATCGTCTTTTACGATACCTACGAAGATTACTTTCTATTCCGCTGATATGACAATTCTATAAACAAGTTAAAAAAATAGAAATTCTGGTGGAAAAACGAAGGCAAATCTTACAAGACCATAAGAACGTAATAGGATAAATTCAGTCTCATTGCGAAGGTAACGCTAAAGTACGCGTGAATAAAAATATTTTCCACTTTTTATAACAAGAAAACAAAAAGGCAACGTGTGTTCGGGTGGGTTATGGGTCCGCGCGCCGTCCTTTTGTCTCCCCGGACGGCGTGGACCGCGTGTGCGCTTACCATAGCCCACCCATAAAAATAAAAGACATGATAAATAATAACAAAAATATTGTTGTTTTTCTATTATTAATTATGGTGAATAATCCAGCATACTAAATGGTACACATAAGTAATAACCCAGAGAGAGTTTAAATTTTTTTCACTGCTATTGTGTGCCAAACGAGCTGACCTGAGTAAGCGATACTGCCACTCATGGATGCTAGGCTGCTGCCTACCGTGAAGCAAGTAAAGAGAGTGTAAGTACGTGTAATAAAGTTTGGCGATATTAAAGGCATCACTAAAACCCATTAAACGCAAACACCCTCAGAACGCTTCGGGCTCTTTCGCTCCCGAACGAAACGCAGCAACAAATTGCTACTAAACAGACGTTGATTTTCTGCGCGAGCTACCCCGGACGGACCGGCCCGCGGCTGTGTAAAGAAGCCTGTCAACAACATAGTCCTACTATATACATATACAATCCCACTCAATCTAGGTTAAACATATGTATGTTTTTTCGTTCTTATTCCTAACCTTGAAAATAATTTAGCAAACCACGCTTCCTTTTAGATTTTCCTTTTTAGCTCACGTATATCTGATTTTTCCTTGTGGTAACGGATTAAGAATATAATGCACCAACCCCACCTTGCCCGTGGATGTTCTAAAAGATGACTAAGGCATATAATATGTGAATAACATCGATGCAAGAGAAGTTCAACTTTAAATGAAACCCTTACCAACGTGCATGTAAGTCAAATTCCATCCCACAATGTAGGAGGCCCGAGCCCAACATTGAGTCGTACATGGCCTGAGACGATGATGATGTCTTGTTTTATGAGCCTACCCCAATAGGAGAGAATTGAACTATTATGTTGGCATTATTAATCACAAAAAATACTTACGATAATTACACGCCGAGGGCTCGCAGATGCTGCTACGAACTCGCCCTGATCATGAGCATCGAATATGCTCGAAATGATATAAGCGATTGTATAAGATTGTATTTAAGTTCTAGCACGTGAGGTTTTGTTCGTAATATATAATTTTAATATGTATTCACGATAATTTTTAATATTGAAATTCAATATCTCATTTCAATGAGAATTTATTCGAGTTTTATTCTTTTGATAGTGAAATGAATTTCAGCTCATATACGTCCTGTTGGGCTCGAGCCTCCTTCTCAATAGGAGGGAAATTGACCTTACAATACTATGCAGGTCAGACAAGTTGGTATAGGGTTTTGTTTCGAGTTTTCTTTCTCTTGCGCAGATGTTATATGCATACTATTACATGTCCCTTAGTGGTCTTTTACGACATTCTCGAGTAAGAGAGGGAGTGGTGAATTGTGTTCTTACTCCGTCACCACACGGATTCGCTTACATATATGATATAACTTACATTTATAAATAGGTTTAACGATACAGTATTTGTACTTGACAAGTCAGTTATTACTGCAACGTATAATTATTATGTTACTATTATTATAGCAACATATAATTGAAAAGTTAAATATCTATTGAAAATAAGGATTTATTTTGCTCTACAGCAAACATATACTAGCAACCCGCCCTCGCTTCGGTTATAGGTTATAGTCGTTTTACCCGCGTAGTTCCCGTTCCCGTGGGAATACCGGGATAAAATATAGCCTAGTTTACGCCCTGATATTATAGCTTTCCATTGGTGAAAGAATTTTTCAAATCGGTCCAACTGTTTTGAAGATTACCCGGAACAAACAGACAGACAGACAGACAAAAATTTTTTAATTGCTATTTTAGGCATAGGTGTCGTGCAAATAACCGTGTGAGCATGAAAAAAGCCTATTATTTTGACATTACAAACAGACACTCCAATTTTATTTATTGGTATAGATAAATGACAGTAATAAGTAATCGACCTTGCGAATATCACTTAACCCTTTTATGGCCTATTACGCCATTATGGATGCAAGATTTGCCCTAATTTTCAGTCTTCCGCATTTCTATTTTCTTAAATTTACTTCATCATCATTCAACCTATCGACGTCCACTACTGGGGGTAGGCCTCCTTCGTGATTCACCACAAAGTATAGCTCTGTATCGCTTGCATCGAACGACGCCCAGCAACTTATATCAGGTCGTCGGTCCATCTCGTGGAGGGCTGTCCTACACTGCGCCGTCTGATACTTGGTCGCCACTCGAGAACCTTTCTTCCTCAACGGTTATCGTTTCATCGAGCGATGTGTCCTACCCATTACCTCTTCAGTGTACTATTTCATAATACGTATATTACTTAACATTATGATTTTTGAGAAAAAAATAATACTGTCTTTTTCTTTTTTGGTATCGACCCATAACCTGTAAAACATAGCCTTTCTTTTATCATGTGGGCGAACCATCGGTACTAAGCCCTTGTCTTCGGTGGCAAGTACAAAACCCTAAGTAAAAAATATCACCCAAATAAATGTCTTCTGTTAAAGATAGTTGTCACCTTTGAGAATAATACTCCTCCTAGAACAATGCTGCCGTCCACACTCCTGGTAATCCCTCAGGCAGTTTTTACGACTGCTACGAGGAGATGACACATTATATGGCTATCTTTTCTTATAACAAAAAAAAACAGCAGTCCCTGTGTGCTGTTTTTTAGTCAACTTGTAGCTCTAAGAGTTGACTATGACCTACAAAACACCTAATTTAAACTACCCAATAAAGTAAATAATTCAATATAATTTGGTATCTATCACAATCTTTGTATTATATCCCTTAGTCATCTTTAAAGATATCCACGGGCAAGAAAGGGAACTGGATGAATTGTATTCTTTCTCCTTCAATTCAGGGAATGTACTCTAGGTAACTTAAATTTCGCCCATCTGTCACCCCGGATGGAGCCGGACTGCGAGTGAGCTGACCATGGCATACAAGGTAACTTCAATTGAGATATATGTATAAGTTTAATAGTAATGTATTGGGCTTTAAAATAAGAAGACAGTCCTTAGCCATGTCAAGACAGTCACACGTTATGTTCATAATAATAAATGCAATTAAAACATACCTACATATGAACACTTACTATATTCAATCCACTGATTAATTATTTTGAATGTCGGTTTAGGTCTTAACCCAGGTTCAGGTTATTATAGTATATAAAATTTAATTGAATAATTTACTAATTTTATAAGGCAATGTATTATATTAGTTCTTTTTTGCTATGATATTGTAATAATAAATAAATAATAATAAATAAAAAAATAAAAAAACAATTATATTCTCCAAAGAGGGCATAAGTTTTACTACTACAATTAACAAATTACTACTTAATTAAAATAATGCTTATAATCTTGAAATTCCATACATAACTACTAATTTGTAACACACCAGCAAGTATGATGGCAAGTACCTGAACATGACAAGTATTATTAGAATACCTCAGCAAAGCCTTCAAGAAACCTTCAGAAAGGCTTTACTCAATAACGATTATAAACTTCAACTTAAAATCAATGTCAGATCCAGTAGAGTAAGTACCTTTATTAATAATACAGTTACTCCATTCATAAACAATAATGTTTAGGAAATTAAAGGCGCAATTAAGACCTTTGTAAGCGAAAGGCTCTAACACTTCTTTGATGAAATAGCTTTGCGTCAAAAGATATCAAATTCAATTTTATTCGGAAGGGTAAGAGCAATTATATATTATGTCCGCCATTAAGAGTCATCATTTCTTTAAAGTTAATTTAAATATTGACTTACCGTTTATATTAGTTATATACCTTTACTATACCTAATTGTCTGTAAGTTCGTGTGGTAACGGAGTAAGAATACGATTCACCGCTTACTATCATACCTATAGGTATCGTAAAAGACTGCTAAGGGATTAAATTTTAATATGCATATAACATCTGAGCAAGAGAAGTAAAACTGGAAAGAAAACCCTACACTAACCAGTCTGACCAACATGGTCAGTAGGATAGAGGTAGGTAGATAGTAGGTCAAATTACCCTCGTATTATGGAGGAAGTTCGAGCTCATCAGTGTAGGTAACTATATGAGCTGAGATGTTGAAGTAATTAGAACTAGAACATTTCCGATTTAGATTATTGATATGCCTCCGCGCGCTGCGACCGAGTAAGATTAATTAATAATCTAAGATTGCCATTTGTAATTTCTTCTTTATTGATAGTCCCACTATAGACTGCGAGTGAACTCTATTATAGAAGGGAAATTGACCTATTATATTACATTCTCCATGCAGATTTTCTTAATCTTTATATATAAATTTCTTGTGTACGTGTGTATGTCACTGAACTCCTCCTAAACGGCTGGAGCGATGTTGATGAATTTTTTGTGTGTGTTCGAACCCTCGAACCACACCGAGAATGGTTTAGATTCACAATTGGACCCGGTAGGTAGCGCTGCTGTCGATTTCAAGGAGTGTTCCTTTTATTTTATTTGAACAGAACAACGTCTGTTGAGTCAGCTAGTAGCGTATAAAATTCCCATAGTTATACACGGCCTAATAAGGCCACCTCAATTTTATTAAGTCATTTCATCATCATCATCGCAGCCCACATACGTCCCACTGTTGGGCTCGGACCTCCTCCACAATGGGAGAGAATTTGACCTACTATACCATGCTGGTCAGACATGTTGGTATAGGGTTTCATTTCGAGTTTTCCTTCCCTTAAGTCATTTATTCATGTATAATTTTATGTATATATGTTTGTACACGTGTGATATAATGAGTACCTAAAAGTTTCATACATTCCCTTCATCTATTAAATTTTTCGACGATGTCATAAATTCTTGCGACCTGGTGCAAGCTGCTGGGCGTCGTTGGATGTAGACGGCACAAGACTGCACTCTGTGGCGTAACATGAAGGAGGCCTACGTCCAACAGTGGACGCGGATAGACTGAAATGATAATACCCATGATGATGATGATTATTTTTGGCTATCCCATTTGTTTAATACACCTGAAGTGTTCTGGATCAATATAAATTAAACTTCCATCTTATGGTTGTCTGAAATAAATTGCAGTGTACCTTTCAATTGTCTATCAATTGTTTCTTTTTCTTATACTTATGATGTGCATTAAAGAGTTATTGTACACGTGCCCTGGTAATAATGAGAAATCATTTGTTTCACATTATATTTGGCCACACGAGTTGGAGTAAGGTCTTCGAATTTATTTTCTTGCTACTTACATGAATTATAAACTACCCAACCTAGGCAAGAGGGGCAATATTCAAATATTGTATTCTAAATACATCATCACACGAAATGGATTTCAACTATACATATCCAGTTATTGCGATACCCACGACATTTATCGTCATCAGCTCATATACGTCCCACTGTTGGGCCTCGATTGTAGAGGACAATAGGAGGGAAATTGACCTTAGTATGGTATATGTCGGCGTTGCGCCAGGAATTTGGACGATGATAGTAAAATACTGAGTATGTAATCACTGTATTTATTAGGAGTTCTTGCCGGAGAAGTGAGTGAAGTAAATCTGTCCTCTATTCTAATCTTACAATGTTTTTATAACATCCGCTTTACAATGAAACGGTCTAGTCTTAGCAACTACAATTACTTTTTATAACAAACAAATAAAACAACTATTAAATAACTATCGGCATATAGCTAAATAATAATGATAAATATTCTAATGCATTTAACATAATTCCAAATAGTCAATTTTACACAATTTACATTAATGTAATTAAAGGAAATATTGTTCTCATATATTGTTCAACAGACGGCGCTGTAACTAGAAATAAATTGCAATATTTATTGTGTAAAAACAACTAAATATGGTTACAAATAATTACATTAATTCTAATCGATTTTAATTTAATCAACTATATAAATATTTAAACAACTAAATCAAATATATCTAGAAATACATTCAAAAAGTGTCTTTTAAATATCATAGCATGATAAATAGCAGTGTTGTTACTACAAATAATTATTAAAATATTAGTTTATAACTATAATTGATAACACATACATTAACAATTTACAAATATTGCCGATAGAGGGCGATATGCGCCCATATATACTATCTTAGTATGGCTAGTCAGATAGGTTGGTATAGGGTTTTATTTCGTGTTTACCTTCTCTTGCATAGATGAGATATATGCATATTATACCTAATCCTTTAATCCTCTTTTACGACATCCACGGGCAAAAAAAAGAAATGATGAATTGTATACTTACCGTAACCACACGGAAAAAAAATGAAATGAACATGAAAAAAATGAAAATGAAATGAATGAATGAAGAACTAAATAATAAAACGTTACTAAATCTAATTTAAAATGTTTCCGAACGACGAAGAATTTCATGATTAAAATGTTTTATTATTGCATTGAAACTCACTCGAGACTATTTCTATTATAAAACTATCTCCTCGCAGTTTTATAAAGTAAATTGTGTTACGATCTCAAATGTTATAAATAGTATTATGTTGTAAAACGTTATTTTCTATTATGTTTAAACCTAAAGAGGATAGTCAAGCCGTTCTTATTCTTTTCCTTTCGGCTTACATTTATTTAGCTGTCCACTATTTGGTTAGAGTTTCCCTAAGGAAAGGGAATTGGCCGTTGTACAACAACGGCCACACCGATTGGCATCGAGGTTTGATTAATAATCAATCTTATTCATTTCTCATTACTCAACACTCTCAGTTGTCTAGTACGGTATCCGCGCAAGAGATGAAGCTAGTGACTAATAATATTCTTATTCACACCAAACAGTAAAATTAGCCCTAAAACATCTACAACCATTAGCTTATGGAAGTCCACTATTGAATATGAACAGATAAACATTCATCCGTGTGGTGACGGAGTAAGAATACAATTCACCACTCCCTATCTTACCCGTGGGTGATAGTACGAGACGACTTAGGAATATAAAATGCATGTAACATCTATGCGAGAGAAGTAAAACTCGAAATAAAACCCTATACCAACACGTCTGACCAGCGTGGTATAGTAGGTCAATTACCCTTCCATTATGTAGGAGGCCCGAGCCCAACAGTGGGACGTATATGGGCTGAGATGATGATGATGATGAGATAAACATTTTATTGGTACACAATTACAAGTCAAAACTATATGCAATAATCTTAATTGTCATTGGACATAATAATTTAGGAGCTAAAAGTGTTTATTCAAAACATTTAAGTTATTAAAAATGATAATTTTTTATTCGAACTATATTACTAGAACGGCGAGGAAAGGTTGGAGTGGTGACCACGTATCGGTAGACGCAGTGTAAAGCGGAGTCCACTAGATGGACCAACGATCTTGATGATGATAGTTTCTGGGCGTCGTTGGATGCAGGCGGCACAGGACAGCACCTTGTGGCAAAACTTGAGGGACTTCCAGCATTGGGCGGCGATAGGCTGAATGATGATGATAATGATACTAGTGCCAAATAAAAATGAGCGAATTTAAAGAAAATACAATAAATCAAATTATAAAAAATTATAATAAAAAGAAAAACAAAAATAAAGTATCAATAGCGAGGATCCATTACACCATTAAAATTTCTTTGAACAGAATTTAATTCGGTATGTCTTTTCTTTTTTCATTACAAAATCGAGAATTCCTTGCAGATCTCTTTGATCTTATTTGCAGGCACTTAGCCTTATCCGGGTTATTCGATTTACTAAGAGCTCAATTACAATGGCACAAGTTGAAATATTTTTTATATAAATTAGTACGTAAACGATATAGATTTGAAGTATAGACTTTATCCTTGAATGGTATATTCAAAGGCTTGAGTTACTATTTATCTCGCTCTGATGGGAAACTCTTAACACCAACGGTGATCGCCGAAAAGCCAAGCTTGGTTACACTGGCATTTTTCTAATGTGGCGAAATTTACATTCAAGAGTTGATGTCAGAAAATTTGAAGAAAAACCCAACACATCTGACCAACGTGGTGTAATAAGTGAACTTCCCTCTCCTATAGAAGAAGGCTCGAGGCCAGCAATAGAACATATATGAGCTGAGATGATGAATAATGATGTCATTGGGTTGATAACTGGATATTTATATCTATGACTCTTTACCAATTAATAGCTTGATTGGTTGACATTCAGAATATTACCATTTATACCATCAAACACAAAGTAAAAGTACTCACGACATTTATAAAGATTAGGATATTCGATATTTATTCTCGTTCCAACTACGCCCGTTGACCCGTATATTTTTCCCAAAGGTATGGTAAAATGATTCAACGGAAAATCGATTCTGAAATTACGGTACATCCTTATTTAACGTCAACAAATCATATAAATTGTTATCAACTGCGACATGATCCCGAACCTTTTTTTTTTTATGAAAATAAATTCTTTATTTTTGGAAGTGAATACTTTTTTGACATCGTTGTAATTTGAATCTAGATGAAACAAAAGCGACACTGAAAAGGGGTAAGCATACAAAATTACATAGGATTTAATAGGCAAAAAAATAAGATAGCTTATTAGTTTCTCTTGCTGCTTATTAGCTTCATTGATTTTTATCTTTGTTTCATTACTTATAAGGACCCGGACCAGACAGATACCGAGCTCGGTATATCTTTTGGTAAATTCTATTCTTTTTTTGAAAATGTATTTAGATAATAAGAGATTTTCTCCCAAAAGAAGTAACTTTTTCTCACAAAATACAAAATTGGTAAAAGGGGAACCGAGAATCGAACTGGGGCTATCTGGAATTAAGAGTCTGCTCAATTTCCCAACTGAGCTAATTTTATTCTGGATGGCAGTGGCCAAATTTATCTTCATATTATATATATTTTCCGTTTCCTGAAATTCTGATAAGATAACAATTCCTACAAATAAAACCCATGTAGATCGATTAATCGCCCTCGATACTTCCTGCTTACTAAATTTTACGGAAATCGTTAAGTGGGATAAATATAGAAATATATTCGATAGAAAAAGCTATGTGGTGACGGCTACGAATACTACCAACCGATCGCTCTTGGGTGTCGTAAATGACATAAAAGAGTTTTTATGGACCTGGACCAACTCCATTTAATGCCGATAAATCAACAACTACATTTTCAAGGAGAGTTGACGTTAGGCAGGTAGCCGGTTATAAAACTATTGCTAATAACTTGCAATATGTACTATTCCATTCGGTGACGACGACGAATATGGAATAAAATGTGCGTATAACATCTGTGCAAGAGAAACTCGAAATAAAATACTATTTCAACCCCTCTGACCAGTGCGGTATAGTAGGTCAATTACCCTCCTATTGCGGAGGAGTCATGAGCCCAACAGTGGGACGTATATGAGCCAAAATGATGTACTATGAAAGAAGAATACGTGTATACTTATATATATGTATATATGTATATATGTATATACATATACATAAATAAATACGTACTCTTCTTTATACACATACACAACCCCCTGCTGTGCTCGAGTCTGCTCCACAATAGAAGGGTACTCGCCCTACTATAGCGCGCTGGTATATCATTTAATTTTCATTCTCTTGCATAGATTTTATATGCACATTTCACTCCTTAATCATCTTTTACGATAACCATGGACAAGATAGGGGGTAGTGAATTGTATTCTTATTCAGTCACCACACGGAATCCTTCTAGCCCAAGGTTTTTTTTTTTTCTTGGGTGTGCCGACCGATACCCAACCCCCAAAAAGGAAAAAAGCCCAAGATTATTGTAAAATAAGGAATTTTAACATAAAACTTTAGGAATGATCACTCAAAAATGTTATACCTACTCGTTTCATCAGCGTGAATAACCCGAAAATAGCCGTGCCCAATAGTAGAATACATATATGTATGTAGATTGCAGGGGAAGAAGATTGAAAGCTAGATATTTACGATCAGCTGTCAAATGCTTATACCGCTAGATCTATAAAACAGTCGTATTATAGAAGCATAAAACCTTATTATCGATGAAATGAACTTTTATAAAAGCTAAAAATGTAATGTAAATGTCAAAGATCTTCAAAGCGTGGTATTTCAAGCTTTAAGGCTAACATTTAGACTTATTTAATTTTATAACAATTTCCACGAGAGTCTCGTCGCTTCCCTAATAAGCTTTCTTTTCATAATTTAATCTTTTACGAACGATAAATTTACAATTAATTAGGAATCAAGATAAAATCATCATCATCATTTCAGCTTGTATACGTCCCACTGTTTAGCCGAGTCTCCTCCACCATAGAAGGAAAATTGACCTTACTGTACTATGCTGGTCTGACAGGTTGGTTTAGGGTTTTATTTCGAGTTTTCCTTCTTTTGCATAGATGTTATATACCTGTTATATCCCTTGATCGTCTTTTACGACATCCACGGGCAAGTGTGAATTGTATTCTTGAGAGTGGTGAATTGTATTCTTATTCCGACACCACACGAAATAATTACGCTAATATATAATTTAGATAATTTGCCGTAGTAAATGATGACGTTAATGTAATACTATTAAACATCATAGTGTAAAAAACGAAAGAGTAACCGTCAGTGCCAATTGCCAACTTAAATGTGGAGAGCAATCGCATGGTATACTGTACCGGGACAACTGATAGACTATAAGCCAATAGCGAAACTATAAGATAACCAATAAAAAGAAAATTATTCTCCCAGTAGGCTGTGGTTAGAATAAATAATGTTGCCGGGATAAGAAGTAGGACCAACTCGAAAGGACAAAGTGACAGGTTAGACACACCGAAAACAAGGAAACAGTATCAATCAGTACAGCCCGAATGGCGATGGAGAGGTATATTATGGCAGTTCATGGGCTACAGGCGGTTTCTGCTGCCACCCAACTATTATCATCACACTAACACCATTAAATGCTCTACTTGCTTTACTACCACCATAAGGTGTGAAAAAAAAGATACAATGTATTCAATATTTTATAAAGTTTTAGACGTGATCCAACTATTAAATTTATCATCTCTATTAGAACTAAATCCGTTATAGTTGATAGGTATGTTTTGCCTTTGGTTATAGTTGATAGGTAGGATAGGATGTTTTGCCTAACGAATGTTTGTATTTTCAGCGTTTGTAACATATTGTGGTGTTGGTCATGCTCACATAAGGATCTACTTGCGGTAGCTGCGTGGAGCGGGTCTCTCCCTTCCCTCCATAGTGGTTGAGGGGAGTGATGGCTGCTCTAGTAGTTAACTCGTGATCGGGTGCCGCTTGTGGGATCTGGTCCAGCCATAATCGTTTAAATTATATTAAGTGTCTTGCGGTTCGAAGGGCATCACACTGGAGCTTGTTCTTACAAAACATGTACACAATTGTATAACTAGTAAGAAGAAAAAAAAAAAAAAAATTAAAAATAATGACAAGCCCGCTAAGTTTCTTGCCGGATCTTCTCAGTAGCGGTCGCGTTCCGATCCGGTGGTAGTATATTTTTTTTGGAAATTGTAAACCTGACAATATATAAGTGCCCTCTCAGGGTTTAGCATAATAAAATAATTTGAATTTGAATTTGTATAGTTAGAGAAGTGAACTATTTAATTCAAGAATTAAAGTTTGTGGTTTTATATAGAAATTACAGGTCATCGGACAAGTAAAGGTCGAATAAAAATTGTTTAAAACTTATAACTCTTTTAAAAAATTTTAATCTAAATATGCACCTTAAGTTACCTACAAGACAACAATCATGTATTGACCAGTTTGCTAGTAATATACAACAAGTACAAGCTAATATTCACTACTTAGGACTCTCAGATCATGAGACAGGGCAAACATTAACAATAAAGACAGATGCTAAACGTCTAAGACATACATGGTATGAAACTATTAGAGACTTTAGTAAACATAATTTAAACATATTTTATAATTGTGTATCTTCATTATCTTTCTCAGATGTCTATGAAAAAACAAATTTAGATGATGGTTTTCAAGAATTTCATAATATTATCTCATTATTTTTTGGGCTGTGCTTTCCCAAACTCACTATAAAAAGAAATAATATGGTAAATAAAAATACATGGTTGACAAAAGGTCTAAAAAAATGTTGTGTAAAAAAAAGGATACTCTACTTAAAAGGTAAACAGATCGGTGCTAATAAAAAGTATAATATTAAATTGTATAAAAAATATTCTAAAATACTTAAAAAATGTTTACATAAGTCGAAACAGTTAGAGAATCACAAATATATTTATAAAGAAAAAAACAAATGTAAAGCAGTATGGCAAATTATAAGTGAGAACATTGAAGATGTAAAAAATAAAAGTGAAATAGAAAAAATTCAATATAATAATGAACTGTATACCTCAGCCAATGACATATGTAATATTTTTAATGATTTTTTTATTAATTTAACAAATTACAATGATTTTAAATTTAATACTGATGACATTAACAAAAGTTTAAATATATATAATTCAAGCACCATATTTTTAACTCCAACGGATCCTATGGAAATATACAAATTAATTAATAATCTTAAGAATACTAATTCCGTTGGTATAGACGAGATTGGCACTAAGTTTATTAAACTCTGCGCCAAATTTATATGTGGACCGTTGAGTTACATAATTAATATGTCACTCCAAGAAGGTACATTTCCAGAGACTCTTAAATATTCCATAGTAAGACCTTTACATAAAAAGGGAGATGCCACAGAAATGACCAATTATCGTCCAGTTACTATGCTACCGGTTCTATCAAAAATCTTCGAAAAGGTGGCCTTGAACAGACTGTATAATTTTGTTTCGAATAAAGGTATACTCAAACAAGAACAGTTTGGTTTTCAAAAAAACAGCAATACCTCTTTAGCGTGTTTTAATTTAATTAAGCAAATTACTGAAGCTATTAATGACCGAATACCAGTAACCGCTGTATTTCTCGATATGAGCAAAGCCTTCGACTTCGTAGATCACAATTTACTTCTGTTTAAATTAGAAAAGTACGGTATTCGAGGAGTGGCTAATGAATGGATAAAAAGTTATTTAAAGGATCGTTACCAGTGCGTTGAAATATCCAAGATACAAAATAACGTAAAACTTATAAGTAGGTCGGAGTTCAAAATCAATAGATTTGGCGTTCCACAGGGCAGTGTGCTGGGGCCATTTTTGTTCTTGATGTATATCAACGACCTCCCAAATATAACTCACCATAAAACTATTTTATTTGCGGATGACACTACACTAATTGTTAGATGTGAAAATAAAACAACATTTGAAAATGATATTAACCTAACGATTCATAAAACGATCAACTGGCTAACTAATAATAATTTAAAAGTCAATGTAAGCAAAACTCACATTATACAATTTCAAAACTATAGAAGGCAACCAATTGACTTGAATATCAATTATAATAACAATCAAGTAGAGGTAGTAAATGAGACGAAATTTTTGGGAATAGTGCTTGATAAACACTGTAACTGGAAGGCACACGTTGAATACGTCTGTAATAAACTCGACCGTTTTGTTTTTGCTCTCCATCGGTTACGACAAACTGTTTCATCGGAAGCCGCTCTGACTGCATACCATGGTTACGTTTCTTCCGTGCTCTCGTATGGTATCATACTATGGGGTAACTCAGTGGACAGTGAAAAAGTCTTTCGGATTCAAAAGAAGTGTGTAAGAGCGATCTGTGGAGCATGGTTCACTGATAGCTGTAAGTCTTTGTTTAAAAAACTCCATATTCTGCCTCTGGTTTGCATGTATATTAGGGAACTCTGTGTTTTTGTAAAACTATTTCCACATTACTTTCAATTACACTCGGAAGTTATAACTAGGGACTCCAGGAATAAATTTAAACTTCATCGGCCTAGGTGCCGATTAAATATTTATGAGAATAATGTCTACATAAAGGCCATAGATATTTATAATAAACTACCAAATACATTTAAAGAATTACCTTCAGCTCTATTTAAACGAAAATTAAAATTGTGGCTTATAGAAAAAAGTTTTTATTCCTTAAATGAATATATGACACATGTAAATTAAATCTATTCAATAAATTCTATAATTGAATAATGTTAAAAAAAGTAAGACAATGACATTAACAGATTTTTTATTAATTGACATTTCAAATTTCACACTGACATTTATTATAATAATTATCTCAATTTAATTTTGTTTGACATTATTTACAATTTCTTTTGACATTATTTAATTAACCCGTAGACATTTAATTTAGAATCTACTTAGTTATAAGGTTAATATTTACACGCCATTGTTATGGCAGAGTGTAACGGCACTATAATTTTATTGACCATCCAACATGTAACCACACATCTTGTGAATAAATGAATTTGAATTTGAATTTGAATTTGAATCCTTAGAAATTCAACGAAATAGATCAAACATAGGGTTGACACCAACAATTTCATGTCATGATTCTATATTAGGAAGCCATTGTTATTTTCTTTTACAGCCCATATATATACATCCCATTGTTTTGCATGACCATATATCCCAGTGACAGAAAATTGATCTGAACCATATCCCCATAGTTCCGACGGAGGCAGCGTGCCTATTGGCTGGGACTCCCCCGTGGGACCTGGAGGCGGAAATGCTCGCCGGATTGTATCGGCGGGTGACGGGGGTGCGAGCGGAGGGCGGTGTGATCTCGTTAAGGGAGCTCACCGCCTGGCGCGTCGACGCCCGCCGAGACATCATTGCCCGTTGGGCAGTCCGGCTGGAGAGGCCTCGGTTCGGGGTGCGAGCCGTGGAAGCCTTCCGGCCGGTGCTGATGCAGTGGTTGGAGAGGCGGCACGGGGTGCTCTCCTTCCGACTGGTGCAGGTTTTGACGGGGCATGGGTGCTTCACCAAATACCTGCACAAGGTCGTAAGGAGGGAGAGTACACCGTCCTGCCACCACTGCGATTGCGACGAGGACACGGCGCGCCATACGCTCGAGGCCTGCGCGGCTTGGGCAGTGCAGCGCTGTGAACTCGTCGCAATCATCGGAGCAGACCTGACGCTGCCGACTATCGCTAGGGCGATGGTCGACAGCGTCGGGAATTGGGACCAGCCTTCTGCGAGACAGTGATCTCGCGGAAGGAGGCGGTGGATCGCCTGCGCGAGGAGCGCAGCCTCGATGAGGAGATCCGCCGCCGGCGACTGGGGCGGCGTAGGCGCAACTACCTGCGCCTCATGCCGCCCTAGCCAAGGCCGCGGATGACGTGACCGGGGAATAGTCCGTCACCCACCGAGAGGCCGACCGCGTGAGGAAAGACCGACGTCCTCCCCGAGGGGGGGACGTCGGTCGATGGGACCGACGTCCCCCCCAATAGGGGGTATTCCGTCGGGCCGACCACTGATGTCAAGTAACCCTGCTCCGGTGGTCGGCCCAACGACGAAGGCGACGTGGTTTTCGGGTGGGTTGCGCGAGATGCGTGCTTAAGCTCCTCTGTCGCCCCGGACGGAGTGGTGCAGAGGCGCGACGACAAAAAAAAAATTCCCATAGTTCCGTATGGATTTTCGTCAAGTTTCTTCAGCTGACAGTAAAGTTATCTGTTTAATGCCTTCGTTTTTATAATTAAACCTGCACGATTGAAAGGAATGTTGCATTCTATTGTTACATTAATTGTATTTACAGAAAATTATGTAAGCTATATAAACTCATTTGCAAAAAAAACGGGCGGTTTTGATTTTCATTCATATTTAAAAAGATACAATACCAAAAAGGTTTCAATCGTTTGTACACGTTACTGGCCGGTTTTAAAAATGCTGTGGTATTTAAAAAAGTACGTTCTAAATTCAATTTTTCATTTGATGTTCATTTTTACAGAAAACCCCTTTTTATCCTACATTTTTGGCGCGAAGTTCCAGAAGTTAACATCGACTTTCATAACTTTTATTCAATTTTTATCGATTAATTTCATATCCTTGACTGTCAAAGCTTTATTTAATGCTGTTTGGCTGTATCAAAAATGGTAGATAAAGTGGTAAAAGCTACCAAAATTATCGCGCTGCTTGAAGAGGGTTGCAGCCAATGTTTCGTGGCTAGGAGGCTAAATGTTAGTCGCTTGACAGTCCAAAGGACCTGGCAGCGATATCAGGAGACTGGTTCCGTCGAGAGAAGGCCTGGTTCTGGAAGAAAACCATGTACCCAACCACGGGATGATCGTTTTCTTGTGAGTCGCGCATTGAGAAATCGCAAATCTTCGTATGTGGATCTTAAGAACAACCTCCAAGAAGTAAGAAATGTGCATATTAGTCTATGGACGGTCAGGAGGAGGCTTCTCGCTGCCAATATACGCAGTCACCGCCCGGCCCGCGGCCCCAAATTACTCCGTGAGCACAGAGTTCACAGGCTTAGGTTCGCTAGAAATTGTGAATCATGGACTCAAGACGATTGGAATAGGGTTTTGTTCTCTGATGAAGCCAGGATATCTCTGTTCGGTGAAGATCGACGTCGGCGAGTGCTAAGAAGACAAGGAGAACGCTTTGCAGAGGCATGTTTCGAAGAAATCACACCTTATGGTGGGGGCTCTGTTATGTTTTGGGCAGGAATAAATTCAATGGATCGTACAGAGTTAGTCTTCATTGAAAACGGCTCACTGACTGGGCATCGATACATAACGGAAGTTCTAATTTCTCATGCACAACCCGCATTGGCCGCTCTAGGTGAAGACTCGATTTTTATGGACGACAATGCTCGCGCCCACCGATCCCGCGATGTTAATGCGTATGTGCAAGAGGTCGGCATTCGTCGTTTGGATTGGCCAGCTCGAAGTCCCGACCTCAATCCCATAGAGCATGTCTGGGACGTTCTGAAACGGCGTGTGAGATCAGTACACCCGGCTCCGCAGACCATCAGAGAGCTGAAGAATGTGATTACTGCGGAGTGGGAACGTATTCCGCAAGCAAGTATCCGGGATATACTCGCTAGCATGCCCAGACGAATTCAAGCTGTGATTTTAGCTAGAGGGGGTCACACTCGATACTAAACATTTATCTGCTTTTACTTTATTAAAGAAAAACAAACAAAAAAACTTTTTTATTTTTACTTCATGAGCATATGCACTACTAGCGAATATACACTACTAGCGAGGTTTAGCATTATTTCCCATAAATTGTATCTAAATTTTATGAAATACTGATGAAAACAATTATTTTCTTATTAATTTAGCAAATTGTGTGGATAAAACTACCTATAATTATCAAACAAAGAAATATTAACATTTGAAATGGTTCATTGCTTAGGTGCCCGTTTTTTTTGCAAATGAGTTTATTATAATTCTTATGGAGCCCGAAACTTGTTTCCGCACTGAGTAAGGCCTTATGTATTCTAGAAATATGTATTATATTTTTTGAATATCTTACTGTTTCTATCTTATATTAGTCAAGTGGCGCAACTTCTTCTGCGTCACATGAGAGAAAGAGTATCGTAGGCAACTATAATGCGCAGCACAACAAAGGAAGCTCTTAAAATAAGTAAATTGCCCTGTTTTTGCAACATTTTCAATGATGCTCCAATGCCATTAGTTATAGCGTGGTGTTATATAGGGTTTCTCGATAAATGCGCTGTCCAACACTAATAGAATTTTTCAATTATAGTTATTAAAAGTTGAATAAACTGGTGTTGACATTTTATGTTATATTCAGGTATAGATTTTTAAAAGAAAACTAAAGATACGCACCACAACCCTAATACGTAACGCTCCTATCCACGTATTGGCACTTAGTTTAAGTAGTACTCTATCACAACCCCGAAGCGGGGTAAATAACCTCCTTCCGTACCCTGAATCTGTCGACTTTATGTCCGTAATTAACTACTCCGATTTTGTTGAAGGCAGAGTTTTGTTTAGTTTAGTAGAATACAAGTTTTAAGAGTTACCTTTATAGAACTGTATATAGGCAATAATGAGGTACCTCAAACTTTGTTTATTCAACAACTTTCGAGCAAAATTATTAAGATCGAACAAAACGTCTCGCCTTATAAGCATTACGCTACTAAGCACATTTCCTTAAATAGTGCAAATGATATTTCCAATGCAGTGGTGACGAAGAATTAACTTGAAAAATAATAGGCTGAAGGCATTTAAATACAATACACGTTTTTTTAAGATTTTTAAGACCCGCAGTTCCTCTTCCCGTGGGAATATTGGGATAAATTATAGCCTATGTGTTATTCTGATGTGTAAGCTATATTATTGTGACATACTCACAAACTTTCGCGTTTATAATATTAGTAGAATAGCCTAAGAAAAGAAAGGATAATCCTTTCTTTTCTTAGGCTAATGGAAACAATATAAAAGGCATAATGATCCATTCCATTCATGTCTCATTTTTTATTACCACGGAACTAAGTATTAAAAGTTCATCGTCCTTCTTCAAAAACACAAGCAGAAAAGATTTTATTGGATATATAGGAATAGGAATAAGACTTTTTCACAAATCAGTGCATTTTTTGTGCAATATCTCACCATTCATTCTGATGATCATATATATATATCTTTCTATGATAAATTAAAATCCTACGTTATTTTATATTACACTAGCAGCCCGCCCTCGCTTCGCTTCGGTTTCAGTTGCCTAATCCACGTAGTTCCCGTGGGAATACCGGGATAAAATATAGCCTAGTTACTCAGAGTAAATGTAGCTTTCTAATGGTGAAAGAATTTTTGAAACCGGCACAGTAGTTTTTGAGTCTATTCATTACAAAAATACCCACACACACAAATACAATTTATTCCTATTTATAATATTAGTTTAGATAAAATCAAATCTAAGAGGAAAATCTAATTAAAATCGATCCATTACTTTGAGATATTAAAAAAAAAGAATAGATACAATTAGTTTTTTAATACAAATAATATAAATACTGTCATATCCATTAGCCTATCCACCACCATTGTTGGACACAAGCCTACCTACGGGTGACTTAATCATCACGGTTGGAGATCGCAGTTGCTGTCATTGATTGAAGAGAACGGTGCTACCTATTGCCTTAGTACCTTTAACTTTACGACTATTACAGAGAAGTAAGAGGTGGTAACGCATATTATTTTTCACCATTTATAGACTATTCCTCAGTTGTAAAGTGTTTGGATAAATCTATTAACACGTTCGTTGCGTTACGAGATCTATGAGATCTCTTGCAGAACTTTTGTAATGTGCGTTGCCTATAATCGAGTTTTTTTACTCCTTGCGGGAGGCACTAACGTGTAAAGTACTTTAAGTATGAATAAGACAAATATACTAATTTGCTTCCTACGTAAAGTAAATTCAAGGATATAAAAAAAACAATTAGATATGCTTAGGTCTCTAACGCACAGTAGTATAATTATTTTCACAGTAGTATATAAATTATTTTCAAAACCGTAGTTTTAGGAGATCGATTAGGTCTGAAACGCACCAAAGGGTAGGTTAGTTACGAGATCTTTTAGGTCTCCAAAGCACCAGCTGAAAGTTCTTTGAAAACGATAGCGCAGGGAACGTGTTAAAACGGTTTCATTTCAATTACAATCTATTTACATATTAACATTTTATTTGTTTCTATCTGTATTTTAGTAGAGGTACCATTCTCATTCTTAGCATTTTGTTTGCAAAACTCGTCTTATATAATTGTGATACAAAACGTCTGAACTTAATACGAATAATTGCTAAGTGAACAGAATAAATGATTCATCATCATCACAGCTTATATACGTCCCACTATTGGGCTCAAGCCGCCTCCATAGTGAGAGGTAAATTGAACTCCTAGACCACGGGTTGAGAGCCCTCAGCGCTCACCCACCAGTCCGGGTAAAGTTGTCACAGCCATCTGAGGCTAAGTCAACGAGACAACTAAGTCACACAAAACAAAAAAAAAACCTCCTAGACCACGCTAGTCAGAGGTGAGGTTACCCGAAAGGGTATTCCGTCAGGCCGACCACTGACGACAAGTCACATCTGCTCCGGTGGTCGGCCCAACAACGAGGTGACGTGGGTACGGGTGGGTTATGGGCCCGCGCGCCGTCCTTTCATCGCCCCGGACGGACTGGACCGCGCGTGTGCTTACCATAGCCCACCCATAAAAAAAAAAAAAGACCACGCTAGTCAGACGTATTGGTATTAGGTTTTACTTTGAGCTTAGCTTCTCTTGCATAGATGCTATATGTGTACTACATCCCTTAATTGTCTTTGATGACAACCACTGGCATGAAAGGCGGTGGTGAATTGTATTGTTACTTCATCACCACACAGAGTGATTGTTAAATGTAAAATTTAACCTTAACCATTGATTAATATTTTAAATGTATTACTAACAGGGCGACAGAAGGTGGACTGGCGCCGAACGGTGATGGAGACATGCCCGTAGGCGGACCGAAGACCCCTCAACAGATTGCCGCCCAACGTCGCTTGCAGCAGACACAGGCGCAAGTCGATGAGGTGATCACAACTTTAATTATCCATATAAGCAGCACGTCAATCCCGTGTATCATATATATTCCGTTATATGTATGTCTCCACAATTACATATTCATAAATACACATTTAGTAACATAACCTTAATATGCACTTGTAATATCCAAATATTATTATACTCCTTCCTTGCTTCTGTGCTATGTGTGACCACCGAATGTCCTCTACTTAGTCGAGACCCTCTATTTATACCCGTATTTCGCTATTAAACCACTCAGACGTGACGATACGTAGCTACAAATGTTGTCGAAGCATACTTTGTGTTCCTGCCTTTTGATTGGCGATAACATCCCCATATTACTCGTAGTTTCGTAATGTGGGTACGTTATCGACGTCCACTATCTTGAATATCGGCCTTCTTACCAAGGACAGAAAAATACCATAATGACTTTGTAAGCGAGTTAACGATCGAACGTTGTGATGTATATGTTGCACATTTTCCTAATAATTTTAAATTTACGACTCCAACGATAAAGTAAGGCGTACTGAAACATTTGATTAGACAACCACAAAGGAAGACTATATGATGCGATTATTTAACATAATTATGTTAAATATCTGGTCATTTGATATATGGTGGCAGCTACAAAAAATACCAAACCTTACATTGTTCGTGGGTGTCGTACAAGACGAATAAGATTTTAGAAGATATTGGAGATTTAAAATGCGGGGGCAAGGCGACTGAAACTGAAGCGAAGCGAGGGCGGATTTCTAGTTGCGGAAAGTTGAGGCTTGCATAAGGCCTGTTAAGCTCTATCTTATCCATGGTGCTTTACTAGTGGGTTTATCGAAATTGTACTTCATCTTCTTAGACCGGGAAATAAAATTGGCTGATCAGCCAATTTTATTTCCCGGTCTTCCGCATTTAAACAATGCAGAGAAGTGGAACTTTCTCCTCCTATTTATCTTATCTAATTAAACCTTCCGCTTCCTAAGACTATTAAAAGAGTTTCTCGATTCTATTTGGGATTAAAATCTTTACGTTGTCTGTAGCAATCATTGTAGATTCTATCTTAATGTGGCCCGGTCCCGCCATTGTTTAACCCTTTAAACAATGGCCGAATGTGGTTTAGAATTACTTTTAAAAATCGTTAGAAAACATTGTTTTCCTACTGAAATACATCGACATATTAAGCTATTACTGAAAGTTTTTATCATAATATTTAATAAAAAATTAAATTTGGAAACAAAACTTACAAATTCCTATTAAACGTTACACAAATATCATTTTGTAATTACTCATGACCACAGACATGCTATATAGGTACTGAAATAAAAATGTCTACCGTTCGTGTAGCTATGAGGACATTAATATTGTCAAATACAGGGCATGACGTCATCATCACACTAGTAAAGCCTTACTGACGTCATAGGTCCGAGCAAATGACTCTTGAAATTGAGAAAGGGTTTGTTGATATCCTATCGCTATTGCCATTACGTATGATCTCAACATATTGCTTGGTTATAAACGTATACTAGAAAATTAAAATGCCTACTATTAACAAACGAAAACACTATAGAAACTTTCATCGATTAATTAGTAGCTGTAATATCAAATGAAAGATAAAAAAGTCTCAAAGCAAATTGTGTAAAAAATTAAATTAATTAACAGAGCTTTTGCACTTTGAATGCAAGAATCATCATCATCATCACTCAGTCTATATAATGTCCAGTGTTGGGCTCAGGCCACCTCTACAATAGGAGGGGAATTGACCTACTATTCAAGAATATGGCTAGGCTAGAATAGTGTTTTATATCGAGTTAGCTTACTGCTTGCGTAAATGTTACCCTTAGTAGTTTCTTACTACACCCACAGACAATAGAGGGGATGGTTTATTAATGTAAAATCTTCTATAAGCACTTTTGGATGTAGAGGGTAAATTTATGTAAATCGTCATAGACATGCTCACGTAATGTGTTAAAGCTAACCCTTTATTTCAATTATACTATATCTGTGCTGATAGATATCAAAACAAGATATTTGTAACGGGTTCAATTTATAAATTTTAATTTTTATTTATTTATTTATCGGGAGACCAACAGCTTAAAAGTAATAAAAATCTAGAAAAACATATTTAAGATACATAAAGCCAATAACAGGTCTTCACTACTATGCTTCACATAAAACAATACAACGGAGAACATTAAATTAGCCTATTGATGTGTTGTGAAAAAATCGAGACTGAGTGTCCGTTTTATCGCATCCGTATTTGCGTTGAATATATCGAATTTATGTTTTTTGTATTGATTATTCAGTGTATTGCTCGCTCGCGACAAAAACGCATTCTGTTGGTAATTAGTAGATACTAATGGGAGATGGCAGGGGGTATGATGTCTCGAAGCTCTAATTGGTATATTAAAACTTATTTTTGATAATAGTGTAGGACAGTCAACAGATCCATTGATTATTTTTAATTCAATAACAAACAATTTATTTCCAGTATTCAAAAAATAACAGCTGTTGGTTCATAATTTTAAGTTTTCACTTCTGTCAGCAGTCCTCACAAATGCTTTGTAGTCTACAATTTACATATGCACGTTCCATTTGCTACATAAAATAAATTGCACCCGTACGTAGAATAAGGGTCGATATTATTCAATAATTTCTAAAGGTCAACGGCATAGCTTTGAAACCGGCACCTATATACTAGCCAATTTATGAGCCCCCTAATAAATGATAGTTTGGCTATTAACTAATAGATATCAATAATTTTACAGGTGGTGGATATAATGAAAACGAACGTGGAGAAAGTGTTGGAGCGCGATCAAAAGCTATCAGAACTTGACGACAGAGCAGGTAAGCAATAATAAAGTGACATTCTTTCATCATGGTCATACTTTCTTCTTTCTTTATTTCCTCTCTAACATCGTTATTAGTTTTAATGACGGGTTAAAAATAAAACCCGTTACTAACTTTGAATTTTTCATGATAGTCGTAAAATATGGTTACGAGAGAATGAGAATAGTGAGTAGCGGCGGCAATTTCTTTTTTTTTTCTCTACACAAAATCTTCATTTCTCTTGATAAGGAAAATTTCAGGCCTACTTTTCTATATTTTATCTGAGTTTTATTATAGCATCAAATAACGGAGTAAGAATACAACCGCCTCCTAAGATATATATGGTGGGTGGACAAGATCTTGCCCGTGGGTGTCGTAAAAGACGACTAAGGTATATATTAAGCATATAGCAACAACGCAATACAAGAAAAACTCGAAACAAAACCCTATACCAACCCGCCTGGCCGGCGTGGTGTAGTAGATCAATTTCTCTCCAATTTTGGAGGAGGCTTGAGCCCAACAGTGGGACGTACATTTATAAGCTGTGATTATAACGATGAATGTAGCGAGTTGAAATTACAAAATTGATTAATATATAGTTTAGAAATCACTATGTAGCTTAAAATAAAACTATTTTTACGAATTTTATTGCGTTTGTATTTGATTTTTACTTTGCCGATGTTTCGAATATCTTCCAACGTTCATGGTCACTAGACCGGACAGGTTCCAACGTATCCGTGATCCGAGAAAAAAAGTTTTATTTCATATTTGTAATACTCGCTTAAACATCTGGTCTTTTAATAATAAATTCACAATTTTGATATGTTTTTTTAATGATGTGATGGTTTATAATCATCCTACACGTATACTCGTACACTCTTGGGCATAGATTTACGCAAGGGGTGATAATGTCGTAATCGCCACCGAGGTCCAAGAATTGGTATAGTGATCACTCCAATGCGATGTGAGTGCAATGCAATAATGTAGGCTATTTGTTTTTTGTTTTTATTTTTTGGTGTGGGTCGCGGTTGGCGCACTCCTCGCACCACTCCGTCCGGGGCGACAGAGGGCTGTAAGCAGGCACACCCGCAACCCACCCACGATGCACGTCGCCTTCGTCGTTGGGCCGACCACCGGAGCAGGGAGACTTGACGTCAGTGGTCGGCCCAACAGAATACCCCCTAATTGGGGTACCCTCCCATCGACCGACGTCCCCCCCTCGGGGAGGACGTTGGTCTTTCCTCACGCGGTCGGCCTCTCGGCGGGTGACGGATTAATTCTCCGGTCACGTCACTCGCGGCCTCAGCTAGGGCGGCATGAGGCGCAAATAATCGCGCCTACGCTGCCCCAGTCGCCGGCGGCGGACCGCCTCATCGAAGCTGCGCTCCTCGCGCGCGGGATCCGCCGCCTCCTTCCGCGAGACTACTGCCTCGCAGAAGGCTGCGACCGCGTCCCAGTTTCTGACGCTGTCGAGCATCGCCCTGGCGATAATCGGCAGCGTCAGGTCGGCACCGATGATTGCGACGAGTTCACGACGCTGCTCTGCCCAAGCGGCACAGACCTCGAGATAATGTAAGCTATGGCGTAGCGCGCCGCCGCCGCGCCGTTCCACCGTCCTAAACGCATTGGACGAGATGCATTCAGACTATATCGTGCCAATAAAATTGTAGGATTTTCCCCTGAAAAGTTGATTATTAAAATATTTCTTTTTATTATACTTACAAACGCAACCTAATACTTATTTATGTTCATTATAAACAGGTGTGTATTTGTTTTTACTGAGAAATATTTATGCTTCATTTAATGACAATTGACGAAGTATTTTTTTCTCGCCATGCAAACTTTATCATTACGTTTCACTAAATTGAAGTTGAATTTGATATTTTTTTTTAGTTATTCTCTACGTCTAAAAGTCTACTATCAAAATTAAAACTTAATATTTCTATTTCAAGAATTTCTTCTCAGCGTTGATGACTTAGCCGATCAGCTTAATTCTTTATATATATCATTTGATTCCAGATGCACTCCAGCAGGGAGCATCACAATTTGAACAGCAAGCCGGCAAACTGAAAAGCAAATTCTGGTTGCAAAATCTAAAGGTAACATTGGAAAAAATCTCACAACCTAAAATTATATCTTAATATGGCAACGAGGATCCATTTATGAAACAATTCATGAACTTCTGTGCCTAGTGTCGTGGATTCAATTCCGAAATAGGGGCACTTTACGCTAACCACAAATAGTTATTCTAAACCTGGGTGCAATTTGTATCCATTGATTGTACTTTTTTAATAATGTGTGAGTACAGAGTACATAAATACGTAGGGGAGAGGGGGGTAGCCCCGGCCATTTTTTTGTTTTCGATACTATGGCTATATTTATTAAGAAAAATAAAAAAGAAACTATAAAAAATAATCAACGTTATATTTATTTAAGATAAATATCAATAACTCAAACAACAACATTATCACTCTGTAATTAAAGTCACTTGAAATATTAATCAAATTTTTGTATCTCTTAAAGATGGCGGGTAGTGCCTAAAAATTAATGCGTTTTTTGACGACACATACATCACAGTAATAATACAAATAAGATGGATTTAAATCTACACATGCTTCGTGAGCCCAGTCCTCACATATTTTGCATTGGATCCAATCCTCATCGAATGTTTCACCGCAAATAATGCATTTCGTCTCCTGATGTTTTTCTGATGGATTTCTATTCTTAAAGCCGCAGAAAAAATATTTTCCTGCCATTCGTTTGTCTTTGTTAAACCTGTGAGGAATTTGAAGTTTTTCTGCTAAATCAAAGCCAAGGCGCAAAAACTCACTTCTTGTTAAAGCCATAAGGCGGTTATCTAAATTTATAACATGCTCACAGAGTTGTCTTTCAAAATTAGGTTTGAATGTTTGTTCAAAACGTCCTAATTTTGGTTTAAGAGTGACCTGATAACCACGTCTTATACCTTTAATATGATCTTGTAGAGGAGAACGTGGAACTTTGTATCGGTCTGCGGCTGCTCTTTGAGAATATTTTTTGTCAAGGACGGCTTGAATTCCTTTTTTCATATTCTCTTCAATCCAGTCTCCGCGATTTGTAGTTCTATTATTAAATTTGGGCATTGTACCGCTGCAACAAATTAATATTGGGTGTTAGATTTAAACATATGAAGAATAATAGCATCAGCTCCTATGGCCGGGGATACCCCCAAAACCGATGGCCGGGGTTACCCATCACAACTTTCATCAAACAATAAATTCTTATTATAAAGCATATTATTCTTATTAAAAAGCATACACATTCAGATAAACTTAAATATACGAAATAGAAATGTATTGAAATATGTAAAAAATATACTATAAATAATTACCTACGTTTATCCAATAAATATAGTCTCCGAAACAATTGGTATTCCGGGCAACCAGTCCGCCAAAAACAAAATACACTCAATTTGCGTCCGAGCACCGCGGTCAGGTGGCTTCAACTGTTAGTATTTGTCAAAGTGGCTAGTAAACGCACATAGGCATAATATGTACTTATAGGTAACATCACGCGAGTCACTTGTATTTGCGGTGGCCGAGGCTACCCACCGGCTGGGGCTACCCCCCGCTCCCCTATATTCAAAGCCTCTTTCCTATAGGGGTAGGCAGAGACCACTTCCCTCCACTTGCTACGATCTTGACATACCACTTTCACCTCCTCCACATTCATAAATGTCCTCATACATGCATTTTCTTCGGTTTAGGGTACTTTTAACCTGGCCTTTTTTAAGAACGTCCCCGATTTGATCGTGGAACGTTCGCCTTGGTCTTCCCCATCCAACACTTCCATTCACATTCGCCCTATAAATTTTCTTTGTTAGTCTTCTTTTATCCATTCTCTCTACATCACCAAACCAACTTAACATGACTTTATCAATCCTTGTTATTACATCTACTTTCATACCACAACGCTCCCTAATCACTCTGTTCTATTCTATCACTTAATTTAACATCAATTATGCTCCTCAGCGCTCTCATTTCCACAGCTTTTATTCTACTTTATTAATCCATCTTAGCTCATATACATCCCAGTACTGGATGCTAACCTTCTCCACAATAGGAAGGAAATAGCAGACACACTACTATACCACGCTGGTCAGACGATTTTTTATTAGTTGTTTTATGTTGAACGCTCTAATGTTTTTGTGCTGTGTGGTAGCGGCTTCGAATACTACCAACCCTTGCTTTGCTCGTGGGTGTCGTAAAAGACGACTAAGAGCCCTAGATTGACCCGGACCAACTCCATCTGGTACCATTTAGGTCAACGATTACATTCCCAAGGAGGGTTGACGTCAGGCAGGCGGCCGGTCATAAAAGTCATTGCCAAAACTTTTTGCAATATGTCAAAACAGATGACATATTGCGTCGACCCCAAGTAATTGGGATAAGAGCAAGATGATGATGCTCTAATGTTTTTCTCTTGTTTCTTACTGTCTAGGCAGACAGAGAGAACCAACGGCTAACGTATTAATTTTCTATTTGTTATAATATAACACGATTTTCAGAAACAATTTGAGTATTGCTTAGAATAATAACGTATAGAAGGATAGTGTCGGTACTTCGAACGTTCGAAACATGAATCTAAAAATACTACATGCGCGCCGACGATTACACACGCACACCACTATACAAATTATGAAATCAAATTTTGTTTTTATTAACATAAATCGTCGAAATACTTTTAAAAGTAATGTTAAAAACCTTTTTATGTTTTTCAAATGTGTTGTGACACAATTTGAACGCACAAATCGTCATAATTACCTATTTATTTTTTAAGAGTTGCGTATGTATGTACGTGCAGTATAGTGACTTTGTACATTACGGAACGCTTCCGGCGTAAGGTCCATTAGGCTCCAATTGAAATTCTTCACTTTTTGTGTGCGAACTTACCTTCTATACGTTATTATTCTAAGGAGTATTGATAAATCATTATTCATTTTAGTACATGTTTATATTTCACCATCATAATCGTTATTTAGCTGTTCGCCGTTGATTGCCGGATGTAGGTCTCTCATGATCCGCAACAAAGTGCGAAGCTGTGCCATCCATCCAACGACGCCCAGCAACTTTCACCAAGTTGTCGGTCCATCTGATGAAGAGTCTGGGTCGTCTGATACGTGCCCGCTACTCGAAAACCTTTCTTTGAGGGGATGAGGGCTTCTTTAATGGACAGTCCCATTGCCACTTCATCGTACTAATTATTCATGCTCTGTCAATCACATACCTTCTTTTGCAGATTACCGTATTTCAGATTCTATCTTGCAGTGAAATACCGAGCACAGCCCGGCATGCTGAACATCTTTGAGTTTAGTTATAAGGCCTTTAGAGAGCACGTTTCTGTGCCGTTACTTTTTAATGTTATAATATTAATCACTCTTATTTCTTATTCCTAATATGTCTTAGGCTATGTAGATAGAGTCAATAGGATTGACTTCAAATGAAATAATTATATCGAATAAAACAAATCTTTTTATAATTTTCTTTCCTTAATTAACCTCTTCTTCTCAAAGCGCTGCTACTAGAGTTGTTTTATTAAGACAGTACCCTCTACTAAAACATGAATCTTTCTATCTAAGGAGACTTTACATACCTTCAATAAACGAACACAAACTACATTAAAACTTAAAACAATTTTATTTATGAATGACACCAAGAATTTTCCTAACAAAAGTATCGAAACCGGATACTTAGTACGTCAGGTAGAAAGCTACACCCCTATATCATTTATAATATTAGTAAATATTTAATTAACTAAACTTATGACGATGGCAATTTACAGATGATGATAATCGCAGCTGTTATTGGAATCATTATTCTCGCTCTTATTATCGGTAAGTAAATTATGTTTATTTGTAAATTCAGTAGCACGAAATTGGTTATATCAATTATCAACATGATTTACACTATTTTCAAAAAATTAAAATAGCTACTTTTATAAATACGGTGCACTGATAATAGGTACTGTTATTTTATAGACTAGCTGACCCAATAGACATTGTTCTGTTCGAATCTAAAGAAATAGTAAAAGGAATTCTCTTTGAAATCGATCGCAGCGCCACATATCGGTTCCAATTATTAATCTGAATCATGCTCATATTCATCAGAATAGTCACAAAAAAAAATCATCAAAATCGGTCCAGTCGTTTAGGAGTTCAATTACAAACACACGAACAGAAGATTTATATATATAAAGTTCTTCAAGGAGGCCTAGTATTTACAAAGAATTACAAGTATTTTACGTTGCCTACAATATTCAGAAATTCTTAAATCAAGTTCGTTCTACTGTATCAAACACTTATAATACATTCACATGTTACTCTTTTAAGTTCTTAGACTAATCATGCCATTATTTTTCCACATTTTCAGCCAACTTTGTGTGAACAAGTTTCGGTAACCGAAGTATAATTTAGAAGTTACTTGTTATAATATTAATGAATATACTAGTATATATACAGTATGTTGTTCATTTTATTACATTATACTAAGCCTAATTTGGTAAGTGGGCCGACAGTATCGTTTGTCGTTGTTGATGATAAGTGTTGGCTTTTTCTGTTCTTAATAGTCACTTCGTATATATATATCTGTCTCTATTGAAGAATGTTTCATGCGTTTCGAACGTCTTCTAGCTCATACTAAGTTTAAGTTCACATCAGTAATATTTATTAAAATCATAACCGCACACACAAACACGTCTATCACGTAAACGCAAATTACATTTCGATTTTTAATGAAATACACACAAGTTTTAAAAGGTCTGGCATATCTAACGGGCAAGTCAATTACTCAACGAATTAAGATATGTATCTAATTAAAAACTTTTGTAAATACAGTTTATTCATTTGGTTTCCTGATGTGAATATCAACTTATATGAGGATTCAGCTTTATTTTGCAAATGTGTTTAATCTTGTGTCTGGGATGCTCTTTAATTATATTATAATATTATATTAACCGTAATACGCAAAAGGTTAATGAGAATTAGTAACTAGACCCTATAAATTGCTTGACATAAAATTTATTCAATTATTATCCAAGAATGCGATGCTTGTCCCATATTTAACCCCAATTTAGATCTTGCTTATAACAAAGACCTAACAACAAGTATCTAATTACATAACTCATCTAAATATAATCGGTAAATTCTTCTTAGAAACAGTAAATATATTAAAAATTATATTAATGAGAGGGTTTGAGGACTAAATTGCTTATAGAGACGAAATATATATATATAAGTATAGCTTATAATTATTATAAAATTGCTCAAAGATGCTTTGATGCTTCAAATAATATTTATGCTATTGTGAGTTTTGCGGCAATAACTATTATATAAAACCGCTACAAATACAAATGAGATAATAATTTATAGTTTTTAGTATCAATTTCATTCCCGTCTACAATTTATTTTATTCACTATTCAAAGGCTTATTTATCGTTGCCCAAAAAGTGATTCAAACTATTGATACCCATAACAAAATGATCAAAAACAATCATATAAAAAAATGTATATTTCTTTAATAATAATTAATGTTCTGTCCGTTTGATCACTAAAATGTTAGTCATGAATTGTGTGCACAATTAACATATTCTGTGATTTCGTCTCGTGCTTTAAAATAGATTTTAATAATAATTGGTTTTAACATTATTTATATATTTTCTAGGTCTGTAAACCATCTGTTTGGAGGATTATAACCGAGGTAGGAATCATAACAGGTAAAAAATGTTACTTGGTTTTGTATTTTAATTTATTTTATAATTTGTGTAATATTTTGTACCGTGTAGTTGTCATAAATAATACGAACGTCGTAAAAGCCGACTAACAAATGTAATATAACAAAAAAGGCTTAATAATGATGTTGATTTCTTATTCGCAGGTAATTTAACATCTATAGCGAATAACTACAGAGTAAACATCAACAAGAAATTTGCAACAATATTTTCATTTTTATATTAGTGCTCACTGAATTCTGAATTCGATAGAACCGATATTGTCCTACTTAATAACAAAACTAATACTTTTGTAATTCTTGAAATCACGCGTATATCAATAAAAAAATCTGAGCAAGAATGTGTAATATTTTTAGATAATCTTTGTTGATTAAAAATTTTACTACATAAATAAAATACTTTCCAGATAAGACTCATCAGAAATACAGAACTTTTGTTTTATAAATAAGATTTTTTCCATTTGGACCAAACTTCTCGATGCATTATTTTCTAGTTATTTTGTTTTTCAACTTTGAAAATATCTAAATCAACTGTTTATGTATAAAACATATATTTGTCTGCTTATCCTAAACATTATAGTTGTTATAACGAATAGATATTTACATGTATAAATTTATCATTCCACTTTTAAGTGGAAATATTTGGTCTAGTTTCTGTATTCAAAGTTCCATGTTAAATCCAAGGTTATTAATTAACTACAGTAAAAATTTTGATAGTGTAGCGTGTATTGGGCCCATATTAGCACTACTTAACAGCGGTTTAGTATAAATTATTTAATATATTTTAAACGCTTTTAGCTGTAATCTATAACCGTGATCTATGAAACGAAAATTTGTACTTATTCAAATTGTTGTTTGTTTAAGTAAATTTTAATTAGTATATCTATCTATATTAAGGATTTGTGCTATCTTGTGTTTTTACTTATAATCGTAACTGGCCAATATTTTTAAAAAAATATATAATCTATCATGTGTAACTACGAAAAAAAAACGCATTACATAACTTTTTACTGTGTGTGTATTAATGTATGTAAAAACTGCTTTGTAGTTAGAAATTGTAAAAAATCACTATAGGTAATTAGATGTTTCAAATAAATAGTCACTCATATTAGATAAATTATTCATATAATCACGTCACAACTGTATTTGGTTGGTTAACATTTGATGCAATCATTTCGATTACATTTTCTGTTCATGTCAAATTGCAGACACTACATGTTTGGAATATATAATTTGATCATGATTGCAATAAAATAAAGTTGAACGAAGCTACTAGTAATCAAATCAACATAATTTAAGCTAAAAAAACTGCAACTGTTAAGAACGCCTTAATAATACCAAAAAGTACACCTAATATTTTATTTTATGTAAATAAATGTCTAATAAATACAATTTAGAACCGCGTAAACGCTATTCTTTGTTAAGAAAAGTCTTCAAAAAGGTCTTATCGAGAATATTAATTTGTTCAAATTTGATCAGACTGCTATTTAACAAAAAATTGTATATAATGGTATAGAAACAGTAGAGTAGAAACTTTAATAAATCTTTAGTTGATGATAATAATGAATAACTGCTCTTTTTTGATAAAAATAGACGTTAACGTTTGTTCTGTTTGGGAACAATACGACATTTCTTAACATTTGTACTCTGATGACCATATTTTATAAAAAATCAGGCAACACATAAAAATTGACTCTCAGTCTAGATAACAATGCAAATTGTGCTTATATCTTTGTCCATACACTCTTTTAAAAACAACCAAATATAGGGGTGACAATCAAACTACAGTAACTATAGAGTATTTATAATAGTATTGGAAGATTGGCCAGTACCACATATTATTATAAATTAGAATGATTATATAAATTATGAAAAACGTACATTATTAAAATCGGTTTGCCAAATATACAGGTACAATCTCATTCATATCATGTATGGAAGCCGATGTTTAATATGTACATATGTATGCTAAATTTCGTTATTGTTGACAGTTCACTAGGAGAAATACCTAGATTATATAAGTATACCTAACGTCATATTTTTGAAACAGAGATTTTATTTAATGAACATATTGCACACCTATTAGAAGCTACGTTAATTATTATTGAATTTTCAGTGTCAGATTGTCGAGTCGCTGATTTGAAAATAGAATAAAAATTGTTTTTTGTTTTCTATTGTGCGATTTTAATTACAACACATAATCATATTCATAAGATTTAAATACTGTGTTTCAAAAATGCGTCATCAATGACACTCACTGTAAGGTAATATTAAAAATACACCAGAAGTATGTTATCGGAATTAGATAATAACTTGGCTGTTACTTATAGTGTTGTTTAATAGAAACAACTATGTCAATACATAGTCTAAGCTATTGACTATTATATTTTAAACAACCTTATTAAGTAGGTAAGCCATAGACGTAAGCATTGTGGTCATAAAAATATAATTAAATAAAATAAAAACGTTGTAACTGAAATTAGTGTTTTAATCACAATTTATTGATTATTTTACTAAATTTGTTTCACTGATAATTTAAATTCAGCTCATATACGTGCCACATCTGAACTTGTACCTCTGCCAAAATAGGAAGTAAATTGACCTGCTGTACCTGGTCAAACGGCTTGTTATAGTGTTTTATTTCGAGTGTTCCTTCTCTCGCACAGATGTTATTGGTATATCATATACCTTGATTGTCATTTACTACCATGGTCAAGATAATGTAATGGTGAATAGTATTCTTACTCCGTCACCACAATTCGAAAGAAAATCCATTGCTGGCAAATTTCTAGAACGCATTAATTTATACGTTTTGATAAGTACTATTTCAATAAATACCACAAATGTACACCTTTGTATTGCTACTTATAACTTATAAGGTTCAAAATTATCGCATCTGAAAGCGGTAAGAACTCAAACATAAATACTCCCAAAATCTCATTATAATAAATGAATTGTTTGCGTGATTTCAACTAGTAGCGTGAATGAATATTGTGACGTGTTTGCATTGCATTTTTGTGTACTAAGATAAGGTTTGTAGATACATTGCGACTCCTCTTAGTACCTATACCGTCTAGTGACAGAATAAGAATACAAATCACCACCCCAACTCTTGCCTGTGGGTGTCGTAAAAGACAACTATGTGATTAAATATGTAAGTAAAATCTATACAAGAAAAAGAAAATTGGAAATTAAACTCTATACCAACCCGTCTGACCAGTGCGATATAATAGGTCAATTTCTCTACCATTGTGGAGGAGGCCTGAGCCCAGCAATGGGACGTATGTGGCCTGAGAAAAAGAAGAAGGAGTTCTATATCTATACATATAAAGTGCTTTGTCCTGAATGAATGATTGACTTACGTATCAACTCACAGCCTAGAGATCGTAGAGACCTGAAACTTAGAGGGTGTGTTTTTTGTATTGTTTTTGTAAGTAATAAGAAAGAATTTTTCGGATTTCTAACCCAAAGGTGATGAAAAGGGGCAAAGTATGTATGGTACGATAGCGTGATTCCTTGGTTCAATCTACTCTACATTTTGTATAAACATTCTTTAACAGAATTTATGGTAGAGCTGTTTCGTATTTCATTGCAATGCAGCCCCTAACGGAGTTAGAAATTAGTAGAAAGTTATTTTCGAGGTGATTTGCTTCGATTCTTCTAAGTTGATATCAATAGATACTTACTCCTTAATGCTTTTAAATTGAATTACATTTTATTTTGATACATGTTTGAAAAATCTATTTGATTTTAATCACAAAAACTTGAACTGCCATAAAAGCTGAGTGCAATGCAAATGCTCCTTAAAATTGGAGTGTCTCAAAAGTTAATGTTTTAGAGAGGTCATGCACGTAAGACACGACCTTAGAGGGACTAGAGTTCGAAATATATAAGAACATTTAAATCGGATTGAGTTTCCCTCCTGATTAAGAATCCCTACAATATAATAAAAATTGTTTTACATTAGAAGTATTCAAACATTTAAACATACTCATTTATTATGTTATATGAAGACTGAAACTTAAAAACCAATTAAGAATCCTATTATCGACTTCTACGCGGACGGAGTCGCAGGTAAAAGCTAGTATGCATATAAAAACAGTAATCTATAAACAAAAACAAACATAGAAATAGTTTACCTTAGTCTGGAAAAATAAAAATTTGTACGCTAAAAAACTTGTATGGACATCAATCACTCGTCTGTTAGGGATGTAGCAAGAGAGAACTAACAGATTTATGCAGAAAACATTAGATAAAAGCAATAAAATCCAAAAATATGACCATATCTTGACTTGCCTAGCCAGCAATATAAAATGGCCTACTCACTATATGGAAGAACCTCGATACCTAACAATATATGGATCGAATACGAATATCTATACCAATAAATAAAATTGGAGTGTCTGTTTGTAATGTCAAAATAATATCCTTTTTTCATGCTCACACGGTTATTTGCACGACACCTATGCCTAAAATAGCAATTAAAAAATTTTTGTCTGTCTGTCTGTCTGTCTATCTGTCTGTCTGTTTGTTCTGGGTAATCTTCAAAACGGCTGGACCGATTTCAAAAATTCTTTCACCAATGGAAAGCTATAATATCAGGGCGTAAACTAGGCTATATTTTATCCCGGTATTCCCACGGGAACGGGAACTACGCGGGTAAAACGACTATAACCTATAACCGAAGCGAAGCGAGGGCGATTGCTAGTGTTAAAATATTGTAGGTACATAGGTAAATACTATCGAACTTTCAAAGGATAACGTATTTGTTAAACCGTAATTTCAATACTAAAATTTTAATACAATAAAAAACTCTGGATTACAAAATAACGGGTTCGAATCCGAGGTTAGCCAAAAAGTGTTACGGCATTCATTGGTCAAAAAATTCTCAATGCCGACTAGGAATTTTGAAACTAGATCCCGTAAATGCTTTAAGTGACATGTTTCTATCATGTGACAATAAATATTATACAAAATGTTCAAAAAAGAAATAGAATATAACTCTGCCCAACTTTTTGAGATAAACGTTGTTACATACATATCTACTTTTCTGATTTTGTCGAGAAATCAATATTAAATCGGCAACGTATAATATAATCTCGCATAAATCCTTGAGTAATCTGGTCCTATTTATAAAAAGCTTGGTTATTTATAAAGACTTATTTGCGAGCGAAAAATGTTTATTATACGAGGAGCTCGAGTTGTCTATACAGTATGACTGGTAAAAGATTGTACATATTGAAGGAAACGATAGATAATGGCCACATGTAACTAATAAAAGTGTAAAAAGAAGATAATATTAATTAACTACATAGTAAACATCAACAATATTAGTGTTACAAGACTTCCAAAAATATTGTTACCCTACTGGCGATACACCGATACCGATATTGAGTAAAAGTTTTGTTAGTACTGTTGTCAAGATTTTGGATATTTATTACTAGAATTACTAAAGCTAGGTGTAGGAATAATGTCATAAAAACACTAAAGTTAGTTGCAGATTCATAGCTCTTACCAATCCTGAGATAAAGTGATTTGTTTCTAATCAAAACAATAGGTTTGCCAGCGTACGTTGACCTCTGTCTGCGGCCCGCGACGCAAAAATATACCTACTGGGTCGAGTCGCATAGGTAGAATATTTACCTAAAATGTTCAATATCACGCGAACTGTTTAGTACCTACAAGTGCTGACGTACGTTGACCTACCCCATGTGTTCATAACTAAATGTTTTTATAAGATAATTAGTTCAAAATTTAAGTACCAAATATTTTATATATTCGGTATCAGAATCGAGTACTGAATACCCTCCTTCAATATGTACAATCTTTTACCAGTCACCCTGTATACCCAAAACATCTAGTGGAAATTCGTTCGAACCGCCTTACCAATTAAACCAAGGTAGGTGATTTTTGGATCATATCATAGTTTAATACGCTTCCATCATGTAATACAATTTAATTAAGCCCAACGGGTTTTGAAGTGGCATAAACGTAATTAAGGACTCACTGAAACGTGAAAATATATGCGTTCTCAAATTCTTCTTTCTTTTTCTCAGCCCACAAACATGTTTCATTGTGGTATTGGAATAAAACTTCATTCGCAACACTAAGAATATCGACCTTCTATACCATGTTGGTTAGAGTTCTTACATCAATGTTATCTGCCATTCATATGCCTTTCTGGCCTTTTACGATACCTATGGACAAGAAAGGATGGTGATATATTGTATTCTTACTCGGAACCATATGAAGGCAGTCTTCATTACAATCATTTCAACTCATACGTATCATATCATTCGTATAGTTTAGTGTTTTAAAGTACCACACATTTTAATACAGATAAATATAAAACTATAAAAATTTACGTGTTTGTTTAAATTTTGATAAAATTCCTAAATAAAACTCAATACGATGCCATGACTCTTTTAAAGACGAAGACTTGTCTTTCTGGCAAAAAGACTTTAGAACTAAGAGCAAATTACAGTTGAGAAATAAATTACTCGTCGCTGGTAACATGAGCATATGGGTTGAGAGCTCTCAACGCTTACCCATAGGCCAGGCAAAGCTGTGAAAGCCATCTATGGCTAAAAGTACATTCTTCTAAATTTTTTTTGTCTAGCCAGTAAACTACTAATACAAGCCATTATTGCCAGTATCGTGTTATATCTTTCTTTACCAATTATCAGTTTCTTCTAATTAGTCATTGTACGCCAGTAAATCAAATTGGGGCCTTCAACAGTGCTATGGCCACTGTTAATGGCATCTTCTGAGATTTTTGGTGGAAACGAAAAGGTATGTAAAGCGCTTTTATATTATATTCACCATACCCCAGTAGTTCCTCCGTCACATATTACATAAAACGTCATCAAAATTACTTGATATTGAATAAAATATACAAGACCACCACATGCCACTTCCACATTCCCGCGAAAAACCACTAACGGTACAATAAAAATGATTATAACATATAAAAGTGAGAGCTGGATATGGCAGAAGAAACACGAAAGTGGAATAAATGCTGTGGAAATGAGAGCGCTGAGGAGCAAGATTGGTGTGAAACTGAGTGATAGAATTAAGAACAGTGTAATCAGGGAACGTTGTGGTATGAATGTTGATGTCGTGACAAGGATTGAGAAAGGTATGTTAAGTTGGTTTGGTCATGTAGAGAGAATGAATGAAAGGAGATTAACAAGAAGAATTTATAAAGCGAATCTGAACGGTAGTGTTAGAAGGGGATGACCAAGGCGGACGTTCCATGATCAAATCGGAGACGTTCTTAAGAAAGGCCAGGTTAGAAGTACCCTAAACCGAAGAATATGAATGAAGAGATTAATTAATGTGGAGGAGGCGAAAGTGTTATGTCAAGATCGTAGCAAGTGGAGAGAAGTGGTCTCTGCCTACCCCTATGGGAAAAGTCGTGAATATATGTATGTATGTAAAAATGATTATAAATAGCTGATTGCCAAAGCGAAAAAACAAGAAGAAACGTCACTAATGTCAATGTCGACATGACAGCTAATGTCGGTTTTTTGGCGGGAATCAGAAGTGTCATGTGGTGTTCTTGTATTATATTCAATATCTTAGTGTTTTAACGTGTTATGTTAAATAATCTTGATGGCATTTTATGTAATATATAGCGACAAAACTGCTGAGGTGTAGTGAATATGATATAAAACTGCTATACATGCCTTTTTGTTTCCACCAAAATTCTCAGTAGATACCCCTAACAGTGGCCATTACACTGTTGGAGGCGACACTTTGACTTACTGACGGACCATTACTGACATGAAGAAATTGATAATTTGAAAAGAAAATTATAACTCGACACTGGCAAAAATGGCTTGTATTAATAGCTGATTGCCAATAACAAAAAAGAAGAAGAAGAAGACAGCTAATGTCAATGTCATTAACGTCTTTACGTGTCTTGAATCAAGAGCCATCGTATATTTATACATACTTTATTTAAAATAATTGTAGAATATTGTATAAATTAAGTACAGCCTGTGATATATGGACATTCGTCTAGTACGCTAAATAATAACGTTTCATTTTTGTTATAAAAGCCTATAGTTACACCATATTTCACAACATTAGTAAAACCACTTTAGGTAATTTTCATAACAATATCAAGGCGGAGTGAAATTTAGTAAATATATAAAAATAAATGCATGTTTCAAATTTTTCAGTAAATTTGTAGATATGATAGAGTTACCTCGTATTACCAGAGCCCTAAGAGCTCATACACAACTCGATAAACCACGATGCCTGAAACCTATCGTCGATCCTACAAAACCAATCTATGTGAAAAAGAAAGACTTGAAAAGGTAATAATTCAGATTCACTAAGTAAGCAGTGTACACGTCTTAAGATATTTAGTTTATTTTAATTTTATTTAACCCTATTGCAAAAATATTATTTATAAAAGAAAATAATGTAAAATTATAAATCTTTCAGAAGTATATATAATTACTTCTCATGTTTACGCGAGTATTACAAGTTGTAAATAATACTACTTTATGGATTTTATCGCATTTGTATTTGATTTTTGATTGCCCGACATTTCGAACACTGCAGAATTCATGGTCAATCAATGCTGCCAAGTATAAGCACGGTAAAATCCGAAAAGTAGTTTTATTTACAATGTATATAATGTAAAAAATAGATTATTGCACTATATGTATTCTGTTAATCTAGAATAATTTATCACTTAAAATAAATAATTAATGCAATAATAATGAGATAGTATTGTTATTTGTGTAGTAACAGTATAAGAACACAATTCACTACTCTCTGTCTTATTCCTGGGTGGTATAGAAGATAACTTAGTGATATGGTATGCTTATAATAAAACGAGTGTAAAAGAAAACTTTAATTAACTTTCGCCTGGCCAGTGTGGTATAGTATGTTAATTACCTTCCTATTATGGAGGAGGTTTGGCCCAGCAGGGGGGGACTTATACAAGCTGAGCTGATGATGAGGAGGATTGCTATTTTACTCCTTTATTTAATATTATGTGCTGTATAATATAGTCCTAATTGGTATGTAATATTTCAGATTTAAATCATATTCAGATATCTATAATTATGTAAAACATAATGAACCAAATTCAGTGGAAATATTAAAACTTTTCAATCAATTGAAAGATGCCTGCAAACTCCTAACAGGTGATCAGCCTGATGAAATCATAGAAGATGCAGCAGTATTAACCTTAAGAATGTTTCTGGACCAGGATATTGTTATGCTGAAGAATCTTTCACAGTTACGACAAACTTTTGGGACAGTAGTATCAGCAACAGCTAATAAAATTTGTCAGGTCAGTCCTATAGTATCATCATCATCAATTCAGCTCATATGCAATCCACTGCTGCAATCTACTCAGTCTATTGGTAAACTAGCACTAGGATTGATAAGAATACATATATGTATTGTATATCCATGTTCCTCTAAGACGACTAAGAGCCCTAGATTGACCCGGACCAACTCCATCTGGTACCATTTGGGTCAACGATTACATTCCCAAGGAGGGTTGACGTCAGACAGGCGGCCGGTCATAAAAGTCATTGCCGAAACTATTTGCAATATGTCAAAACAGATGACATATTGCGTCGACCCCAAGTAATTGGGATAAGAGCAAGATGATGATGATATCCATGTTCCTCTATTTGACACTTTTGTACTCCAAAATGAAATGTACTAATTTTTCAATTTTTATATAAATAATGCATTCCACAAAATAATTATCATGTTGAAAAAAGCATTTTATCCAACCGTTATTATTCTATCTTCATCTTAACATATTTAGTGGTAGGACTATACTGTTGATAGTAGTCTGTCTACAGCCATGGGCCGGTCTGTCCGGAGTAGTACCACACTCTCATAGAAAATCATTGTCCAAGTAGAAGTAATTTGTTACTGCGCTTCATTCGGTGAGCGGGAGAGCCGGAAGCCCAACTTTCTGAGGGTGTTTGCATGTGGTGGGTTTTATTGATGCGTTTAGTATCATCAAACCTCCTTCTTGCGCGCATTTACACTCCCCTCACTTTCTTCACGTTGCCTACCTGGCCTCACCAAGGTCCATGAGCGGTAGCAACACTTACCATCAGGTGTACTGTTTGCCACCATTGCAATAAAAAAAATATACATCCCACTGCTAGGGCCTCTTCTATAATAGGAATGTGATATTGACCTACTATAGCTGCTGGTCTGACATGTTGGTATAGGGTTTCATTTTGAATCTTCCTTCTCTTGCAAAAATGTTATGTGGATATTATATCCCATAGTCGTCTTTTACAACACGCATAGGTAAGTGAAGGGTTGTGAACTGTATTCTTACTCCATCACCACTTGGAATTATATACATATATTTTCTCAAAAGCCTTAAGGAAAACGATCAAGTGGTCTGCCATTACATACCAATTATGAAACTGAAGGTAAAATATTCTGTTTAATTATAACGTTCATATTACATTTACAGATAGTAACAAAAATATCTGAACAACTTAATGATGACACAAAAGAATACATCAAAACTGAAGAGTTAGATAACAAAGAGAATATAAAACTATGGGGTGATCATATACAATGCTATTATATACCTTACAAACCTGCAAAGAAGCCATTGGCTAAACTCACAAGTAAACCCGCTACAGACAGTGCGTTTGTTACTGACTTTTCTATGAGGTACTCTGAGAATGCTGTCAATAGAAATGTTACAGTAAAACCTGAAGTAGAATCAAAAGTAAGTAAATCTATCATAATTAATTGGACAATATTTTTTTACATTGAAAAAGGACACTTGCAAATTGTGGCAATTATTTTTAGTGTCAGAACACATAGCGTGAAACGTGTGCTTGATTTTTGTCTATTGAACATGTCCATAACATATGTATATGAAACTAAAAAATTAAAAAAATAAAACAAGCATACATTTTGTCATGATTGGGGATAATGGGGCAGGCTGAAAAAGGACTATCCCATTAAAAATGAGATGTATGGTGCCATTAAGCATTAACCAATATTTTTTTGGATTTTATGTCATAATTCTATATGAAAGGGGAGGAGAGCCTTTTCCGGAGCATGTTACATAAAAGGATTTTGACACTAAAAGCCATATTATTGCTAGAGAGTAAAATTACTTCCCCTTTTTGGATGAAATCATGCCCAATAGTGGAACACAAGTTAGATAAGAAGAAGATGTTAATATGGTCAGGGAAAATTTCTGACATAAAAGCCAAACTAGAAATATAACTGATTCCATACCAGAAACCTATAATGCAAAATTTTTCATCCTAAAGATCTTCAAAAAAATCTTTGAATCTTGTAATCTAAAGAAAATATTTTTGTAAATATATTTACAGTTTTCCAAAACCTGGTTAGAAACAAAGGTGAAAGAACTATATGAAAACACATCTGATATATCAAGTACAGATATCTTACAGTCTATAATAACATTCCTGAATTCGCCAAGAACCAATGACGAGATGCAGAATGACCTGTTTGAACTTCTAGGTTTTGACAAGTTTGAGTTTATACAAGAGATGTTGGAACATAGGCAGGACATTATTAATAGTTTAAAAGCACCACCTCCAAAACCCACATTATCTGAAAGTAAGTCTTGATAAACTTTACATGTGTTGTAATAAATAGTAGTGTTAATAAGTCAGTATTTATTGGACATAAATATACATATATCATGATAGATGTAAACATTCCTTTTCTTTCCCCTGGAAATTGTGAGAAGAGACCATATCATATGCAGAAAACATCACTGCACGAGAAGAACTTGAAATAATTGACTATGCCAATTCACCCAAATAATGTGTTACATTAGATCAATTTCTTTCTATTTTGGAGGAATCATTATGGCAACCAGTACAACTTATCAATATTAAGAAAGATTAGTATTCCTCATAATGCTTCCTCTAACATTCAAGTAACTATTAGTCCACGGTTATAACAGGCTGTTTTTGTTATTAAAGAAAGACTTAATGGAAAAGTTTTAGCAATAATGTTTTAAATCCAAAAAAAAACCTTTTTTTAAAATCAGTTGCAGCAATCCTACCTGAAAACAAAATGCCCCAATACCTTTGGCAAGTCTCAGTGATGTCTGGACAAGACAAAATACTAGCCAAACTAGTGAGAAAAGAAGAGAAGAAAGCTAGGAATAAGAAAAATGATGATGATGAAGAAGATCAGGAAATCAATATAGCTCAAATGAGAGCGAAAAGGTAGATACTTATAATACGGACTGTTAACCAAAGAAATAAGTTACTATCATACCAAAATCATTGTGATAATAAAAAAGCTTACTTTAGTTATTTCATCTCACAAAAGTGCATTATTAGACCAAAATAATACCAATAATAATAATATAAGAGATGGTGAAAACCCTCCTTTTTTTGGGTGGGCTGTGGTCAGCCAACACGTCGTCCGTTCCGCCCAAGGCGACGCAAGAGTGAAGCACGACCCCATAACCGACCGACCGACTATTGGTTCCTTGTCGTCCGTGGCCAGCCCAGCGGGTTACCATTTCGAGTACCGTGTTGCTGTAGAGGAGTTCCTCCCGCGCACCCTCTGCCACCTACTTCCGTGAGATGACTGCCTCATAGAAAGGTGGTGATAACACCCTGCTTTTCTACAGCTGTATTATAAATATCCAATTAGTATGATGTATACTTGCTAAGATCACTAAAAATCATATTAATAACAGGTTAGCTGAACTGTCGAAACCAGTAGTGCCATTTTCTGCATCAAGATCTTCAAACAATATAGATCCAATTTTACAAAAGATTTCATATTTCCAAACAAAAGTCCAATATCCAAATGTTTACGACTCTTCTAATAGCGCGAAGAATTCTGCAGGTAAGATACATTTTAAAGTAATATACTTGAAAAATGATTATCCATAAGAGATCTTGCTATCTTTAAATGTCTAGTAATGAGAACACCGAACCGGTACGCAGCTCTCCACTCTGAAGGTCCGGTAAGAAGCTCAAAGCTCGCCTTGTTTAAACTATTCTTTCTTGTATAAAATTATAATATATGAAGCATGTTTAGCTAAATATAAAATAAGGGTCAGCTTACTAGCTCCGATGTAAACCATCGGACAAGATAATATTTTTAGCACAACAACAATTTTTAAAAAGATATTGTCTGGATCAGACCCCACAAGCGACACCTAATATTTTGCTATCACCGTTTAAGCAACTGGTAATTATTATAATTTTCAAGCAACAGACGAATTCATTAATTGGTCTTTAGAACTACGAACTCCCTTTGCATTTATCACTTGCTACCGGATATGCTGCTTGCTCACCTGTAGTCACCAAAGGCAATAAAAAAATAACCATACTGTACAAGATATTATGCTCTTTTCATGGGAACGAAAACATTCGACTGCACAGATGGCGTAGTGATTAAGATACCGTGCCAGTATCGCGAGTTCGAATCCCACGCAGGACAATACTGTGCGATCCACAAATTGTTATTCTGAGTCTAGATGTAAATTGTGTTCGTTAATTATGTTTGTAAAGTCCCCCGCAATACAAGGATTTGCCTAGTACGTGACGTTGTCTTTTTCACAAAAAAAATCTTATAGATTGGAATAAGTACAGGTAAATAATATTAATTATGATAATTTTATACAGGTTTTGTATCAGGCCTAAAGTTAATTCTACCAGAGAATGCAGTGAGAAAAGACAATAAGGAATTCGAAGAAGTGATATTACCCAAGAATGATCCGCCTCCATTGGAAATTGGTAATCAAAGAGTCCCAATTTCCCAATTAGACGAGGTAAATATTAATGTTTTACAAATGAAACAAATTAACTCTTCTACTTATTCAAACCACAATTGATCGCAGTTTTGTCTTGGACACGTGTTCTAATGTTTTTCATATGTCTAAGTGTTGTAGACAAATCTCACTATTGGACATACATTATGAATACATGTCCAAATGTTATACATAGTAATGCATGTACAAATGTCTGATATAAGTATCTTCCTAAATTGGTCTACCAGAGTTAGGTAAGTTGTAGCGATCTTTTGGGATAAAATAAAGTACTAAAAACCCCCTAGTCGTCGACATCCACAGAAAATTTAAGGGTATCGTATTTTTAGTCGGTGAAAACAATGTTTTGCAATGATTTCTGACATTTACGTGATTTACATTTATTTTGTTTTTTTTTTTTTGAGTGGGTTACGGCCAGCGCACCCTCCGCCCGGATCCGTCCGGGGAGACGGAGGCGCGGCGCGCGGCCCCGTAACCCACCCGATAGCACATCGCCTTCGTCGTTGGGCCGACCACCGGTGCAGAGTTTCTTCAGTTCAGTGGTCGGCCCGACGGAATACCCAGAGGCAGTACCCTCTCCCATCGACGACCCCTTGTCGGGACGTCGGTCGCCGTCGCGAGGTCAGCCTCTCCGCGGGTGATAGACTAAATCCCCGGTAGGGACACCCCCAAAAAATTTACACCTATACAATAAAACTGTTCTTTTGTTCTCGGATTTTATCGCGTTTTTATTTTTATTTGCCGGATATTTTAAATATTTGTACGAAAACGCATGAAACATTAAAAAACCCATATGTCATAATGTCAAATATGTCTTTTGTGTTTATTTTCATAGTAATTATTTCAGATCGGACAGATGGCATTTGAAAATATCAAAGAATTGAATAGGATACAATCTGTAGTGTTTCAAACTGCATACAATACAAATGAGAACTTATTAATCTGCGCCCCCACTGGAGCGGGTAAAACTAATATAGCTCTTCTAACTGTTGTACATCAGATAAAACAACATATAGAGAATAATATCATTATGAAAAACCAATTTAAGGTATGTGGAACATCTTTATGAATAAAATTCCAATACTTATTACTTTGTATATTTCTTATGACTATTTATTCGTTGTTTATTATTACAGGCTATTATTATTTATTAATAATAAACAACAATATTAATACACTGTACAGTAATACAGACAGTTAAAACAGACGACAGTTTTTAAATCAATAGTCTTAAGTTAACCAGTCCATTGAGCCTCCAACCCCATAACCAGATTTTAGATACCATTATCACACAATAGTTTTACACCTACCATTACACCTACCATTGGCAGTCCATGAATGTTATGTGCATGTGTCGTGTCGTGTTACGGAGTGTCATCAGTAGCGTGTTAGCCTTGGTGTGGTTGGTCTTGCGGAATATGGATATATTCCCATGTAAGCCTTACAGAGGACGGGGTATCCCTAGGAAGATCCTGTGAACAAGGAGACACACTGTACAGTAATACCTCGTTTTACGTGAAAGATACGTGCCAAAAAGCGCAAGGTTTAAGATTAAACATAATCAAAATAATTAATACAATAAAACAAATCATTTGAATAATCACTTTAATTCAAAGAATACTTTTTGAGAAAGAAGAAAAAATATTTTATCAAAAAGTGAATGATTAAAATTTAAAAAATACTATACTTATCTTCTGCGCCTAATCATGTTGACGTGTTAGTTGAGGAATACACACACACAATTAAACTAACGAATACAAATATACCCAGCCACCACAGATTATTTGGTATAGGATTTCATTTTATGATTTTCTTATCTAGCATTGATGTCTTCTACTTAAGTCCCTTAAACGTCTAGGGCATTCGTCAATGGTGTAAACCTTAAGGAAGGGTCCTACACCGCCATCACATAGAAACTTTTTATATTTATTCACCATTTATTTTTCAGATAATCTATATAGCCCCAATGAAAGCTTTAGCTTCAGAAATGACAGCGAGCTTTGGTAGACGATTAAAAGGGCTCGGTATACTAGTCCGAGAGTTAACAGGAGATATGAAACTGACCAAGTCTGAAGTACAACAAACGCAGATGATCGTTACTACTCCTGAGAAATGGGATGTTGTTACTAGGAAAGGAGCTAGTAAGTATACTCAACCTTAAGCACACATTCTACTCATTCCACTGTTGGTCGTCATTAATTTCTCCCATAAAGAGAAAATTGAATACTATATCCTTAGAATAATGTATAGAAGGATAGTGTCGGTACTTAATTAGTCAAAAATATGAAGCCTAAAATACTACATACATACTATAGGATTACACACGTACACAACGCACATCACTATAAAAATTATGAAATCAAATTTTGTTTTTGTTAACATAAATCGTCAAAATATTTTTAAACGTAATGTTAATACACTTTTTATGTTTTACAAATGTGTTGTGACACCATGTGAATGCACAGACAGTCATAATTACCCATTTATGTTTTAAGAGCAGCTGAACGTTCCGGCGTAAGCTCCATTAGGCTCCAATTTAAATGCTTCATTTTTTGTGTGCGGACTTACCTTCTATACGTTATTATTCTAAGACTATATCATATTGTATCTAAAATTGGAAAAGGAACTATTTTTATCGATTACAAGTCAACAATGTTTCTGAATTCGAGGAAGGTCCTCAAAATGCGCAATAAAATGCGTATGAATGGTTTTTATTCCATAATCCCGTCATCATCTCAGCTCATGGATGTCCCACTGGCTGGGTTCAAGACTCCTTCTCAATAGGAGTGAAATTCACCTGCTATACCACGCTGGTCAGACGGGTTGGTATAGGGTTTTATTTCGTATTTTACTTCTCTTGCATAGTTGTTACATGATCAATATATCCCTTAGTCTGCTTTTACGACATCGATGGGCAAGAAAGGGGGTGATGAATTGTATTCTGATTCTGTCATCATACGGAAAATTTTAAAATCATTACATAATATTCATGTAAAAGCCCGAAATCACCAATCATACAAACTTAAAAATAACTGCTAATTAAAAGACTCCAATTATTCTCCAAGACGAGGATTTCCAATACGTGTGGGTTTAAGTCGCGCGTTTGGCATTTATTTTTCACTCGTAAACAAGTTTTCATAAATAACCTAGTACTATAAATACAGTAATTTATATATTAAATGGCATTTTATTTTATAAGTACTTACATATTCCTTACAGTTTTCCTTTGAATTTCGAAGCTTGCAACAACAGCCCATTCAACCACCTTTTAATTTCAAATCGACAAACTTACAAGTAAAATTCACGCAAGAAAGACCAGTGCATTATATCTATAGTTTTCCCTTGTGTTCTCCCTGGGATAGAAAGCGATGATACATTGTATTCTAAAATAAAATTGAAAGTATTTAAAAAAACGCATTCATTGGAACATAAGAGTTTTTCTTTTAAGTGCGGCTGTGTGGTGACGGCTACGGCTATATTGCTCATAGGTGTTGTAAAAGACGACTTAGGGCTTAGGCCAACAACATCTTATACCGAATGGTCAACAATTACACTCTCTAGAAAGGTTGACGTCATGCAGGTGGCTAGCTAATATAATGCTTTTCGCAATATGTACAGAGGAGTAAGAGTACTCGACTCGGTATGTGTAGACTCCATATAATTGGGATCAAAACAGGATGATGATGTTTTAAACCGATTTAAAAAAAAAGGAAGTTCTCAATTCGACTATATTTTTTATGTTTTTTACCTAATAATTTTTGATTAGGTGATTTTTGGCGATTTTTTTTTATTTGAAAGCTGATGCTTCCCGTGTGGTCCTATTTCCATTTAATCCGTTTTTTTTTTTGTTTTAATTATTATAATACTATTTTCTTTTGTCTAGCTGACACGGAATTAGCATCCATTGTTAAGCTGATAATCATAGACGAAGTCCACTTACTTCATGGAGACCGAGGTCCTATAGTGGAAGCGATCGTTGCCAGAACATTGAGACAAGTAGAGTCTACGCAGAACATGATACGAATAGTGGGCCTATCTGCGACTCTTCCCAACTACCTCGATGTTGCCAGGTATGGCATTAATTACCTTTAATAGGCGCTCCATACACAATTACTACAATTTCAAACCTACACATGAGGGAAATTGACCTACTACACCACGCTGGTCACATGTATAGGATTTGTTTCGAGTTTTCGTCCTCTTGCTTAGATGTTACTTGCATATTATATCCCTTAGTCGTCTTTAACGAAACCCATGGGTAAAAAAGGGATGGTGAATAGGGAATATGCATGATTTGTTTTTATTTTTTTAAACGTTTCGGAAAAAAATATCGATATATCGATATTTTTATGTATCTCAGTGTCACGGGTATCTTACAAAGGAAGATACCCGGTCCTTTGGTAGACTTACATGGGGATATGGATCCAACATGCAGAGGCCTTTTTAGAAATTTAATGTTAAAATGGGATGGGACATCTACCGATGACACTCCACGTTTGCATATATTATATCTTATTTACCTTGCAGCTTTTATTCCTCCGAGTTTAAGAGACATTAAATCTAAATTAGACGCGAAATACGTTGTCATTATATACACGTCTATTTTAGGAAGATTATCTGACTGTACTTTGACGAAACCGGTTTCAGTCATTGACTTATATTCACAAAGATTAATACTTGAAGACAGAAAACTAATAACTTATTATGAAATAACTGGGTAACAATACAAAATAATCACTAGAAACATACAAACAACAATTTGATATCAGAAGGAGAAAGAGGGCTGTTGATAAAATATCGATATGTCAAAGTATCGATATTATTATTTAAAAATATCGATACCTAATACTGAACTTTTTTTGGACGATATATCGATACTAAAAAGTAAGTATCGAGAGTAGATATTTATTTGAATAAATTTGGTGTTTTATCTTTTCTTGTAAAGTATTCTACAAAATCACCGTAAACTTAATCTACTATAAAAGCGCTGGCATGAAATTGATGATCAGTGATCACTTAGGTACTCCTAGAATTTGATAAAAAAAGCTCGGCACGGCAACCCCGCAATGAACGAAGTTAAAGAGTGGTCATGGGGAAAATATCGATATTTTTTTTTCGTTACCTCGAACTCCGATATTGATATATTTAAAAATATCGATATATCGGACAACTATTTTTTTTTAATTCTGACAGCCCTAACTAGAAGACTCGGGTGTCACGTGTTCAAAACGTGACATCATAGTACTCCAACCAATGCGGTGCGTTTCAGAAATTTTGCGCGCAAATCTCAAAAAAAGCACTTGATAATTAAATTTAATTATTAAATAATGATAAAATTAAAAAATAATTGTATAGGTACGTTTTTTAAGCAATAAAGATTACAAATAAAAATAATTTGTTCATTTTGGAGTTTCGTGCATATTCCCTATTGCTACCACATGAAAAACTGAACTGAAATCTGATTAATTTCAGGGTTTTATCATTTTAATTGTTATTTTAAATTTTCCATTGCCGTCGCCATTATTCTTGTGATTTTTATTACAGCCACTTAAAGTAAGGATAACTGATACTTTGTTTAGAGCTTCAATAAAATAAAAAAAATAGACACGAACTATTTAGACTCCGTAATACTTTCTGAAACGAATTGAGCATTTTTATGAGGGTAAATATAATAGTGCATTACCATCCAAGCCTAAAACGCAGCAATAAATTACCAATTAGGACATTTTCGAATGGTCTATGCGATTTTTTAATCTTAAGTACCAAAAATAAAAAGCACGTTCATGGCAATTTATTTCAGATTTTTACGCGTTAACCCAAACATCGGTCTGTTTTTCTTCGATTCTCGCTTTCGTCCGGTGCCCTTGGAACAGGTGTTTATTGGTGTGAAGGAAACTGGAAGCGGTGGTGGTGCGCATTTGAGATTGGTAATAAATTATTTTTATTGTACCGTCTACCTGTCAAACATCTACCTGTTAACGTCCACTGTTAAGCTTTCCAAGAGGGGTGGGGTTGCTATAATCTCTACCAATACATGTAGGTTAGCTATAATCTCTACGCATAACTTTTCTCTCAATCTGCTTTTACAACTTCCATGGGCAAATAGATAAGGGACATTAATAGACATTGAATTCTTAACATTTAATTGCATAAAAAAAAATTGCGATGCTATTTTTTACGATCTTCTTAGTCTATAAATATCTTATTTTTAAAAATGAACCGCTTTGATAATATTAAAGCCTGATGATATGGTAATGTATAAACTGGTTTAGGTTTTTTCTAAGAAGCTAGGGTTCGGTCTCGCTCTGCCCTTCCGAGGCGACAGAAGGGAAGGTGTGCAACCCTATAACTATTCCTATACTGTACATCTCTATCGCCTTTAGGGCAGACCACCGGTACCGACCGGAGTGTCATTGATTCATTAACCACGCAGAACAGTTCTTTATGCGGTCCACAAATTATTGTTCTGAATCGTGAGTGTAATTTCTACCGTCTATGTAATCTTAATATGTCAAATGTGTGTAAGATGTGCTTTTTTATGGGTGGGTTATGGTAAGCGCACACGCGGGCCATTCCGTCCGGAGCGACGAAAGGACGGCCGCGGGCCCATAACCCACCCGTACCCACGTCGCCTTCGTCGTTGGGCCGACCACCGAAGCAGGGTGACTTGTCGCCAGTGGTCGGCCCCACGGAATACCCTTTCGGATACCCTCACCTCTCGACGTCCCTGTTCCAGGACGTCGGTCGCCGTCGCGCGGTGTAAGATGTGCTTAAGAAATACTGTCATATGGGAGTCGTAAAAATCGGTTAAGAAAGCGTAAAAATCGGTTAATAAAGCGTAAAAATCGCCTTCCAACCATGGCGATTATGACATTATTCTTCCTTTATTGTGAGACCTGTATCTAACAGTGGGCGCCTGGTAAGCCGATGATTATGATAAGTTATTGATATGATATGTGAATTAATTGTCCATCAATAATATTGTTATTCTAAAGTTAAAAGCAGAAAGAAGTTTTCCGTGTGGTGACGGAGTAAGAATACAATTCATCACTCCATTCTTACCCATGAGTTTTGCAAAAGACATCTAAGGAATATGATACACTGATAGCATCTATACAAGAGACTGAAAACTCGAAATAAAACCCTATGCCAACACGTCTGATCAGCGTAATATAGTAGGTCAATATCCCTCCTATATTGGAAGATACCCAAGCCAAACGGAAGGACATATATGGGGTAAGATGATGAGATGTTAATGGAAATTATAAGTAGACTGATATAATATGTTGTTTCCTAACAGATGCAAACGATGAACGAAATATGTTACAACAAAGCCGTTGATATGGTGCAAAAGGGTCACCAAGTCATGGTATTCGTTCACGCTCGAAACGCTACACATCAAACTGCAATGATCCTAAAGGAATTAGCACAAAAGAAAGGCCATCTTAAACACTTTGAGCCTGAGGATTCTGGTGCATTCTTGAAAGCTAGGAAATCGATGAGCAGCAGCCCTAACAAAATACTAGCTGAATTATTTTCTTGTGGTTTTGCGTGTCACCATGCGGGTATGCTGCGAAGCGATAGGTAAGCTTTAACTAAAACTATTCCACAAATTACATTCAGACTCATAACGACAATTTGTGGATCGCATAAAGCGTTGTCCTGCGTGGGATTTGAGCCCACGATACTCCTAAGTCAATATCTTAACGATTACGCCATCTGTGCAGTCATATTGATCCATTATTCGCATAGGAGTTACTATGTAAGGACGGCTACGAATACTATCAACACTTGTATTACTTGTGCGTGTAATAAAATACGATAAAAAAATTTTTCATTGAAGTGAATCAACTCCATCTCTCCGTCTCCTCAATAATTACATTAAGAGGAAGATTGACGGTGCAGATGGCCGCTCATAAAACTATTGCCAAAACTTTCGCAATATGTACGATGAAAGAAGAGAAGTATATTACGTCAAGCCCAAGTAATTAAGGTTATAACAGAATAATGATGTCGACGTTAGGCTTCATGGAAGGTGACCAAGATGGAATATTGCCATAATTGCATATGGCAGACGAGTAGTCGAGTTTCACTCATGTGGATATGAGATTCCATTAAAACACTTTACTAGTAATTATTTTATTTGTATAATGTAGACTTTGTTTATTTCCATAAACTTAGATTTTTTTTGTTCATAATTTTAATGTTATCAGTATCGATAAATATCTAAGCAGAAACTTGATGCAAAAACTTACTTTGCTATTCCTTTATCTGTATCTACATAATTCCAACTGTTATTTATGCTTCTTAAAAATTGTACGGAAATACTGGCTCAGCAGATATAACTTGAAATAAGACAAGAATAGTATGATATTCATAATGGTTTTTCCGTGTTGAATAAGAATACAATTCACCATTCCCTATCTTGTCCGTGGATGTCGTAAAAGACGACTAAGAGATTACGAACTGAGAAATAACACTCGAAATAAAACCCTATACCATCCTGTCTAATCAGCATGATATATTAGTTCAATTTCTCTCCTATTATGGAGGAGGCCCAAGGCCAACTGCTGGAATATTGCTGATGATGATGAATATTTTATTCCTTTTACAGAAATATGGTTGAAAAATACTTTGCAGAGGGATTTATTAAAGTCCTAGTTTGTACTTCAACCCTTGCTTGGGGTGTTAATTTACCAGCACACGCTGTTATTATCAGGGTATGTCTGTTTTTTTTTAACACTTACGCATAAAACTCCAATTTCAATTGATAAATAAAATAGTATCCAAATATTCTACTCGTTGATATGTTAATTTAGCCAGTTATATAATAGAAGAAAAGCATATTGCCGTCTATCGAACACAGTTGTAAGCTTATTATTAAAAATTTGGAAACATGGTCACTAGTCCCATACTTATTCCAGAAATTTAATGATGAACATACATCATCATCATCATCATCGCAGCCCACATATGTCCCACTGTTGGGCTCGGGCCTCCTCCAACATGAACATACATACTTCTTCGCAATTCATTTTAAGTCGTACTATTGGACAAGTATATCCACTACATTTTTTTTTATTTTAAGGAATAAAAGTAAGCAACACAGGGTTGCGAGGATCTTTATAAACATACAATTCAAGGACTCAATTTAGGTACAACCAGACCTAGAACAATCATTTATAGATCGCACGAAGAATTGTCCTAAATTGTGACCGTACCCACGACACTCTGCATTAGAGATCGCCTACTTAAATCACTACGATATCTGGACGGACAAAAACGTTAAAAAGAAAATTAAACCACGGTAGCACGTAGAACAAAGCTATTGGGATAGAGGTTTATCTTGAGTTCTTCTGTTACAATAACATTATCTGTAAACTTTTTTTGGGGACAGGCTGTGATCCTGTCACATTACGTCCATAGGGGCACAGGGTAGCAAAACAACTATCGGTCTAATTAGAGATCGCCTACTTAAATCACTGCGATATCTGAACAAACAAAACCGTTGAAAAGAAAATTGAACCACGGTACCATGTGGGTCAAAGCTATTGCGATAGAGGTTCATTTGGAGTTTTTCGTCTGTTGCAATAATATTATCTGCATACCCTTTTTTAGGGGACGGGCTATGATCCGGTCACACACCGTCCAAGCTGCACGGGGTAGCAGAAGAACTGTCTATCGCCATGGCCATCATTACTGAATCTTTGTCTTCGTTGGCTCTTTCGGTATCTGCCTATTACCCTCCGACGTATTTTAAAACAAGCTACGAAAATGGCTATTTAATAAACCTGACACATCTTCTAAAATTAAATCATTACGTTTTAGGGTACAGAGATCTACGATCAAAGTCACGGCACCTTTGTAGATCTAAGTATATTGGACGTGCTACAAATTTTTGGACGCGCAGGCCGGCCACAGTTTGATACATCCGGTACTGGCATTATCATCACTACACACGACAAGCTAACTCATTATCTGAAGTCCATGACGAACCAGTTCCCGATCGAGAGCAACTTTATTAATCTCTTAGCGGATAACTTGAATGCTGAGGTTGGTAATTTTCTCCACTAAATATTAAATTCTCCTTGCTCTTTTATATATTTTATCTTAATGGCCACACTCAAACAAACACATTATTTAATACTCATTCACTTCTGCTTGGTCTTCCTCCCTATCGTTCAATAAACGATCATTCCCACAATAACACATAATTAATAAGATTGTTGTATTGTTCGTATGGTTGCAAGTGGAAGACCGTATCGATTGTTCTCGAACCCATTTTATAAATACCAAATTAAGGCCCTAGTTGGAATTAGCTAGTAGTCATTTGTCCATTAGCTTATCGCCACTTGTTGAAAAGGGGGTTGCCATAGAGGGAATATAATGCCACAATTGCCACGCTATGCAGGCGGGTTGCCCATAGCAGTTAATCTCATAAGTATCCCATAAAGGCGCTGCTTCCTCCTATCTTGCTGCACGCCTAGTTTAATTTAGGGATATTAGAACTTAAACGATGGCGGTCAAGATTATTAATAATCCTAATTCATCAATCACAATTTTTGTTATATTAACAGTTGCTATGACAACGGCGACAACGCAGAACGCTTGTAAATTTGGCCCGATTTGTTAAAATTTATACACACTTAACTCTTTTTGTAGCATATATTTATCACCTATAAGCTCTCTCGATGAATAATAATAATAATAATAATAAATAATTTATTTGATAACGATTACAATATACATAGCAATGTTTACAACGATTCCCGAACTAGGCTAGTGCCTGTATCTCGGAAGCCAGAGTTGTGAGTATACAAGTTTTTAAAAGTTAATGAAACATATTTAAAGATACAAAACGAGAAAAAACGAAAATAAAATTTAGTAATGAATGTTCAGTAATTTTGCCAATGTTATGACTTGATCAACTGCGTGATTGAGTGTGTTTGTGTGTGCGCGTGTGTATTTGCGTGTGTTGGGTGTATGTGTGTGTGTCATTACTTACTAACATTAGTGATCATTTCAGTGGAAGCGTATGAGAGTGAGAGTAACCATTTCTTTACAGTATTTTTGCAGGTGAAGTAAGAGAGGTCTTTAAGGTTACAGTGTTTAAGGACAGCGTTGTAAATGTGTGGATGTAAGAAGAATGGGCATCGCCTCGCAAGAAGTGAGTCTGCTCGCGGACAGGGAATCCTATATATTCTCCTCCGAATCGTCCTCTGGTAGTCAGAGCGGCTTTTCACGCATTTATGGGCAAGGAGGGTGGCTTTTAGAATAAATATCTGTCTGACCCGTAGGACCGACGACTCTTGGTATAGGAGATCAGTTGAGTATCTGTAAGATTTTTTTAGCATTACTTTAAGCACAGCCCTCTGTGCTCTTTCTAGTTCCATAAGGACAGATTTCGCAGCGCCGCCCCATAAAGCAATGCCGTATTGTAGAGTTGACTGGCATAGCGCGAAGTAGACGGTACGCAATGTTGATGGAGGTGTACAGTCTCTCAGCGCTTTGACCACATAAATGAGTTTCCTGGTACGGTTGGCGAGTAGGCGTATATGTGTTTTGAAGGATAAATTACTGTCGACTGTGATGCCAAGGTATTTTATACAATCTGTTTGGTCTACGATCGAACAGTTGCAACTTTTGTTAGGGACGTTGTTCTTTGGGCAAGTGTGGTATTTGAGGAGGAGGTGTTGTGGTGGTTTAGATTTGGAGGTTTTGTGGAAGTTAATAATTTTGGTTTTATTTAAATTTAGAGTTAGTAGATTTTTATTTAGGGTTTCTGCTATAGTTCTGAGTCCAATCTCCGCGTAGTGATAGACCTTTTCCCAGGTTTTGGCGTGGAAGATAATCACTGTATCATCGGCGTAAGATATAATTTGGCCATTGGTAAGGGGGAGGTGCAACAAATCATTAATGTACAGATTGAATAAGGTCGGGCCGAGTATGCTTCCCTGTGGAACTCCAAAACTGATGGGGAGCAGGTCACCTGCTAGATCGCCAATTTTGACATATTGTTGTCGATTTGAGAGATAGCTGTGGAACCAGCTCAGTGCTAAGCCTCTTATTCCCGATGCCTCCATCTTGCGCAGGAGAAGGTCAGCGGAAACGGTATCGAAGGCTTTAGCCAGGTCTAGAAATACACCCACACATCGCTCGCCATTTTCTGCTAGCGTCGATACAGTGTTGGCTAATAATATGGCCGCATCTTCTGTCGATCTGCCCCTACGAAAACCGAACTGTTTCTCTGAGATGATTTTGTGAGATTCTAAAAAGGATACTAAACGGGTGTTAACTACCTTCTCCAGGATTTTCGAGGTGATATTTAATAGCGCGATAGGTCTGTAATTTTCAGGCGCGTCTTTTGGGCCACTTTTATGTATTGGGCTCACCGCTGCAGTTTTCCAGCACTCCGGGAATATACCAGTTTTTAGACTTAGGTTTATGATATATACTAATGGTTTAATAAATAGGGACTTAAACTTTTTTAAGAGACGAGCGGTAATGCCGTCTGGGCCAGGAGAGCAGTCGTTCTTTAGGTTCGATATGATGGAGTCAATTTCGGATGCATCACATGGCCGGAGGAAAATTGATTTGGGTGACGTCACTAGGGGTCTGTATTTGCGTACTAAAGAGCTATGTGTTTCAGATAGTTTGTTTAAGATTTCTTCGGACATTTGTTTGCTGACTGAAGTAAAATAAGTGTTACAGTTATTAATTGAGTCTAAAGATGATGGGGTGTTACTAAGGAGCTGCAGGGGATTCGATTTCTGGGAATTAGGGTCGTATATGGTTTTTAGAGTAGACCACAGTTTTTTGGGGTTATTTTGGTAACTATTAATTTGTTGTTTGTAGTGTTCGGTTTTTAAGTTATGTAACAGTTTATTAAAGTAGTTTCTGTAACGAGTGAAAGCTAATCGGCGTGTTGTGTCGCCCGGGTAAGTCCGTGAATCAATGTGGAGCTTGTCGCGGTGTCTCATGCATCTTATAAGCCCAGGGGTAATCCATGGTTTGATGTTGAGTTTACGTCGGCTTATCTTTTTATGTTTTGTGTGTTTCTGTATAATTCGTGTGACTGTTTCGGTGAAAGAGTTAGCGGCTGAGTCAATGCAGCAATTACTAAAGATGTTCTCCCAGTTTATGTTTTCCAGATCCGTGGCCACAGCAGTCTCATCAATTTTAGAACTCCAAGGATTCCTGCTTGCATTCGACCGTGTTGATTTACTTGATGTGGTGGCAATAACAATATCGTGGTCTGTGATAGAGCTTTTACATATTAATCCAAAAGATTTATGTTTGGATTTGATGAATGTGTGATCTAGACAAGCGTTAATTCTCGTTGGTCGCGTGATAGCGGGAATGAGGCCGTGCGATGCCATCAGAGATAGGTAGTCACCATGTTTGTGATTTAGAGTTTGGCAGATATCTATGTTCATATCTCCAGTGACGATTATAGTGGAATAACTGGTTAAGCTTTTCAGGGTAGTGTCAAGCGAACAGAAGAAGTTCCGGAGGTCAGAAAAGGATGGTGAGCGGTAAATACCTAAAAGAGCAATACTATTGTTGAATGTGATTAAAAGACTATCAGCGTCCAATATGTTATGCTTAATTGAGTTTGTGGTCCACTCGGATTTGGAGTAAATAACTATACCACCGTTTTTGTTTTGTTGTTGGTGCGTGCTAGTTACAGAGTACCCTGGAATTGTCTCTAACAGATCGCCCCCCTTCAACCAACATTCTGTCAGCACTAAGGCGTCAAAGTCGGTATCGAGGCTGGCCAGTGCTATGCACAATTTATCAAAGTTGCGCTGATAACTTCTAAGATTAAGGGTAAGTACTTTGAGGTTGCTGTCAATACTCCCTAGTTGCCTCCTGCAATCACCAATACTATCAAAGCTGCGACATTCTATGAGAATACTGTCATCTATGTCTTGCATAATGTTATGGCAGGCCATGATAGTTTATAATAAAAAGGAGGCACATGAAGGCATATAGGATTGCAGCAGTAGTTACAGGCGGCTGACGCAGGGTGTGATGATTGTATGTAAAGGTAGTTAGTATGTTATGATGATTGTGGGTAAAGGTAGTTAGTAAGTTGGTGTAATTGTGTAAAAATGTGTGAGTGTGGTTAACTAACTGATGCGGTGGTGTTAGATCACTGAATGAAAAAAACATAGACAGGTGAGCAAAACAAAACAAACTAAAGAGAGCGTTATAAAATATTTTCGGTTTTTGCGGAATAATCAGCAGTACTCGAGGTTCCCAGGAGTCGGTCCAGGTCGTGATAAGATTGGATCTTGATTGCTGGATTACCTTCTTGTTTCCGAATAAGTATGGTGCCATTCTTGATCCAGCAATATTTGTAATCTTGTTCCCTGGTTCGTACCTTGGCGGATCGAAAAAGCTGTCTGTTAGCGTAGGAAAGACGTTCACAGAAATATAATTTCCTTATCGGTCCGGGAATTTCGATGTCATTTGAAGTGAGCGTGTGTCTGATTTTTGCCGCCTTTAGGAACTCATCCCGCTTGTGGCGGCGCACGAATCTAACTGCCAGGTGCCTGGGAGCTCTATCAGAGGCACCGTGGACGTCAGGTGACTGGCGCCGGGGGCCCACTCTGGAGACGTAGTCCACATCTTGCTCGTCTAATGGCACGCCAATTTTATGTGAGATTAATTTAATAGTGTGTAAGGAATTTTCGTTATGTTGCTCACTTATGCCGACTATTTCCAGGTCATTCCTTAAGAAGGCTTGGGTTTGGGTCCCAAGCTGCGAACGTAGCTCGGAGATAACGCTGTTGAGAGTTGTTATTTCATTTTCCCGGGATTCTAGCTTTTTAATTCTAGCGTCGTATTCTTCTAAGCGAGTGTTGCATTGCGATAGATGGTCAGTGAGTATTTTCATATGCGTGTTTAGTTCGCCCATATCTTCCCGTAGAAGTTTTATTTCGGCAGTGAGTGAGTTAAGTGTGCTATAGTTGGAGGGTGGGGAAGCAACACGTGATGGGCTGATGGGTGTGGTGTGCGGTTTTCGCCCAGCGCGGTGAGTGACATTATCGCGATCATCTATAGCATAAGGTCGTAACGGCGTGTCGCTGTTATCCCTTTTGGGTTCTTTACATTGACACGTGGGGCACACCCATGTTTTTGTGTCGGCGGAGGTTTTGGTGAGATTTACGCATATTAGATGATATAACTGATCACATTTTGAACATTTTGCGTACGTCGATTTCAATACTTTGTTGCACGCCGCGCAGTTGTTGACCATGTTTATGCGTATAAATGTTTGAGCGTAGCAGAAAAATTAAAATTGCAGTAGGGTAGCGTAATTGTTTGTGCGTTATAACTCACGTAACGCTGTGGCAGTGCAGTGGTTTACGGCTGTGACTCACCCGAGCGCTGTACGCGATGCAAGCGACCGATGATCCCTTCACTAGGGAGCGAGCGAGATGAATTAATTCTTGTAAGCAGCCCGTCTCGTTCACCCCAGGTGTGGAGGGGCTTACCTCGGCAAGTTGACGGCGTGAGTTGACGCGCACACACAAATTATGTTGAATTTTATTTAAGTAATTTAAATAATGAGCACGACAATTTGGTTGTTTTAACAATTGTAATAAGGAGGAGTATCGATTATGTGCAATAGATCAATTTAGATTAAAATTTGGTAAACGTTCGCTCCTTACTACCTCTAGACTCACACTCCAAATAGAATAGACTAACAATTCCTTGTTTAAATACAAGTGGTAGTTACTGAGATTAGCGCAAACCAACATACAAGCAACTGTATAATAGTGTAAGATTGTAATTAATTTTCAGGTCGCACTAGGAACTGTAACGAATATTGATGAAGCAGTGGAATGGTTGAGTTATACTTATTTATTCGTCAGAATGAGGATCAATCCGCAGGTAATTAAATTATTTCTTTCTTCTTCCGTGTGGTGACAGAATAAGAAAACCATTCACCACTCCCTATCTTGCCCGTGGATGTTGTAATATAACAGCTATGCAAGAGAGGATAAACTCAAAGTAAAACCATATACCGAATCGTCTGAGCAACATGCTATAGTAAGGTCAATTGCCCTCCTATTGTGGAGGAGGCTTGAGCCCCGCACTGCTACGTATATGATCTAAGATGAAGGTATCTGAAAGATTTCTTGTATGGCTCATGAAATCTTAGAACTCACATAGGACCTTCATGACTTCCATTCTTTTTACACAGCCCATATATGTGCCTCTTTGACCATTTGCCCATTTAATCACACGGAGACACTTTTTCTCAATCAACACCTATAAAAAAGAAACACCTTTGACACTTTAATCTCATAATCTATCACCATACACGTGTGAGCCCTGGCCCTATGCCAACCCGTTTGACCAGCGTGGTATAGTGGCTCAATTTCCCTCTCATAGTGGAGGAGACGTATACGGTTCTCACGTACTCACACCTCACACGGTTATTTACACTATACATATGCCTAAAAATCACCTTATATTTTTTTGTCGGTCTGTGTGTTTGTTCCGGGTAATCCTCAAAACGGCTGGACCGATTTCAAAAATTCTTTCACCAAGGGAATGCTATAATATCAGGGAGTAATATAGACTATATTTTATCCCGGTATTCCCACGGTATTAGGAACCACACGGGTAAAGCCACTGAAACCGAGGCGAAGTCAGGTTACTAGTCTTTTATATATATATATATACTAGCTGACGCACCCAACAGACGTTGTTCTGTTCAAATAAAATAAAAGGATTTTAGTGCCACCTACCAGGTTCAATTGTGAATCTAAACCATTATCGAATCCCCTTGAAGACACACAAAAAATTTTGTTGATTTCGATCCAGCCGTTTAGGAGGAGTTCAGTGACATATACACGTACACAAGAAATTTATATATAAAGATTTCTTAGGTAGGTAGGTGGCGTTGTGATCGATTTCAAGGAGAATTCCTTTTATTTCATTTGTACAGAACAACGTCTGTTGGGTCGCCTAGTATATTATAATCCCTTAATCGTATTTTACGATACAACAAGAAAGGGGTCGTGAATTGTATTTTTACTCCATCACCATATGGAGGACGCGGGTGAGTGCCTTAGTACAACTCAAAATGTATTAAAGGATAATTATATTCTGTGTCATAACGAAGGTAGAATACAAATCACCACCCCCTTTCTTACCTGTGGGTGTCTTAAAACACGATTAAGCGATATAAAATGCACGTGACATCCATGCAAGAGAAGCAAAATTCGAAATAAAACACGTCTGACCAGCATGGTGTAGCAGGTCAATTTCTCTCCCACTGTGGAAGAGGCTCAAGCCCAACAGTGAAACTTATATAAGCTGAGATGATGATGATGAATAAACAGCACCTATACCCACTTAAGTTATATTATTTTTTGTATATAGGTATATGGATTGACATACAACGATGTTCAAGACGAGCCTATGCTTGAGACCAAACGTCGGGAGTTCATAACCGCAGCTGCTATGCAATTGGACAAAAACCATTTGATCCGATACAATGAGCGGACTGGTGATCTTAATATTACTGGTTAGTCGATATTATTTATTTAAACAGTATTAAGGCATGAACTAGAAGAGCGGTATGTAAACTTCGCAGTAGTTCAGTTTTGAGAAAATCATACAGTCTATTAAGATTTATTACATATAGAATTGTAACTGAGCAACGGCATATTTATAATATATATTTTAATAAACGTACGTTCTTAAAAGTGCTGCTTTTCGCGACAGAAATTAACATACCATTTTATCAAAAACATTAAATTGAATTCATTTTTCGTCATAAGAGACCAAAGAACCTTCATAATGGAGTATAAAACATTAATATTGATGCGTTATAATGGCAAAGAAAAAGAAGGAAAGCTTGTAATAAAACCCTATGCCAACCCGCCGTACCAGCTTGGTGTAGTAGATGAATTTCCCTACCATCGTGGAGAACGCGCCAGCCCAGCAGTGGGACATATACCGAATGATCGATATTTTATGGGCTAAGAAAAAAAATAACTATACAATTGGAGATCTTAAACTCTTGAGTTCAAAATAAAAGTGTGTTTTCCCCAGGTTATAAGCGTGATACTGTGAAAAAGAAACTAAAAAGATATGTAATATTTTTCTGTGTAGATATCAACTGCTCATTTATATGCTTTTAATTTCAGTTCACAGTTTTCGAAAATATTCATGAAGGGACTGAATTGGCTTTGGCTTTATATTTTTAATAATTTACATTCATCATCATCATCGCAGCCCACATACTTCACACTGTTGGGCTCGGGCCTCCTCCACAATGGGAGGGAATTTGACCTACTATACCATGCTGGTCAGACATGTTGGTATAGGATTTCATTTCGAGTTTTCCTTCTCTTGCACAGGAGTTATGTGCACATTATATCCCATAGTCGTCTTTTACGACATCCACGGGCAAGATAGGGAGTGGTGAATTGTATTCTTACTCCGTCACCACATGGAAAATATAATAATAATTTACATTACAGTAAATAATAATAATTTACATTACAATAAATAATAATAATTTACATTACAATAAGTAATAATAATTTACATTACAATAAGTAATAATAATTTACATTACTTCATTGATTTTACTTAATTTAAATTTTTCCGTGTGGATGGAGTAACGGAGTAAGAACGATTCACCACCTTTTATGTAAACCCATGCTTATCGTAAAAGATAGGTAAGGTTTATAATATACATATCGCACGTTTAATCCAATACCGTCACTAAACGAAATTTTTCGAAGAACTGTTTTTAATGGCATCTATGTGTCGAGCACTGAATTTATATATTGCTTCAATTCCTATATTTTAATACTACTTAACTTTTTCTTTTTTTTTTTCGAAAATATGTATGTCACTAGTATTAAAATTATTTATATCCACTAATTACTAATAATTAAAATGAAAAGAAAATGTGTTTTAATAGGAATAATAGTTATTAATAAAATTAAAATAAAAAACAATTACTTATGCCTATAAAGCTAATTTGCCCTTATTAATATCAGTTAATGTTTATCAAAAATCTTTAAATAGCTCTCCTGCATAATTTGCTTTTTTATGATAGTGACGGTATTTGGAATAAAGGTGCGATATAATATTACGCGAGGGATGAACGCGAAATAAAACTTTGGTAATCTGTCTGACCAACGTGTAGGTCAGTTTCGCATCGTGGAGTGTGAATTGAAATCACTCCTCCATCAAAAGCATTGTTGACCCACTGGTCAACTGGTGTTATTAACGCAACCCATTTTTTACTCAGATCAGGGCCGTACAGCGAGTCACTACTACGTGACATGTGAAACTATGGAGATATTCAACTCTATGGTCCGCAAGTCTATGACCCAAGGATACGTTTTGGAAATGCTCACCAGATGTTCTGATTTTCAGCAATTGAAGGTAAGCATTATTATAATTTATTAGTTGACCCAACAGACGTTGTTCTGTTCAAATAAGCGTCACCTACCTACCGGATCCAATTGTGAATCTAAACCGTTCTCAAATCCCCTTGAACACGCACAAAAAATTTCATCAACATCGGTTCAGCCGTTTAGGAGAAATTCAGTGACATACATACGTACACAAGAAATTTATATATAAAGATTTATTTATGGATGTAGTGACCGATTAAGAATTCAGTGGTCACGTCCTTTCCTCTCCCGTATGCAAGTATCTCGAAAATCTATTAAACAGTCATCATCGTTATCTCCTCAGCCCATATACCTGCCACTATTGGGCTCGGACCTCCTTCACTGTGAGAGAGAATTTGACCTACTATACCAAACTAGTCAGCCAGATTTCATTCGAGATTTTCGAGTTACCTGCATACTTAGAATAATAACGTATATAAGGTAAGTTCGCACACAAAAAGTGAAGATTTTTGATTGGAGCCTAATGGAGCTTACGCCGGAACCATTCCGTAATGTACAAGGTCACTGTACTGCACGTACGTACGCAACTCTTATAAAATAAATAGGTCATTATGACGGTTTGTGCATTCAAATGGTGTCACAACTCATTTGAAAAACATAAAAAGGTTTTTAAAATTATTTCGACGATTTATGTTAATAAAAGCAAAATTTGATTTCATAATTTGTATAGTGGTGTACGTGTGTAATCGCTTGCACGCATGTAGTGTTGTTTGCTTCATATTTTTAATGGCTTACGTTTGGACAATATCCTTCTATACGTTATTATTCTAAGCCTGCATATTACATCTCTTAGAGGTCTTCTACGAAACCTACGGGCAAGAGAGAGGAGGTGAGGAATTGTATTCCGTCACCACACGGAAAAAGAAAGAATGTAAATAGATAATATCATTGTAAATGAAGAAAATCTCCCTATAACAACCCATTCTGGCCTGCGTACTATACCTAATAACTCATTTTTAGTACTACCCCTTGCCCAATTTTATTACTTATATAAAATGAAAAATAGTATGAAATCGCAATATATTTATGTTATTATTGTTAATTTCATTCATTTATCTAGCCAGTAAGTGCCTAACATTTTGCAATCTATAATTTTCATATTTAATTAGTTTAAATTTTAAATAATTTCTATTCATAGCTCGTAGTAGGTGAGATTTATGCAGGCTAGAGTGCCCGTTTTCAGATATATTTTCAAGGCTCTCTGGGCAAATTATAAATATTGGTTCTACAATCACGGGTGGCAGCATGTTTTTTTTTAGCTTTCTGCTCTTTTTGAGTCTGTCAAACCAGATATTCAAATAGTCTTTGAGGACAATAACCGAGTTAATAAGTCCTTAGTTAATTATTAATAATTTTTGCTAGCGGTGAAGTGGAGTCACTAATTTTTTTTTCAACTTAATCTGCATTTTATTTCGAATCTAACAACACCTAGTTGACAATTTTGCCGAAGCTGCTGAATAAAGTTATAAAAACACTTAATAACCGTACTGAACAGAATCTCATTCTATCGCTTCATTGATTAAATATATCATACATATAATATGGAGGAGGAAACAAGTGAAAACTCGAAAGTTGCAAAAAATATTCATTATTTAATTATTAAAATATTATTTAAATATATAAAGGTCCGTAAAGAAGAGTTATCGGAATTATGGCTACTGAAAGATCGATATTGCGAGTTGAATATCGACGATGCTCCAGAAGACATACATTGGAAGATTAACATACTTCTACAGACTTACCTGTCGAGGGGGCGTATTAATGGATCGTCGCTACAGTCCGATCTTAATTATATTAGTCAGGTTAGTCTACACTAATATTATAAAGAGGAAAAATATGTATTTTTGTGTGTGTTACAAACATAAACACACGTATATGTTTGTAATGAATAAATTCAAAAACTACTGTGCCGATTTCAAAAATTCTTTCACCATTTGAAAGCTACATTATCCCTGAGTAACATAGGCTATATTTTAACTCGTTATTCCTACGGGAACGGGCACTACGCGGGTAAGGCGACTGTAACCGAAGCGAAGCGAGGGCGGGTTGCTAGTAAAATATATTTTTACTAGCAAATTCCAGTGGTTTCACCCACAAAGTTTTCTGTTCCGGTGGGAATACCGGTATCCAAGTTATTCCTTATATAGACATCTACCTGGCAGTAAAATATTATCAATATCGGTCTAGTCGTTTTGAAGATTACACAGAACAAACCTCGTTTAAAGCAGGACATGTCTTAACACGCGGTAAACACACCAGCAGGTAATCCATTCCAGAGCCAGCAAGTACGTGAGAGAAATGATCACTGGAAACGTACAGTTGAAGACCATAACGTTGCCAGGTGAAATGGATGAACCCTGCTACGGTGTCGAGTGGTACGTTGGTAAAACGGTGACGGTGGTGCCAAGTCAAACAGTTCCTCAGAGCGCTCCCTATGAAAGAGCCAGCAGAGGACACAGAGTGACCTAAAGTCTCCGTCACTCCAGGAACTCCAACCTATCCCTAAAATTGGGATCACCGATAACTCGAACAGCATACATTTGCAGGGATTCCACTAGGTCTAACTGATATTTGGGAGCGCCTGCCCAGGTATGTGAGCAATACTCCACATGAGGTCGAACTTGTGCTTTGTATATATCTCTTAGTCATCTTTTACGACACTCACGGGCAAGACAGGGTGTGGTTAATTACATTCTTACGGTAAGCTATTAAAAATCGATATTGCGAATTATAAACGCTATAATATGATTCAACCAATTACAGAATACAGTCCGTTTAGTGCGTGCGCTCTTTGAGATTACGCTTCGCAAGAACAACGCGTATATGGCCGCTTTATATCTGAAAATGGCTAAAATGTTGGAATTGCAACTTTGGGATTTCTACAGTGATATGAGACAGTTTAATTGTTTTACTGAAGAAACCTTGAAGCATATTGAATACCCGATGCTGAAGCCCGACCAAATTAGAGATATGGATTGGAAAGAATTAGGTAAGATTTTCATAGCCTGTGTTCACATTATCATCTCGGTTCATATACGTCCCACTACTGGGTCGAACCGCCTCCATAATAGAAGGGATTTTGACCTACAATACCACGCTAGTCAGACGGGTTGGTATACGGTTTTATTTCGAATTTTCCTTCTCTTGCACAAATTTTATATGCATATTATATCCCTCAGTCGTCTTTTACGACATCCACGGGCAAGAGAGTAATGAATTGTATTTTTACTACGTCACCACATGGATACCACACGCCTGTATTCACAAATATACAATATTTCGATACTCCATTCTTTGATGCGCTTATTCTAAGTGATTCGTCTCTTAAGAAAGATTACACTCAGCTATGATATGTCAAATTGACTAAAGCAGAAAAATTATTGTAAGAGAAATTTACTAGTACAAAAGTTGTTTACTAATAAAGTTTCATGAATAAGTTGGCACTACTGTTATATTTTTAGGAAGAAAACACTGAACTAATATTAAATTTAATGGTTAATTTACACCTACGATTCATCAGCATCATGTCAGCCCATATACGTCCCAGTAATAGATTCGGACCGCCGTTGGGAGAGGTAATTTAACCTACTATACCACGCTATTCATACGTGGGGTATGGGTACTGGCATAGGGTTTAATTTCGAGCTTTCCTTAGTCGTAAGAACGACACCCGTGGGCAAGAGGTGTGGTGGATCCTTAGTCCGTCACCGCACGGTCCTTTTTCCTTAAATTGTGGAGGTAGCTCGAGCCCAACAGTGGGACGTATATGAGCCGAAATGATTGACTAAGACTGATAGTTGGATGGATAGAAATAATTGTTTTATTTGCAGGTGATTTATTACGCAATCCAAAAAATGCTCGCCACTTAAAGAAATGTGCTGACGAGTTCCCGCTCCTTGAAATGGAAGCTTCCTTACATCCTATCACGAGAACAGTGCTCAGGATACGATTGACTATCATACCTAACTTTAAGTAAGTTTTCCAAGTCGTTTAGAAACATTTCTTTCTTTTGAAATTAAAATATATTTACAGTTTTTATAGGATTTGTATGTGATTTTTTATTTTTCGACGCTTCGAACGCTTTAACGTTCATGATCACGGGAGGACTAATGAGGAGGTCTATGCTGTGTGGTGGTGACTACAAATATTACCAAACCTTACATTATTTCGTGGATGTCGTAAAAGACCACTAAGAACTTTAAATCTACCTTTTTTTGGAGGGTGAGTTACGGTCGGCGCACTCCTCGCTCCAGTCCGTCCGGAGTGACAGAGGGGCGTAAGCACGTACACCCGTAACCCACCTTTGACACGTCACCTTCGTCGTGGGACGGACCACCTGAGGAACCCTGCTCCGGTGGTCGGTGGTGGTGGTGGACTTGTCGTCAGTGGTCGGCCTCTCGGCGGGTGACGGTCTAACTCCCCGGTCCAGTCACCCGCACGAAATATTGTCCTGCGTGGAAATCGAACTCACGTTACTGACACGGTAACTCGATATCATACACACGCCATTAATACGTTAAATCCGGGCTCGGGGAACAATTTTCTGCAAATTTCTAAAGAATTTCTCAAAGACAAATAAAAGGTTTAATACACTTCTGCAAACGGTAAAGAAAAATACCTTGAAAAGTCCTCTTCAAAAAATTTTAAACTTTCTAATAGTTATTTTCTATCGATTTTAGATGGAACGACAAATACCATAGCAAAGCGCCTGAAGCTTTTTGGATATGGGTGGAAGATCCAGATACTGATATCATGTATTATCATGAATACTTTCTTATAACTAAGAAACAAGTAAGTATTTTGTAGATATTCATATTAAAACACTCAAATTCTCTGTACATTGTGAGTAGTAGTTGACGGGTTATTGTCCAATTGCACTATACACGCAACTCCAGAGTGGCAGCAGGGCGGCGTCTACTCCTTAACCTACCGACCGTATCCCCCCTCCCTCCCCATCGCCATTTAGGCTCATCACCGGTAGCATATTCTTGTTTTATCAGCCCGGTGGACTACCCTTTCGGCTGCAAACCCCTCATTAAATATTCATTTATAGATTTATTGGCAGCATGTCAGATCTTATTCTAATTACTTGGAGTTGGCTGATTACGTACTCTTCTTTCATAGTACATATTGCTAAATATATTGGCAATATATTTATGATCGGCCGCATGCCTGATGTCAACTTTTTTTGGCAATATAACTGTTGATCATACGGCTTCAGACTGAGTTGTCTCAGGTCGATGTAATAACAATAAAGAATAAATTTCATTAAATTATGCCAGATGGTATGCTACTGTGTGGTGATGGAATAAGAATACAATTCACCCTATCTTATCCGTGGATGTCGTAAAAGACGACTAAGGGACATAATACGCATATAACATTTATGCAACAAAAGGCAAACTCTACACAAAACCCTATACCAACCTGTCTGACCAGCATAAGATAGTAAAGTTAATATCCCTCCCATTGTAGAGGAAGCCCGAGCTCAACAGTGGAACGTAGGTGAGCTGAGATGATGCCAGATGGAAAGAGATTACCATAGATTAACATCTACCTTTAGAAAATCTATTAAAAATTTTAAATCTATACCAATAAATAAAATTGGAGTGTCTGTTTGTAATGTCAAAATAATAGGCTTTTTTCATGCTCACACGGTTATTTGCACGACACCTATGCCTAAAATAGCAATTAAAAAATTTTTGTCTGTCTGTCTGTTTGTTCCGGGTAATCTTCAAAACGGCTGGACCGATTTCAAAAATTCTTTCACCAATGGAAAGCTATAATATCAGGGCGTAAACTAGGCTATATTTTATCCCGGTATTCCCACGGGAACGGGAACTACGCGGGTAAAACGACTATAACCGAAGCGAAGCGAGGGCGGATTGCTAGTAATTAATATATTAGTTAATTACTATACAGTAGTATTCACTCATAGTTGCAATAAATTTTTACTTCACTTATTTTGTTAAAGTTGAAACCGTCATTAAGGAGGAAATTCTTCTATCGCGGAAGATTTTATAAATATACCATTCAACGGACAGAAACAGGGCTTTTAGAAACATGCAATTAACGCTCACAAAATTACACCCACACTTAGAATATAATGATATCCGATGTTTACGCGAGCACTACACATTATAAATAAAACTACTGGACGTCCGCCCGTGACCATGAATGCTGCAAAGTATTCGAAATGTCGGGCAATTATAAATCAAATACAAACGCGATATAATCCGTAAAAGTAGTTTTATTTAGAATAACCACTTCTAAGTCGTACCTAAATTTGGCTTGTCGTCCGTTCTGTGGAAATCGAACTTGCTACACATGACACTCAAGGACATTACTTAGACAATTACTCAGGCTTTACAATAAATGAAATCTGTTATATACATTAAAATGTTCCACGTGATGATGGAGTAAGAATACAATTCACCCATATCTTGCCCATTGGTATCTTAGAAGATGACTAAGCCATTAAATATGCATATAAAAGTAAGAGAAGGCAAACTCGAAATAAAACTATACCAACACGTCTGAACAGAGTGACATATGAGTCTTACCATTTGAGCCAGAGTAGGTGGGCAGGTATGCTAACCAAAATATAACTCGCATTATTGTCTTTGCCGTAGAAAGTTTTCTATATAAATGTTATTTATATTTTAAGGTGATAACCCGGGAACCACAAGAGCTTATTATAACAATACCCATCAGTGAACCATTACCACCGCAGTATTATATTCGAGCAACATCAGAAAGGTATCTTTTTTTTAAAAAAAACAGCCTGCATTAAAGAAATAATCATTGTATTGCGGGGTAATTTACAAGTAAATAATTAGTGGACTCAAATTACGTCCAGACTCAGACCAGCAATTTGTGAATCGCGCAAAGTGCTGTCCTGTGTGGGATTCGAAGCCACGTACTGGCACGGTAGGTCGGTATCTTAACCACTACGCCATCTGTGCAGTCATACAGTGCCAATACGTTATTTACACAATTGAAACGTTATTTTATTGCAATAGCATAAGCTTGAATTTCCCCGATTTCAAAACGTATTTTATAGCATATCTTTATATATTTTGTATCTGTGTATGTCACTAAACTCCTCCTAAACGGCTGGCCCGATGTTGATGAAATTTTTTGTGTGTGTTCAAGTAGATTCGAGAATGGTTTAGATTAATAATTTGATCTGGTAGGTGGCGCTGCTGTCGATTTCAAGGATAATTTATTTTATTTGAACCGAACAACGTCTTTTGGGTCAGCTAGTATGTATATAAAATAGTTTAAAAGCTGTATTAATTTGTGAGAATAACATAACATTCCTTATCATATTGAGCTAGTTACAACTATTGATTCGAGTCCAGCAGTGATGGTGTAATGATGATGATGATGACTAAACATGGGGCATCTGGCGTAAGGGCAGCGCATCAAAAGACTTATTAGCCGCTTTGTAACAGCTGCCCATCCAAGCACTAATATTTAGGAGGCTCGTCCAACACAATCTTTTATCTAGAACTCGAAAACACGTAACTATAGAAAATATTTAATTAACTTCCACAGATGGATAGGATCAGAAAGTGTTCTGCCTCTAACGTTCCAACATCTAATTCTGCCCGAAACACATCCACCACACACTGGTATGTATTTAAATTTTCTTAAGATTCTTCATTATTATCACTGTCAGAATTCAATGCAAGTTGGGACTTGCTCTAGAATAAGCCTGCCTTTGGAAGTTTCAATGATATTTTGAAGGGCAACATAGATATTAAACATGGGTGTTACCGGCTATTTCTGACAACGGCCACTAACCCTTTATTTGGTGTCAATACCGATATTGATAACTGTTGCCGAATATCGGTATAATAAGCGTAAAATAATCGCGATCTTATTTCTAAAATGCACGGTTTAACCATTATAACTTTCACATAACCATTATAACTTTCAACCTATAGTGAACACTTTTCGTAGCATACGATAGCAACGATAAACATAACCACTTTACCATTACCTACATTATGATTTACCAGGGTTTAAGTCTTACGCTTATATAAATAAGAGCGTCTTTCGCTTGTTCGTGAAATGTTGCTTTACTAAGCCAATAACCTAATGTGTATATTTGTTCACAGATTTGCTTGAGCTGCAACCTTTACCAGTAACAGCTCTAAACAATCCCTCATTTGAAATGCTGTACAACTTCAGTCACTTCAATCCTATACAGACTCAGATTTTCCACTGTCTCTATCACACCGACAATAATGTGTTGCTCGGAGCACCGACAGGATCTGGCAAAACCATTGTAGCTGAAGTCGCTATGTTTAGAGTATTTAACCAGTATCCAGGATGTAAGGTAACTTGCTAACTGATATGATATTTTTGTAACTATATTTACAATAATTCAATAATTTCCGTGTGGTGACGGAGTAAGAATACGATTCACCACTCCCTATCTTGCCCGTGGATGTCGTAAAAGATGATTAAAGGATATAATAGGCACATAACATCTGTGTAAGAGAAGGAAAACTTGAAATGAAATCCTATACCAACATGTCTGACCAGTGTGGTATAGTAGGTCAAAGGGGAATGCCCATTTTCAGTATCGCTTGATGCATCTAATTTTAAACTGTGACACGAGTTCATGACATGGATAATCTTAGTTTATTATTAAAATAATTTTGTCACGTATTGTGGAGTCTCACATTTGCCGGGTTTATGTATGTGTAATAATAGTCTTTCTTTGGATCATAGTTTTCCGTTGAATAGATTTGTTGTAGCAACATTATTACACAGATAATCATGATTAATCTATGTTCTACTGATATAATAAAATATCGATTAAACGTAATTATTTGTGATTATTAACAGTTCAAAACAACAATAATATTTTTATTCAATGGAAAAAAATGTGTTTATTAAAAAATAATTTTAGTTTAGTTTCGTAGAGTTGACAAACAAATGTCCGAAACTAAACACAGCTTTTAGTTAGCCAATGTATCATTAGCTTTGAAACACTAAAAATTAGGTGAGATATGAGATCGTATTATCATAAACAGAAAAACTTACAAAAATATTTCGCCTTCTGTCTTATTGTGAGTGAATACTTGTGTTTTTACATCGGTAAGAAAAATCTAAATAATTAATCGTTATCGATTTTTGATGTATTTTTTTTATTTTAGTAACACTGTAACCTTACTTGTCAATCTTATCATGTTTGTTGTTCGCAGCTAAACAGATTGGCGCGAATATGGAAATGTCATTTCATGCTCTTGTATTATATTCATTTCTTTAGTGTTTTGTAGTGTTATATTGAATAATTTTGCTGGTATTTTATGGAATATGATAGAATTAAAGTGCTGAAGTGTTGTGAATATGGTATAATTGTGGTTTACGTGTATTTTCGTGTTCTTTAAAGATAAGGAATAAGTTTCATACTTTTTAACTACAAAGTTCGCCCATCGATTTCTCAGAAACCCGGCAAATTACGCATATGATGTTTATTTTTATTTAAACTACGTACTAATACGAATCTTAGACAGTGGTTTTCGTCTTGTCACTGTAATATTTATACCGATACTATTTTCCTTAGTCACTTGGGCATTCCCCTTACCTCCCATTGTGGAGAAGGCCCGAGCCCAACAGTGGGACGTATGTGGGCTGCGATAATGATGATGAATATTTGCCCATTTACACAATAAATATTTCTCCAAAAATTTTTAGTTAGTTGCTCCATATTCTACGCTAGATGGGGTTGGCACAACATGTTCTTCATCCCCCTGGAATCAGACATTTTCTTACTCACTGCATTGATACGCATTTACTCGTTCACACAAACCATCAATTGCTTTTTGAGTCGCCTATGATTCTTACGTCCATCCACATTCTTATTCATAACCCTCCTTGTCACATGTCTTTCATTCCTCATCAACTATTCGTACCAAGACAATCTTGTGTTTCCTAATCATCTCTATAATTGGCGCCACTTTCAAACTTTCCATAAATTTGCCATTTTTCATATTGTTGCCGACTATGTTTATTTATATTAATTGATTTAGTTGTTTAAATAATTTATCTGTTGCAAAAATATTTAACTCTTAAATGAATACTAAAATTTCTTTTGGCTTAAAAAGCTTACCAATGAACCTCAAAGTAAACTGCAAGTCAAATCTGATATAAGTCAGGCAATTGTACAGTTCTTTATGAAGCTGATAAACTTACCGTTGTTATTACAACTATCTTAACACAAATGTATTTAAATTATTGTGCTATTTTACATATTAAAACATTTTCATAAGTCATTTAACATTTTGAAGCTCATTTGCTTCTGAGTTTGAGTTGAGTTTTCGACATAAATTTTGTTTCTATGATCTATTAATAAACAAATCTCAATCTTAAGTACCATCTTAAGTAGCGATAAACCTCTTAAGATTGAGATAGGTATAATAATAGTTCTAAGATTTTTGTACGTATACAAATTAACTGTGTCATAGAAATAATTTAAATATGTTTATTGCCGTTTAGTTTTCCTACCAATATACATATTAAGAAATAAAACACCAAATTTCTATTTCCTTTTTAAGGTTGTGTACATTGCACCTCTAAAAGCCCTTGTAAAAGAGAGAATAAAGGACTGGAAAATACGACTTGAAGAGAAATTAGGCAAAAAAGTTGTCGAGTTAACAGGTTAGATAACTAAAATATACTTTTCGTACAGGCTAATTACAAGATTATCTGTGTGGTGACGGAGTAAGAATACAGTTCAACACCCCATTTCTCGCCCATGGGTGTCGTAAATTACGACTAAGGGATATAAAACAGCAGTGACAATGGTCAGGCCACATTGCTCGACGAACCGATAACCGCTGGGGAAGAAAGGTTCTCTAGTGGCGACCACGTATCCGACGTCGCAATGTACGACGCTCCGAACTAGGTAGCTTGACGACCTGGTGAAAGTTGCTAGGCGTCGTTGAATGCAGACGGCACAGGACCGCACTTTGTGACGTAGTATGAGGTCTACGTCCAGCAGTGGACGGCGATAAGCTGAAATAATGAATGGTATAAAACACATATAACATCTGTACAAGAGAAGGAAAATTCGAAATAAATCCCTACACCAACCAGTCTGATCAGCATGATATAGTAGGTTAATTTCCCTACTATTATGAAGGAGGCTCGAACCCATTAGTGTAGGAGCCAAGAAGATGAAAAATAATAAAAGACGTATGCCAGCGCCTAAGTTTCGTGACATCGCTTTATAAAATCTTATACAAATAAGTATTAAAATGCTAATTTTGAATTATCAACGGTAAACATAAAAATATTTCCAACCTTCTCTCCCCAGCAGCATCAGCTTTTTATTCCAGCATAGAAAATTCAGTTAACATTTTAGGTAGGTAATTGATTACAATTCCGTGTGGTGACGGAGTAAGAATACAATTCACCACTCCCTATCTTGCCCGTGGATGTCGTATAAGACGACTATGAGATATAGTATGCACATAATATCTGTGCAAGAGAAGGAAAACTTGAAATGAAACCCTTTTTTTTTTTAGGGGTGGGTTGCGGTCGGCGCGCTCCTCGCACCACTCCGTCCGGGGCACCAGAGGGGCGTGAGCACGCAACTCCCGCAACCCACCCACGATGCACGTCGCCTTCGTCGTTGGGCCGACCACCGGAGCAGGGTTACTTGTCATCAGTGGTCGGCCCGACGGAATACCCCCTACGTGGGGTACCCTCCCATCGTCCGACGTCCCCCTCTCGGGGAGGACGTCGGTCTTTCCTCACGCGGTTGACCTCTCGGCGGGTGACGGACTAATCCCCGGTCACGTCACCCGCAAATGAAACCCTATACCAACATGTCTGACCAGCATGGTATAGTAGATCAAATTCCCTCCCATTGTGGAGGAGGCCCGAGCTCAACAGTGGGACGTATGTGGGCTGCGATGATGATGATGATTACAAAGGATTGCTTTATCTATACCAATAAATAAAATTGGAGTGTCTGTTTGTAATGTCAAAATAATAGGCTTTTTTCATGCTCACACGGTTATTTGCACGACACCTATGCCTAAAATAGCAATTAAAAAATTTTTGTCTGTCTGTCTGTCTGTTTGTTCCGGGTAATCTTCAAAAGGGCTGGACCGATTTCAAAAATTCCTTCACCAATGGAAAGCTATAATATCAGGGCGTAAACTAGGCTATATTTTATCCCGGTATTCCCACGGGAACGGGATCTACGCGGGTAAAACGACTATAACCTATAACCGAAGCGAAGCGAGGGCGGGTTGCTAGTCTTGAATAAAGAGTTTTTAATAAAGATTTACGTATATTTAGGTGATGTAAGTCCAGATATCCGAGCGATTAAAAGTTCACACGTGATAGTGACCACGCCGGAGAAGTGGGACGGCATTAGCCGTTCTTGGCAGACGCGGAACTACGTACGTGATGTAGCACTCATCGTGATTGATGAGATACATCTGCTAGGAGAGGATAGAGGACCTGTGCTTGAAGTTATTGTTTCAAGGTACTTTATACGTTCTCTTTTCTGTTTAAGTAATGCAGTCTTCTTCCTAGCCCATATAAATCTCACTGCTGTCGTACTTCTTCCAAATCTATACCAATAAATAAAATTGGAGTGTCTGTTTGTAATGTCAAAATAATAGACTTTTTTCATGCTCACACGGTTATTTCCACTATACACATGACTAAAAATCACTTTATTTATTTTTTTGTCTGTCTGTCTGTTTGTTCCGGGTAATCTTCAAAACGGCTGGACTGATTTCAAAGATTCTTTCACCAATGGAAAGCTATAATATCAGGGAGTATCCTAGGCTATATTTTATCGCGGTATTCCCACGGGAACGGGAACTACGCGGATAAAACGACTAAAACCGAAGCGAAGCGAGGGCGGGTTGCTAGTAAAGAATATTAACCTACTAGCGTGCTAACTCAGAGGATTGCTGTAAGATTTTATTTCAAATTTGCCCTCTTGCAGTATGAGGTTATCTGCGCATATCTCCTAATCATTCCGATACCCAAAGGAAAGAACTATTTTATTGTTACTCTTTTACCATGCTAAGAACAAGAATACATCACATACTTGATAGTGTATAGGCATCCCGTACTGATGGTAATGGCAAAGCATTTCAACTGTGTCTTAATCTGAAAAAGCACGTAATGGTATTGACGGTAGCCTCATGGAGGAACGTAACGATTAAAATAAAAAAACGAACTTCTTCGAACGATTAGTAGTATAAAAAAGACAATAAGGGCCTAAACTAAATAATGGGCTCGAGCCTTCTCCAAAATGGGAGGGAAATCGACCTACTAGTATATTGGTATAGGGTTTTCAAGATTTCCTTCTCTTGCAGTTACTTTATGCATAATACATCCCTTGTTCGTCTCTTACGACATCCATGGGGGCGGTGAGTTATTTCGCAAATAAAAACATGAATTTCGCATTTATTTTTTTAATGATAAAGAAATTTCGCAACAATTTCGCATTTATTTATTAATTATCTATACTAATAAAACAAAGTATATTTCTTAAGAGTTGTCCTGCGATCTGTTACGACGACATTGTACTTGCTAAAGAACCGTTCTGCGTCTACCCTGCGCTGCCAAAGAGTAGGCGCGAAAGAGACGTCGAGAGGCGAACTCATATGCGTGCGAGAGAGACGAACTCACATGCGTGCGCGGGAGGTTTCTATACTGCCGCCTGTGACGTGATCAGTGTCACTTTAGAGCGCCAAAACTGAACAATAACTAAATTATCTACAGTTATTGTGCATTTCGCGACAAATACTCAAAATTTCTAAATTCGCTCAAAATACCTATCGCTTTTATATAAAAATTTTTCCATAAATTCGCATCTATTTCGTAAATACGAAAATTCGGACGGAAAAATAATACAACACACGGAAAAATAATTTAATTTACAAGGCAATAAGACTCAAATTCTACCCTGATTCATAGCAATCATTTGAGGATCTCATTAAAAGTTTGCTTAGGCGTAAAAATCAAATTCACGATTCATATAAAATTCGATGCTTAAATCGTTACTATGGAGTGTTAAGTTTTCACGATGTCGCTCAAGGAAGTGAATTTGAGCATCGCCTTTACTATGAAACTGCCGACCCAATGTGTGGTAGTGGACCGCTGAAATAGCTGATACTTATTGGTTCTTAAGCAAATCAACAAAATAATTATTATTATTGTTATAGAACTAATTTTATTGAATCGCACACTTCCCGGCGACTCCGAATTATCGGCTTATCGACAGCACTTGCTAACGCCAAAGACCTCGCTAACTGGCTGAATATTGGAGAACTAGGATTGTATAATTTCAGGCCATCAGTACGTCCTGTGCCTTTGGAGGTATGTATTATTCGTTGTAATATATTTTCTTCAGTATTATAGTAAATTATATATACCAGGAACTAGAGCTGGACACACTTTATATTCTGAACGGCAAAATGTGGGACTTCGAGCCAGCATACTTGAAATTTTGATTAAGTGACCGTTTTAGTTTCCGTGTGGTGATGGGAGTAAGATTTCCGTGTGGTGACGGAGTAAGAATACAATTCACTACTCCCTATCTTGCCCGTGGATGTCGTATAAGACGACTATGGGATATAATGTGCACATAACATCTATGCAAGAGAAGGAAAACTCGAAATGAAACCCTATACCAACATGTCTGACCAGCATGGTATAGTAGATCAAATGCCCTCACATTGTGGAGGAGGCCCAAGCCCAACAGTGGGACGTATGTGGGCTGCGCTGATGTTGATGATGACCATTTTAGAGAGACCAGATAAGAAAGTTGCGTAAAAAACGGTCAAACTTATATTAAATTATCATGTTACCTAGGTGATTATTTCAAACATATACTTATTTAGTCAAACAAATCGTAAGGGTCTTACAAACCCTTAAACGCTGTTAGCATAATACTTTGTACATAATTAAATATGGATAAAACATTAATTAAGGTAATTTGGCAGCGTAGTGTTTATAAGAATAATGAAAAAAAAAAAACAAATTATTTTACGGAATATTAATCTTAGTATGTGGACAACAGTGCCACCTACCAGGTCCAACCATCCAAGACTGTAAAAACAAAATGATGGATCGTGCCGTTTAGGCAGAATAAAATATTCGTTATTTTCTAAATAACCTCAATATATTTGACTGCTTCCATATGCGTTGTAGGTTCATATTTCTGGTCACCCCGGACGCCATTACTGTCCTCGCATGATGACAATGAACAAGCCAACATTCCAAGCAATAAGGACACATTCACCGTGTGCGCCCACGTTGGTATTCGTATCCAGTAGACGACAAACTAGGTAAGTAATCTTGATAAATTTGGAATTCCTCCATTCCTCAGCCGAACCTTCACCGTTGAAGATAGGGAATTCCAATCAGTGCTATTCCATACTCGAGATCTCTGCTATAGTTTCATCATCACCATCTTCAGATATATCTCTCTACTGAAGAGATCTCATCTATAGTTTCATCATCATCTCATATATATCTCTCTACTGAAGAGGCCAACAGCTCCTTCACAATAAGAAGCGAAATTGACCTACTGGTACTGTTAGTCAGATGGGTTGCTACAGGGATTGTTCCTTGACAGTTGCACGTTTCCTTCTTTTACTTACGCGTTATCAGCGTTTACAGTCCTTCGTCCTCTTTTACGATTCCAACGGACAAAACATGGGGTGGTGAAGTGTATAATTACTCCTTCACCACAAGGAAATCGCTACAGTCTTTTGGTTTTTTAACTAAGCAGTTACTTGTCTTCTTTATCTAGGGTGTAGCACTAAGATTGAAACCAAAACTTTCTTGAAACATTATTATGACTATGTAATTGGATCGTAAACATACTTAAGTATGTCACTGGTAACTATAAAATTGGATCATAAATATGCCTAAATATAATAATATAATCTTCCAGATTGACAGCTTTAGATCTGATTGCGTACCTCGCAGCCGAAGACAACCCGAAACAATGGCTCCACATGCAAGAGTCGGAGATGGAACTAATTCTATCTAATATCAAAGAGTCCAATCTAAAGCTGACCCTCGCTTTCGGCATCGGCATACATCACGCTGGCTTACATGAGCGAGATAGAAATACTGTTGAGGAATTATTTATTAATCAGAAAATACAGGTTCGTTCTCGCTTCTCCTAGTATCTCGGTTTTCTAAATGAAATCAAAATAATATTTTTTATGTACAGAGTGTACATAAAAAGATTGTTCTGAACTTCTTTCCCTGAACTTAAAAAAAAAACCTGGAGGTATTTTAATTACAAGTAATTCATAAATTATTATATCGATACATCCTGTATGAATGGAAGGATAATTGACCTAGTATACCACGCTGATCAGGCGAATTATCAAAGTTTTATTTCGAATTTTCCTTCTCTTGCATACATTTTTTTAATCTATATCTATTTAGGGACTTTTATTACATAATATGTTAGCCCCAGCAATGACCTACGGCACTGAAACGTGGTCTCTAAATGTCGGCCTCATAAAAAAGCTCAAAATCGGTCAGCGTGCTATGGAGAGGGCTATGCTCGGTATTTCTCTACGTGATAAAAGCCGGAACACGGAAATCCGTAGAAGAACGGGTGTAACCGACATAGCCCGCAGAATTAGCACGTTGAAATAGCAATGGGCAGGCAACATCGCTCGTCGAACCGACGACCGTTGGGGAAGAAAGGTTCTTGAGCGGCGACCACGAATCGGACGACGCAGCGTAGGACGACCCCCCACTAGGTGGACTGACGACATTCTCAAAGTCGCAGGGAACCGTAGGATGCAAGTGGCGCAGGACCGTTCCGAGTGGCATTCTCGTGGGGAGGCCTATGTCCAGCAGTGGACGTCTGTAGGCTAATGGATGGATGTATAGATGTTAGCCCCATCGTACCTTTTTTTTTTTTTTTATTTATTTAAGGTCGCTGAAACATCTGGGTCATTAGCGACCCCTGATATATACATTATATCAACTTATAATAATTAATTAGTTTAAGGTATTCTATAGTTGCTTCTACGTTATATAAACAATCTTTTAGAGATTTGGGGAGATTAACCTGCAACCTTTCTGTATTGTACATTTGACATTCAACAAGTAAATGTTTGACCGATAGGTCACTGTCACATCTTGTACATTTCTTTTTATTGCCGTTAACAATTAGGTGAATGTGAGTTACATTGCAATGTCCTATTCTCAACCTATTCAGTACAATCTGGTCTCTCCTATTACTACAGGTAGTTTTATTTTTGTCAAAAACTGATTGCCTTATCTCATATAATTTACTACTATTATTTATTGCCCAAAAGTTGTTCCAGAGCCTTTTTACACTAAGTTTAAGATGTTTTTTTAGGTCTTGGACATTGGAAGTAATGTAATCATACTGTTCCCTCCTCGTAGCTTCTTTAGCTTCGGCGTCTGCTTTTTCATTCCCGAGAATGCCTTGATGGCTAGGTATCCAGAATAATTTTACAATGTAATTATCATTAGTTAGGTTAATTAAATCTTCTTTTATTGAATTTATTAAGGAATTATTGTTGAGCGTATTTGAGGTTGCCATGAGAGTTGACAATGAGTCAGAAAAAATAATATGTTGTTTTGTACTTGAATCATTCCTAATTATTTCTAAACATTTCAGGATACCTACAGCTTCACATGTAAAAATAGATGAATAATCCTGTAGTCTGAATTTATAACTATTTTTTTCTAATACAATGGCACCCAGTTTTGCCATCAAGAACAGACCCATCGGTATAATACTGTTTGAAGTCTGAATATTTCTCTATGATTTCATAAAAAAGGTTTTTATAAATATAATCAGGGGTAGTGTCACGGGGATTATTATAAGCTAGTTCCAATATAATTGGAAGTTCTATTTTATTCCATGGTGGGGTTTGGGAGTGCTTACGTTTAAAAACAGGGGGGAGTTTCAAATTAATTTCTTTTAGATATTTTTTTACTCTTAGTCTTAAGGGTAAAGAAAGAGTAGGCCTAAGTTGGTATTCTAAATCAGATGGTCCCGGGGATTTTAAGATAAATGAGTCATTATTATTAGCTATATGTTTGATAGCATATGTAAGGCACAGTTCTTTTCTCCTTAACATTAGAGGCATTTCGTCAGCTTCGACAAGAATACTATTTATTGGGCTAGTTCTGAAGGTTCCTAAACTTAGTCTTAAGCAGGTATTATGAATACTTTCCAAAAGTTTTAAAATGGTAGGAGAAGCTGAGTCATATATAACAGAACCGTAATCAATTTTTTGTAGAATTAGTGCTTTATAAGTGTTTTTAATGCATTTACTATCTGAACCCCAATTAGTGGATGACAAAATTTTAATGACATTCATTCTATTGTAACATTCAGACTTTAATTTCTTTATGTGTGTAACCCAGTTCATTTGGGATCAAAGTTCAGACCTAAGATTTTAAGTGTTTGTACTTCTCTAATTTTATGATTATTAATTGTTAGGCGAATTGATCCTTTATTTTTGTTATTAGATAATATCATAGTCTCAGATTTTGTTTCTGAAAATTTAAATCCTGAGGGAATTTAATTTTTATTGCAATTACTTCCAGATGACTATTAATATTGATTATTTCAGGGAATGTGTGGGACTTAACATAAGTGGCCACTCCACCACTAGCTATACTGCCATGTATGCGGTTTTTATAAAAGTGGTCGTAATTTTTTATCTTAGCACAATAATTATCTTTAAAGTTAGTTTCTTGTATACAAAAGCATAAAGGATTAATTTCATTTAGTAAAAGTTGTATATGTTCGAATCTAGCGTGAAATCCATTTACATTCCACTGAACAATTTTCATAATAATAGATTATAATTAAATTATGTGATTAAATATAAAGTAAGAAAAAGGGTGTATATATGTGTGTGTAATTTAGATGGTATTCCCTGTTTTTATCTCCTGCAGTTTTCTAGCAAATCTAGCACATCTATTTTTAAGGTTTTTATTCATCTTGGGGTGAAGGTGTAGGCACATGTCAATTAATGCATCAATATTTTCTGTGTAGTCGTTGATCACTTCTTGGATATTCTGTTTATTACGGGCTTTATCTAAGAGACTGATAAATTGATCCAATGCCAAGGGAAAGAAGTGCTGGGACTCATTTACTTCTATCTTGATATCATTCCAAACTTGTTCTTCTGATCTATTATCCATGGTTTTCGATTTCTTTTTGACGAATTTAATCTTAGACGGTTCTTCTTCAACGGTGTAGTTACTGTCGGTGTCTTCTGTATAATCACTTACTGGTGGGCTTTCATCCATGTTAAGATCAGTTTGGTTTTGGTCGAGTTTTGATTGAGCGGATGTGGAGCTTGAGAGTAATCGTTTAAGGCCCTTATTGCGTTCTAATTTATTGCGGGAAGAGATGATATTTTGAGCTTGTGGTTTTTCGAATTGAATTGTAGGGTAGTTTGAAATATCTTTACTTACTTGTGTTATATTTGATGACGGTGTAGAATTTTGTATTTTATTTTGTGGACAATATTTTGCAGAATGACCCATTCCATTGCATACAAAACATTTCATTGATTCGTTTGTAATATATATCCAGTAGTTAGTGTCATCTTAATTAATTTGCATCGATTCGGGTAATATTTTTTCATCCTCCGAAGACACGTATAGTTGGCGTCGAAAACTCATAATATGTGAAAAACCAGGGTCAGGGATTCCTACTTTCATGAATGTTATCGGTGATAAAATCTTCACATTCATCTCATTAAATTTTTCTTCGATCAAGTCGTTTGGAATAATGGGACATACATTGGATAAAACAATTCGTTTGTTTTTTGTGATTAATGGTCGAATTTCCAATAGGTGGTCTTTGACTTTGATCTTTTTCACTATATCGGTAAGTTCATCAGCTGTTTGTTTTGAATCCATGTAGACGCATATTCTTGAATTGGCTATGCGTGAAATGAAACGGATTGACGACGGTTTGGTGACTGTGGAGAGGGATAATAAGTAGTCTCGTATTACGAGTCCATCTATCGAATCTATAACTATAGCTTGATCTTTTCTTGGGTGTGTGGTTTTAGAGGTCACGTTGGCGTAACTTACATTGGGGGTAAGGTTTTCCATGATGGTATGCGGTGCTCCTGTGACCAGGAGCACCCTTTTGTTGACTATTTGGTAAAACTTCCTTCACAATAATTATTTATTAGATAAATCGCGGCGAATTTACGGGGTGCGACAACACGCGTGAACCGAACGGCGGCCGCTAGCTCAATGCCCATCGTACCTTGTTCAGTACCTTATTCTACGATGTTACAAGTTGATGCAGTTTTTAATATATGAACATCTTGTATAAATCTACAGTTGCATTTGATGTTTGATCTGATAAAATGTTGACAAACATTCCAACATCGTACAAATTTAAATCGTGCTTAAGTATCAAGGGCTCTCCCCAATTCCGATATTTTTAATAGATGTTATCTGCATATTGTAATCCCTAAGTCGTCTTTTACAACACCCACGGGCAAGAAAAGGGGTGGGAATTGTATTCTTACTCCATCACCACGCAGAAATCCTTTAACATACAGTATGTCTAACCATTTTAATGCTAAAGGTCCGTGAATAGTATTCATGAGCCTCTACCGTTAAAATGACCTATTTATTTCGCCCCATATGTTTTATTTCGAGTTTTCTTTTGCAGTGATATTATCTTCTTACTTATTTCAGTCGCATCTTAAAATATCCATGGAAAAAGACCGTTTAGTGACACATTATAAATTCTTACTCCTTTTACAACATGCAAAATTTTACCACCAATTATCATATCATCATATCGGCCTATATATGTACGTTCCACTGTTGGGCTCGAGCCTCCTCCACAATGGGAGGGAAATGACCTGCTATACTACTCTGATCAGTGTGTAGGGGTTAGGGATAGGGTTTTATTTCGAGTTTTCCTTCTCTTGCATAGATGCTATATTCGTATTGTATCTCTTAGTCGTCTTTTATGACACTCACGAGCAAGAGAGGGGATGGTGAATTGTATTCTTATTCCGACACTACACGAACTACCAATTACTAAACTACTATTACTAAACTAAATAATAAATTATATTTTAGGTATTAATTTGTACAGCCACTCTGGCTTGGGGTGTGAATTTTCCCGCTCACTTAGTAGTTATCAAGGGCACAGAATATTACGATGGAAAACAGAAAAGATATGTCGATATGCCTATAACTGATGTCTTGCAAATGATGGGAAGAGCTGGCAGACCACAGGTAAATGTATATTTTTTAACATAACAAAGTGTTATTAAATAACCCCTCTGCGTACGTCAGAATGAAATAAGTAATATTTTGTTCGACGCCAACCACTTTACACACATATATAGACCTACTTCTGGATTAGTAACGGACATATTATGTTCGTTAGGGCAAACATTATCGTTATAAAACGTGACTTATTAAGTCACGTTTTATAACAATAATGTTTGCCCTTGGGATAATAATTGAACAATTTACTTTTATTGAATCAAGGCTAAAACACTGAACAGATTTAGGTGAAAATTCACCTTGGGAAAGTTATTTTTACGGGGGCAGAAAATTGTTCATAATAAATTTAAAGTAATCCCGGCAAAAGCCTAAGTATTCGAATGCGGCCGATACTACTTGTCCATTGCAAAACGCCAGTGGCGCTAACGCTAGCCAGTGCTAGTGCTGCGAGCTAGTGAACAGCGGCTGTTTTAATCAGTTAATTGTATAAGAATTAAGTTCTATGAGTGATCGCCGATCTCGTAACTCTACATTTAACAATGGCCAAGGTATAAGTGCTTAATCTCCGCTCATGCATAACCTACTGCTGAGCTCGAGCCTCCTCCACTATCGAAGGAAAGTTGACCTACTACGACGCTAGTCAAACGGATTCGTATAGGGTATTATTTCGATTTTGCCTTCTCTTGCACAGGTGCTATACGCATATCATCAAATCTCTTAGTCGTCTTTTATGACACCCACGGACAAGCTATGGTGATTATTTGTATTATTACCCCTTCACCACATGGAAAATATGTGATTAAATTTTATACAATTAAAACATTACAGTCTTGTCTTACTTTCAAATGATTTTTGTGTGTATAGCCCCGTTAGCCGCAGTGGCTTTTACATCTTTGCCCTTACTAAGGGTAAGTAAGCGTCGAGAGCCTTCAACCTGCCAATTTTCAAATGAATTCCTTGAATTCTATTTATATATTTTGTATATTTCAGTACGACAACGAAGGAGTAGCTGTTGTTTTGGTTCACGATCAGAAGAAGAATTTCTATAAGAAGTTCCTTTATGAACCATTCCCAGTCGAGTCCAGCTTATTGGACGTGCTGCCTGATCATTTGAATGCTGAGATTGTGGCTGGTAACTCATATTCTACTATCATATTATTCTTTTAGTATCTCCATTTAGTATTCTTTCCGTGTAGTGTCGGAGTAAGAATTCAATTCACCACTCCTTCGATCTTGCCCGTGGATGTCGTAAGAGACGACTAAGGGATATAATATGCACATAAAATCTGGGCAAGTGTAGGAACTCGAAATGAAACCTTATAGCATTATGTCTGACCAGCATGCTATAGTAGGTCAAATTCTCTCCCATTGTGGAGGAGGCCCGAGCCCAACAGTGGGACGTACGTGGGCTGTGATGATGTATCTGACTTTCGTTTTTAGTCTATTTAAATTGCATAATAGATGATTATATTCATTCACGTGGTGATAGAATAAGATTACATTTCACCACTCTCTCTTTTACCCGTGGATGTCGTAAAAGAGGAATACAGGATCATAATTTGCAGATACCATCTATCTAAAAGAGGGAAAACTCGGCATATAACCCTATGCCAACACGTTTGACCAGCATGATATAATAGGTCAATTTTCGTCCCATTGCAGTCGAGAGCCACGTCCTATAGTGGCAGTGGTGGTGTGGGCTGAGATAAGACTATATTCAAGTGTCCCATAGTAATCTCACTATGCTGTGTGGTAGCGGCTTCAAATACTACCAACCCTTGCTTTGCTCGTGGGTGTCGTAAAAGACGACTAAGAGCCCTAGATTAACCCGGACCAACTCCATCTGGTACCATTTGGGTCAACGATTACATACCCAAGGAGGGTTGACGTCAGGCAGGCGGCCGGTCATAAAAGTCATTGCCGAAACTTTTTGCAATAATATTATACTTTTTGCAATAATAATAAGTAAATAAAATAAATGTCTGTAATAACGATTACTTGTTGGACGTGAGACACCTTAGTCCGCCCGTGACCATGAATGCTGCAAAGTATTCGAAACGTCGGGCAATCATAAATCAAATACAAACGCGATATAATCCGTAAAAGTAGTTTTATTTTTGCAATATGTCAAAACAGATGACATATTGCGTCGACCCCAAGTAATTGGGATAAGAGCAAGATAATGATGATAGTAATCTCACTATCATGTCTACTTGAAAGTCGGAACTGTTAAACTGACTTGGTTTTCGAAACGCATTATAAATTCTGACTTTTCTTTTGCGCTGGGCTACGGTCAGCGCACCCGCCGCCCGTCTCCGTACGAGGCGACAGAGGGGCGGCGCGTAGCCCCGTAACCCACCCATAGCACGTCGCTTTCATCGTTGGGCCGACCACTGGCGCCGAGTTCCTTGTCTTCAGTGGTCGACCCGACGGCATACCCCGAGGGAGTACCCTCTCCCCTCAACGTCCCTGTCCCGGGACGTCGATCGCCATCACGCCGTCAGCCTCTCTGCGGGTGACGGACTAATCCCCGATCCCATCACCCGCGGTCTCGGCTAGGGCAGAAATTCTGACATAGTCAGGATTCAGTTGTAACTATATCACCAATGTTTTCCACATTTTTATACACGACAGACAAACGACATTTTATGCAGGGGATGGAAAGTTGTTTATCAGCTTGTATATAAAAATCAAATACATACGCGATAAAATCCGTAAAAATGGTTTCATTTCAATGCTTTGATTTCAATCAGGTACGGTGAACACAAAACAAGAGATCCTAGACTACATGACCTGGACTTATTTCTTCCGGCGACTGCTCAAGAATCCTTCGTACTATAACCTAGAAAGCGTGGAACCACAAGATGTAAATTACTACCTATCGAATTTAGTACAATGTTCCATAGATGTTCTTGTTAAAGCCAATTGCGTGGAAATTGAAGAGGTAACTATCTTTCTGATATTGTATCTATGTTATGCTCTTTTCTTTTGACAGGCCTGTTCTTCGACCTGGTTTCATCACATACCGCACAGGCCGAATGCACACTCCTTGAATACGCAATCATTAACCACAGAGCATTAACTGGAAAAGTTAATGTTGTCAGTAATCTTGGCCTTTACCACATGACATATTTAAGAGAATTTTGTAACTTATACTACACTAGTTGTGCCATCCCATGGTATCGGGCATTTTTTCGATATATAAATAGTCCATGTGCTATTCCAGGCTATAATCTATCACTGTCCCAAATTTCATCCAGCTCTGTTCAGCAAGTCGGACATGATTTAGTGATAAACATCCATACATCCAAATCTACGTATATATAATGGTAGTTATATTAGAACTTTTAATATAACGTGACCCGTTTTTGGGATGACTATTGTCTGCGCCGTTGTCCCGGAACAGACATATTCTTGTTTTTTTTTCAAGTTTAAATCCATAGCTTTACCTATTCTTGCTACATTTTTTGGGGTCCCAGGTATTTTTTCGCTTTTCATTTCATATTTTCTCCCATTTCTACAAGTGTCTCGTTCTGTCACAAAAAGGAAACGGGACAACTCTTCAAACATCCAATCCTGACATAAAAATATGGTCATTTTATTTTAACAGGACCAGCGCACGGTCCACTACACTTGGATGGGTCGCATCGCCTCCTACTACTACCTATCTTACAAGACAATGGCCCACTTTAATCACAATTTGCACAGCAATATGAACAGTGACGATTTGTTGCGAGTGTTGGCTGACAGTGAGGAGTATGCTACACTACCTGTCAGACATAACGAGGATATACTCAATGGGTGAGTAATTTTATGAGGACACTTACAACATTGTACTACAAAAATAGAAGAAAAATACCTCACCATTTCAGCTTGTACAGGTGTCTCAGGTTATGGAACAATTGGTCAAATAGGAGTTAGGCAATGGTGGTAGGAACCCATGGAAAAAGTTGAATTCAGAAAATCGATTCATGAATGAATTAAAGACATGTAAAGTTTTCAATTTTGTCATCACGGCCTCTCTGCGGGTGACGGACTATTCCCCGATCCAGTAGCCCGCAGCTTCGGCTTGGGCGATACATCATCACACTTTTTTTTTAGGTGTGGGCCACGGTCAGGGCATCCCCCGCCCGGCTCCGTCCGGGGCAATGGAGGAGCGGCGCGAGGCTCCATGATCCATAGCCACGTCGCCTTCGTCGTTTGGCCGACCACCGGTGCAGAGTAACTTGTCTTCAGTGGTCGGCCCGACGGCATACCTCGATCGCAGGGTTCCCTCTTCTCTCGACGTTCCCCTTCGGGAACGTCGGTCGCCGTTGCGCGATCAGTCTCTCTGCGGGTGACGGACTAAATCCCCGGTCCAGTCACCCGCTGCCTTGGCTAGGGCGGCTTTAGGCGCAGATACTCGCGCCTGCGCCGCCAGTGTCGTCAGCGGCGGTTTGCGTCGTCGTGGATACATCATTACACTAGAAAATGATTGCTATTGATTTTTTTTTTCAGTGAACTATCGCAGCAATGTCGATTACCCGTGGACGCTTTAAGCCTCGACTCGTCAAATGTGAAAGCGTTTTTATTACTGCAGGCGCATATGACAAGAGTACCATTACCGAATACAGACTACCTCACCGATACCAAGTCTGTGCTCGACCAAACGATTAGGATTATTCAGGTAATGTGGTAATCTCAACATTTTTAATGCGTTTTGTTTTGGAGTAAATATATTTTTTTTTCAAATAGTAAAATTTATCCTTAGTGAAATGTTTCCGTGTGGTAACGAGGTCAGAATACAATTCATCACCCCCTTTTCTTGCCTGTGGGTGTCGTAAAAGACGACTGAGAGGTATAATACGCATATAACGGCTATGTAGGAGAGGGAAAACTTGAAATAAAATCCTATAGCAACCCTTTCAAACCTGCGTGGTATAGTACCTCCTATTATGGAGGATGCTTGAGCCCAGCAGTGGGAGGTATATGAGCCGAAATGAATAGTTTAACTGGTTCATCAATAGCAAATCCACGAATACTACCAAACTTTACATTGTTCGACATTGGGTCTTGTAAAAGACGACAAAGAATTTTGGTCGATCTGGGCCAACTCCATCTGATGCCGTCAGGTCATTTCATTCCCAAAGAGGTTTGACATCAAGCAGGCAGCCGGTTATTAAACTATTGCCAAAACTTTTGCAATTTGTACTACGAAAGGGTTTCTTTCATGCTCACACGGCTATTTGCACGACACCTATGCCTAAAATACTCGGCCGGTGCTGATGAAGTGGCTGGAGCGGCGGCACGGGGTGCTTTCCTTCCGACTGGTGCAGGTGTTGACGGGGCATGGATGCTTCGCCAAATATCTGCACACGGTCGTGAGGAGGGAGAGCACACCGTCCTGCCACCACTGCGATTGCGACGAGGACACGGCGCAGCACACACTCGAGGTGTGTGCCGCGTTTTTTTTTTTTTTTTTTTTTTTTATTGCCAACGGTGGCAAACGAGCAAGCAGCACACCTGATGGTAAGTGAAACTGCTGCACATGGACCATTGCAATACCAGGGGCACAGCCAGGCCGCTGCCTACCGTGAAGGAAATACTCTTCTTAAACCTCGTTTAAAGAAGGACATGTCATAGCGCTCGGGAAACACAGCAGCAGGTAGTTCATTCCAGAGCTTGCACGTACGTGGGAGAAATGATCGCTGGAAACGTACAGTTGAAGACCATAACGTTTCCAGGTGAAATGGATGAACCCTGCTGCGATGTCGAGTGGTACGTTGGTAGAATGGTGACGGTGGTACCAAGTCAAACAGTTCCTCGGAGCACTCCCCGTGAAAGAGTCGGTAGAGTACACAGAGTGACCCAAAGTCTCTCCGCTGCTCCAGCGACTCCAATCTGTCCGTAAGATTGGGATCCCCGACGATTCGAACAGCCCGTCTTTGCAGGGAGTCAAGTGGGTCTAGCTGATATTTGGGCGCACCTGCCCAGAGATGTGAGCAGTACTCCACATGAGGACGAACTTGTGCTTTGTATAGCACAAGACGCTGTCTCGGTGTGAAGTACCGCCTGGCTCTGTTCAGGACGCCCAACTTTTTGCTTGCCAATTTGGCTTTGTCCTCCAAATGACTCCCAAACTGGACTTTGCTCGATATTTTGACGCCGAGAATCCCAATACTCTCAGAAATTGGAAGAGTTACTCCTTGGAACTGAGGCGCCATGACAAATGGGTCCTTCTTTGCAGTGAACGCGCAAACTTGTGTCTTTGTGGGGTTGAACTGGACTAGGTTCCGTTCACCCCATTCCGAGGCCCGCCCCAGAGAGCGCTCGACTTCAGACACAAGTTGAACCCTTCTTTCCTGAATACTCCGAGGGATATTCCGTTGCTCAGTGTACCGCTCATCACCCGTACTGTCATCCGCATAGCAACGCATATTCTCGATAGAGAGCATGTCATTGATATGCAGGATAAACAACGTCGGGGAGAGCACCGAGCCTTGTGGTACACCAGCATTAATGGTTGTTGCGTATTTTATTTGGTGGACAAGAATGAAATAGCCAGTTGAAATTTACGTATATTTAGAATGTGATAATTACAATATTAACTTTCGCGTGCGAAACTGTATACAGTTCTGATGTATATATCTTTTTTTTTTTTTTTTTTTTTTTTTTTTTTTTTTTTTTTTTTTTTTTATGAAAAAAATGAAGGTGCGAACACTTCAATGCGAAATAGATCGCGAGCCGATGATGCCCGAGCGCCGCGATTGGTTCCGAAGTGTCGCGTCATATCGGTGCATCTTATGCGTGCTGCGCCATCTAGTAAAAGACGCGGTGTACGCTGCGACATACTCCCGGCCTTGGAAGCATGTAATGTCTTCCAATTCATTGTTCATTGATTGGCAGAGGGCAAATTTTTGAAAAGGCTCGACGAATTACACCGTTTGCTGTTTTGATGTCTGCAACTCTCGATATACCATCTTTGCCTGGGAATGTTTTGACAATGCGGCCAAGCAACCATTTCAAGGGGGGCAGGTTATCTTCTTTAATTAAAACAAGCGTGCCGACTACCAAACTGTCTGCGTGTTCCTTCCATTTCAATCTAACCTGCAGTTCGGATACATATTCCTTTGACCACCTGGACCAGAAGTGCAGCCGTATCTGCTCCAATCGTTGGTACCTCGTCAGAATTCGCATCGGCTTCTCATCCAAATCTTCGCATATAGGAGCTGTTAGAGGGCGGCCGATCAAGAAATGCGCCGGACTGAGTGGCAACAAGTCATCAGGATCTGTTGACATAGGACTGAGAGGACGGGAATTCAATACGGCTTCGATTTGTGTTAAAACCGTATTAAATTCCTCGTACGTTAAGTGTGCGTTGCCTATAACGCGCCGTAGATGGTGCTTGCAGGCTCTGATCCCCGATTCCCACAACCCTCCAAAATGGCTAGCGTAAGGTGGTATGAATTTAAATTCTATATTTTGAGAGGCTGCATAATCTTTAATACTCTCAGAACAATCTGTTAAAAACTTTGTAAAATTATTCATTAGTCCCACAAAATTTCTTCCATTATCCGAGAAGATGGTACTTGGTTTGCCACGACGCGATACAAAGCGTTTGAGTGCAAGTAGGTAAGCATCTGTAGACAGGTCACCGACCAGTTCAAGATGAACTGCACGAGTGACAAAACATATAAATAAACAAATGTATGATTTTATCGTTTTCGCTCCCCTCCCTTTACGGTTTAATACAAGGACGGGACCGGCATAGTCTACACCACATTTTTCAAAAGGAATGCCTGGCTGCAGTCGTTCAGGAGGTAAATCGCCCATGAGAGGTGTTATTGTTTTAGCACGCATACGCGCACAAATAATACAATTTTGAACGACCGATCGAGCTAAGTTTCTTCCGTTTAACGGCCACCACGTCTCCCGGAGAGAATATAAAAGTAATTGTGGTGCAGCGTGTAGTAATTGTTTATGTTGATATTTAAAAAGTAATAACGTAAAATGATGTTTGTACGATAATAATATTGGATGTTTCTTGTCAAAATTAAAGAGTAACGAATTAGAAATGCGACCACCGACTCTCATGATATTTTTATTGTCCATAAACAGATTAAGTTTCGTTAAATTATGTTTACTTAATTTATCGTTCCTTAACAATAGCTCGTATTCGTCGGCAAACGATTCCTTTTGCGAGATGCGCGCGAGTAATGACACGGCGTCGCTCAGCTCGCCGGCAGACAGCGCGCCGGTCCGTCTCGAATGCGGCGCCTTGTTGCGCGCGTTATGTATAAAGCGGAGCACATAGGCTGCGGCGCGCTGCATTCGAGCGAACTGAGAGAATCTATGAAACGGAAATAAGGAATTATTATATGTGTGATTCAATAATACAACCTTGCCAATGCCTGATTTTACTTCAGGTAAATCAATGGGATTCGAACCTGTATCGATGTAGGTGCAATCGTATTCGTAATTACAGAGAAATGACGGTCCGTGCCACCAAACAGATGACTCAGCGAGTGCGTCTATATGTAGTCCGCGTGAAACGATGTCGGCCGGGTTATCCCTACCTTTGACATGCCGCCACGGAAACTCCTTTGTTAATTCTTGGATTTCCGCAACTCGATTTTGTACGTATGTTTTTAGTAAATTAGGAGATGTGCGTAGCCAGCCTAGCACTATTGACGAATCAGTCCAAAAAACTACTTTATTATAATGCCCTTTCAGTGATTGCTTTATTTTTGAATACAGTCTTGCTCCGAGCAAAGCTCCACACAATTCCAACCTAGGTATAGTGGTGGGAGTCAAAGGTGCGACCTTACCTTTCGAACACAATAATCTTACCGCTACAGCTGACTCACTATCTATACTACGTATATAAGCGCATGCACCGTAAGCTACCTGCGACGCGTCGGTGAAGATATGTATTTCTTTGTGTACGACATTATCGCCTAGTACATAACGAGGGATCGTTATCTTACGGAGGTTCGGAAGATTGTTAATAAATTTAAACCATGTTTGGGCTATATCGTTAGGTACTCTTTCATCCCAATCTAATCGTAACATCCATAATCTTTGTAGTAAAACCTTTGCCAAAATTATGGTAGGACTTAGCAAACCTAATGGGTCAAAGATTTGTGACGTCACGGACAAAATTATGCGTTTGGTTGGCGGTTGATTAGTTATATCAATGTGTGTGTGAAAATGTAACTGATCAGATTTATTATACCAACCCAATCCGAGTGTTTTGCTGTGCACGTGTTCACCCAGATTAAATAGTTTTAAATAGCCCTTTGAACTTGAACTCTCGTGATTAAAATTAAAAACCCATTTACGTAACGGAAAGCATCCCGAATTTAATGTCTTTGTGATTTCTGCGCATACGAATAATAAATTGTCTAAACAGTTACTACTATAAATCAAATCGTCGACGTAGAAATTATTTTTTATAACGTCACACACTTCAGGAATTTTACTTTCTTGTGCTAATTGTTTCAAACACCGACAGCTCAAAAATGGCGCAGATGCGGTGCCATAAGTGACAGTGTTTAATTGATAAATCCCAATTTCATCTGACGGACTATCACGCCACAAGATTAGCTGCAAGTCCCGCTGGTCTGAGTCAACCAGCACTTGCCGATACATCTTTTCAATGTCAGCGCAGGCCACGTATTTATTTTCGCGAAATCTCATCAAAATTGCTATTAAATCTCCCTGTAATGGTTCGCCAATTAATTGTAAATCGTTAAGTGACGTTCCGGTAGATGTTACAGCGCTGGCGTCGAACACCACTCGCAATTTTGTAGTGGTACTGTGCTCACGGAACACACCATGGTGCGGCATAAAATAGTGTGGAGTGCCATGCGATTTTATGCGACTCATATGACCTAACTTAATATATTCATGTATAAATTCTTTATATAACTGTCGATATGCGGGATTACGTTCTAAACGTTTCTCTAACGCTAAATAACGTCTTTGCGCTTGTGAATACGACTCACCTAATTCGGTAGGTGACCTTTTGAACGGTATACGAACGCAGAACCTCCCATCGCCAACTCGCTTTGTTGTTTGTAAGAAATGTTCTTCGCATTGACGTTCGTCGTTACTGCGTGAGTCACCGACCGTGTGTAATTCTTCTAGCTCCCAGAACCTACGCACTTGTTTATCTATAGATTGCGTTTCTATAGTTGTGAAATTACAGGATATGCTATGCGACGGTCGTGTATTATTTTCATAAACAGAACCAGATACGATCCAGCCTAGTTTGGTGTTCTGAAGGTATGGGCCATTACGTAGACGTATCTTACCTTCGTCCAAAATGTCCCAAAATAGGTCAGCTCCTATCAACATGTCGACATGTTGACATTCGTGGAACGATGGATCCGCTAACTGAGTATGCGTGGGTATATTAAATTCATTTTTATTAATTGTAAACGTAGGTAGATCTAAAGATATTTGCGGCAATACTAAACATGAAATGCATTTGGAGAATGTATTATACATTGATTTTAATTGCACATTACACGATCGTGTAGTTTGTGTAACTATGTTACCAACGCCGTTTATTTGCAAAGTGGACTGTAATGAATTAAGTTGAAGTTCGTAACATAAAGATTGCGTTATAAAACTACGTTCGCTGCCGCTGTCTAATAAGGCGCGGCATTTTTTAAAGTTACCTTTTTTATTCGCTATCTCAACGATTGCAGTTGACAACAATACGGGATGTTTATACGAGTATGCAAATAAAGTATTTGTAATGTGCGAGTTTCCTATGCTTTCGCTTAGCTTATGGTTTACCGGTGGCGCAGTGGATACAAGTGACAGGGTCTGCATCTCCATGTCGCTTGTATCGTTATCATCACGGTGAATTAACGAGTTATGTTTTTTATTACATTTTCTACAAGTACCGTATCGACAATCGCTAAGTGCATGACCGAAATGCAGGCAATTTTCACATAATTGATTATCGTGTATGAATTTCAGTTTATCGTGCAAATTTAACGACAAAAATTGTGAACACGAATATAACGGGTGCTCTGCGTTACATTTTTGACATCTCTTTGTACGTGAATTTTTGTATGACGGCTTCGATTTATTAGCTACAACGTTACAGTGTACCTTTGAGTGCGTTTGCGTATTACGAAGATCACGTCTATTATCAGATGATTGTGACGAGCTAGGTTTTGAATGAGTTACTGATATGGTTTCTAACATATCGGCCTTATCTCTCAAGAATTTTATTAAATCTTCTAGTTTAATGTTGTAATCCGAACCGCAGGAGGATAATAATAAATTTTTTGTTTGTTCCCATTCGCGTTCGGTGGGTGCATCTAACTTAGAAACAACTAAATATATAATAAGAGTATCCCAATGTTCAGTGGGTTCGCCCATTATATTCAAAGCGCGAATATTTTTTAGAATTGTGTCGACAAGTTTTCGAAATATACCCGGTGATTCTTTATTTACACTAGGAATGCTAAAAAGTGATTTAACATGATTATGCACAAGAAGTTTATTATTATTGTAGCGGTTAGTTAATAACTCCCAAGCAATGGGATAGTTGCTAGCCGAAAATTCCACAGATTCGATAACTAATTCTGCACTGCCCTGCAAAGAAGATTTTAAATAATGAAATTTTTGTATATTTGAAATTTCATTGGAATTGTGAACTAAGGCTAAAAACGTATCACGATAGTCTAACCACGATTCGTATTTACCATTGAAGGTTGGGAGCGAAATGGTGGGTAATTTTACAGATCGGTGCGCATTGCTCACAGATATAGATTTTTCGTGGGGCTCATCTTCACTGATAATGCACTCAGCTTGCGCTAAAACACTGTAATAATCATTTTCAAACGTTTCACGAACCATCAGTTGCTGCTCCTCGGACTCTGGCGTTAAAGATTCAATCCTATTTTGAATTTCGTTAAAGTCTTTATACAAGTTTTTTGCACCCTGTAAACGTAACTTTAATTCTGCGCGTTTAATATGAGTTATCTCTAACGAATTTACTGAATTTATGTAATTTTTGAATATTGTTAATCTACACTTAATAGAACCTCTGCGTTTGTTTAAATCTTTAAGGGTAGCGCTGTCTCTAGCCAGCTCGTCTTTCGACATTTTGGAAGGTGTAGAAAGCAAGAGTACTTACCACTGCAATCACCAACGTAACGCGATATAATGCACGACACCCTCGTCCTAATCCAACCTCAGCGTAATTGTATAGCAGGCTGCTTCTTCCTGACCTGCGTTTATGTTTGTCAGCTAGTTCCTATCTTGCATCCGGCTCGAGGGTCCAAATTTATGTTGCGTATTTTATTTGGTGGACAAGAATGAAATAGCCAGTTGAAATTTACGTATATTTAGAATGTGATAATTACAATATTAACTTTCGCGTGCGAAACTGTATACAGTTCTGATGTATATATCTTTTTTTTTTTTTTTTTTTTTTTTTTTTTTTTATGAAAAAAATGAAGGTGCGAACACTTCAATGCGAAATAGATCGCGAGCCGATGATGCCCGAGCGCCGCGATTGGTTCCGAAGTGTCGCGTCATATCGGTGCATCTTATGCGTGCTGCGCCATCTAGTAAAAGACGCGGTGTACGCTGCGACAATGGTCATGGTATCGGAGCAGGAGCCATCTACGACGACTTTTATACTCCGACCATCCAAAAAGCTGGCAATCCAATTACAGAGTCCCTTGGGGATTCCGTATGATGGTAGCTTCGATAGAAGTGCCCTGTGCCAGACCCTATCGAACGCCTTTGCGATATCTAGGCTGAACGCCAGCGCCTCACCCTTGCCCTCCAAGGCCTCTGCCCAACGGTGTGTGAGGTACACAAGAAGATCACCAGCCGACCGACCATGACGAAAGCCGTATTGGCGATCACTGATAAGCTGGCGATCCTCAAGGTACTGCAGAAGCTGGCGGTTTATAACCTTCTCCATTATCTTGGAGAGCAAGGATGTTATCGCAATTGGCCTGTAATTCGATGGGTCAGACCGGTCTCCCTTTTTAGGGATCGGGTGGACATGGGCTACCTTCCACGAAGACGGAACCCTATTAGTAGCGTAGGAAAGTCGGTATAGGCGCGTGAGGTTGGGAGTCAATTCAGGGGCGCACGTCTTTAGTACCACTGCAGGGATGCCATCCGGTCCACTCGACTTATGGACGTCTAAAAGCCGCAGCTCCCGCCTAACCGCTCGCTGCGTGATGCGGATTTCGGGCAGTGAGCTTTCACACCGTGGGATGGTAGGTGGTGTGGCAGCTCCGGCATCCAAAGTCGAGTTACAGGCAAAGAATTGACCTAGAAGATCGGCCTTCTCCTTTGCGCTGTGGGCCAGACTACCATCGTGTTTCTGCAGTGGTGGGAGATTGGGCTGGCAGAAGTTGCCTTGTGCAGCCTTGGCGAGCGACCAGAATGCACGACTCCCAGCGGGATAGCTTTGCAATCGCTCGCCAATTCTGGCAACATGTTCCGCCTTGGCTCTGGCAATAGCCTTCTTACTAGATCTAGAAGCGGCGTTAAATTTCCGCTTCACCTCTTTGGCGTTCGGGTCCTGGCATTTTTTGGCCCTATTCCAGGCCCGATATGCGGACTGTTTCTGGCATGCAGCCGTCCTGCAGGTTTTGTTAAACCAGGGTCGGCTGCGGCCACCGACGGGTATTTTGGTGTTGGGGATGAATAATTCCATCCCCGTAATAACCGTTTCGGTAACGCAGTCCGCACAGACGCCAGGGTCCCCAGAGGCGAAGCAAAGCCGCTTCCATGGGTAGGATGCGTAAAACTCGCGCAGTCCATCCCAATCTGCTGACTTATATTGCCAGACTCTGCGAGTCCCAGTCGCCTTAGAACGACTAGGCCTTACAACAGGGGCACTGCTACGGACCAAGCAGTGGTCAGAAGATCCAAGAGGCGCTTCAACCACTACCTGATATCCGTGCTGGTGTGTAGTCAGCAGAAGATCCAGTAAAGAAGACTCATGGCTCTCAATATCTGGGATACGGGTGGGCTGTGTCACCAGTTGTGAGAGACCATAGGCCGAGACCATATTGAAGAGATGTCGACCCTGGAGGTCAGTGGTTCGGGACCCCAGCCACTCTTTATGATGAGCGTTGAAGTCTCCAAGAACCACCACCTCCGCTGATGGACACTGCTCCAATATTTCGTCAATCCCCCATTGGACGTTCTCAAATAATTGAATTGACCCCGGATCACTGCCATGGGACCTGTAGAGGCATGCGTAGATGCGGGTAAGCCCTCCATAGTCTACGCGTAGCCACAGGATTGACAAGTCACCATGTTCGAGGGCTCGAAGGCGGCGACGGCAGATATCACCTCGGATGAATACGCACACCCCGGCTTTACGACAGAAGGTATGCTCCAACTCGTAGCCGGGGTAATTTAGGTACGAAATGTCATCCGGAGCACCTATCTGCGTCTCCGTTAAAAAGAGTAAGGCAGGCCGCGCCGTCTCGAGGTGATGGTGGACGGCGTCGAGATTGCTATGTAAACCCCTGATATTGCAAAAATCCACATCAAATGTGGATAAGGGGACCGCCGTAGAAAATCGTCTCTTTTTAACATTCTTGGCCATGATTTTTAATTTAAGAAGAGGAGGAAGGGAGTGTGAATGTGTATAACGGAGTTTGGTGATACCAGAAAAAAAAGGCAGGGCATAGTGCATGGTCGAGGAGTGAGTGTTGTGAGGAGCTGACACGAAGCACGGAAGGGCCCCCGATGCCCCCCCGTGTGTAGCCGCCGAGGTCCACTCCGGTTTCCCACACCGGCACGACGACTACCCAACGGGATTTTCGCCGATTGGTGGGACAGCCTCCCAGGGAGGATGATCCTGGGTTCGGGTCCCCTGCTGACCGGCAGGTGGCCGGCGGTGACCATTCCCATCGGGTCTCCCTGTACACCATGCCAGCCCCTCACGCTCAATACCCCGACCAAGACCTCACCACCGCAGGTTTCAGGCCTCACCAAAACCCGCCACACACAAACACACCCAGAAAGTTGGGCTCCCGGCTCTCTCGCTCACCGAACGAAGTGCAGCAGCAAATTGCTACTACTCAAACGTCGATCTTCTGCGAGAGTGTGGTACTGCCCCGGACGGACCGGCCCGCGACTGCAGACAAAAGACTGTCTACAGTGTGGTCCTACCACCAATAAATACCACGACGCTCCTCCGCCCACCTCCGTGGGCGGAGGAGCGTCGTGAACTCGTCGCGATCATCGGTGGCGACCTGACGCTACCGACCATCGCTAGGGTGATGGTCGCCAGCGTCAGGAACTGGGACGCCGTTGCCGCCTTCTGCGAGGCTATCATCTCGCGGAAGGAGGCGGCGGACCATGTGCGGGAGGAAAGACTCCACGCGGACACGGTCCTCCGCCGGCGACTGGGGCGGTGCAGGCGCCAGTACCCGCGCCTGATGCCGCCCTTGTCCGGGCACCCGCAGAGAGGTTAGCCTCGTGACAACGATCGGCCATTAGGAGACGTCGAAGGGAGAGGGTACTCCCACGGGGTATTCCGTCGGGTCGACCACTGAAGCCAAGGAACTCTGCGCCGGTGGTCGACCCAACGACGAAGGCGACGTGCTATACGGGTGGGTTGCGGGTGTGCGAGCTTATGCCCCTCTGTCGCCCCGGACGGAGTGGTGCGAGGAGTGCGCCGACCGTACGACACCAAAAAAAAATGCCTAAATTCAGTTTTAAAATTTTTTGTCTGTATGTTTGTTTTAGGTAATCTTCAAAACGGCTGAACCGATTTTGATAATATTTTACTACCAGATAGCTGTATATATAAGAAGTGACTTAAGCTATATTTTATTCCGGTATTACCACGGGAACTATGCGCGTAGGGCGACTGAAAGCGAAGCGAGGGCGGGTTACTAGTATATAAATATAATCCGTTTGTAGCAAATAAATATTTTAATTATTATGACATTTTTATTTTTGAATGTATACGCAGGCAATGATCGACACATCAGCTGAGAACGGCTGGCTGTCCGTATGTCTGTCCTGTCAAATGTTAATGCAGTCCATCGTTCAAGCTCGTTGGCCATCGGACTCCCCTCTGACGACCTTACCACATATAGATTCACAGCATTTATACATATTCTCACGTATGACCAAAGAGACAAACAAACAGTGCACCATGTTGAATGGTATTAAAATAGTTTGTTTGAGGAACTATGAACTATTGGCTAGATATTTGAGAAGAGAATTTGATGAGAGTCAAATTGAACAAATATATAAGGTGAGTAGTTTTTCTTGTTACCTGTAGTACCCTCTGTCTCCAATCTATCACACCGTTACCATAAGGACCACGAGGTTGTGCCTAAAGGCTCCAAGGCTCTGAAAATTTGATGTATCCATTTATATTGTGCCTTTTTTGTAGCAGACTATGGTCTGATACACCTCGCCCAATCCGTCCGAAGCCGAAGGGCGCTGTGCGGCCCTATAACCTACAATATCCCCTCTCCATCGCCATTGGACTGACAACTGGCACTAGTAGCTTTCGGATATCACCCTCATCGACGTCCCACAATGTTTTTTGCCGGAACGTCGCCCTCACGCAGTCGCCTCCCTGTGGGTGATGGACTAATCCCCGGACCGTCCAACCGCGACTTCAGCTAAGGCGGCATCACGACAGATGACCCGTTCTGACCCGTTGCGCCGCTTCCTTCTGCGAGACGACTGCCTCGCAGGCGTCGGCCGCGTCCCAGTTCCTAACAATCGGCAGTGTCAGGTCGACACTGAATGCGACAATTTCACGGCGCTGCTCTGCCCCGACCACGCAGACCTCGAGCGTGTGTTGCGCTATGTCTTGGTGGCAACTACATTATACTTACAATTTTATTCCATTGAATGTAGATTACAAAAATCATACCTAATTTAAACCAATAGCGTATCATTGCACTTAGAAAATAATGCTTATATTGCAAGGGACGTTACAAACATACAATTAACGGATACAAATTACACTCGAACTCGGAACAAAAGCTTGTGAATCGCCCAATATAGTATCCTGTGTGGCAATCGAACCCGCATGCTTTGCTAAGCACGCGGGTTCGGTAAGTCGGTATCTTAACCGCTGCGCTATTTATGCATTGCATTCCATATAGTTGGCAAAAAAATTATACAGCCCTTTTTTTCTAAATTGTTGTACGACAACTGACAAACTGCGCCTGATGCCAGTCCCGGTCCGGTCACCCTAGGCTACGGGTAACCGGACCGGGGATTTTAGTCCGTCATCTGCGAAGAGGCGTACCTCGCCTCGACGTGCTGTAAGGTGGGTTACGGGCCGCGCACCGCCCCTCTGTCATCCCGGACGGAGCCGGGCGTCGGATGCCGTCGGGGACCGTAGCCCACCAAAAAAAAAATGTAGTGTGCGACAGAGACAATGCTCTACGAAGCCGAAATTAAATGATTGCCTCATTCTTACAATCGATGTGCAATACTTATTGGCGAGGTATTGTACATGGGTTATTGATATAGAGAATATTATATTTATTATCTATGTGTGATTCATAGACAATATGCGATATGCCAACGCTGGATGTAAAACTGCACGTACGTGGTCTATGGTTCGATAATGATGGTGAACAAGATAAACTGGTTCGCCAACCATCTTCTAAAGATCTTTGGATGCCCTTGCATGCTGATCAGGTATGTTATTTCCATTTCTATGCACCTGAGGTTCTCTATTGGACGTAGGCCTCCCCAAGGGAGTATGACCGCGGTTGATGCTAAGACTGGCGAATTAGCTAGTCTTTAAGTTGTCCAAAAGAGTACCTACTACTACCAATTCGCCTGATGATCTTTTAGATGGTTTTTAGTTCATGAATAGTAAAGAGATATATTAATCAATATAGTGGCTGTTTGGTGGCGGCTACGAATACTGCCAACTGTGACATTGCTCGTGGATGTCTTAAAAGACAACTAAGACGTCGACATTGACCTAGGCCAATTTTATCTGATGCCGTTTGGTCAACTATTACATTCCGAAGCTGGTTTGACGTCATGCAGGCTGCCGGTCATATAACTATTACCAAAACTTTTCCAATATATAATGTACTATGAAAGAAGAGTAACTATTCAATCGGCCCCAAGTAAATGGGATACATCCACGATAGGAAGATGACGATTTTAATATTTTGTATTGCATTCATTTGAAAAAAAAAATATTTATTTGGTAAAATTAATCAAAGTACAAGAACCCACAAAAATGTTTCAGGGCCCATAATTATTTAATATTTATCTTAATGAACCAAAGTCGCCGCCGTACTCTATACTTAAGTAGCTTAGATCTCTTAAAAATATTAACGCTTTTTTTTCAAACGATAGTGATTAGAAAAAAAGGCTTGTATATATAATACATATATATTATAGTAGATATAAGCCAAGAATTCGAACATTTGTAATGTGGTATTGTAAAAATAAATATACAGCTCAAATTGCAAATGCTGCCTAAATCCTACGAGATTGTTCAAAATAATGTACTTAAAAATGAGCCAGGCTCGGCTTAACTTAAACCTATAGGCAACCTCATCCACTGATTTTGCAGTTTGTGTTCAAGACGCGCTGCTATTGGGCTCAGTATGCTCCTGTTATTACTCCGCAGCCGATGTAGCTATAGGGAGAAAGCCTTTTTACACATGGTAGCCTAGAAGCCGTTAGCGCTTTTGCAAACATACCCCTAAGCACTATCGCCATGGAAGTCAACACCCTGAAAGCGTGAACGTTATCTAAAAACCTGATATTTATATATTTAAAAATCAGCTACTAATGACTCTATTTTCTCCTCCAGGAATACACATTACTGCTAGATGTAAATAGACGAGGTGGAAACCCACATAACGTGATCTGTCCCCGTTTCCCTCGCGGTAAGAACGAAGGCTGGTTCGTAACACTCGGAAACGTTGACAGTGGGGACTTACTCGCTTTGAAGCGTATACCACCGAAAGGAACATCACAAATAACATTTTATACACCGTCTAATAAAGGTGAGTAACTTTTTTACTTTATGGGTAATATTGTTTCAGTATCAACGATGCGACCTCCCAGAACATAGGTTCATCATCTCAGCCATACACGTCCCACTATTGGGCTCGGGCCGCCACCACTATAGAAGGAAAAATTATTCCACGCTGGTCAGACGTGTTAGTATAGGATTTTAGTTTGAGTTTCCCTTCTCTTGCATGAGTATTATATGCATATTATATCTCTTAGTCGTCGAGAGAAAAGAAGTTTACTCCACAATTGCCTGCTATGGTACAACTCACACACTCGTAAAGTTAACATACCCATACTATGTGACCATTTTATGTATTTGCTCTTCAAAAAGACTACCCTTGAAAAAAATTGTCATAATGAGATCTAAAACTAATTTCTCTATCAAGAATCACACCTAAATCACGATATTCATTGTCCCTTTTCAAGTTAGAATTTATTCATTTATAAACATACTAGCTGACCCAACAGACGTTGTCCTGGTCAAATAAAAGCGCCACCTACCGGGTCCAATTGTAAATCTAAACCATTCCGAATCCCCTTAGAAACGTGTGATGACGGAGTAAGAACACAATTCACCACTCCCTGTCTTGCCCGTGGATATCGTGAAAGACGACTGATGGATATATAATATGCAAGTAACATCAATTGCAAGAGAAGGAAAACTCGACATATAACCCTATGCCAACACGTCTGACCAGCGTAGTAAATCAATTTCCCTCCCGTTATGGAGGAGGCTCGTGGCCAACATGCCTTATGTGGACTGAGATGATGATGATGTATCATTTAAAACACATTTTTATTTTTTTTTTCTGAAATTAATAATACAACATTTATTAACATTAATAGTTAGACCATTTTTAGTAAAGTAACCAACTAGTTTTTCTAAATCATTTTGGGGAAGGGAGCAGTCACTATGACTAATATTATCCTCCGAACTGTCGCTCTGGCGGCTGGCACGTGAGGGGCAGTAAATAGCAGCTCTTGAAATGAAGCTAGGTGATCCGGGGATCATTTACTTAGATTCGCCAATATTTGTTCTATTTAAAATTATATTGAATCGTAATGATGCAAAAATAAATGACGTTTAGTGTAAAAAATTATGCGTGAATTCGTACAATACAATATAGCGATTTTCCGATGTGATGACGGAATAAGAATACAATTCGCCATTCCCTATCTTGCCCGTGGATATCGTAAAAGACGACTAAGGGATATAATACGCATAACATCAATGCAGGAGAAGAAAATCTCGAAACAAAACCCTGTAGCAACCTGTCTGACCAGCCTGGTATAGTAAGGCCAATTTCCCTCCTATTGTCAAGGAGGTTCGAGCCCAACAGTAGGACGTATATGAGCTGAAAATATGATGATGATGACGAATCTAGCGATACTTCCTAGTTAATTTTGTATTTAAATATTTTGTTTTAATTAGATACAACTTTTCGTATAAGTTGTATCTAATTAAAACAAAATATTATACTAAGAAACAACGAATTGAACGAACTTGTTTTAACAATAAATATTATTTCACAGGACGTGTTATATATACGGTGTATATATTGAGTGATAGTTATATGGGTCTCGATCAACAGTATGACCTCCAACTCGAGATTATGGACCCGTTACCACGAGAAAATGTCAGCAAAGTTTATGATGACATTGATAAAACTATTTACGAATAATTGAAACATATGTAACAAAAGGCATGTGGCTCTGAAATTAATTTAATTAAAAGTTGATTACAATGAGTGTACCCTTAGAATAATAACGTATAGAAGGATAGTGTCGGTACTTAAGCGATCAAAAACATGAAGCCAAAAATACTACATGCGTGGAGGCGATTACACACGTACGCACGCACACCACTATACAAATTATGAAATCAAATTTTGTTTTTATTAACATAAATCATCGAAATACTTTTAAAAGTAATATTAATACACTTTTTATGTTTTTCAAATGTCCATTTGAATGCACAAACCGTCATAATTACCTATTTATTTTTTTAAAGTTGCGTACGTGCGTGCGATACAGTGACCTTGTACACTACGGAACGGTCCGGCGTAAGCTCCATTAGGCTCCAATTTAAATCGCCTGCGCGAGGAGCGCAGCCTCGATGAGGAGATCCGCCGCCGGCGAATGGGGCGGCGCAGGCGCGACTACCTGCGCCTCATGCCGCCCTAGCCGAGGCCGCGGGTGACGTGACCGGGGATTAGTCCGTCACCTGCCGAGAGGCCGACCGCGTGAGGAAAGACCGACGTCCTCCCCGAGGGGGGGGACGTCGGTCGATAGGAGGGTACCCCAAGTAGGGGGTATTCCGTCGGGCCGACCACTGATGACAAGTTAACTCTGTGCCGGTGGTCGGCCCAACGACGAAGGCGACGTGGTTTTCGGGTGGGTTGCGTGCTTAAGCCCCTCTGTCGCCCCGGACGGAGTGGTGCGGAGGCGCGCCGACCGCAGCCCACCCACAAAAAAAAAAAGGCTCCAAATTAAATGCTTCATTTTTTTGTGAGCGGACTTACCTTCTATACGTTATTATTCTAAGGAGTGTACCACTGTTTTCGCCAATAACACTTCAATTTCAGATATCACTTAAAGCGATTTAAGCGTCAACGTTACATTTTGAATCGCTTAACAACAGTCAATCATTGATATCCTTTAATTGACCTAGGTGTATTATATTATCCTATATTGACATATAGATTATTGTCACCTAAAATATAGGTGTCATCTGTGAGAAAGGCCATTAGTATGTTAAATACCGATCCAGTGTCTCAGAGGTAACATAGGAAAATTTGTCATTTTTGTCTTTTATTATTAAGCAGGGTTGGTAACACAGACCTATGATGTACATCAACCTCTAGAGCAAGGATTCCCAAAGTGTGTTCCACGGAACCTAGGAGTCCCGTAGAATAACCATTAGGGTTCCGCCAAAATTATAGTTTTTTTTTTTAATTTCAGTAATTTAGCTATGACATAATACCACGATTACAAATACTATTTTGAAATAACGCAAAATTAGTGATGATAAGAACTCATTACTATTATGTAAGTAGATAATTAGCAAGAATTCAGTCCAGATTATGGCACAGCAACGCACGTAGCCAGAGGCAATACGGGGCGGTCTTTATCCCCCGTTCAGATTTATTATCATTTGAAATGGGGTTCCATAAAAGAAAAGGTATTCAGTTGATGTTCCGTTATCTTGAAAGTTTAGGAATCCCTGCTCTAGAGATTGAGAAGTTAAACTTTCTTGTTTAATTTATTACTTTCTTAGAAGTCTATGGAGTTGTCCCAATTAGTTGAGGTGAAAGTCATATGATCGATCTTCCATCTTACATATTGCAATATTTTGGCAATAGTTTTATGACTGGTTGGCTGCCTAATGTCAACCCTTTTTGGGAATGTAATTGTTGACCAGAAGTCATCAGTTGGAGTTTGCCCAAGTCGATGTAAACTCAGCGTCGGTTTTTGATGTGAAACATCTATGAGGACGAACCTGATCGTTGTCGTGGCGTTAACGCCACGCTTGGATATGTACATTTGTGTAACGAAACCATAACTTGTTTTAGAATTTTTTACAACGTTATCTAGTGAACTCAAAATAAATTATTAACCTAAACACATACCTATAATGTATACTAATAAAAATAAATGTTTATTGAATAAAAATGATCATTTTCTGGAAAAAAAACCTAATATTTTATTAATACTTTATTAGTTCCTGTCGTAATCTGTTCATTTATGCATACTTTTACAAAATAATTTCGATGTTTCACATCTGCGAGACGTCCTAAACGACGGCTCCCTTTTTTATGACAGCCGCGTGCCAGATATGGGTTGTTAGTATTAGGCCATTTAGTTTAAGTAACTGATTAAATTATTATAATGAATTGCCAATGGGGGTATATAAATATTGTGATTTTTAATTGTATTTATATATTTAATAAAAGTAGGCCTGAAAGGCAAAAACTAAAATATACTTTTATTTCTTTTTTCCTCTATGATATGCAGAAATAGTAAATGTGCACAAATCAAGCTCGGCGATTATAGTATGTATTATATAGCCAAGAAAAGGCCTGTTACACAGTGGACGTCGATGATCTAATCTAATGAATGGATGGATGGATAAATACCATCCGGTATTCGCCACAAAGCAGTCGCATGGTTATGTGGCCTGATGCTTGTCTGCCGTCGCAGTGAGACCAGCCAACCAAAAAATAAATAAGAGCTTTTAAACTCGCAGCCCATGCAATAAAACAAAATATCGTTCTTCGCTTTTTATTTACATCAGTTCAACAATTATAAACGAAAATATACATTAAATTGCAACCATTAAAATGAAGTGACAACTTTAATCAAATGCAAATTGCAGAATGTTTATATTTTATAATTTGTGTTGGCAAGCGTTTGCGCGTAATTAATGAGCCTTAATTATAATTAGATTTATATAACAACCAGGCCAATAAGTTATATAATCTAATGTGATAACTTATCTTATTAGACACAGTAATTAAATGTGAATCTTCTACCTAAAGATTATCTTCCATATTAGTAGGACATGAGTGAATTTATATATACAATATTTCGTCTATTTATAGGCCTACTTGCAAATTTTATATTTTACAATACAGAGTGTTACACTGTGCAATGAATATCTAGATTTATATATCTTCGCCTTCCCATGTAGCAGCATAATGACAAAGGTCTCTACAATAAGAGGGAAGTTAAGCTTAAACTATGGCTGACTACTCTCCATATGTATTGCCTTAATAGTATTTAATTTATAGTTTTTTTCTCTCTCCTGCATCAGTTATCTGCTTACATCTCATACTAGAGTCTTATACCATAAATACAGGATCATACGGCTTTTTTAGTTTCATACGACAAACATGGAAAAAAAGGGGGGTTGAAACATTAAATGCTTAAATGATCAATTTCATATCACAAAAAAATCATAACTAAATTTAACAAACTTATAAATATGCTACACCAATTTAAATAAAGAAAAGTTGACTAATAGAATGAAGTCTGTAATTAAGAAAATTTGGGTAATAGTCTAAAATTATTAACCCTTATTTTATTGAATCATGTTTTTTATTGTTGATGTGGCATTGTATATACTGACAAAAAAGTATTTGATGATATAGATATATCTTAAAAATAATGAGTGACCCAGGAATGTAAACAGATAACAGATGCAAGAGATGAGAACAAGCAATAAAATCTTTTAGCAATTCATTTGGCCAGTGGGTTAATATAAGAACAGTTAAGAGGCTTCTAAATAGTAGCCTATTGTTATCAATAAGAAACATTTTAACATTACAGAGGAATTACTATATTATTTATACTACAGAAGATGACATGTTACAAGTAATCACAGAAGCTCTTGTAAATATATTAGCTAGAAATTGTAACATATTACAATGTATAACAAACAATTATTTAATAACTAACAATAAGCTTATAGAGTAGGAGCTAACATCAAATTCCATTACAATTTTACAACTTCCAATTCAATTCCTAATTTATGACAACAAAAGTTCAGTCCTAAGTACAAGATTCAATTTCTTCATAGGTAATATTTTATACAAAAATATTTTTATACATTTGAAATGCTTCTCTTAATTATTAAAATTTACAATTTTTATACCCCATTTTAAATGACACTAACCAAATAATACACAAATCTTTTTGAGCCTTTAGAAAATTCTCTTATTTATTTGAACACAGATCAATGACTGTTGGAAAAGAAAGGTTTTTAAATAAAAACCACATTTTAAGTTAGCATAGGACACATAGGTATAGACCAAAAGGTAGACTCATAAGATTGTGCAAATCACAGGCAAATATTGGAATCACACAGCATAGGACTGTTTGATCTGATAGGAATCTTGTGTTTTAGACTATGTCCAACTGCAAGAATTGAGGGGCTAACAAATTGATAGACAAGTACATGCCCTTATCACATTACTTTTAGATATATTAAAGTGAATTAACTGGGCATTGACTTTAAACTAGCTAGGAAACAGCTTATTTCAATTTCATTTAATATTTACTTGTTCATCATTTGAATGTATTCATGCAACAGACTTAGATATACCTAGAAAGTAATTTTAATAGCAACTTAATTACAATATTACAATATTATATATTATATATATATATACAATATTACAATATTTGCGATAAATGCAGAATTAATTATACAAAACTTATCTTTTTTAGTTTTGGTTACTGTCATTTAGAATAGTGTGGTTTTAAGCTTATACAGATACTTTTTTATATAAACCTATTGTAATATTTAGCAATTTAATGCAGATACTTGAAATTTTAACCATATTATTCACTAATAGCCACATCTTTACTATACTAATGGACTATATCTTTGGTTATAACACTCAAACAATATCAAATACTGTAGGAGTGCTAGCATTGTGTTATTTACTCTTTCTATTCTCATACTCTATAGCTCTAGCCTCAGATACAATTTGCCTCTCTCTAGTCAATATCCCATCTAATTGTTCAGTAAATGCTTCAAAAGAAAACTTTGATTCAAATCTTTTGAATCCTGCTTCACCAAGCTTTTCACCTAGTTCCGGATTCATCATCAATTTACTCATGGCTTTGGAGAATGACTTACTAGTTGGCTCGCACAAGAAGCCTGTAACATCATTCACAACAGTCTCAGTGGGGCCACCGCTGTTCACGGCAATCACTGGCTTTTTAAAGTACATTGCTTCCAAAGGTACAATGCCAAAATGCTCATTAGATGGAGTATACACCAAGGCTTTACAATTAAACAATAAAGATACTTTCTCATCATCTTTAGGTGACTTCATAAATGTGACTTTATCCTCAATATCCAACTCTGCAGCTAAATCTGTAAGCTCTATATAGTGTTCCATATTTTCTAAATTAATTGGGTCAAATCCACCTGCCATTATTAAATGCACTCTATTCCAATCAGTTTCATTCAAATTGTGTTTTAAATGTTCCAAAGATCTTAGTGCTAGCTGTAAATTCTTTTTTCTTTCATACCTATTTATAGATAAGAAGACATATTTGTCACTTCCAACTGGAACTGTTTCTTTTAAAGCTTTGGGTACTGTCATTTTAAAGTAATCAGTATGGATTGAAGGATAACATATGTCGGGTAAATCTTTGATCTTCTGAAATGCATCTTGATACACTCTTGCTGTGTATTTACTATTAACTAACACCTTATCTGCTTGAGCAGTTGTTAGCTCCTCTAGCCAATTCAAAGGTGCTCTATATATCTTTTTGAGTATACCTCCTTCAGATGATAGAAGTTTGTCAGGATGATGGCAGTAAAATACGACTCGAAAGGGACCTCTAGATAATTTTAAAAATGGTACACAAAGAGAAATTAGATCACAAAATATAAGTGTGGGCTCTTCTACTGGTATGACGTACCATGCCATGTAAACAGCTGCATAGACCATACGTATATATGCACAAGCGGCTTTAAATCTACCGAATATAGAACGTGGTATCCAATCTCCTACAACTGTTACAGGAAAAGTACCGTCTCTCGTTTCAGAGAAACAGTGAGAAGGATCATGATGGTTCGTGTAGAAAGCCACCTCATGCCCTTTATTCTTGAAAGCCAATGCGGCATCCACAACCAGACGTTCAGCGCCACCGATGCCCAAGTCTGGGTGAAGAAATATTATTTTAACCATGTCTGCACTTGAACCATTAAAATATTTATTACCATTTGATTCAAATAGCACAGATATTGCGAAACAGTTTATCACTCTTCACTAAATATTTACCCACGTATTTTTTTTATGGCGCAGAATTTCGCCAAATACTCTGCTCATCGGGGTTGCCAACTTTAATTTTAAAAGTAATTTAGCACTGTGTCGCTCACGATTGATCGAATCCTTTTGATTCGATCATAACTTGCACGCGAACGCTCGGGTCTTCAATCTCAAAAAGATTCGATCATACCCGCAACCCACGCTACCGCCGCACAGTGAGCTGAAAATCGGAGTTTTTGGCGGGAATCTAAAGTGTCATGTGGTGTTCTTGTATTATATTCAATATCTTAGTGTTTTAACGTGTTATATTAAATAATTTTGATGGCATTTTATGTAATATATAGTGGCAAAACTGCTGAGGTGTAGTAAATATGATAGAAAATTGCTATACATATTTTTTTTTTTTTTATGGGTGGGCTATGGTAAGCGCACGCGCGGTCCAGTCCGTCCGGGGTGATGAAAAGACAGCGCGCGGGCCCATAACCCACCCGTACCCACGTCACCTCGTTGTTGGGCCGACCACCGGAGCAGATGTGACCTGTCGTCAGTGGTCGGCCCGACGGAATACCCTTTCAGGTACCCTCAGCTCTCGACATCCTGGGACGTCGGTCGCCATCGCGCGGTTAGCCACACTGACGGTGACGGACAATTCCCCGGTCCGATCACCCGCGGCCTCGGTTAGGGCGGCATTAGGCGCAGATACTCGCGCCTGCGCCACCCGAGTCGCCGGCGGCGGAACGTGTCGCCGAATAGGATCTCTACTCGCACACGATCCGCCGCCTCCTTCCGTGAGATAACGGCCTCACAGAAGGCGGCGACCGCGTCCCAGTTTCTGACGCTGACGAGCATCTCCCTGGCGATGGTCGGCAGCGCCAGGTCGGCACCGATAATCGCGACGAGTTCACGGCGCTCCCCCTCCCATGCAGCACACTCCTCGAGCGTGTGCTGCGCCGTGTCCTCGTCGCAACTGCAGTGGTGGCAGGACGGTGTGCTCCTGACAATCTTGTGCAGGTACTAGAAAAACTAGAAAGCACCTCGTGCGTCCGCTCCAACCACTCCATCAGCACCGGCCGGAAGGCCTCGACGGTCCTGACACCGTACCGAGGACTCTCCAGCCAGACTGCCCAACGGGCAATGACTCCACGGCGGGCGTCGACCCGCCGGGCGGTGATCTCCTGCAGGAAGACCATACCGCCGCGGGCGCGCGTCTCCGACACCCGCCGATAAATGTCGGCGAGCATCTCCGCCTCCAGGTCCCACGGGAGAGTTCCGGCCAAGAGGCACGCTGCCTCCGTCGACATGGTGCGGTAACCGCGTATGGCTCTGACCGCCATTACCCTCTGTGGTCGCCTCAAAAGGGCCCTCAGCCAGACGGTCAGGGACCCCGCCCACACCGGTGCGCCGTATAGAGCCATCGACCGGATCACCCCTGCGTACAGGTGTCGGCACGTAGCGCTGGGTCCGCCCACATTCGGCATCAGCTGCGAAAGGGCTATACATACCTTTTTGTTATACAAATTGCTATACACACCTTTTTGTTTCCACCAAAATTCTCAGAAGAATGGCCCTTAACAGTGGCCATTACACTGTTGAGGGCGACACTTTGACTTACTGACAGACCATTACTGACATGAAGAAACTGAGAACTTGAAAAGATAATTATAACTCGACACTGGCAAAAATGGCTCGTATTTGTAGCTGATTGCCAAGACAGAAAAGAAGAAGAGCTGAAAATCGCGTTTCATAGACATAGAAACTTAAGTTATTACATATGACTTTTTTGTGTGGAAATGGGTTCTCCTGATCATTACTACATTATAAAATATCATATGAGATAATTTGGTCAACAATTGAAGTAGTTATGATTTTTTTTAGAAAAAATGTATGGGCGAACATGAAAAATGAGGATATCTCTGAAATCGCAAGGTTGACCGTTATATCCTCGCAGTCGTAAATAGTAATAATTATTTATGTTTTTTTTAACGTACTTCGTATTACAGCATCGCTTGCGATATTTTTTTTAAAAATCGTCGAAGTTTTAAATTTTTATTTTCGTTGATAACTACTTTTACTTGTACATTTATTTAATAATGTTTAAATTGTTCAAATACGCATGTATCTAGCTTACATAGAAGTGTAAGAAATCACGTTAGTCCGTTGTTTTATTTATCTTTTATGTCCTTTGAACGTATGTTAGTAATCTCTAATTCTTAGGTTCTATACTATTACTTAATGACTTCGCAGTAGCTAATCATTTCAAATATCATTAAGAACCTTCATTATACTTACGGCATTGCTTAGTAAAACATAAAAGCGTCTATTGTTGTAATTAGTTGGATTGTATGATAAAAACAGTTATAATATTACGCATTTTATTAAAAAATGGCTAAAAATATAAATTATAATGTTATCATAAAAATAGTTTTAAATATAGTATTTATTTTTATTTAATCAAATAAACTAAAACTACATTACCAAAAACTTAATAAAAAGAAAAAATATATACATTTTATAAATAAAAAAATGCCTCACTAGACACAAATAAATGTTACATGCATAGAGTAAGTATACGATATCTAATATATTATATTTATTTAAATTAACATGCTATTTAGATATAAATAAATCTTAACCTAAAGTGACAAAACTAAACTGCAATAATTAAGTGAACTAAATAAAAAAAAAATCTAATATTCTTCTCACCATCCGAATCCACTTCAGAATCGGACTCTATGTTTTCCATTACACCCAAAAACTCTATCATGTCATATGTTTCTTATAAGCGTCCAGCTTTGGTCTTATTGTTGTAATATGGGGATCAGATGAGAGGATAAGCATATTGAGAATATCCTCATTAGAGGTTTGCCTACTTGTTTTCCTAGAATGGTGTTCTCTAAACCTTCTGAAGTCTTTGTTGCGTGCCTCTGAAGCTTCTTCTGAAAGACTACCAATTGGTACAATAGCATTTTCTGCGATTATGTCACCTCCATGGATTAACAACTTGTAGACTGTCGACGACATGTAATACCAATTATATAGTTCTACATATTTCTCAGCTGTTATTTTGGCATATTCTTTAAATTTTGGTACATCTATAATCTCACCAGAAGTGATTGCCTGCAGAATCACAGCAAACCTGCAAACTAGGTTTTCGTTTAGTCCAGTGATTGCAGTAGTTTTATCAGGAAACTCAAAAAACCTTCTCGCAGTATTACCGTCATTAGTTGTGCCAGATCCTTGCTTAACGATGTCGACTAAAAGATTTAGTTTATTGTTAAATGTATCTTGGATAAGTTTTTCTTGACTTTAACATCTGTTTGTGAAATTCTTCGCTCGCAGACCACTTTTTAAAATCACATTAATGCGGGCATGTAATAATGATAATCCAAATTCATATACACCAGAAGACACTGTCTTTGACGTAACGCTATTTAGATTATTCATTTCTGTAGGTTTAACCAAACACAGGTTAGCAAGCAGCACTTGATTTGGCATCAGATAAATATGTACAAATTTTACCGTCTATCATTGTCATCAATAATTGGTGACTGAACTCATTTGCTTTGTATTTTGTGGGGAGCAGTGCTTCGATTTCGTTATCCATCCTAGTTTTTTCATTCATGACAACGTCTTTACTCTCCTTTATGAAAGTAAACTGCACTGGACGACAATATGTAGATGAGGAGGGTTTTGGATTCATCCATATTGTTTCATCTCCAGCTATCAATTTTAATGGAACCAAAGAGGTCATGAATATGCTGAAATCATCTTGCTCACTCCATTTTCTGTTTATATCGGTTAGATGCACCGTCAAATCCCCACTTTGATATTAAATTCAATTTCTGGTCTTGTATCCTAATAGAACCAGGAAGATTTTCTAGAATCCTGTTTACTGTTAAATCCAGTAATGCTTGAAGTGCAATTTTAGCTGAAGATTCCGTTACAGTTACGAAGTTTTTTGGAGGGTAACACTGCAGCTTAGCCTTTTGTACTTTATAATAAGATGGATATACATCTTTAGAACCTTCTCGAATTGTAGTTTCCCACAAAGTGATATATTGCCATTTTGAGAGTTTTAATGAAAGTAGCAATCCGAGAACTTTTTCTGGCGAAAATAATGATAAAGAAGCTGGTTTCCTTATTATTTCCTTGAATTTTGCTGCTGCTTGTGGGTTCTTGAGCATATACTCAATAACGGATGCAATATCTTCACGACCATCTTCTTTCAAGAGTGCTGCAGCTGAATATGCTAACTCAAAAGGTTTTTCACCGCTATGTTCGTTAGACCTTCTCTTCTTCTGCTTATTGCCTAGATCTTCAAAAGGCTTCCGAGATCTTTTTGTCATTGTTGAAATCGATATCATGGTTGACATTGATGGTAAAGGTTCGTCACTCAAATTTTCTTTGAACGGATGTTGGATGAGTAAATCAGATTGCACGCAACTCGGCCAGTCAATATTTGTCTGAAGCCAATTAGAGTAGTCACGTCTAAATTTCTCAGAATTACGTTTGGATCTCAACCACCTCTTTTGAACAGCTCGTGTAAATCTTCGGCAAAATTCCTTGAATGTAACACTGTCTTCATCAGAAAGGCTAGAACCCAATCGAACTACTAGTGAATTGAATAATACTTCGTGATCAAACGAAATAGTATCCTGACTACTCAAAATAACAAACAAGTCCAAGTTTGTAATTACACTTTCTATTATTCACAATCACAACTTACAAAAATATTAAAAGATGTTAGCGGTAGAAATACTCGAAATGAACTAAAATTTCGATTTCAATTTTGACTATTTATTGCTATTGAGTAATTGATGTTTTAGAAGGTAATTAGGAAAACACAATACTCTTCTTAAATACACGGTGCTCATGACATTACCTAATTGCACCATTAACAATATTCTCTTTTATTTCTTTTGTGTGTGTTTTTATGTTTTACTCAGCAATACCGTAAGTATAATGAAGGTTCTTAATGATATTTGAAATGATTAGCTACTGCGAAGTCATTAAGTAAGTAAGTCATTAAGTACCTAAGAATTAGAGATTACTAACTTACGTTCAAAGGACATAAACGATAAATAAAACAACGGACTAACGTGATTTCTTACACTTCTTTGTATGTAAGTTAGATACATGCTTATTTGAACAATATAAACATTATTAAATAAATGTACAAGTAAAAGTAGTTATCAACGAAAATAAAAATTTAAAACTTCGACGATTTTTAAAAAGATATCGCAGGCGATGTCGTAATACGAAGTACGTTAAAAAACCATAAATAATTATTATCATTTACGACTGCGAGGATATAACGGCCAACCTTGCGATTTCAGAGATATCCTCATTTTTGATGTTCGCTCCATACATTTTTTTCTAAAAAAAATCATAACTTGTTCAATTGTTGAACAAATTCTCTCATATGATATTTTATAATGTAGTAATGATCAGAAGAATCGATTTCCCCACAAAAAAGTCATTTTTTTTTTTGGGACTAATCCCACCACACATTCCCGCCACTGTAACTCCTGTAAGCCAGGATGCACAATGGTCTCCGTATAAGACACTGAGGTTTGACCCTCAGGAAGTCCCGGGAATCGCTTTTAATTGTCTTGGGACCCGCAACAAATTTAATTAGAAAAGAAAACAGGAGCAGTTGGAAAGATTCCACTTCCCTCCTATGCAAAGCGGGAGATATGAAGCAAAGTTGGCTGATAAGCCAGTAAATAAGAGTTTGTACAACTACGTGAAACGCAGCAGTACAGCACCACGGATTGGACAAAGCTTAATGGACCTATTTGTGAGGTTTGATTACAGTTATAGGTATGGCAAAAGCGCCTAAACGCACGGAAATCTTCTCGAGTTGAGAGACAAAAAAGTCATATGTAATAACTTAAGTTTCTATGTCTATGAAACGCGATTTTCAGCCCACTGTGCGCCGCGACCCGCGTTACCCGCGACCTGTGACCCGAGTTTCGGTGCTTACTTTCACTATCTAAAAGTTTTCTGTTTGTTGTTTCCGTGTGTTTATGTTTAACGTGCTTTTGCTAATTTGCATGAATTTGGTGTCAGTTTAATTGTATAATAAAACAATAGGTACTTATCTATTAACAATGTATCGTCAACTTTGATCGTATTATTTATTAAGCCGGCTTTTAACTATGGGATGTAATATATATCACATCTTGAAGTATTTTCGTTATATAAAACAACCTCTATTGTATTGCTTATTCAAATTACAATACTTGATAATGTAACTTACACACAAAAGAATCACGATGCGCGAAAGAAGTACCTGTGATCGAGTGATCGAATCATTGGGACTCGATCACTTTGCTAACGGGTCGTGATCGACCTGGGTCGTTTTAAGTCAGTGATCGACATAGTGCTAAAGTAATTAAGAGGATTGTACAACACATATAAAAAAAAACGTATTTTGCGAGGAATTTAGGAAAAAATAATGGTACGCTGTGAAACTTCAATAATAGGAAATTAATATGTTATGAAACGTAATTTTATTATATATTGGAATCATTATATAGCACATAGGGTAAAACAATTGTAAATCTCATCCATTATTTAACAATAAGATACAACAATTTACATTTGGAATTAAGATATAATTAAATTATTTTTTAAATCTATACCAATAAATAAAATTGGAGTGTCTGTTTGTAATGTCCAAATAATAGGCTTTTTTCATGCTCACACTGTTATTTGCACGACACCTATGCCTAAAATAGCAATTAAAAAATTTGTCTGTCTGTCTGTTTGTTCCGGGTAATCTTCAAAACGGCTGGACCGATTTCAAAAATTCTTTCACCAATGGGAAGCTATAATATCAGGGCGTAAACCAGGCTATATCTTATCCCGGTATTCCCACGGGAACAGGAACTACGCGGGTAAAACTACTATAACCTATAACCGAAGCTAAGCGAGGGCGGGTTGCTAGTTTTAAGAATAAAATTCTGATACGCAAACTTTTTGTGTGACGAAAAGCTTGCGAAAATGGTTACGAGGGATGAATCGATACTAATGAGTACTCATGTGGTATCGATGGTTTTCATTAGTTCAATGTTCCTTTTGTGTCTTAATTTGATCATAGACCAATCGTCATTTGCCCTGTCCTACGGAACGGATAACAGTATGCTTAGCGCGTGCCTTCCTTCCCTCTAAGGTAATTGCGGCGAGTGAACTAGTGGTTAACTCGTTATCTTGTACCACCTCTCTTTCGCATTACTTATATCTGAAAATTATTTTATATCGTTGTTCGGAAAGCATCACGCTGGGGCATTAAGTACTAGGCACGTTGTATGCTTATGATATTCAATGTTATTAAAAATTCAGTAAAAAAAGAGAAACTCGCCGAGTTTCTTGTTGGATGATCTCGGTACCATCGCGTTCCGATGGTAGTTATTTAAACTAATTTAAGGTTGAACGTAAAAATTTACAACAAGTGTTAGTGCCTCTATGGCGTTTATACATAATGATTTGAATTAAATAAAAAAGATGTTTTTATATTAGCTATGAACATGGAATTTACTATGCGATTGGCGCGACGCTTGCAGGATCATCATGCAGTATGGCATCCACATAGTGTTGGGTAGGACATGACATGAAAAAGAGTTTGTAAAACGAGCCTCTTTTATGTAGTGAGCCAGAACATTGTCGCATTTCAAATGAGACGACGCCAATGAGGTTTGGAGTGTTGGGGTAGGCGAATAGAAAGTATTGATACTGTACTCATGAGTAGTATCGAAAGAAAAGTATCGTACTAGAAGTGCACGATATATATCGATACTTCATAAAATATCGATATATCGCTTCCACCCGATATTATCGAATCGTCTAGTATCGATATATATCGACGATACATTTCATGCGATATATATCGATACTTCATATTTCCTAAACAATGGAAAAAAGCCGTGGTAATAGGTATACCTAAACCCGGCAAGCGACGTACCGAACCGTCATTATATCGCCCGATTAGTTTACTTAACAGTTTAGGTAAAATATATGAGCGCGTACTACTTAGTAGGCTAAGAAAGTACGCTGAGGAAAACAACCTCATCCCGCCGATTCAGTTCGGCTTTCGCACGCAACACTCTTGCGTTCAGCAAGTACATCGAATAGTCGAGTATACAAGTTATAAACTGCAACGCGGTCTATATACGGGTATGCTTCTATTTGATGTAGAAAAAGCGTTTGACAAAGTCTGGCATAACGGCCTTATTTTCAAGTTAATAAAGCTCAAAATCTCCCCACTATTTAGTTATGATAGTTAGAGACTTCCTACTCGAGCGTAGCTTTCGCTACAGAGTGGAAGGTACTTTATCAGCACCGCACAAACTAGAAGCCGGCGTCCCCCAGGGATCGGTGCTCTCTCCAATTCTCTTCTCGCTGTTCACCAGCGACATACCCCAACATAGTAGAATACAAACAGCATTATTCGCTGACGACACTGCCATCTTCTATGCAGGTCGATCTCCCTCAACAGTGACAACAGTTCTCCAAACTGCGGCTACCGCCCTAGCCAAATGGACTAGGAAATGGAGAATCGGTATAAACCCCACCAAAAGCCAGGCGATCATATTTCATAAGGGGATAGATCGCCGCTACCCAATGGCTGAATATCCACAGATAAAGATGTTCGACCAACCCATCCCCTGGACAAGGGAGGTCAAATATCTGGGTGTGACCTTGGACAGACGACTGACCTTCGGTCCTCACATAGGGCGAGTCCGCGCGCGCGCAGCCCTAGTGCTAGGATGGTTACACAGCTTAGTACACGCAAAGTCTAAGCTATCTCTCCGTAATAAAGTTAAATTATACACCGCTTGTATACGTCCTATCATGACGTATGCAAGTGTAGTGTTTACACAAGCGAAGCCACGCAGGCTACATCGGCTACAGGCATTACAGAATAGGTTCATGCGCCGAGCGACGGGAGCACCGTGGTACATGCGCAATGTGGATCTTCACATAGATCTTGGCTTGCCGACCATCAGGCAATTCATGAAACAGTGCTCCCGCCGCTACTTCGACTCTGCCGCGACACACCCGAACCCATTAGTGGTAAGGGCGGCTTCTTACATCCCCTCTAAAATGTCCGCGATTAAACAACCGCGACTAATACTCGACGAACCCGACGACACTATAACGCTCGCCCAGACTGAGGCATACACAGCCCGCGCGGCCTTGACAAATAGTAGTAAATATCCACGTTACCGCCCCCGCCGACGGGGAAGGAAGACGTGTCGCGTTAAAATCATAAACGTGGGAGTGCCCACTTTGCCAGCGACCGCCTGAGCCGAGGTCCGTACCCCACAGGGGGTGCCCTCGGGATGGGTCGCTTAACTTTAAGCGGGTTGAGAGCCCTCAGCGCTCACCCACCAGTCCGGGTAAAGTTGTCACAGCCATCTGAGGCTAACAACTAAGTCACACAAAAAAAAAAAAAAAAATATCGATATATGAATACGATATATTGCTTCCACCCGATATTATCGAATCGTCTGGTATCGAAATATATCGTCGATACATTTCATCCGATATACCAAATATCATCATCATCATCGATATATTAAAGAACATACTTTCACGGGCAACTTGAGTAAAATAAAACGTAAAACCCCGAATTATTATTAGACCAGGGTCAGCCCTGGCAGTCCAGCAAAATTTGTGTGAAAAATTCAAATAACCGAGTTTTTCGTTTTTTATTTTTTTCTTATACAATTTGTTTTTTCACCAAATTTGGTGAAAGCTTACCTTTTTATGTCCAATACACACTGTAATTTTTTTATTTAAAATATTAATTTCCACTTTATTTTGAGTTATTATCAAAAAAGCACCCTAATTTTCAATCGAAAATTCTCACATCAAAATATCAGCTTTTCTAAAAAAGTCGGTGGGTTTTTTAAAATAAACATTTTTACGATATATCGATACATTTGTACGATATATCGAAGATATCGATACTTTATTACGATATATCGCAAAGTATCGATATAACGTTACGATATATTATATCGAAAATATATCAATATTTTTTTTGCATGAACATCCCTATACCGTACTCATTAAAGTATCGATACTGCATAGTATCGAGTACTTTACCTACTAATAGAATCTATGTCGTCGTGTGAGCTTTTTTTTAGAAATTTGACCGTCTGTGAACGGATTAAAATATTTCGAGCCACGTTTTAGAAAGTTCATTACGTTTGAACTAGATGGCGTTACCAATTTACCATAAACACGAGCCGTAAGGTCGTTTATCATGGATAATTTCTACAATTTATTCGATACGATACCTGCCATAATGTATTATTATATTATAGTACTCATTGAGTAAAAGTATCGAGTACAGAAGCATCGGTATCGAAAGAAAAGTACTCTATACCTAAAAGTATCGATACTTTTTTTGTGTCCCTATCCACTGTATCCACGTTTCAGTAGGGATGAACGATATTAGTAAAATATCGATATTGATATCGATAAGTCGATATTATCGGGCACAAAATATCGATATTTCGTAATATCGATATTTTATAATATCGAAACTAATGGAAAGAAAATTCACCGGACAAATTTTGATGAACTTTTTTTTTTTTTAGGAAATTTCTCTGGTGTTTTAAAATACAGCGGGATTACGACGAAATAAAATCTTCCGGGCAAATTTTGATGAGCATTTTTTTTTTTAGGAAATTTGTCCGGATGTCTAGGAATTATCAAAATTATTTTATTAATAATTTATCATCTCATTACAAAAGCTATATCGATATTGTGTTAATAATATCGATATCGTATTCATAATATCGATATGGCGATATTTCAAAGTTATAAATATCGATATTTCGGGGGCTAATATCGATAAATATCGTTCATCCCTACGTTTCAGACTTTCAGTCAAATCAAATTCTGTCCCATTAACGCTCCGCTGTCGTCCTGCCGTTCGTTTTTGACCAAACTTTTAGAGTGTTAGCCGCTAGCGCGAATGTATCATTTCATTTACTAGTTTACTTCCTACTTTCCAGCCAATCGTCACTTTCAGCTAACCCAATAGATATTCATCTTCTAGTAAGCTGTGAAGTGATTTTTCATTATACTATACAGGGTATTTTTTCAAAGGGTGCACAAATTTGCACAGGAGGTTCAGAATCGATAGTATAATTGATTATTGAAATAAAAACATATGCTTTTTTTTCAAAAAAATATCCATTTTACATTTTATGCATTCCCAAAAAAATCAAACTTGTTGATATTGCGTAGCCATTCATAAATTTTATAATTACGCCACGCACGCACACAAAGATAAATCTAAGGCATCGTAATAAATCGTTACGTCATATCGTATGATTACCTATAGGTACATTCCCTCGCCTGTGCTTTGTAACCGCCCGCGCCCTCACCCCCGAACACACGCCTCACGCGCTACGCAGTTTTTCGGCAGGTCAGTCGGTTTCAGTTGACGTTTGACCGTGACTTAATTACGAGTGCGTATTGCTTATCTTTTACTACTTATCTTCTACAATGACGACACAAGATCAAATAACATATTCAAACCGCGAGTATTATGAGATGGTACGGTGCTACATATTAAGTGCTGAAAGTCTACGTGGAGCTCAAAGACTTTACGAGTGACTCTTTACCGCGTTTACAGCGACAAGGTATTAACTCGAGAGTACCTAATTTGAGGACGATTTTAGCAGCCAACCAAAGGTTATTGGATTTTGGGCAGTTCACTACACCGGGGCATGCAACATCTCGAGGAGGTACTGCTGCGATTACCCCGGCAGTCGAGAATGCTGTAATCGAGTTTTTTGAACGGGACCCTCGTGCTAGTACTAATGACGCAGCTCGACAATTCGGCGTAAGCCGTTATTACGTGTGGAAGCTGCTAAATTCCTTAGGATACCACCCGTATCATTATCAACGCGTTCAAGTACTGCATGAAAATGATGGATCGTTGCGAATTCAATTTAGTGGTTATTAGCAAACATCGACTCCGCTAACATTCTCTGGACTGACGAAGCCTTATTTACACGAATAGGACTTTATAATAGTTGTAACGAACATTATTGGGCAGTGAGCAATCCTCACGTAATCAAAGACAGTTACCATCAAGTGCGATTTAGTGTTAATGTTTGGGCTGGGATCATTAATAACGTTATCGTGGGTCCGTACTTTATTGACGACCGATTGACTGGCGGTAACTATTTGGATATGTTGCAAAGTGTAATTCCTGATTTATTAGATTACGTGCCCCTGGGACTGTTAAACAACTATCAACATGACGGCGCACCGTCTCATTATTCAAGTGGTGTGCGTAATTATTTAAATAGTGAATATGGTGATAGATGGATAGGACGCGGCGGTCCGATACCGTGGCCTCCAAGGTCACCAGATCTTACCCCGTTAGACTTTAATTTGTGGAGAGAGATTAAGAGACGGGTGTACGTAGAAGAAGCGCGAAGTTATGAAGACCTTCGTAATAAAATAATCATTGCATTTAGTGAAGTGAAAAGTGCTCGGACACAAATATATTTAAAAAACAATTTAATCAAACGTGCCCGGCTTCGTATTGAGAGGACCGGCCTACATTTTGAACAATTATTAAAATATCAGTGATAGAGTTTTTTCACGGACCCGAATGAATAGATAAGTTTAATTGTTGTTGATGCCACTTTTTAAATACGCTTTAATAAATACGAACATTATTATGTGACTTTAATAAACTAGTATTTTATTGTATCTGTTTATTACGACGATCATTAAGCCCGTTTGATGTTTGGATAGAGAAAAATTGTGTAAGGATGTTATTTAATATTGTATTCCTGCAATAAGTAAAAGAGTGAGAGGAATGATTGAGTGCACTAGGGTGTTAGAAAGAGAGCGAACAGGATCAGCGAAGTATGGGATGTTATGAGTAGTGCGAAAAAGATGAATAGATGCGAAAACGTGCATGGGGGAAAGTGTTGGTTGATTAAGATTATGTTAGAGAAGATAGACTAAGCAATATGTATGGGTGTAAGTGAAAAAGAAAATAAACACCAATTAGAAACGTTTCAACCATTAATTTGAAATCGTAAACTTATTACCTATAATACAATTTTTGTTAGTAATATGCTGTATTAGTGTGCGTTTACGCTACTTTTCGTTCTCAATGGCCGGAAATAGGGTGGTTAAAAGTCACGAACATTCTTAGATATTTTCAAATCAAAATAATTAATTAATTGCTAGTGATTTTAAACATTTTACATTTTATATGTCATTTTATTTATATCTAGAATATAATAAAAAAAATTGTGCACTCTTTGAAAAAATACCCTGTATTTTGTTCAATCTCATAGGGTGAAAAAGTAATCAGCTAGTAGATCAAAATCCCTTGTCTTAACTTTCAAGTTATTTATTTATTTACCAAAACAAAAGAAAATTACAATGCAATATAAGGAATGATAGGTTAGTAGATAGAAAGTTCTATAGATTAGGTTGCAAACATGCCTTTCATCATCATCACAGCTCATGTACATCCCATTATTGGGCTCGAGCCTCCTACACAATGGGAGAGAAATTGATCCACGCTGGTCAGACATGTTGGTATACAGTTTTATTTCGAGTTTTCCTTCTCTTGCATAGATGTTACATGCATATTATATCCCTTAGTCGACTTTTACCAGGCAAGAGTGGGGATAGTGAATACTATTCTTACTCTGTCACCATATGGAGAATATGCATTTAACATGAGAAAAAGATTGTATTAATTAAATACATACTTGAATTAACAACTTACTTTACTCATTGTCTATCATAAGACAAAAAAAAGCGACAAAAATAGTCCAAAAACATACTCTTTATTATTTCATAACATTGTGTGATGATGCAACTTAAAAGTAACTGTAATGGTCAAATGAACTATCTTTCTTGCAAGTTGTGGTTTCTTTGCTTGACTAGTGGTGTGAGTTTTCTCAGATAAGAATTGAACCGTTGTTAAAAGTATAACAACATTAACAATACATTCACATTTACTAAATGAAGAAGCACATGTTCAAAATATTTATAAGAAATTAAGAATAAAATTAATATTTATATTATCACTGCAAGGGAAGGAAAACCTTGAAATAAAACCCTTTAACAACTTGTAAAACAACATACATTGATTAATTTTCCCTCCGGCTTTAGTAAAAGTGTGAAGTAACATATCAATGGACTGAAATCTTATTAGAGTTCATCTTTCCTTTCAATTTTAACTAGATCTACATGGAATATTAATGTTGCAGATTTTGGTATCTTAGGAGGTGCACCGGCCTCTCCATATGCCAACTCGGGTGGTATGACAAGTTTCCTCTGTTCTCCTTCACACATACCAATGAGGCCTTGATCCCATCCTTTAATCACTTGTCCAGACCCCAGAGTGAAGGTCAAAGGATTACCTCGTGGAATTGAACTATCAAATTCAGTACCATCTTCTAAGGTACCCTGTAATAAACACAATTAGAAAAAATTTATTGTTCCAAAAACCAACTTTTCCTTAGACATTCACAAGAAATTTTGACGGTAATTAAATTATTTGTGAGAATAAGGAAATTTTCTGACATTCTTTATGAATCACAAATTATTGTTGATAGATAATAAAAATATTGTATGGCATTTACACATTAGTCAATTCATATTTCTGTAAATACCTACAAAGATATGTTTGTTAACAAATACCTACAATAGTCAATAGCAATGCTAAGAATGGTTGGTTAAGTATGCAGCTGGAAAAACAAGCTTGAGGCTCTTTGTCATTTCTGCTTAAAGAAGTCTTTTGAACCAATGCATAGGTTCACAAGGTTCATAATAACTATACAGATTGATCAGTTGATAAAACACTAGATTTCAGTCTAATCGGCGCAATAATTTGCGCGGGATCAAAATCATAAGTTTTCACGTGTATTTTCAGTCTAATCGGCGCAATAATTTGCGCGGGATCAAAATCATAAGTTTTCACGTGTATTAAGAGAATTTACGACAATTCTATGATATAAAAATATTAAATGATTACCGTGTAATGCATATGGAGAAGATCTCCCTTTTTACTTTTAGTTGGACATTCCACAGGCCTTTTTTTCACTCCAATTTGTAACTTCTTGGAGCCAGAACTTCCAACAACTACATGAGCTATAACACTCATGAAAATTAATATAAACAGAGTAATTTTAATAACTGTAAGTGTGATAGATTTCATTCTACTAATAGTTTTAAATGGTGATGTCAATACAAAATAATTATATATTATCTGAAATGCTTATAATTCCACTTCGGGGTGTATAATTTAACTGTGCCACAAAGTCATAAACCAAAGGATACTATTTAACTATATAGTAATTAATTACATACGTAGCCAATACGAAATTCAATTATTTCTGACGTACTACTACTAAGTGACAAGTGTGACAGGTAACAGTGTCTCTAGGGATTAGGAGTGGTCAAAATACATCGATGATTTTTAAAACACTCGATGTATAGTATCGATGCATCGAATCAAACCGATGTATTGTTAATTCTTCAATATCAAGTACACATTGATATTTTTTATTTAATGCACCGAACAGACAAATCTAATTAAATGAAATGAAATGATTTATTGTCACGAGCTAAATTGACATAGAAAAGTATGAATTACATTACGACTCCTACTCAGTATAGGTACTGCAGATTAAAAAACCTGCACTGATTTTCAGTGGACTCGTTACGTTGACGTCACGGAATAGAGTGGGTTAAATAAATTAACAAAAAGCATACAAAAAATAAAACGAAATTATACACGTTTAATTAATTGGTACACGTACATTGTATCATCCAATAAAATTGAAAGCTTAGTGTTGCATATCGATGGTCAACTATCGATAGATAATCTAGCGATATTGATTGTCTATCGATAGTTAACGTATGAGCAATAGTATAAAAATATTCTATCGATTATATCGTAATTAGAATTCCGGGTTGAGAGTCCTCAGCGCTCACCCATTCCGGGCAGTCCGGGCTAAGCTGTGAAAGCCATATGCGGCTAACAGCTATACACACAACAAAAATCTTATTCGCTAATACTATCAATAGTATCGATAGCTCAAGAGTAATATTAATGATAATAATTGATAGTGTAGATAGTATCAATAGTCATTAGTTTTATTGTAATCTATCAATACTATCTATGGTTTTCACAGGTGGGCATTAACCGTTGTAGGGCGTTAATCCATTAATCGTTAATTAACGAAGTTAACAATCTGCTTAACGGATTAACTTTTAAGTTAACTCCAAAAAATGTTAACGCTTTTGTTAACTTCCGCTAAAATGAACTTCCATTTTTCCAACTTTAGTCCGTTACATTAGTCGTTTGTTGATATGCTGTCATTTTGTTTGTTTGTATTACGCGCCACGCCATGCTCGTAAGTTCCATGGCGCCTGGATCGCCCAATTCGCTGGCGGCGGATTATGTCATAGAGAAGTTGCTCCCGTGCACGAGCCGCCTTCTCTTTCTATGACATAACTGCCACACGGAAGGCGGCGACCGTGTCCCAGTTCCTGACGCCGTCGAGCATCGCCCTAGCGACAGTCGGCAGCTTGAGGGCGGCACCGATGTTTGCGACGAGTTCAAGGCACTGCTCTGTCCACACACTTCGAGAAGTAGTGTATTGTACCGTGTCCTCGTCACAATCACAATGGTGGCAGCACGGTGTGCTCTCCTTCCTTACGACCGTGTACAGGTACTTGGCGAAGCTATCGTGCTCCGTCAATATCTGCACCAGTCAAGAGGAAAGCACCCTGAACCGACGACCGAATCACTCCTTCAACACCGGTCGGAAAGCCTTGACGTCCAAACACCGTACCGAGACCTCTCCAACTGGACTACCCTACACAGAATAATGTCACGGTGGCGTCGAATGTCAGTGTTTCATACTGTATTAGAAAACAAATCTCAGATGCAAAATTTTAAAAAAGAACTACTTATGGTAAAAATAATCGGTTAATTAAAAATAATTAATCGATTTTTTACAAATTGTTTTATTTTAAAGAAAGAAGAATCGATTTTTTATTAATCGAATTTTTTCCCTCCAAGTGATATCCTAGCTGATTGCCAAAAAAAAAGGTTCAGGGGGTTTTTTGGCGGGAATCTGGAAGTGTCATGTGGTGTTCTTGTATTATATTCAATATCTTAGTGTTTAACGTGTTATATTCAATAATCTTGATGGCATTTTATGTAATATATAGCGACAGAACTGCTGAGGTGTAGTGAATATGATATAAAACTGCTATACATACCTTTTTGTTTCCACCAAAATTCTCAGAAGATACCCTTAACAGTGGCCATTACACTGTTGAGGGCGACACTTTTGACTTTGACTTACTGACAGACCAGACCATTACTGACTAGATATGGGCGTTTTCTGTTTGTGCCACAAACGGTTATGTATCCGATATACAGTTTGCATATCGATATCGAAAATGGTTTTCTCATATCGATATCAGTAGTATAGTTTTCAAACGTTAACATTGATATTAAAATGAGCAAACTAACTACAAATGCAAACTAACACAAACTCTCACATTTACAGTTAAGCTGTCAGCGGTACATCGATGCAGGTCTTAGGTATAGGTATTTACCTAAAGTTATTTAACAATTAGCTAATTGTAACGACGGTAATTTCCCTTCATGCTTTACTAGGCTTAGGACTAGCAGAAAAGTTTTTGACTAGTAAATGTAATTTTTTTTTTGTGAACTGGTATTACTTCTCTGACGCATTTAAAAATTGACATATTTACAATGATATTTAATCATTGTAAATATGTCAATTAAAAAATAGTGCAATTAAAAACTATCACAAACAATACAAAATTTGTTTTTCAAATCAAAATATGATACGAAACAACAACAATTATTATTATTACTTACAGACCTGTGTCCATATTGTAACAACTCAAATTCAACCTTATAACTTCGAAATTTAGTTCCACTTTGTAGAATAAGTGTCTCATTAATATCGAGTAGCCGTAGCCGCCAGAAACGTTATCATAACTATAACTATACAATGGAAACTAAACCTTATTGCTAATACAGTAAGATATATTAACCACGCAAACATGGCTAAGTTATTCCATATTCTCTTCATCTCTTTTATACTAATAAAAGAATATATATTTAGAACGAGAGGAACGAATATGGTTCATATCTCAATATCGTTTGTGAAGTTTACGTTTTGTTCGTACGTGTTCATATCGTTATAGTTTTAAGTTTTGACTCGATACGGTTTTTGTGATATCGGCTACATTGATATAAATATCGATATGATATGATATCTAGCACATATCCGATATAAGTTACGTTTTGACATATCGAACTCATCATTATTACTGACATGAAGAAACTGATAACTTGAAAAGATAATTATAATTCGACACTGGCAAAAATGGCTCGTATTTGTAGCTGATTGCCAAGATAAAAAAAGAAGAAAAAAAAAAAGGGTCAGTGGGGACATTTTGACTTACTGACGGACCATTACTAACATGAAGAAACTGATAATTTGAAAAGATAATTATAACTCGACACTGGCAAAAATGGCTCGTATTCGTAGCTGATTCACTAATTGCCAAAACAAAAAAGAAGAAGACAAAAAAAAAGAAGAAAAAGAATTTTGTTGTTGTTATAATGTTGTTATTAAATTATTAAAGCACAAAATAATTAAAAGTTTAGGTTAATATTCAATTTGTTGGTGTATAATATTGTGAACTGTTTGCGAAATATAGTAAACACTTACCATTATGGCTACTGAAAGATACTTGATGGAGAATTATAAAAGGTTCTTACTTAACCGAACAACGGTAACGCCGGTTATTATTGATTGTCTTGAAAATTGTCTTACTAATGAAAGTGAAACGACAAACCAATCTTTCCACAAAATTATGGTATGTAAATTTTAATTCAAACATCTATACAAATAAATACAATTGAAGTGTCTGTTTATAATGTCAAAATAATGGACTTTTTTCATGCTGATACGATTATTTGCACGATACCTACGCCTAAAACCGGTACAAAAACTTTCAGTCTATCTGTTTGAGGTAATCTTCAAAACGGTTGGACGGATTTTGATAATATTTTACCACCAGGTAGTCTATATAAGGAGTAACTTAAGACTTATATTTTATCCCGGTATTCTCACGGGAACGGGCACTACGCAGGTAAGGCGACTGAAACCGAAGCGAAGCGAGGGTGTGTTGTTATCAATAGTTATCAATATTGTTATTATACTTATTTTATCAACTGTTTGCAGATACATAATTGGTCAGACAGCTTGGGACAACTTTGTGATATAATCAGCAGTTATTATGGTTCACTATTAGTTCCCGTTAATTGTACATGTCAGGGTGAACTTACAACATTTTATACAGCAAACCTTACTGCTATTCTAAAGATTATAAAATTTGACTTCATGTTTCCATACTGTCGAAACATGTTCAATATTGATGTACTATTTAATGATAAAATAGCAACAGATTTTTTCGGAACTATGACTACTGTGGAAGAAATAGTGACTGGTGTCGTGTCCCAAAGATTTAATGAAAAATGTGAGTTGGATCTGTCGGATTTTGGAAATGATCCCGGTTAGTATGAAGTTAATTCATCTTAGGTTATATGTTGCTGCTTTGCAAGAATAGTGACACAAATAAAAATTACTGATTTTATAGAAAGACATTTTTAAATTATCATAATATTTAAATGATTTATTGAGATTGTGACTTAATAAAATATTAATGGAAAATTTCCTCTATTCACGATAAAATATCAGAGATTTTAGATAACAGGGATCATTTGGCATACAATATTCAACTTAACTCAAAATTATGTAAATTTTGAGTTACATCGATATTCTTGCGAACCAAGAATGTGTACGGCTTGCTAAATATGAGCCTACTCCACAATAGGAGCAAAATTTATCTACTTGTTACCTATCTACCATGTTAGTGAGATGGGTTAGTATAGTATTTTATTCCAAGCTTTCCCTCTTTTGTATGGCCATTATAGGCATATCCTGTAGTCATCTTTTATGATACCCTTGGATGTGAAACTACTCGGTGAATAGTATTCTTTCTCTGGTACCACATGGAAAACTTGTTTACATTTCACTAAAATGTTCATCATCATCATCATTTCAGCTTATATACGTCTCACAGCTCGAGCCTCCTCCACAATAGGAAGGAAATTGACCTCACTATATCATGCTGGTTAGAAAGGTTGATATAGGGTTCTATTTCGAGTTTTCCTTCTCTTGCATAAATATTATATGCATATTATTATTAGTAAAATATTATTCATGTGATTTAAATTTTAATTTTGTATATCAAAACTATTTCATACATTTTTTATAGTTGGTATTGGCTATTTTGCAACCAATATACAGGGTATATCAGGTTATGGGGCAACTGGTCAAACAGGAGTTAGGCAATAGTGCTAGGAACACGTGAAATAAGTTTTAATTTAGACCGTTGACGAGTCGTCTTTCTACCTACGTACCATTTAAGCGTTCACGCAAATCATAACTATCTATACTATCGAAACTTTACATGCCTGCATGTATCCTGTCTGTACATGCCTACATAATATGTATCATTTAAGACATAAACTCTTAGACACACATTTTTGTAATCACTATAACTTTTATTTTATATTGTTTTTTGTGTAATATTCTAATTATGATCTATGACCGTTGAACTACAACATACTCGAACAGTTGCCCGATAACCTGATACACTCTGTATAAGATGTAAACATAAATTATGCATTTTTATTTGGCAGAATTTATAAATAAGAAGATATGGTTCTACAAATTGTCCTTACTTGCACAGTTTAAAATATTAATGCTAAGAATGGGGAGAGATACAAAAAAATTGATTTTAAGAAATAATAATTTGAGGTAAGAAGTTAAGAAACACATGATAAGTTTTAGTTTGCACACTTCGGCACTTTTCCATTTGTTATGATAAGTTTTAGTTTGCACACTTCGGCACTTTTCCATTTGCTGGGCAGAAAGGTCTTCAATTGGGAACTAAATGTGAGCTATGTTGCGAAGTGAAGTACAAAACATTCAACGGTATAAAAGTCAAAATGATTAAGCTATAAAAAACCCGATAACCTTCTTTTCCATTAGCCAGGCACAAGTATCACCTCACTAGGAAAACGAGACGGAGCATATACATACTCGATCTTTTAGTTGTCCGCTGACAGTGTTCATGAGTAGACAATGCACAGCAATTATCCAGTATCTTCTTTTACTCCATAGCTTACGAATTTTCTTTTTATAGTAAATTTTTAAATAATTATAATAGCTCACGGCACAAAGACAAATAGCAGCAGCAGTTTCTACGTCCATTTTCTCGTGTATTTACATTGCAACTGGCGTAACAAGTGTATATAGGGCGTGCCCTCGTCTAGAAACTCTCGGCGAGAGGCTCTCGTCGAGTGTGTACAGCCGTCCTAATAAAGAAATGAAATGTGATGCCAAAAGTTATATGCTAATGGCATAACTCAACTAATAAATTTTTAGTGTTTTTATGCATTTAATTATATTTCTAATGTTCCAGTCAACCACCAGTGGACATATTGAACTTTTTTATAAAAGCTGATTTAACAGCCATTGATTTAAGTCATAATAATGTAAGTATAGAATTATTTACAACTCATTTATTCAATAATCTATCACACTCAACCTGAGTGCATCTTTTCATATTAATTTACTTGACTTTATTTTATAAAAGTAGTTTCAAGTCACATTACATCTTTAATGAAAAATGCATACTATTATGAAGTGAATTGTATTATTATCACTGAATTATCATTATTTTGTATAATAAAAGGAAAAAAGCAGTTGCCCATGTGGTGACGGAGTAAGAATACATTTCACCACACCCTCTCTTAATTGTTGGTGTTATAAAAAAAACAACAAAGGGATATAATGCAAGAGAATGAAAACTCCAAACAAAACCCTATGCCAACATGTCGGACCAGCGTCGTATGGTAGGTCAATTGTCTACCCCTAGTGGAGGAGGCCCGAGCCCAACAATGATGGGCTGAAATGATGGTGAAGGAAGGAGTTAAGTGAAAATTACAATATATTCGATAAATTAACATTTATTTGCACTCGTTCGCATTTTTTTACTTAAATTATACATATTAATTAGAAGTAACAATGTCACAAGCCGAACGCCTAGACTGATCGAGCCTCCCTATCTCTTGTGCCGCATTCGCTTGCACGCTCGGCTCAGGCAGCACGTGACAATGAGTCACGCTTTTTTGTGCGTGCAGCCGGCGTTCGTCGACTAATAAAACGTTATCTAATCCCACCACACACGCATTCCCACCACACACGCATTCCCACCACCTGTAACTCCTGTAAGCCAGGATCCACTATGGTCTCCGTATAAGACCGAGGTTTGGCCCTCGGGTAGTCCCGGGCAACGCTTTTAACTGTCTTGGGACCCGCAAAAAAATTTATTGAAAAAGAAAAACAGGAGGAGTTGGAAAGATTCCACTTCTCTCCTATGCAAAGCGGGAGACATGAAGCAAAGTTGACTGATAAGCCAGTAAATTATAAAACGTCACATCAACTGACAATTATATTTTTCAGATACCATCCTTACAAGATTTGCAAAGAGTGAGCAGTAAAATTGAGAAGTTGTGGATAGAAGGTAACCCACTTTGTCAAGACTTAGATCCTATAACTTATGTCAAAAACGTCTCAGTTAAGTTCCCTAGATTAAAAGAATTGGTGAGTAACAAATTTATATACTTTTGAACTTAACACATTTGGATGCCGATAGGATGCCTTTTCCATTTAACTCATAGGGAAGTGACAGGCAATATTGCGTAGCTGGTAGTCAATGTGTTAATAGACTTTATAACAACCACCTACTGTGGAAGGAAACAATTTCGAAGAGATCTATACATTCATCGATACATCTATCACCATTCAGTGTTGGACTTAAACCGAAACGGTATCTCGCCGGGTTGGCCATGGTCGTCAAGGATTCTATATCAGTGGTCGATCCAATAGCAAAGGGCAAAGAATAGGGCGGGTTATGAGGTTGCGTGCTACCCTTTCATCCCTGGACGGAACGGACAGCATGTGTCCGCACTAAAGCCTGCAAAAAAGGGAGCATATATCAAGGTTTTCTATCAAGCTCGAAGTAGCAACAAGCTATACGGATCTCCTCCTTCCGTGTAGGTCGCAATAGGTTTACCCGTTTTCTTTTGTAGACTATGTCCCAACCACACATCGTCTAGGTGACAATGAAGAACAGTTACCCTTAAAATCTCTCTCCACGTTTTCAGCAGCTCACCGATACTTGTAACTTAAAGATGATGAACGAAAGACGAAATATTCTGTTGGGTATAAACATTGCAGGTACTTTAATATCTTTTTTTAATGGACATAATATATTCAATCATCATCAACATCATTCAGCCTATCGCCGGCAGTGGATGCTGGACTTGGCTACAAAGTGCGGTTCTTGGCGCCTTCATACAACGACGCTCAACAACTTTCACCAAATCTTCGGTCCATTGCGTCCTATAATATTCAATATCTAAAAAATATTTACAGTGTTCTGTATTTCGGAAAGTAAATTGTAGTTCCTGTGATTATCCCTATAAAGATTTTTTCAATCTATTTCAGGATGGCATGCAATTCAATCGATATGGTATTTTAGTACCATTCATTAGAAATTACCTTGCTAAACCTGATAAACGTACGAAAACGATTGTTGAGCAATTCGTAACATTATATTTTTCCAATTTTGATGACGCTGACTCAGCGTGTAAAAGGGTAAAACATTTTTACCAACTAAATGCAACACTTACTGTATCAACGGATTTCACGGGTAAGTATCTCCATTCATCAATTAGCCATCTTTGTTGGACATAGGTCTCCCTCATCATCATCCTGCTTTTATCCAAATAACTTGGGGTCGCCTCTGTATGTGCTTCTTTCTTAGTACGTGATGCAAAACTTATTGGTAATAGTTTTATGACCGGCCGCCACCCTGACATCAACACTCTTTAGGGGTGTAATTGTTATGACCGATGTCCCCGAACAGCTGGGGGACGTCGGTCCTCCGACGAGAAGTCACCCTGCATCTTCCCTTGAGAAGGTACTCCTCAGGGGTAGTCCGTCGGGCCGACCACTGACGACAAGTCACCCTGCACCGGTGGTTGGCCCAACGATGAAGGCGACGTGTCACGGGTGGGTTATGGGGCCGCCTCTCTGTCGCCCCGGTCGGAGCCGAGCGACAGGTGCGCTGACTGTAGCCCACTCCCAAAAAAAGGAGTGTAATTGTTGAACAGACGCCATCAGATATAGATAGCCAAGGCCGATGTTGCCTTTTAGTCTTCTTTTACGACACCCACGAACAATGTAAAGATTTTTAGTATTAAGTTAGTTATAATATTCACAGAAGAGTCGTCGCTCATAAATGCTGGCCTCAAGGTTAAACGTGCTAATCTCAGGAACAACTGGCTCGAATTGAAAAATTAATTTAGTATTGATTAGCCTATTTATGGAAGAAGATAAAATATTATGAATATTACTAATCAACACTAAATTATACTTACTATATTAGCTACTAGCAACCCGCCCTCGCTTCCCTTCGATTTTAGTCGCCTTACACGCATAGTTCCCGTTCCCGTGGGAATACTGGGATAAAATATAGCCTATGTTACTCAGCTTTCCAATGGTGAAAGAATTTTTGAAATCGGCACAGTAAGTTATTCATTACAAACATACACACACAAATACAAATTTTTCCTCTTCATAATATTAGTGTAGATATAATGTCATGCTACTTTTGTTGCGTGCTTTGCATTCTCTCTCTTTCCTTACTCTTACTTGATGCAGAGGAAGTTGCACGGGTCAGGTAATCTTAAAGCTAAATTAATTAAAAATGTGTGTATATACGCACGTAAGAAGTTTTACTTCTTTGATGTAATAAGATAAAAACTTTTCTATTTTTTTTCCTTTGCTTTATCCTACGATTGTAGAAAAACCCGTACTAATAACAGAAAAAAAGGCATTTAATACATTGAAAGTTTCATTATAACTCATCATTTAGTTAATATTTGTGATGTTGTATGCAAAAATGTTGACTAGGGTGTCGATTTTTCGTGACGGTGTGCGCACGCATTGTAAAAATTTACTCTCATCATTATTCCCTAATGCGCCAAAAGAAGTATTACTTTAAAAAATGCTACGATCTACAATTTTACTACTATCGTTTTTCTGGCAATGATGCATGATTAAAAGCAACTACACACTTCTTTTATTCCTGATCTCTTTATGAAATAGATGTGTTATATTTCAGTAAACGACCACAAATTATTGCCAAATTTTTATCACATCTTTACAAACCCTATTAACTCATTCTCGTGGAAGAAGTATGAAGGTTTAACAAGTATAAGCATGTTGTTTGAAAACTGGCCGCTCACAATTCATGATTTGCATACATTCACTGTTGATGTCATGTGTCATAGTGTAAGGATATCTTTTCAATTATTTTAATATGAACATTTTATTTCTATATTATTAAAGGGAAAGATTTTCTGTGTAGTGACGGAGTAAGAATACAATTTACCACCAACTCTCTTGCCCATGGGCGTTGTAAAAGACGACTAAAGGATATATGTAGATAATATCTATGTAAGAGTAAGAGACAGATACGATAGTTGGACTCGTTGGCATAGAACTTCATTGCGTGTTTTCCTTCCCTTGGATGAATTTTATGTGCCTAGTACATCTCATAGTCATCTTTTACAACACGCACGGGAAAGTAGGAGGGTGGTGCTTTTTATTCTTACTCTATCACCACACGGAAAGTTAGGATAATTAACACTAAAATTTCAATACGTTAGTTGGCCAGTTATAAAGCCGGCGCGAAGGACCAAAAAGTTGTATGGCTACAATTGTATCTAACTCAATTGAGTTGGATACATTTTGAATGATAGAAATAATAAGTCAATGAAATAAATGATTTATTGGCTTCTTCCAGAGTCATATACAATAAAGAAGTTATCATCATCATCATCATCTTGCTCTTATCCACATTACTTGGGGTCGACGCAATATGTCATCTATTTTGACATATTGCAAAAAGTTTCGGCAATGACTTTTATGACCGGCCGCCTGCCTGACGTCAACCCTCCTTGGGAATGTAATCGTTGACCCAAATGGTACCAGATGGAGTTGGTCCGGGTCAATCTAGGGCTCTTAGTCGTCTTTTACGACACCCACGAGCAAAGCAAGGGTTGGTAGTATTCAAAGCCGCTACCACACAGCAAACAATAAAGAATTTATAAATACATATTTAAATAATTATATTTGTTAACTTTCAGAAAACTGTATTAATGCTAATCATTGATGGGATTTTTAAACATCCAGGTAATCCAATAGAAAATATTTTTCAATTTAGAAGAACTTTTATGTTGAGAATACAACCAAACAGTAGTAATTTGTCTACATACAATATACTGAATGAAATGCTCAGTATCAGATTTGCAACTAATGAACAAATCAAAAATAGCTTTAAGGTAGGTTTAAGATTTTAATTATATTATTAAAATAAGTTTAACATTTTTTTAACTGAATTAAACTTCTTTAAAAAAGCAGATTCTGTGTTGTCAGTACTATTAGAAGATTAAACTTACTATTTATTACCGGGAAAAAATGTAGTGTTCAGGAACCGGTAGTGTTCAGGTCCTTATTATTGATAAATAACTGCAGGGTGCCAATAAATTGGTGGAGTGCCAACAACAGCCTTACCAGATATGTTTTTTCATAATTTTACCATGAAATGCAAACTTAATTTTCTTTAAGCATAGGGTATTATTTAGAATTGTCTGTGGAAATAAGCCATTATTGAAAAAAGAATATTACTTTGGTTAATACTGATAATTTACTGTTATATAATATTTGTTATAATAACTATGAAAAGTACTAAAAATTGTCATCAATTTTCTTAAGAATTTTTGACATTATGCAAAATATACTTTTAAATGATTATGACTTATCTCGTAGTAATGGGAATATTCCTTTTTTGTAATTAAAAAAATCTTATATTGCAGGCGCCTATTATAAATATGAACAGCTTAACGTTAATTAACCCCACCAATGAACAAACTGAAGCTATTTCGAAAGTTTTCCAACATCTTACACAATTAAAAAAACCTGAAGCAGAGTTGTAAGTATTAATACATTACTTTTTTAACACGCTTTTATTAGCTTCACCTGTATTGTAACGTCCACCTTTGAGCTCAATTTTGCCCTACTTTAAGCGATCAGATTTTCTTTAAACTTTGCACACCTATCAAAGACCGATGGCAATGCAATAATTTCTTTTTTGGGGTTGGTTTTTTGGTGGTGGATTTCGGTCGGCGCACTCCTCGCCCGCTCCGTCCTGTAACCCACCCATTCATTGGTGGTAGGACCACACTGTAGACAGTCTTTTGTCTGCAGTCGCGGGCCGGTCCGTCTGGGGCAGTACCACACTCTCGCAGAAGATCGACGTTTGAGTAGTAGCAATTTGCTGCTGCACTTCGTTCGGTGAGCGAGAGAGCCGGGAGCCCAACTTTCTGGGTGTGTTTGTGTGCGGCGGGTTTTGGTGAGGCCTGAAACCTGCGGTGGTGAGGTCTTTGTCGGGGTATTGAGCGTGAGGGGCTGGCATGGTGTACAGGGAGACCCGATGGGAATGGTCACCGCCGGCCACCTGCCGGTCAGCAGGGGACCCGAACCCAGGATCATCCTCCCTGGGAGGCTGTCCCACCAACCGGCGAAAATCCCGTTGGGTAGTCGTCGTGCCGGTGTGGGAAACCGGAGAGGACCTCGGCGACTACGCACAGGGGGGCATCGGGGGCCCTTCCGTGCATCGTGTCAGCTCCTCACAAAACTCACTCCTCGACCATGCACTATGCCCCGCCCATTTTTTTTTTTGTATCACCGAACTCCGTTGTACACATTCACACTCCCTTCTAAGAAGAGGACTTCTTAAATAATAACTCATGGCCAAGAAAAATAAAAAGAGAACGTTTTCTACGGAGGTCCCCTTATCCACATTTGATGTGGATTTTTGCAATATCAGGGGTCTACATAGCAATCTCGACGCCGTCCACCATCACCTCGAGACAGCGCGGCCTGCCTTACTCTTTTTAACGGAGACGCAGATAGGTGCTCCGGATGACATTTCGTACCTAAATTACCCCGGCTACGAGTTGGAGCATACCTACCGTCGTAAAGCCGGGGTGTGCGTATTCATCCGAGGTGATATCTGCTGTCGCCGCCTTAGGGCCCTCGAACATGGTGACTTATCAATCCTGTGGCTACGCGTAGACTATGGAGGCCTTACCCGCATCTACGCATGCCTCTACAGGTCCCATGGCAGTGATCCGGGGTCAATTCAATTATTTGAGAACGTCCAATGGGGGATTGACGAAATATTGGAGCAGTGTCCATCATCGGAGGTGGTGGTTCTTGGAGACTTCAACGCTCATCATAAAGAGTGGCTGGGGTCCCGAAGCACTGACCTCCAGGGTCGGCACCTCTTCAATATGGTCTCGGCCTATGGTCTCTCACAACTGGTGACACAGCCCACCCGTATCCCAGATATTGAGAGCCATGAGTCTTCTTTACTGGATCTTCTGCTGACTACACACCAGCACGGATATCAGGTAGTGGTTGAAGCCCCTCTTGGATCTTCTGACCACTGCTTGGTTCGTAGCAGTGCCCCTGTTGTAAGGCCTAGTCGTTCTAAGGCGACTGGGACTCGCAGAGTCTGGCAATATAAGTCAGCAGATTGGGATGGACTCCGCGAGTTTTACGCATCCTACCCATGGAAGCGGCTTTGCTTCGCCTCTGGGGACCCTGGCATCTGTGCGGACTGCGTTACCGAAACGGTTATTACGGGGATGGAATTATTCATCCCCAACACCAAAATACCCGTCGGTGGCCGCAGCCGACCCTGGTTTAACAAAACCTGCAGTACGGCTGCATGCCAGAAACAGTCCGCATATCGGGCCTGGAATAGGGCCAAAAAATGCCAGGGCCCGAACGCCAAAGAGGTGAAGCGGAAATTTAACGCCGCTTCTAGATCTAGTAAGAAGGCTATTGCCAGAGCCAAGGCGGAACATGTTGCCAGAATTGGAGAGCGATTGCAAAGCTATCCCGCTGGGAGTCGTGCATTCTGGTCGCTTGCCAAGGCTGCCCAAGGCAACTTCTGCCAGCCCAATCTCCCACCACTGCAGAAACACGATGGTAGTCTGGCCCACAGCGCAAAGGAGAAGGCCGATCTTCTAGGTCAATTCTTTGCCTGTAACTCGACTTTGGATGCCGGAGCTGCCACACCACCTACTATCCCACGGTGTGAAAGCTCACTGCCCGAAATCCGCATCACGCAGCGAGCGGTTACCCGGGAGCTGCGGCTTTTAGACGTCCATAAGTCGAGTGGACCGGATGGCATCCTTGCAGTGGTACTAAAGACGTGCGCCCCTGAATTGACTCCCATCCTCACGCGCCTATACCGACTTTCCTACGCTACTAATAGGGTTCCGTCTTCGTGGAAGGTAGCCCATGTCCACCCGATCCCTAAAAAGGGAGACCGGTCTGACCCATCGAATTACAGGCCAATTGCGATAACATCCTTGCTCTCCAAGATAATGGAGAAGGTTATAAACCGCCAGCTTCTGCAGTACCTTGAGGATCGCCAGCTTATCAGTGATCGCCAATACGGCTTTCGTCATGGTCGGTCGGCTGGTGATCTTCTTGTGTACCTCACACACCGTTGGGCAGAGGCCTTGGAGGGCAAGGGTGAGACGCTGGCGTTCAGCCTAGATATCGCAAAGGCGTTCGATAGGGTCTGGCACAAGGCACTTCTATCGAAGCTACCATCATACGGAATCCCCGAGTGACTCTGTAATTGGATCGCCAGCTTTTTGGATGGTCGGACTATAAAAGTCGTAGTAGATGGCTCCTGCTCCGATACCATGACCATTAATGCTGGTGTACCACAAGGCTCGGTGCTTTCCCCGACGTTGTTTATCCTGCATACCAATGACATGCTCTCTGTCGAGAGTATGCGTTGCTATGCGGATGACAGCACGGGTGATGAGCGTTACACTGAGCAACGGAATATCCCTCGGAGTACTCAGGAAAGAAGGGTTCAACTTGTGTCTGAAGTCGAGCGCTCTCTGGGGCGGGCCTCGGAATGGGGTGAACGGAACCTAGTCCAGTTCAACCCCACAAAGACACAAGTTTGTGCGTTCACTGCAAAGAAGGACCCGTTTGTCATGGCGCCACAGTTCCAAGGAGTAACTCTCCCAATTTCTGAAAGTATTGGGATTCTCGGCGTCAAAATATCGAGCAAAGTCCAGTTTGGGAGTCATTTGGAGGACAAAGCCAAATTGGCAAGCAAAAAGTTGGGTGTCCTGAACAGAGCCAGGCGGTACTTCACACCGAGACAGCGTCTTGTGCTATACAAAGCACAAGTTCGTCCTCATGTGGAGTACTACTCACATCTCTGGGCAGGTGCGCCCAAATATCAGCTAGACCCACTTGACTCCCTGCAAAGACGGGCTGTTCGAATCGTCGGGGATCCCAATCTTACGGACAGATTGGAGTCGCTGGAGCAGCGGAGAGACTTTGGGTCACTCTGTGTACTCTACCGACTCTTTCACGGGGAGTGCTCCGAGGAACTGTTTGACTTGGTACCACCGTCACCATTCTACCAACGTACCACTCGACATCGTAGCAGGGTTCATCCATTTCACCTGGAAACGTTATGGTCTTCAACTGTACGTTTCCAGCGATCATTTCTCCCACGTACGTGCAAGCTCTGGAATGAACTACCTGCTGCTGTGTTTCCCGAGCGCTATGACATGTCGTTCTTTAAACGAGGTTTAAGAAGAGTATTTCCTTCACGGTAGGCAGCGGCCTAGCTGTGCCCCTGGTATTGCAAAGGTCCATGCAGTTTCACTTACCATCAGGTGTGCTGCTTACTCGTTTGCCACCGTTGGCAATAAAAAAAAAACCCGCAGGTGACTTGACGTCAGTGGTCGGATGCAATAATCCGCTTAAAAAAATCGATTATCCTAATTAGATTCGCCAGGATTCGTCAACTTCTTTCCGCATCCTTTGCACGAGAGTAAGAGAGATAGAGCTAGTCGAGTACTCAGCATAACACAAACGCGTAGAGACGACTCTCCTATGGTAATAATTGCGTCTTGAGCCATATACATTCATCGATGTACCGACAAATCTAATACGCATACTAATTACATTCCGATGGCTATTCACTAAAAAGTGAAAATAAATATAATTTAAAAAAACAAAAAAACACGCTTTCAACTAAAAAGTGTAAAATAAATTTCAATATAGGCAGAAACTAATAATGAACAAATATATTAATATTATTGTGTAAAAAGCGTGGGTGTTCGATTTACGAAAATGTGGCACAAAGCGCCCCCCCCGCTTATTTCACAATAATATTAGTATATTTCGGTCATTATTATTTTCTGCCAACATTGAAAATTATTTTACACTTTTTAGTTGAAAGCGTCTTTTTTAGTTTTTTAAAATTATAATAATATATTTTATAGAAGATCAAAGCAGAAGTCGGACCATAGTAAATTTATTAATGCTTTTTTTATTTTAAATTAATTAATTTATTTAATTTTTTAAATTTATTAATGCTACTATGATGTGATCAAAGAAAATCATTTAATTGCTCTTTCTTGCGTTTTGAATCATATCTTAATGCTTCCTCAAGATGGGCAGAAATAGTCTACTACTACTTCGACCAGTCGACTTTTACACTAGTTTTATTTCTTATCTATGTATACGGGTAAGGAAGGTGTCGGGCGATTGTATTCTTACATACCCACATATCTGCTTAGTCTATGAGAGGTATAAATCTCATTGTCATTTATTAGATGGTCAAGCCTTTTTTGGTAGGCTATGGTTGTGGACGCACCCTGCCCAATCCGTCCAGGGCGACAGAAGAACGGCAGACATCCCCTTAACCTACCGTATTCACTCCCCATTACTATTGGGCCGACCACTAATAACGATTCCTTGACATCCGTGGCCGGCCCAATGGGTTACTCTTTCAGGTATCGTCCCATTGTCCCATCAAGACAGTGTTGCCGGAGCATCGCCCTCACGCTGTCGGCCTCTTCGAGTGGCGGACTAATCTCCGGCCACATTATTAAGCCTAGACTAACATCATTATTATTATAGTGATAGGACCACACTGTCGACAATCTTGTCTGCAGCCGCAGACAGATCCGTCTGTGGTAGTCCTCATCTGAGCAGGAACAATTCATTGGTGCACTTCGTTCAGTGAGCAAGAGAGTCGAAATCTTAACTTTCTGAGAATTTTTGCGTGTGATTGGTTTTGGTAATTCCTTTAGATCATTGCAAGCATTCACACACTGCCTTCACTTTCTTCACGGTAGACAGCGGCCTGCCATAAGCAGCAGTATCTAATCTAATAAGACCAGTCGAGTATTTAATTGCTTTTATTAATTTCTTATATAAATATGAAATCATACAGGCGTTTGCGGTATCATGGTTGGAATATGAAGACTGCGCTAAGAGACTTCGTAGACAATTTGCGACAGAACAAAATACCAGGAGATCGATTTGTTGAAGAAGAAGAATTCTCTGATGGATCATCAATACTTGATGAAATTGATTAACATAATAAAATTTAAAATATTTATTTTGATTTTCCTTATTTATTAGACACTGATTCAATTTCTACACAAGTAGTACTCTTCCAAGAGAAAAATCACACATACACAAATACAAAACACTACCTATACAGGGTGTATCAGGTTATGGGACAACTGGTCAAACGGGGGGTAGGCAATGGTGGTAAGAACCCATAAAAAAAATTTGAAGGAAAAATATCGATTCGTTAATGAATTAGAGACATGTAAAGTTTTCAATTTTGTCATTGTTTTTTCGTTTAAATCTGATTGAAATGTATAAAGTCAGTGATACTTAATCTGCAACATATTCGTACTTTGTTAAATGTTCAATAGAAATTGAAAAAATCAATGATTACGGTCGCATAAGCAAAACGAACTTCGCTTTAAATCAGCTGATCGGCCGATTATCGTCGCCGAGTCCCGTTTGTAGCTACAGTCCCATTGACGCGTTTGCGCAATTCTAGGTATGTATGAATGGAATTATACTGTCGAAGTTTTACATGCCTACATGTATCCTGTCTATCCATGCGTAACATTTAAGGCGTAGACTGTTTGACACACAGTTTTGAAATTACTATAACTTTTATGTTATATTGTTTTTTGTGTAATATACATTTTAATTTCGATCTATGGCCGGTACACTACAACATACTCGAACAGTTGCTCCATAACCTGATACACCCTGTATAATAACTATTTTGTCAACAGACATGTGCATACAACAACACTCATTATAGCGGCAAAATTCAATTTTGCGTGATTTAAATCGCTACTGTGTGTATAAAATACTCGCATGACTAGACGCTTATTTAATTTTAATGTGCATTGATAAAGCACTCTGGTAATATCGTAAACTCCTTAGACTCGCGTGTTCAAATATTAAATAAAGAACAAAGTCATATTATGTCTGACGGTCTCGATATTATTAAGGCAGAGTTTTGTAATCTTTTTCAGAGTTTTCTAATCTATACCAATAAATAAAATTGGAGTGTCTGTTTGTAATGTCAAAATAATAGGTTTTTTTCATGCTCACACGCTTATTTGCACGACACCTATGCCTAAAATAGCGATTAAAAGTTTTTGTGTCTGTCTGCCTGTTTGTTCCGGGTAATCTTCAAAACGGCTGGACCGATTTCAAAAATTATTTCACCAATGGAAAGCTATAATATCAGGGCGTAAACTAGGCTATATGTTATCCCGGTATTGCCACGGGAACGGGCACTACGCGGGTAAAACGACGAAAACCGAAGCGAAGCGAGGGCGAGTTGCTAGTTTTTAATATATCCTTACTAATATTATAAATGCGTAAGGAAGATTGTTTGAAAGCGCTTTCACGCTTAAACCACCGAACCGATTTCAAAAATTCGTTCTCCAATGGAAATTTGTAATATCAGGGAAATTTGTAACATAGGCTTTATTTTATCCCGATTTTCCCCGGGGAACGGGAACTACGCGGGTAAGGCGACTACAACCGAAGCGAAGCGAGGGCGGGTTGTTCTTGTATATATTTGAAATTGTCCAATTTTACCGTCTGGGCAGAGCAGCGCCATGAACTCGTCGCAATCATCGATGCCGACCTGACACTGGCACGTCACGAACCGGGACATGGTCGACTCATTCTTTGAGAAAGTCGTCTCACCGAAACATTCGGCGCATCATACGCGGGATAAAAGCGGAGGCCGCGGGTGGCTGGACAGGGAAATAGCCTATCACCTGCAGAGAGGCTGACTGCATGAGGGCGAGGCTCTGGAAGGGGCGTTAGGGAGGGACGGTACCCGAAAGGGTTTCCAGGCATCAGGATGGAAAGAAAAACAAAATGACTCTATAACTAATACAAATAAATAAAATTGAAGTGTCTTTTTAAATAAAACTACTTTACGGATTTTATCGCGTTTGTATTTGATTTTTGATTACCCAACGTTTCGAACACTTTACAGCGTTCATGATCACGGGTGGACTAAGATGTCTCACGTCCAACAAGTCATCGTTACTGCAGAAAATTTATAATTATCTACCCGATACAGAAATTAGTTATTAAAAATTGACCCACATTTTGATACAAAATTTATTGCCAGTGTAAGAAGAAAATGATTCTACATGAAAAAATTATATTGTTTATGGTTAGTAATAATTAAACATTAAAATTAATAGTAATTATATTTAAAAAACTAACTAATAATCTAGTATACTACCACCGGATCGGAACACGGTTACACTGAGAAAGATCCGGCAAGAAAACTCAGGTAACATGATGCTAAATTAAAGTTAATTTTGAAGGCGGCTTACTTTATGTTACTAAAAAGGTTTTAATTTATAAAATTATCTTTAGTTATTATTATTGTGGGTCAAATCTATACAATATGAGCTCACGGTGTCTTGCAGTCTTGTGGTGGTCTTTTTGGATTTCTTTTTAATAATGTTTATAACAGGATCCCAGCTTGATGGTAACACCCAGCCATCCTCTCTATTGAAATTTTTGTGTTTTTTAATCTCAATAGCCTCGCGTACCATTCTAGGCAGGTATCGGTGTTCTTTTGCGAGGATTTGTGGTTTATCAAACCTGATGTTATGGTGGGCGCGGTCCTGACTATGTTCACAGACTGCAGACCTAGTGTCCCGGCGGTGCTTCACATCGGCTATGTGTTCTTTGATCCGAGTTCTTATGGATCTCTTTGTTTGTCCAATGTAAGAGAGACCACAGTCACAGTCAAGTTTATATACTCCTGCATCTTGTAAAGGGATCTGGCACTTGACAGGTGGTAAGAATTGGCTAATCCTCTTCAGTGGCTTAAAATAAGTTTTAATGGAAGAGCGTTTCAGGATGTAGCCAATCTTGTCAGTGACTCCTTTGACATAAGGTAGTATTGCAGGAAGGCGCTCAACTGTGGGTGGTTTCACTCGGTCTCTGCGACGGGGGCGAGGAACTGGCAGCTTGTTTGCACGTAGCACCTGCTTGACATGCTGCAGCTCCCCAGCCAGGTGTTTATCGTCACAGATTCCTCGTGCTCTCTGCAACAAAGATTTACACACGGTAGCTAACTGTGAAGGGGGATGATGAGAATCACCGTTCAAGTATCTGTCTGTATGTGTTGCTTTACGATACACTGTATGACTCAAGGTGTTATTAGGGTTACGTATAACCAAAATGTCTAAGAAGGCTAAAGAGTTATTTGACTCCAGTTCCATAGTGAATTGAATTTTTGGATTAATGGAGTTAAGATGGTTTAGGAATATGGTTATTTTGTCTGTGGGTAATATTGTGAAAGTGTCATCTACGTACCGCTTGTAGAACCTGGGTGTGACAGGTGAGCTTGATAAGGCCGTCTCCTCGAAGTCCTCCATGAATATATCGGCAACGACAGGGGAGACCGGCGAGCCCATAGCCACTCCATCTACTTGCTTGTAGAAGTCATCATTCCACATTAAATAGCCAGTTGTTAGGCATTGACGTAACAGTTCCGCATATCCCAATGGCATATTATTGTCAGATAGCTTCTTAGATATGGTTTTGATGCAATCCTCCACAGGTAGAGAGGTGAAGAGTGATGTGACATCAAAACTGACCATAGTTTCATTGTCAGCGAGATGTAGATCTTTAATTTCACTGACAAAATGGTAAGAGTCTTTCACAAATGCACTAGTGTGTCCCCGGAGTTGGGAGAGGACTTTCGCAACCTTCTGTGCTAATTTATAAGTCGGCGTGTCGATCTGACTTACTATTGCTCGCAGTGGTGCATTTGATTTGTGTATCTTGGGCAACCCATATAATTTAGGTGGTTTGACGCATGGTGGTATTAGATTTTTCACGTCTAGATGTAATGTATCGGAGTACTTTATTATTAGTTTCTTTGTGTTCTTTAGAACGACATTGGTGGGGTCTGTTTTGACCTTCTTGTACGTTGTTTCATCCGACAAAAGTTGGTTAATTTTATCATTATAATCCGACGTATTCATAACCACGGTCGCGTTTCCTTTGTCTGCGCGCAGGATGACGATATCTGATTTATTCCGTAGGTTTTTTAAGGCTAAATATTGTTGTTTTGGAAGATTATTTTTGGGTAGACCGCTACGACGCAATAAGGACGAGACATCCTGCCGAATAGCCTCCATATCTTCCTTTGGCACGGTATTTTTAATCAGAACATCTTCGACAGCACAAATTATTTCTTCATAAGGAATTCGCGTAGGTGTTACAGCAAAATTTAGACCTTTCGATAAAACTTGAATTTCGGTGTTGTCTAAATGTTGTGTTGACAGATTTATGACAGCGCGGTCTGCGTAAGAGTCTATGGTTGACGGGCGCGTTCCGACCCCGTGCTGCGTTCCATGTTCAACGCGAGATTGAACCGAAACGCAAATTTTGCTGTAACACCTACGCGAATTCCTTATGAAGAAATAATTTGTGCTGTCGAAGATGTTCTGATTAAAAATACCGTGCCAAAGGAAGATATGGAGGCTATTCGGCAGGATGTCTCGACCTTATTGCGTCGTAGCGGTCTACCCAAAAATAATCTTCCAAAACAACAATATTTAGCCTTAAAAAACCTACGGAATAAATCAGATATCGTCATCCTGCGCGCAGACAAAGGAAACGCGACCGTGGTTATGAATACGTCGGATTATAATGATAAAATTAACCAACTTTTGTCGGATGAAACAACGTACAAGAAGGTCAAAACAGACCCCACCAATGTCGTTCTAAAGAACACAAAGAAACTAATAATAAAGTACTCCGATACATTACATCTAGACGTGAAAAATCTAATACCACCATGCGTCAAACCACCTAAATTATATGGGTTGCCCAAGATACACAAATCAAATGCACCACTGCGAGCAATAGTAAGTCAGATCGACACGCCGACTTATAAATTAGCACAGAAGGTTGCGAAAGTCCTCTCCCAACTCCGGGGACACACTAGTGCATTTGTGAAAGACTCTTACCATTTTGTCAGTGAAATTAAAGATCTACATCTCGCTGACAATGAAACTATGGTCAGTTTTGATGTCACATCACTCTTCACCTCTCTACCTGTGGAGGATTGCATCAAAACCATATCTAAGAAGCTATCTGACAATAATATGCCATTGGGATATGCGGAACTGTTACGTCAATGCCTAACAACTGGCTATTTAATGTGGAATGATGACTTCTACAAGCAAGTAGATGGAGTGGCTATGGGCTCGCCGGTCTCCCCTGTCGTTGCCGATATATTCATGGAGGACTTCGAGGAGACGGCCTTATCAAGCTCACCTGTCACACCCAGGTTCTACAAGCGGTACGTAGATGACACTTTCACAATATTACCCACAGACAAAATAACCATATTCCTAAACCATCTTAACTCCATTAATCCAAAAATTCAATTCACTATGGAACTGGAGTCAAATAACTCTTTAGCCTTCTTAGACATTTTGGTTATACGTAACCCTAATAACACCTTGAGTCATACAGTGTATCGTAAAGCAACACATACAGACAGATACTTGAACGGTGATTCTCATCATCCCCCTTCACAGTTAGCTACCGTGTGTAAATCTTTGTTGCAGAGAGCACGAGGAATCTGTGACGATAAACACCTGGCTGGGGAGCTGCAGCATGTCAAGCAGGTGCTACGTGCAAACAAGCTGCCAGTTCCTCGCCCCCGTCGCAGAGACCGAGTGAAACCACCCACAGTTGAGCGCCTTCCTGCAATACTACCTTATGTCAAAGGAGTCACTGACAAGATTGGCTACATCCTGAAACGCTCTTCCATTAAAACTTATTTTAAGCCACTGAAGAGGATTAGCCAATTCTTACCACCTGTCAAGTGCCAGATCCCTTTACAAGATGCAGGAGTATATAAACTTGACTGTGACTGTGGTCTCTCTTACATTGGACAAACAAAGAGATCCATAAGAACTCGGATCAAAGAACACATAGCCGATGTGAAGCACCGCCGGGACACTAGGTCTGCAGTCTGTGAACATAGTCAGGACCGCGCCCACCATAACATCAGGTTTGATAAACCACAAATCCTCGCAAAAGAACACCGATACCTGCCTAGAATGGTACGCGAGGCTATTGAGATTAAAAAACACAAAAATTTCAATAGAGAGGATGGCTGGGTGTTACCATCAAGCTGGGATCTTGTTATAAACATTATTAAAAAGAAATCCAAAAAGACCACCACAAGACTGCAAGACACCGTGAGCTCATATTGTATAGATTTGACCCACAATAATAATAACTAAAGATAATTTTATAAATTAAAACCTTTTTAGTAACATAAAGTAAGCCGCCTTCAAAATTAACTTTAATTTAGCATCATGTTACCTGAGTTTTCTTGCCGGATCTTTCTCAGTGTAACCGTGTTCCGATCCGGTGGTAGTATACTAGATTATTAGTTAGTTTTTTAAATATAATTACTATTAATTTTAATGTTTAATTATTACTAACCATAAACAATATAATTTTTTCATGTAGAATCATTTTCTTCTTACACTGGCAATAAATTTTGTATCAAAATGTGGGTCAATTTTTAATAACTAATTTCTGTATCGGGTAGATAATTATAAATTTTCTGCAGTAACGATGACTTGTTGGACGTGAGACATCTTAGTCCACCCGTGATCATGAACGCTGTAAAGTGTTCGAAACGTCGGGTAATCAAAAATCAAATACAAACGCGATAAAATCCGTAAAGTAGTTTTATTTAAAATGTATAATACTCGCGTAAACATCAGAAATCATTATTGAAGTGTCTGTTTGTATTGGCTTTTTTCATATTGATACGGTTATTTGCACGATACCTAGGCCTAAAAAAATTAAAAATCTTCGTCTGTCTGTCTGTTTTGGGTAATCTTCAAACTGCTGGACGGATTTTGATAATATTTTACTACTAGCTGTCTATATAAAGTGCAACTAATTTTAATTAAATTGTATCCCGATATTCCCACGGCAATGGGTACTGCGCGGGTAAAGCGACTAAAACCGAAGCGAAGCGAGGGCGGATTGCTAGTTAATTATATAATTACATAAATCTGATTATCCTAATCTAAGTCGAAGTATAAATATAGAATGAATCATTTTATTATAAAACTGCATAAATGCAATCGGCGACAACTGCAGCATTAGCTCACGGATTCCGGCGGCAGGGCGGCGCCAAAGCTTTGCTTGCTTAATTGATGATTTACCACAATATTGAATACTTAAACTGCTGCTGAATCAGCGATCTATCTGTGTATTAATATATAACGAGGTTTTCCTTTGTAATTGACGTTTGTTGTTTATTGTTAATATATTTGATGATTTTAATGAAGTTAATTTCTTGCTTTATTTGTAAATAATAATAATAATGCACTGGCTTCAAAATATTTAAAATAATATGTCTTTTAAATAATAAACACCGACCAAGGTCGATCGAATTCAGAAAAAAAAATATTTAATATAATATTTCAATCTTAGAATAATAACGTATAGAAGGTAAGTCCGCATACAAAAAATTAAGCATTTTAATTGGAACCTAATGGAGCTTACCCCGGACCTTTCCGTAGTATACAAGGTCACTGTACTGCACGTATGCGCGCAACTCTTAAAAAATAAATAGCTAGATGACGGTTTGTGCATTCAAATGGTGTCACAACACATTTGCAAAACATAAAAAGGTTTTCAAATTTACTTTTAAAAGTATTTCGACGATTTCTGTTAATAAAAACAAAATTTGATTTCATAATTTGTATAGTGGTGTACGTGTGTAATCAAGTACGCGCATTTAGTATTTTTGACTTCACGTTTTTGATCACTCGAAGTACCGACACTATCCTTCTATACGTTTTATTCTAAGGCAATGGCTTAAAAATATTTAAAATAATATACGCACTTGATATACGTCTTTTAAATAACAAGCACCGACCAAGTGTCGATCGGATTCGGCAAAAGAATTTCAACCATTATTTAATACAGTGCAACCTTAATATAACAAATCCGACGGGAACTCGTAAATATTCGTTATATCAAGAAATTCGTTAAACTGAGGTTTGTTATATTGAGGTAAGGTTGGTCTAAAATTTTTTATAAAGAGGCCAAGAAATAGTTTTGATCACCTCAACATTTTTGCATTCAGCAACTAGAATCTTCAACAATAGTGATGAGCACTATTTACATTATTTCCCATCAAATTTTTTTGATAGTTGAAAATTCGTTATAAAGAGGATGTTCGTAAAAAAAATTTGTAATGTAAAGGTATTATTTACACTGACTCTTATGAACAATTCAAGGGGATTAGAAAAACTTTGTTAAATCGAGGAAGTCGTTAAATTGAGGTTCGTAATATTAAGGTTGCACTGTACTAGCTTTTGCCCGCGACTTCGTCCGCGTAGAAGTCATAGTATGTGGCAAGGGCAATCACAGATAACTGTGTAGTATGTTCAGGGTTCTACAGGCACAACGTGTTGCTCTTGATGGCAAGCTAGTGTAGAGAATCGTGATTGCCTGCATCAGCCGGCACCTTAGCGAGGTTGTCTCGATCAGACCAACTTTTTCTGGTACTTTGTCATTAAGGCGCTCACTGGCGGAGAGGTGCTGTTGGCGGTGTATTTAGATGTCGTCAACTAATTTAATAGTTTACCAATCTGGTATATCAGGCAGGCGCTGTTATCAAGTAGTGCTTCTATACTTAAGCGGTTTATTCTAGGTTATTTGAAGCGGTGCAGTGGCCGCTGCGTGAAGCGCCCAGAGGACTTTGTGCTAACGCCTATTTTGTTTTGCTCCCAGCTGTGGTAGTTCGTGCGGGTGATTGTATGGTATATTAGCTGAAACTGGACTTACTCCAGTTTGGACTCAATTTAAATAAGCGTTACCTTTGGCCATACTTGGTATCGAAGTGGTGATTCAATGAGTCATGCTGCCGCTTAGAGTAGGTCTATATAAAACGAATGATTTACTTTTTCATAGACCTCGTAACTATACACCCGTCGGCACAGCAATCACTGTTAATTCGGTGCCACTCGATCGAGGACCAGATAAAATATTTGGACTTAAAGTATTAAGCCCAAATATTTTATTATTTGGCCCAAATATTTTATTATTAGAGTATTAAGCCCAATTATTTTATTATTTGGGCTTAGAGTATTAAGCCCAAGTATTTTATCTGGTCCTCGATCAGTGGAACCGAATTAACCCAAAATGCTTTCAGGAGCATCTTAATTAAATTACTCCCCGGCTCGTTGACGCGGTGTAACATGTTGACGGCTGTACGCGATACTGGTTCGATCAATGGCCTTGTACGGTGCACCTATGTGGGTTAGCTCTGACCACTTGTCTTAGAACTTTTTTCTGGCATTCGAAGAAAGTCATGGTGCTTAGGGCTACACGCAGATACCGAACCATGTCGACCAAGGCAGCGTGCGCTTTGGCCGGCACCCTCCCCTGGGACTTAAATGTGGAAATACACGGAGCCCTCCCACAATTGTTTTTCCAGCTAAGATACAGCTTTTTGAGATATGTTTTTTTATTTAATAGTAGGGAATACTAGGACCACACTGTTGACAGTTGTCTGGCTACAACCACGTAGAAGTGGTTGTTGCGCAACTTGGATAGTTATTGAAACTATCTATCGGTACAATAGCGGTTAGCTAGTTTCATCGTATTGCAAAAACCCGCTAACAGCTATTAACTCAATCACGTTTCACGAAAGTGAATCACACAAAAATGAACGTTCGCTAATACTCGATCGCTGCCGGCAGCTATTAATCTATGCAGCTAACTGTCGCTACTCGCTATTGTAGCTAGCTTCAGCTAACAATAACAACAACTCTGTAGCTAATAGCTGTCGCGATCGCGAAATGGTTCGAACACCGTTTCTTTCATCAATCATCATTTTGTCTCTTTCATACACGCACACGGCAAAGCTGCGTTTGACCTTTCACTTTCGCCCTTAATTTATTTGAAAAAAGATACATTTTTTTGTAAGATTATTTGTGTTATTTGTTATTAGATACTTATACGTGAGTTGCAGGTAATGCCTAATTATGTGGCCTTGAACTAGTCCTAATACATGTGTTTATCGACATGGTGAATTATAGACACGTCTCTTGGGTTGAGAGTCTTCAGCGCTCACTCAGCAGTCCGGATAAAGCTGTCATAGCCATCTGCGGTTAACGACTAAGTCACACAAAAAAAAAGTGGCGTCACTTACTTTTGCGTATAATATTAAATTTGATAGCTTGAAAATTAAAGTAAGGTGTATATATCATCATCTCAGCCCATACATGTCCCAATGTTGGGCTCGGGCTTCCTCCACTATGAGAAGGAAATTGACCCAACATACCACGCTGGTCAGATGTGGCATAAGGTTTTGTTACGAGATTTCCTTCTCTTGTATAGATGTTGTATATGTATTATAATATAGTATATAAATATAGTATGAATATCTTAGAATAATAACTAACAGAAGGTAACTCCGCACACAAAAATGAAGCATTTAAATTGGAGCCAAATAGAGCCTACGCCAAACCGTTTCGTAGTGTACAAGGTCACGGCGTACGCAAGGCAACTCTATTGTATAGTGGTGTGCGTGTGTAGGTACGCGTCTAACATATACTACACGGTGATACTTTAGTTAACTAGTAAAACACAACCCGCTATTCTCGCTACTGAAATAGAGTGTTTCAAAAACCGCTATTGACATTCGATAGATAGTTTCGTTTCGTTAACCAAAAAACCCGCTACTACCCATCGCTACAACCACGGGCGAGTCCGTCCGTGGTATTACCATACTCTCGCAAAAAATCTACGTCCGAGTAGTAGCAATTTGTTACTGTGCTTCCTTCGGTGTTTGAGAGAACCGGCAGTTCAACTTTCTGAGGGTGTTTGCGTCTGGTGGCTTTTAGTGATGTTTTAATATCACCGAAATTTATTGCAGGCATTCACACTCCCTTAACTTTCTTCCCGGTAGGCAGCAGCCTAGCAAAGGTCCATGAGTGGCAACAACACTTTCCATCAGGTGTACTGTTCGTTCGTGTGCCACAGTTTCAAATAAAAAAAAAATCACTCTCTTTACTTTCTTCGTGGCTGGCAGCGGCTTAGCTGTGGCTCTGGTATTGCAAAAGTCCATGAGCGGCAGGAACACTTACTATCATGTGTACTGTTTGCTCGTTTGCCACCATTTGCAATAAATAAAAAAAAAGATCTGTGTTCTCGGGGTAGAGCAGCGCCGTGAATTTATTGCAAGTATCACTAAAAAGCTGACGACCATCACTTAGACCATAGTCGATAGACCAAGAACTGCCGTATGACGTCGCCATTTTCTATTTCGCAGTTATCTCGCGTAAGAACTCGGCAGAGCGAGCCAGGAAGAAAAACTTTCAAGCTGACTCGTTCCATTGCTGTCGTGTTGGGTGGTGTCTAGCCCAAGGGCTTGCGCTTTACTATCTTTACGTGATAGAATCTCACTCTCGACATGGCTGGCAAAAGTTCATGAGCAGTATCATTTACCATAAGGTGTGCTGCTTGCTCGTATGACAACAATGACCGCGCGCGGGTGATACCACGACAACATAATTTGCTGCCTGGGGTCAAAAAAGGGTGTTCAAGTGACCCTGCACAGCCTTCCTTTGTAGGGTTCCGTACCAAAAGGATAAAAATGGGACCTTATTACTAAGACTTTGCTGTCTGTCCGCCCAACCCGCCCTCGCTTCGCTTCGGTTTTAGTCGATTTACCCGCGTAGTGCCCGTTCCCGTAGGAATACCGGGATAAAATATAGCCTAGGTTACTCCCTGATATTATAGCTTTCCATTCATGAAAGAATTTTTGAAATCGGTCCAACCGTTTGAAGATTACCCGGAACAAACAGACAGACAGACAAAAAAATATAAAGTGATTTTAGGCATGTGTATAGTGCAAATAACCGGGTGAGCATGAGAAAAGCCTATTATTTGGACATTACAAACAGACACTCCAATTTTATTTATTGGGATAGATAAAAAAGCACGGAAAATATGGTTGGACCAGATCCCACAAGTAGCACCCGATCACGAGTTAACTACTAGAGCAGCCATCACTCCCCTCAACCACATTGGACGGAGGGGAGCGACCCGCCCCACCTAGCTACCCCAAGCAGAATCTTATTGAGTGAGCATGATTAAACTGTGAACTAGGTATGTTAAAAAGGCCAAATCCTAAATTCGTCAGACAAAACACGCTACGCTGTACAAACAAAAGAGTAAAATTAACTGAAACAAACACAAGACTAACAACAAGAAAAAAAAAATGAATTCTTACAATAAATAGCGCCATAAAGCTGTGACCATTACATAAACATAATTACAATAGCAATTTTGCTGAATGAGGAGCTGCTCATAACCATTCTGTATTATCATCTAAATAAGACTATGAAATAAACTATTCTAGCTGTCCCGATGTCAGTTAACATTTGAATTTTTTTAAGAGCATTAGCCGCTAAGCTAAGCCTATTTGAAATTTTTTTATACGCCATTGCAGTTTTGCATCAATAGTGATACCTAAGAATGCCGTGGACTGCACAAGATCCAGGGCTCCACCATTCATTTGAACATTGGTTTCCACTTGTCTCACGTTAGGTAGACAGTGCGTCGCCGCCGACGACACGCTCGTCACAGCCCGCGGTGGGACGCTACAAGAGGCGGTAAGCCTGGCAACCTCAGGCACCGAACAGGTCGTCAGGCGGATCGAGGCGCTGGGGTTGAGGGTGGTCCTGGACAAGACGGAGGCCCTCTTGTTCTATGGGCCCCGTATGGACCCTCCCATCGGCGTCTCGATCACCGTCAATTCGGTTGGGATCAGCATCCAGGCCCATATGAAGTACTTGGGTCTGGTGCTCGACGGGTGATGGTTTTTTCGGGAGCATTTCCGCAGGCCCGTCCCGCGGCTCGTCGGCGTGGCGTCCGCCCTACAATGGCTAATGCCGAATGTGGGCGGACCAAGCGTGGCATGTCGACAGCTGTACGAGGGGGTCATTCGGTCGATGGCCCTGTACGGCGCACCGTTGTGGGCGGGATCCATGACCGCCCGACTTAGGGCCCTTCTGTGGCGTCCACAGAAGGTCATGGCGGTCAGGATCATCCGCGGGTACCGCACGGTGGCGACGGAGGTGGCGTGCCTATTGGCCGGGACTCCCCCGTGGGACCTGGAGGCGGAAATGCTCGCCGACTTGTATCGGCGGGTGTCGGGGGTGCGCGGGGGTGGGGGGGCTTTGTTGTTTCCTTGAAGGAGCTCACCGCCTGGCGCGTCGACGCCCGTCAGAACGTCATCGCCCGTTGGGCAGACCGGCTGGAGAGGCCTCGATACGGTGTTTGGACCGTGGAGGCCTTCCGGCCGGTGCTGATGCAGTGGTTGGAAAGGCGGCACGGGGTGCTCTCCTTCCGACTCGCACAGGTCTTGACGGGGCATGGATGCTTCGGCAAGTACCTGTACAGGGTCGCTAGGAGGGAGAGAACTCGGTCCTGCCACCACTGCGATTGCGACGAGGACACGGCGCAGCACACGCTCGAGGTCTGTGTCGCTTGGGCAGAGCCGCGTCGTGAACTCGTCGCAATCATCGGTGCAGACCTGACGCTGCCGACCATCGCTAGGGAGATGCTCGGCAGCATCAGGAATTGGAACGCGGTCGCAGCCTTCTGCGAGGCAATTATCTCGCAGATGGAGGCGGCGGGTCGCGAGTGCGAGGAGCACAGCCTCGATGATGCGACCCGCCGCCGGCGACTGGGGCGGCGCAGGTGGGAGTACCTGCGTGCAATGCCGCCCTAGCCGAGGCCGCGGGTGACGTGACCGGGGATTAGTCCGTCACCCGCCGAGAGGCCGAGCGCGTGAGGAAAGACCGACGTCCTCCCCGAGGGGGGGGGGGACGTCGGTCGATGGGAGGGTACCCCAGTTAGGGGGTATTCCGTCAGGCCGACCACTAATGACAAGTAACCCTGCTCCAGTGGTCGGCCCAACGACGAAGGCGACATGGTGTTCGGGTGGGTTGCGGGAGTTGCGTGCTTAAGCCCCTCTGTCGCCCCGGTCGGAGTGGTGCGGAGGCGCGCCGACCGCAACCCACCCCAAAAAAAAAAAAAAAAAAAGGTGGACAGTGCGTTGTTCACATCGTCATAACTAAGCAGTTGTCTTGACTTTAAATAATAAGGAGGTATCATCCACGAACAACACAATATCTTGATTGTCCTCTATATAATACAGTAAGTCATTAATATATACAAAGAACAGAAATGGCCCCAGAATTGCGGCACATCCATTTTATAACAGAACCAGATGATTGCACACTATTTACATCAAAACCCTCTGGATTCTGTTACTCAAGTATGAAGTTAAATATTATTGTATCTTAATGTTTATGCATCTCAGCTCACATACGTTCTACTGCTGGGCATGCACGGAGGTTCTCCTTCATAATGGGAGAAAAATTTACTTTATCACGCTGGTCAAATGGGTTGATATAGAGTTTTATTTCGAGCATTCTTTCTCTTTAATTTGAATTATTGTATATATTGTAATAATATTAATTATTGTACCCTGAATATTAAATAATGATTCAAAATTATAATAATAATCCATTTTTAAGTAGTTTACTGTTGTTTAATCAAAACTTCATTGCGTAATAATTTTTTCAATTGAATTTCTTGCAAAATGCGATTTTTATTAATCTATGGTAGAATCCTCGAAATTGGCAGCCCTGCTCTGCGGTCTGGGCATAAAAAAATATCGATTATATTATGTCAAGTAATTCTATAGGACAGGTTTCGAATATGCCCGTAATCAACCAAAGCACTATGCAATTCGGAAATAATCCAATTCAAAGTCCTCAATTGCAGCCTACTTCTATACAGGGATCGCCTTCCCAGAATAGTCCGATGGCTACGCAATCTCAAATAGGCACTAAGCCTAATCAATCTGGAGTAGGTGATCAGACCTCACAGGTAATAATTTGTTATACATGTAAGCTAATTGGTTAATATTTGTGATTCTATTATTCAACTAATAGACATTTGTATTTATAATTAACATCCTATCACCAGAATTGTAAGTAGTAAAGTGACACATCTTTGACAAAAATATGTAACATCAACAAATACACATTCAATGTTTTTGGTCTACTAAACTGAAATCGGAATAGCCATTTAGTACACATATAGTCAGAAATATTTTTGTTTTAATGATTCTAATTCTTACTAATTTGCTAGTCAAGAAATTTTTGTTTTATTATACTATGTTGTAGGGTATTAAAATAATTACTTTTATAATTGGCATATGCTATTAAATATGTATAACCTTGTAGCTTTTGAGTCGCCCTCGTTTGCAAGAGTTAGTACGTGAAGTGGATCCAACAGTTCAACTCGACGAGGAAGTGGAAGAGATGCTATTGATGCTTGCTGATGACTTCATTGACACAGCACTTACTGCTTCTTGCGCTATTGCAAAGCACAGACATGTCCCTAATGTGGAATTACGAGACGTGCAATTGCATTTAGGTGAGATCATTATTATCACTATGTTCTTTGTGGTGACGGATTAAGAATACAATTCACTACCCCTCTATTTTGCCTGTGGAAGTTGTAAGAGAGATATAATATGCTATAAGCGAGACAAGCAAAACTTGAATTAAAACCTTATAACTACTCATCAGATCAGCAAGGTATAATAAGTCAGTTCATTGCCATTGTGGATGAGGCTCAAGCCCAGCAGTGGGATGTATATGAGCTGTGATGATGATGATATAACATAATAGTACAGTTTTCCATGTGGTGATGGAGTATAAATACAGTGGTTGCCATCCCTTTGGTTCCTGTAGGTATTGTAAAAATCAATAAATAAAAATAATACAATAAAAAAATCTAAGATCTCATATTAAATGTGTGTAATGTGATTTAGTAGGCAATTTTGTTTATCTGAAAAAGAGCCATGTTCAACAGTGATTAATGACTCATTCTTTCACATATAATGCAACCACTATTAAACTCGTGTGTGATTGCCAGTCTAGAAACTTTCTTTCTTACTACTTTAGAGTGCTATTCCTTCAGGTTATGTCAGTTATAGCTGTTCTTATTTAAATGTATAGCATTCTGCATTTTGTAGAGAAATTTTGAATTAGACTGAGATTAAGAGGCCAACATTTAAAGATGATATTTGTATGCTGTAGGTCATAGTTGGTAACACACACTGGTCATAGGCCTTTGTTTTCAGACTCTGCGGGATATGCGTTGAGAAGATACTCCTAAGTTTCCCGAATACTTCATGAACCCACAAAATTAAGATATAATAACTTAGATGCTTGTTAGAATCTGACAAATATGTATTAACCATAACATTTGAGGTAGTGTTAAGGTTAATTCAAATTTAGTCTAAATAGTCTTTTGAAGTCAAGTCCTAGTGGAAGTAATCAAGTCTTAAAATTGTTTATTTCTAATTATTCTTCAGAACGGCAATGGAACATGTGGATTCCAGGTTTTGGTAATGATGAACTACGACCCTACAAACGTGCCGCTGTTACAGAAGCCCATAGGCAACGCATGGCTCTTATTAGGAAGACTATTAAAAAATATTAAATTTCCAATCACTAACGATATGAACTTTTGATAAATTTCTTTGTATTTTATTACAATTGAAAAGAAATTAGGATTCTAATATTATAATTAAGAATGCATAGGTTAAAGGTTTTTTTTGTAATATCCTTCAGCGATTATAATTTTAAGATTATGTTATCTAAGTTTACCTAAGGATACTAAATTATCTATATATAAATAATTTTGTGTGTATCTTTTTGAATGCCTTCTACATAGTTGGAATGATTTTAATTACATTTTGTTTGTTTGTTCTTAAGATAATTCATAGATAGTATTACATAGCTTAGTTTGATTTGGCTTGGACTCGGTAGGTGTCGCCACGCTCGGGTTTTAGACATTAAAATATTTTGGCATACGAAGTTTTATATTTGTTGCCTTTTTACTAAATAAGATGCAAGATCGTGTTCAAGCAGGACAATACCCATCGGGTCTGCCACTAATTTTATGTTATTATTTTTTTACTTTTGGCGTATCTAAGATTTCTAATAAAAATAGGTACGTAATACGTACATACTATAAGACATTGCCGTTCAGAACTTTATTATTTAAAAAAAGTAAGTTTAATAAGCCCAATAGCAGCTCCCGAAATGTCTTCAGGTTAATAATAATGATACAACAAAATTATTTGTAGTTTTATTTTTAAACCGGTTTATCTACCCAGTGCTGTGGCTAGGGGAATGCTATCGGTACGCAAGCACGAGACGCAGATCCTCGAGTAGTGAAGTACCGGCATGCAATACCCATTAGCCGATATTAAATGTAATCGGGTTGAGAGCCCTCAGCACTCAGCCAACAGTCCGGGTAAAGTTGTCATAGCCATCTGAGGCTAACAAATAAGTCGCAGACAAAAACAAAAAAAAAAGACAATGTACATACGCATTGCAGAAGTGAAACTCCTTTATGTTTTATCCTCTATCCTTTATCTCATTCTCTCGCCGGCTGAATCCTATACATTTACGTGTTTGTATCTCTATGGACTACTGAGTATAAGTACTTACCTACCTATATTTGTAGAAAGAAAAAAAATGTTTTACATACATTACCAATTTACCAGGCCCGCGGCTAGCTATTTCGTCGCCCGCGTGCAGTACCGATTATGCCGCCTTTTTTTTGGTAGGTTATGGTCTGGGCACATCCCACCCAATGCGTCTGGGGCGATGGATGAGCGTCGTGCGATCCCATAACCCACCCCCTCCCCGTCGCCAGTGGGGCGACCCTAGTGGTAACGATTCCTTAATATTAATATTAAATTTTTTTTCTTTTAAACAGTGAGAACATAACACTAGGTATAATATAGATTAAGATAGTTCACTACTCTGTCGCATTGGGCTTGTTGCCTGTAATGATAGATGTAAGTTTTATAGTAAATAAATAAATAAATATCCGTAGCCGGTTAGGCATGTTAACCTTTCGAGTGCCGGCCCTTTGATGCTCCGGCAACATTGCAGTGTTGTCGGCCGAGGAGTAGCCCTCACGCGGTCGGCCTCTCTGCGGGTGGCGGACTAACCCCCAGTCCATCCACGCGCGACCTCAGCTCGGGCGGCATTAGGCACAAATATTCGCGCCTGCGTCGCCCAACCTGCCGGTGGCGAAGCTTGTCGTAGGTCGAGCTCGTCGTAGAGAAACGCCTTCTGGACCCGCTCCGCCGCCTCCTTCTGCGAAACAACTGCCTTGCAGAAGGTAGCAACCACGATCCAGTTCCTGACGCTGTCGAGCATCGTTCTAGCGATGGTTGACAGCGTCAGGTCGACACCGATGACTGTGACGAGTTCAAGGTGCTGCTCTGCCCAGGCCACGCAAACTTCGAACGTGTGCTGAGCTGTGTCCTCATTGCAATCGCAGTGGTGGCAGGACGGCCTCCTCTCCCTCCTCGCAAGCTTGTGCAGGTACTTGCCGAAACAATAATGCCCCGACAGTCAGTAATACTGGAGCGCCTCCCCGACGTAGTTGAATGGCAGACTTTGAAATGCGTTAGCGATGTTCAAAGGAGTGGTAGGACCACACTGTCGACAGTTATCTGTCTACAGCCGCGGGCCGGTCTGTCCGGGGCAGTACCATGCTCTCGCAGAAAATCGACGTCTGAGTAGTAGCAATTTGTTACTGCGCTTCGTTCGGTGAGCGAGAGAGCCGGAAGCCCAACTTTCTGAGGGTGATTGCGTGTGGAGGGTTTTGGTGGTGCCCTTGGTATCACCGAGCCTCAATGCACGCATTCACACTCCCTTCGCTTTCTTCGCGGTAGGCAACGGCCTTGTAAAGGTCCATGAGCGACAGCAACACTTACCATCAGGTGTACTGTTTGCTCGTTTGCCACCATTTGCAATAAAAAAAAAAAAAAAAAAGCGACCGCCAACAGCACCCCTGCACCGATGCCCCTATCGCAGAGGTCACGCTCGAGACTGTCCAGCATCTCATGCCGACTGACGTCTTTGGTGAAACGGACGGCCAACCTGAAGACATACCACGCACTGCGGTAATCCTCATACAGCTGGCCCTGCCGTTCCGCGTCGCGATGGTGCCACCGTCTGCAGGTGTCGGACCTGCGTATGCACACGGCCTGAAGATCTGCCAACTCTCGGGACCACACTGTTCGGGGGGCAGACATCGCACACGGGGCATAGCCGCATCGCAAATCTGCGTTAACGCGTAGCGAATGCGACCAGCCTCGGCGACCACCCCATCCGCCTGGGCATTGAGGACAGCTACGAGTGAACGATGGCTACCTCCGCCAATAGGTCCCGATCCAGTCAACCTACAGCCCACCGCAGAAATCTGGGAGTTGCGTCCGCCGTGTTCGCCTCTATCCGAATGTACCTGTGATCGGATAGGGTCTCGACCCACTCCTGGACGCACCAGCTCCTCACGTATGCAGCAACATTAAGGTTAGCGAACGACGATCCGCGACCGATTTGCCGCCCTCGTCCCTTCTCCGGCCGGCCTGCGGCCCCTGGTCGTCGGACGGCTCTGTGGCACTGCCGCCCTCGTCCGTTGATATTTCCGAGGCCATGTCGGTCCCTGAACTCTCCGAAAGCCCTGTAGCACCACCGCCCTCGTCCTGTAACGGCCCGGCAGTGCTGCCGTCCCCGTCCTGCGACGGCTCTGCAGCAGAAGTGTTGCCGCCCTTGTCGCTGGGGGGAATGACAGCAGCCTCTATTGCCTATCGTTCCGCCGCTCGTCTCCACGCAGCGCGTTCTGTTTTAGACTGACGAATGTTGGAAGTATAATCACACAAGTTTAAATATCAATCATTATGCCAAAACTATTAACAAAATAATTATCAAAAGAACTATTAACAAAATAATTGCAATTCAATGTGCCATCGTTATATTTTATCCACTATAATGCTCTTCGAATGTGTACAAGTACCTAGGTACCTGACCTACCCAGAAGGAAGCTCAGAGGCAATCGCCCTAACTTCCAGTACTGTTTTTCAGTGGGGTGATACTTGGGGTGCCACCAGGCGAAGGGCGGGTCGTTCAACGTGCTGACAGATGAACGTTTGGTATTGCATCTTAGATTTAACGGATGCCAATTGATGGCGGTGTTAACGCCAATCGGTCGGTTTTTTCCATGCGATGGAATTTATTATACTTATGGTAGGGTGAATATTATGACATGAATTACGTGATGAGTCGCTCGATTTGCCGCCCCCCTGGACGTGCCGCCCGCGTACGGTGCACGCCCGCTTACAACGAGCCTGCCAATTACGATCCAATACAAATAATCCTTTTTAACAAAACAGATCTATTTGGGTCAGTCCATTGAGATTCGTTATAAGACTAAAATTTTTATAAATTTCCTTCACCAAGACTGCCAAGTGTGTACCTATATGTATGATGGGTTTATATTTATATACATTTCATTGTGAGAGTCATGGCAGCCTTTAAAAACATTTCCAATGGCTCAACAAAGCTACTTAAGTACTTACCCATTGTACCTTTGTTCAGGTATTTCAAATCTTACAAAGAAGTGCAATTTTTTTTCAAGCCAATGTACTCAGGAATAAATCCACAGAGGAACACACAATAAGACAGGGGGAACCATACAAACACGCTTTCAATAAGTTTAACGCATCCATGTGACGTAGTATAATAGGTATACCTGTAGATCTTTGCATTTTTATTACGCAAAATAGAACTAAGCCACGTGGTTCTTGTTAAACAAATAAATCGATTTGTGTTTTGTTTGATATGGGGAACCATGGTGTAATTGGTTCTGATTATACATCACATCAAGTAGCTCCATATGATTCATCATCATCACAGCTTATACGCGTCCCACTGTTGGGCTCGAGCCCCACAGAGGAAGGGAAATAGACCTACTAGAACACGATGGTCGCACGGGTTGGTTTTATGTCGAGTTTTCCTTCTCTCGCAATGTTGATACGCGCATAACATCTCCCTTAGTCGTCTTTTACGAAACCCACGGATAAGAGAAGGGGTAGTAAATTGTATTCTTACTCCGTCTCCACACGGAAATGTTGTATAGTTAAATATGGACTGGACATGGCAATTTCTGGTGCTTACGCGAATAAGTATTACACATTTTATGGATATAGGTATTAAAGATTTTTACAAAGGATTTTCTGAAACTGGTTAAAATAGTGTACAAAAGAAGGATATTGAGACCATTCTACGTCTCGTTGTATAATGGATCCATCGGATTTAGTATAGTAGTAGTGTCTCAAAATCAACTAACTTTTCTCGGATGATATTAAATTTGAATAGCAGCGCCTAGCGTATTTAAAATAGTAACAGTACCTACGGGCTTAAGATGTATATGTATGTAGCAATTTAGAATACGAGTATTTTAAAGTTATTTAAATTGTAGGTATTTATATAAAGCCTAAAATCATTGTTTTACGGGGTGGTTATAGATAACAATAAAGAACTAACCCCCAAAACAGTAATTTTATAATGAGGAACTATCAGGTTTTTGATCTTAAACGAATACTAAAATAAAGAAAAAGCCAATAAAACTATTTTCGATATCCATACTACATTTAACATTATAAATTGGTTTTCTCGAAACTACGTACCTGTTTACTTGTACACATTTTGCAACAAAAATCCTCAAAAGCAAATTTTGGAGGGTTGGTTCTAGTTAGCATAACTATTCCCATTTGTGAATGGCACAATAAACTGTCCTTGATGGGCATCGAACCCATGACACTAGGCATGGGAGGTCGCTACTTAGACTACTTACTGTGCACTCGTATAATAATGGTAGATCGTCGTAATATTGATATTCATCATCAACATCTCATCCCATATTTGTCCCACTGTTAGGCTCGGGCTTCCTCCACAATGGAAGGGAAATTGAGGTCAATTTGTTTTTGTAGTAGGTACTACACCGCGCTGGTCAGACGTGTTGGTAATGTTATCTGCGTATTATAATCTTTTGGACGACCAAAGGACCGTGGTTATTCTAAAAGACGCCTTTTACAACAACCATGGACAATGAAATGAGTGCTAAATTCTTACTCTTAACCACACGGAAATCATTATATTGGATCTGTTACTTGTTAAACGGGTTATGAACAATTTTATCTAAAGAAGTAATCATCATCCTGCTCTTGTTATTTGGAGTCGACGTAACACATCCTCTTTCATCCTACTAATAAACGCAAAAGTTTGTAAATTCGTTGCTCTTTCATGCAAAAATGGATTTTAATGAAACTTCAAAATAATATACATACAGCTTACATATCAGAATAACACAGACTATAATTTATCTCGATATGCCCACGGGAAGGGGAACTATGTGGGTAAAACCGCAGGGCGCTGCTAGTAGTACATATGCCTAAGTTATTTTTTATTTAAGACAACACCCTGCACTAAGGAAATAATCCTTGTATTGCGGGGGACTTTACAAACATAATTAACGGACACAAATTACATCCAGACTGAGAACAACAATTTGTAGATCGCACAAAGTGTTGTCCCGCGTGGGAATCGTACCCCTGACACTGGCGCTGTAGGTCACTATCTTAACCATTACGCCATCTGTGCAGGCAATAGTTTTATAACCTAACGCCTGTCTGATGTCAACCCCCCATTTTAGGAATGTAATTGTTGACTAGATGGCATCAGGTGGAGTTTGTCGGTCGGGTCGATGTAAAGACCTCGTTTAGGGCATCCACAGCAGCGGGTGACGAAGAAGTAATCCAGTTGCTCGCAGAGAGGCCGATGGTGTGAAGGCGACGCCTCGAGGTATCGGACTGGAGACGATAACCACAAGGGTAAACCGTCTGGATTGGCCACTGGTATTATGACAAGACCGGTGCCGATGGCTAGCTCACATGGCACTTGAGAGATGTACGTACCCGGCGGGTTATATGTTACATTTTTTTTAATTATTATTTTAATTGCATTCAACTATCTGATATTAACGGCCGCCGATTGTGAACACGTAATGCTTTCAATTTAGAAGAGAAAGAAACAATATAGTGAAATAGGCAATTTCGGTGTCGTAGCTAGCAGTACACAAGTGGCCGTTACTCGCTTGCCCTAACGCTTTATACGTTTCGGCTTCCAAGGTTTCGGCATACCTAAGACCCAGCATTCAAAGATATATAAACATCTAATGTTTTCTTAAACTTGGATTGTAGAGCGAAGGACAGACACACGATCTGACCCCCAGGCGGTTGTCTTTTTTGTCACTCTCCAAGACCGCCACTGTTTAATTTTTGCGATATACATAAATGTGAATCCTGTCTCATTATTAACATGCTTTTGTTAGTTAAGTTTTTTCTTGTAAAGAGTGGATCCTTTAAACTCGATTTTGACCCACTTTGAACAGTCAGATTTAACAAATTCTTCGTGTGAGAGTTGGAGGAAACACGCTAGGTGCCCGATAGGAGTAGGGATGAATCGAACCATCTAGGTATCGATACTTTTAATCGATACCGTATCGGCCGCTAAATATCGGTACTCAATCAGTATCGGTATCAATCAATTGTGAAAGAGTCCCTCAAATACGAGATAAGTTTCCGTCAGGATTGTTTGTGATGAGCTTTTATTTTTAGAGCATCTGACTCATATCATATAATATAGAGGTATTTTTCGTCCATTATTTAATTCCTATATATTTTTTTTTTTTTTTTTTTTTATTAAGAATTATTTTTCACTTTCCAGTTCGAATGATATAAAGATAGTAATCAATACTTATAATAAAACAATTCTTAATACGACATTTTATTAAGGATGATTATTATTCGTCAACGAATAAAATACATTTAATGACTAATACATCTATAAAGTTAAAATCACATAATTTTAAGTACATAACTTAAGCCCACTAAAAACATGTATAAAATTATATGGAACCGTTTCAAACTTTTCACAGTAAATTATATTTTTCAGCTCTAATCAACTGCGTAAGCATAAATACAGATGCATGTTTTGCATGGATGGTTTCTATTGTGGGATTCTATGGGGTCGGTTATGACCCAGTGTCAGTTTCATTATTTCTGCGTCCTGTAAATCGGGACCCTTTTTATGGCTTGGATATGGTCTGTTAAATAAGTAAAATGGACATGACGTGTACCATAAGTGTTCTTATGGGTTCTGTTAATATGAAAAACAGTTTTTTGGGACAAACAAAGAATAAATAGTTGTGAATTCCTTAATTTAGATACAACATTTTTTCAACATAAATAATGTATTAGATGGTTTGGAATGTAAAAATAATTATAAACAAAAATGTATCGATGCGATGCAATTCGACTATAAAAATGATGATAATAATAATAGTTTAATTAAAAATATTTTGTAATTGGTGAGTAATAATGGCTTTTCGGCTTCTACTATAAATTAAGCGATGTAAAGCACTTGTATGGCGTATGCTCCAATCTTAAAGGGCTAAATGAAAATGAAGGTGCTGTGCAGTTTAATAAATTTTATTACGACTTCCCTTTGAATTAAATTCTAAATCTAATTGGCTAGGCCGATACCACAAAATAATTGTCTACCGAGAATTTTTTGTCAGTAAGTATAACTATAAGTGTTACCATTAATTGCAACTATGGTTAAACGCTTAAACACACACCTAGAAAACATTGCTTAAGATTTAAACAAATCTTCATGAGCCATATAATATCTAAAAATTATAAATATATTAAATACTGTTTTACATTAAGATTGAATCTAAAAAATAAAATAAAACTTAAAACATTAAGCCCTACAATTAAAAAAATTATAATGTCACATATTAATCCTAAAACTAGTTGAAAAAAAAATAAATCAATAGAAATTATGATTATTTGAATTCCTCTATAGCATCAATTTATACAATTTGAATACTGACACGTGAACAAGGCCTTTTTGGCCTAATCCTTGCCTAAATACAAAAAAATATGTCATAGACCAACTCTTTTGAATAACGATACATGATGTTTTAGTGGATGCGACTCATTCTGTCGCAATTTGTAATCACCACTGCGTGTAAACTTTACTTTTTAGCTGGAAGAAGCTGATAATATATATAGCATACAACTTTTTCCTTGATTTTTTTGCTCTAATTTTCCAAACTTTAACGTGCCCAACAAGCGTAATGCCAAGATGATGAATGAATTTACGCGTTGCACGCTGCGTCATGCTTAGCTGGAATGTAGAGGTGATCCGATGGGTCCACCTTCTGCCAGTGAAGAGCCTTAGACTTGATTGTTACTGGCAACTGTAAAGAAAGATAATCAAATCTTAGGTATGTAAATAAATTGCTAGATTGTAAAAACATACATTCTCTTATTGTAAATAATATTATTTTCATTATGCTTGTGGTGATGGAGTAAGAATACAATTCACCACCTCGTCTCTTACGTGTGGTGAAGGTGCAATAAAATTGAAGTGTCCGTTTGTAATATTTGTTTCATATTTACACGATTATTTACAGGTATCGTGTCTAAATACCACTTTAATTTTTTTAGCTGTCTTTTTGTTCCGGCTCATCTTCCAAACGGCTGTACCGAGTTTTAATAATATTTTACTACCAGGTACCTGTCCATATAAGGAACAACTTAGGCTATTTTTCGTCTCTGGAAACGCCTGTAAAGTTTTGCCCAGTCCGGGAATCGAAACCGAGGTCCCAATGGACTGCAGTCGCGTATCTTAAAGGCAATTGAAATCGAAGCGAAGTGAGGGTGGATTACTAGTTATTTATAAGAAGGATATTTTTTGTATTAAAACATATATTTTATCTTCTACGACCTTTGCACATGTTTTTATAAAATGTACTTATTAGATATTTATAAGATCGAACAAAACACGTCAATATGACGAAATCGTGTAGAATTGTTTTTAAAAACGAAGACCTTCGAGAAAAAAGGTATTATCTTATCAATGTGATTTGTAATGGATCTTACGATTTAGGTTCTTTTTTCAATAATATAAATGATTGATATCTTTTATCGATTAGAAAATAGATAGGTACGTGATTCAATCATGTAACTTTTAAGAAATAAAATAGTATTATTATAATTACGAATAGTATAATAAGAACCATTTTCATAATACCTTTAGTCCGGGTTGTTTATCAAAATGTTTCATTCATCGTCATCATTAGCTCGTATACATTCCACTGGGTTCGAGCTTCCTCCACAATAGGAGAGAAATTCACTTACGCTGTTGGTATAGGGTTTAATTTCGGGTTTCCCTTTCTTTCACAGAGATTTATATGCATATTTGTAACGCGTAGTCGTTTTTTACAATACCCACGGGCAAGATAGGGAGGATTAAAATTGATTTCTTACTCCGTCACCACACGGAAAAATTGCCATCGCTATAGTATAACTACACCCATGTCTGTGTGGTGCCGGAGTCAGAATACAACTGACCGTTCCCTTTTCTGCCTGTGGATTTTATGAGACGACTAAAGCACTAAATATGCATATCATCATCATCATTATTTCAGCTCATGCAGCATGCTCAGCTCAGCAAACATGTCGCACTGTTGGGCTCGAGCCTTCTCCACAATAGGAGGGAATTGCCCTACTATACCACACTGGTCAGACATGTTGGTGTAGGGTTTCATTTCAAGTTTTGTATAGAGAAGAGAAGGAAAACTTGAAATGAAACCCTGAAAGAAGGAAAACTTGAAATGAAAAATAAGATTTATCTTATATACATATTTAATCCCTTAGCCGTTTTTTATGACCCCCACAGGCAAGAGATGGGGTGGTGAATTGTATTCTTACTCCGTCACCACACGGATATAAAATCTATTAAAAAGAAGAAAGAAAACTTGAAGTAAGGCCGTAAATAGCAACCCGTCTGACGTAGTAGGTCTATTACCTTCTTATTGTGGAGAAGGCTCGAACCCAAAAATGCGAAGTATATGAGCTAAAATGAAATGATAAACCCATATTGTAATAATTATATGCGCATTTGATCATAATCAGACAATTAAACTTCGACAAGATTACTTCATCGACCCTGTGAACCGTAGACAATCGACATTTTCAATTGACATTGCTCAGTATAGCCTACTTATAGAAATGAAATCCTAATACAATTTAAAATAATATGGGTTAGATTACGCTTTTAAGGATTGGGATTAGATTATCTGTATTGGATTCGGGTTTCTAGTATAATGAAATTGAGCAAAATATTTTTTTTCGGAGCGATCACCTGAACTACAACTGGAATAACTAAGTAGGACCACAGCTGTCTGTCTACTGTAGAGTCGACAGCCGCAGACCGAGGTTTAGTCTGCCACCCGCATGAGGACGAAGCTCCAGTAAGACTGTCTCGTTGGCGGGACGTAGAATAAGACAATACCTAAAAACCCTAAAAGGGTAATCAGGCTGGCCACCGATGTCAAGGCATCGGTACCAGTGAGTGATCGGCCCAAGGGAGATGGGGAGGGAATACGGTAGGTTATGGGTCGTAAAAAAGTATGCACATGGGCCTTGTAAAGATTTGTATTAAATTGTTTTAACAAAGTGAGTTTTGGGGCCAGAGCAAAAAATATATTACATTAACAGCTTTAGTATATGCCGTTAAAGATTAATTAACAAGTATTAAAGTGTAATCTTCAATAATAAAGAATTAGGTACCCTGTTTCTCGTTAAAACAACATAAATTTCTTGATTTATTTTGTCTTTAAAATGTTTTGGATTGTCATTATGAATACTTGTAGATAAATAAGGATCTTTGATATTTTAAAATATTAATTCTACACGCAGTCTAAAATGTCCTTGCAAACTTTATTTTATAAGAAAAATATTTATTGATTCTAGGAAAATTCAAACGGTACAACTTAAGGCTTTTAAAATGAATACATTCATAAAATACTTAACAATTTCACACAACAACGTATTCGGTTCCATGGTGTAATGGTTAGCACTCTGGACTTTGAATCCAGCGATCCGAGTTCAAATCTCGGTGGAACCTGCGACGTCTTTTTGTTACTTTTTGTAATTTAATAATCGTAAAAAAAGATAAAAATAACAAATTGCTAAACAATAAATTACTGTTTTAACGAATGTGTCTCAATAACATATTTGAATACAAAATACTGATCATTTTACTATATTAATATTTTTATTTATTGAGAAATTTGACGATCGCCGTTACCCACTTTCTTTCTGCGATTGAAATAAATTTGTGAAGTCACCATGACACAAGTATTTATCAATGCGAACTTTTTGTCTTTTAAAAGAACATACAGATTAAAGAAAATAATTTAAAATATGTAATTTTCAACTACTATATATGTATAGAAAGTTTTGTAAATAAAAATATAACATTGCCTTATTAAAAAAGATTTAAATATTGCCGAAAATTTTGAAAATATCATTTGCGCTCATATACATATATTACTGTTTTAATCGTAAACTGTTTCTCTAATTGAATCTTTAAATGCTACATGATCTATATAAGTATACACATACTTGAGTCATTACCATAAGAATCATATTTTTTTAAATTTATTATAGGCTTTGTCGCTTAAAGACCATATCGCCTTTACCTATAAATGGTTTCATTTCGCAATAGGAATTTGCCTAAATGGATAGTTTAAATACTCGCTTTGATTGATCAAACCATTATTAACCATTTTTTAACCCGAAGGCGGGGAAAGGACGGTGTGGCGACTTTCTATCGTCATCTGTGCTGACCACGGTAGTCCAAGCTTTCTGTGCCCTGCCTGGTGGCAATAAATTATTTACAAGATTTCCTTTAGCTCATGCGACTACATACCTGCTATACAATAGGAGGGAGAATAACCTATTGCACCACGCTGGGCATGGATTTTATTTTAAATTTGCCCAGCTCATAATGATTTCTGATGTTTACGCGAGTATTATACATTTTAAATAAAACTACTGTACGGATTTTATCGCGTTTGTATTTGATTTTTGATTACCCGACGTTTCGAACACTTTACAGCGTTCATGGTCACGGGTGGACTAAGATGTCTCACGTCCAACAAGTCATCGTTACTGCAAAAAATTTATAATTATCTACCCGATACAGAAATTAGTTACTAAATATTGACCCACATTTTGATACAAAATTTATTGCCAGTGTAAGAAGAAAATGATTCTATATGAAAAAATTATATTGTTTATGGTTAGTAATAATTAAACATTAAAATTAATAGTAATTATATTTAAAAAACTAACTAATAATCTAGTATACTACCACCAGAACGGAACACGGTCACACTGAGAAAGATCCGGCAAGAAATGCTAAATTAATGTTAATATTGAAGGCGGCTTACTTTATGTGTACTAAAAGGTTTTAATTTATAAAATTATCTTTAGTTATTATTATTGTGGGCCAAATCTATACAATATGAGCTCACAGTGTCTTGCAGTCTTGTGGTGGTCTTTTTGGATTTGTTTTTAATAATGTTTATAACGGGATCCCAGCTTGATGGTAACACCCAGCCATCCTCTCTATTGAAATTTTTGTGTTTTTTAATCTCAATAGCCTCGCGTACCCTTCTAGGCAGGTATCGGTGTTCTTTTGCGAGGATTTGTGGTTTATCAAACCTGATGTTATGGCGGGCGCGGTCCTGACTATGTTCACAGACTGCAGACCTAGTATCACGGCGGTGCTTCACATCGGCTATGTGTTCTTTGATCCGACTTCACATGCCCAGCTCACATTAATTAGCAAGTTACACACACAATCGAAATTGTCTGCTGAACCGTTCGAGTGTAAGGCGTATAAGACGTATAAGACGTAAGACATATAATTATAAAAACAGCATATTGTAACTCGCCGTTTGATGTACTCTAGTCTGCATTATGTTATATAAGAAATCTATAAATAAATCTGTGAATTGAGTCGACTAGCTTCAAAGGTATGCCGTGCGCATGTTATCAAAACATTACAGTAAGTACCTATATCAGTAGCTACAGCTTCCCGTGTGTTGACGTGTTAAGAATATAATGCGTCACCTACCCTCGTTTCATCGTAGAAGTCGTAAAAACTGACTATGAGTGCATATATCAGTGCTGACAGAATAAGAATATAATTCACCAATTATCTTGGCCGTGAGTTCGTAAAAGATTACTAAGGGATACAATATATGTATATACAGAAGTAAAACCCGAAATAAAAACTTGTACCATCACGTCTGACCAGCGCAGTGTATTGGGTCAATATCTTTCTCATCGTGGAGGAGCCTCGAGGTCAGCATTGGAAGATATTTCTGAGAAGTGAGTGCGGTACGCAGACACGCTATCTTGGAAACTCGTTATCTATTAACTGCGATCGTCATTTCGACAAACGTGATTATGGGTATATTGCCCCTTTATGGAGAGACATATCTAACAGTGGTCGTCAACAAGCTGAAGGATGGATGACAAATATGTATCAAGTAATATAAGTAGATAGTTATTTAGTGATAACCGCAAAAGGTACCTATGTAATATAAATGATTTACTTAATTAATATTAACCTACTTAAAATGGTATATGAATCAGACAATACAATGAACTCATTCACTTTATTAGCCTTTGAAATTAGTCGACTTAATTATATGACTCAAGGTATCTAACTAGTACGTATATATACCTATTATATAATGTTTCAGGTCGTCCTATGAGCAAAACCAGACTATCTATACCAATAAATAAAATTGCAGTGTCTGTTTGTAATGTCAAAATAATAGGCTTTTTTCATGTTCACACGGTTATTTGCTCGACACCTATGCCTAAAATAGCAATTAAAAATTTTTTGTCTGTCTGTCTGTTTGTTCCGGGTAATCTTCAAAACGGCTGGACCGATTTCAAAAATTCTTTCACCAATGGAAAGCTATAATATCAGGGCGTAAACTAGGCTATATTTTATCCCGGTATTCCCAAGGGAACGGGAACTACGCGGGTAAAACGACTATAACCTATAACCGAAGCGGAGCGAGGGCGGGTTGCTAGTATTAAAATAACGATGGCGTAATTATTTATGTTGTGTGTAGGTATAGCACAGTAAATATGTTTAATGTATTGTATTTACCGAAATTATTTATAAACTAAAAGATCCGAGAAAATAATTCGCACCGGTAGATGATTATTATGTATATAACGGTAACTTAGCATATTTGATAAACAATCCCTGTGTTTATCACACGTTCATAAAAACATGCGTAAAATTACGTACAATACACGCAGGAGAATCAAATGAAAACGATATTATTTTATTGGTTTTAGTGACAGACGAGTTAATGAGATGTGGTAACTGCCATTGATGGATATGGAGGGACATCGTAAAAGTTTGGGCCATTTGACCTTCTCGCTCACCGAACGAAGGGTAGTAGGAAATTGCTTCTACTCAGACGTCGTTTTTTTGCGAGTGTAACAACCTCTTATTTCTGTGACTATAGTTGTTAGCCGCAGTTGTCATAGAGCTTTGAGGATTCTAAACAGTAATACTCCAAATGAGTCTATTCGGCCCATTTATTACTGTAGTCATAAAACAGTCACGAGCGTGTCCCTACCGTATTTTTCGTAGTTAGAAGAAAAAATAACATGCCAAATGGCGTATCAGACACTTGGAGAATACAAATACATAATAATGTATTTATTGACATTTAAACATTATCTCCAATCGACTTCAAATTTGTAAAAAACGTAATCTTTAAAAATAAGTCCGCTAATTATCACATTAACAGTAGCTAATACTTAAATCTACGTGGAATTAAATGCACAGCTACCTATAATCTGAGTGCTTTTTATAACGATAAGGAATCTCCACAAGATTACTTACCTATATGATAAGAAAGGCGAACAATGAGTAAAAATAAATATGGAAAAATAAATATGCTTCATATCTCAAAAATATATAACCGTGTAAGTAATCTTATAAGAAAAATTAAAATGTTTTTTTCGTCATATAAATGTTAAAGCTATCTTGTGCTGCTTCTTTGGTCTGAAATAAACGGTCAATATTTCAGAGTTTCATCATCATCCTTACAGCTCATATACGTCCCACTACTGGACTCGAGCCTCTTCCACAATAGAAGGGAAACTCATTGTTGGCATGATGGTCAGACAGGTTGGTAAATATAGTTTTGTGCCGAAGTTTGCTTCTCTTGCGTATTAAACCCCTTAGTCGTCTTTTACGACATCCACTCGCAAGATAGGGAGTAGTAAATTGTATTCTTACTCCGTCACCACATGGACATTTTAGAGTCTATAATTTTCAAATCATTAATTTCAAATAATAACATGAACAAGTAAAACAGAAAATAGAATAAGTAGGATCTGGATAATCTTTATTTACACCTATTAGATAAAGATGAGACTTGAACCTAGTATCATTATTGTCAAATACTATACCGGATACGTACAATTTATTTAAATTAAAAAAAAAACTACTATAGATGTTTGCTTATAAAGATAAACGACAGCAGACGTTTTTATGGCAATGCGGTCATCAATAGAGCGCGTGGTTTTATTCCGCTAAAATATCAAGAACTTTAAATAATTACAATAATCAATACCATGGCAAATATTGGCACCGTTAAGAATCAATTATGCCAAATATCTCGAAAACGCTTTGATAACTTCTTCAAAATTTATATTTCGGGCATCGCGCCAAATCAACACAAGATTCCGTATCAGCTAAGAGGGTTACAGAGGATATACAGACATCCAATAATTAAAAAAGCCAACCTGTCTGTTAGCTGGTACATATAATTTTAAACACTACAACAGAACAATCAATCACTTTGAAAGTGTTTCCCTAGTATATTTTTTTTATTTTATTATGTTATCGTTCTGCATGATCTAACGGTTTTTCTGACCGGTTAATTTATCAACAGTCAAACAGCGATTGTTTTTACAATGCGCCTTGTGTGAATTGACACTTAGTAAAACGTTTATTTCGCCTCACATAAAACGCGTAAGGAACATAAAAGTACATTAAAAATAGGAATAAAACATATAAAAGCTATAATGTCTAAGACAGAAACAGTACATAGTTCATCTTGCACTGGTGGCAACACCAGGCCGAATTTCAGCAATGTTTTGAGGTTATAATTGATATGAGCATCTGTGTTGTTAAAGAAGTTCTGGCAATCATCTAATTTTAAATGATCTTTACAAAAAGTCAGATTTTTTCATTTGCTTTTTAGGGTTCCGTATCCAAAGGGTAAAAACGGGACCCTATTACTGAGACTTCACTGTCCGTCCGTCTGTCACCAGGCTGTATCTCAAGAACGGTGATAGCTAGACAGTTGAAATTTTCACAGATGATGTATTTCTATTGCCGCTATAACAACAAATACTAAAAATAAAATAAATATTTAAGGGAGGGGCTCCCATACAACAAACTTGATGTTTTTGCTCAATATCGATAATGGCAATAGGGAGGCACTTGTTACGGAACCCTTCGTGCGCGAGTCCGTCTCGCACTTGGCCGATTTTAGCATTTATTGATTTTAGGTTGTTTTGGGATTACATACTTATTTATTACCTTTAGAAATTAAAATATTATTACACTAAAACAATGCATTAGGCAAAGATATAATTGATGCAAAAATCCTTAATTGTATATAAACACGGACGTATATACTGAACGTGAATAAATCCTTACTAATCCTTACTAATATTATAAATGCGAAAGTAACTCTGTCTGTGTCTGTCTGTCTGTCTGCTACGCTTTCACGTCTAAACCACTGGACCGATTTTGATGAAATTTGGTACAGAGATGGACTAAAGCTTGAGAAAGGACATAGGCTACTTTTTATCGCGAAAAAATGGGTATAAGGGGTTGAAATAGGGGATGACATTTTGTATGGAAATTCGTCATTTTCGATGATAGAACCACGAATCTTTGTATTAAGGCACCTGACAATAAATAAATAAATATTCGTTCAAGCGTTTTGGAAATTTCATTTACATGGGGATGAAATTCAACCCCTAAAATATCAAAAAGCATACAGCCGAAACCACTGGGCCTAGAAACGTATTTTTTTTTACACCATCGTATTTCTTGGGGTACACGAGCACTAGCAAAGGATTTTTGAAATTCACCCCCTTAAGGGGGTGAAAAACATAAAGTCTTTCACGTCTAAACCGATTTTGATGAAACTAGGTACAGAGATGGACTAAAGCTTGAGAAAGGACATAGGCTACTTTTTATCGCGAAAAAATGGGTATAAGGGGTTGAAATAGGGGATGATATTTTGTATGGAAATTCGTCATTATTGATGATAGAACCGTGAATCTTTGTATTAAGGCACCTGATAATAAATAAATATTCGTTCTAGCGTTTTGGTAGTTTCACTTACATGGGGATGAAATTCAACCCCTAAAATACCAAAAGCATACAGCCAAAACCACTGGGCCTAGAAACGTATTTTTTTTACACCGTCGTATTTCTTGGGGTGCACGAGTACTAGCAAAGGATTTTTGGAAATTCACCCCTTTAAGGGGTTGAAAAGCAAATAGCCTTTCACGTCGAAACCGATTTCGATGAAATTTGGTACAGAGATGGACTAAAGCTTGAGAAAGGACATGGGCTACTTTTTATCGCGATAAAATGGGTATAAGGGGTTGAAATAGGGGATGACATTTTGTATGGAAATTCGTCATTTTCGATGATAGAACCACGAATCTTTGTATTAAGGCACCTGACAATCATCATCATCATCATCTTGCTCTTATCCCAATTACTTGGGGTCGACGCAATATGTCATCTGTTTTGACATATTGCAAAAAGTTTCGGCAATGACTTTTATGACCGGCCGCCTGCCTGACGTCAACCCTCCTTGGGAATGTAATCGTTGACCCAAACGGTACCAGATGGAGTTGGTCCGGGTCAATCTAGGGCTCTTAGTCGTCTTTTACGACACCCACGAGCAAAGCAAAGGTTGGTAGTATTCGAAGCCGCTACCACACAGCATATTAAGGCACCTGACAATAAATAAATAAATATTCGTTCAAGCGTTTTGGAAATTTCATTTACATGGGGATGAAATTCAACCCCTAAAATACCAAAAAGCCTACAGCCGAAACCACTATGCCTAGAAACGTATTTTTTTTACACCATCGTATTTCTTGGAGTGCACGAGTACTAACAAAGGATTTTTGGAAATTCACCCCTTTAAGGGGTTGAAAAGCATATAGCCTTTCACGTCGAAACCGATTTTGATGAAATTTAGTACAAAGATGGACTAAAGCTTGAGAAAGGATATAGACTACTTTTTATCGCAAAAAAATGGGTATAAGGGGTTGAAATAGGGGATGACATTTTGTATGGAAATTCGTCATTTTCGATGATCGAACCACGAATCTTTGTATTGAGGCACCTAATAATAAATAAATAATTATTCGCTCAAGCGTTTTGGAAATTCCATTTACATGGGATGAAATTCAACCCCTAAAATACCAAAAAGCATACAGCCGAAACCACTGGGCATGGAAACGTATTTTTTTTTACACCATCGTATTTCTTGGGGTGCACGAGCACTAGCAAAGGATTTTTGGAAATTCACCCCCTTAAGGGGGTGAAAAGCATATAGCCTCTCACATCTAAGCCGATTTTGATGAAATTTGATACAGAGATGGACTGAAGCTTGAGAAAGGATATAGGCTACTTTTTATTGGGAAAAATGGGTATAAGGGGTTGAAATAGGGGATGATATTTTGTATGGAAATTCGTCATTTTCGATGATAGAACCGTGAATCTTTGTATTAAGGCACCTGATAATAAATAAATATTCGTTCTAGCGTTTTGGTAGTTTCACTTACATGGGGATGAAATTCAACCCCTAAAATACCAAAAGCATACAGCCAAAACCACTGGGCCTAGAAACGAATTTTTTTTACGCCGTCGTATTTCTTGGGGTGCACGAGTACTAGCAAAGGATTTTTGGAAATTCACCTCCTTAAGGGGTTGAAAAGCACAAGTAACCCTGCTCCGGTGGTCGGTCCAACGACGAAGGCGACGTGGTGTTCGGGTGGGTTGCGGGTGTTGCGTGCTTACGCCCCTCTGTCGCCCCGGACGGAGTGGTGCGAGGAACGCGCTGACCGCAGTTCACCCCAAAAAAAAGGGGATTGAAAAGCATATAGTCTTTCACGTCGAAACCACTTAACCGATTTTGATGAAATTTGGTACAGAGATGAACTAAAGCTTGAGAAAGTATACAAGGCTACTTTTTATTGCGTAAAAATAGGTACAAGGGGTTGAAATAGGGGGAAAGTATTTTCTTTTTACGTCGTCTTATTTCTTGGGGTACACGAGCACTAGCAAAGGATTTTTGGAAAATCACCCCCTTAAGTGAGTGAAAAGCGTATAGACGAAACTCTTGGAGCTAAGAACGTAAAACTTTCTATGCAATTCTCTTTCCTTTGTTTTAAGTGAGCTCTAAGAAATTATTTTATTAAAATCAACTCCTAAAGGGGTGCAAAATATATAGCCGAAATCATTAAGCCTAGAAACATGGAATTTTGTATAAAGTTGCCTTTCTTGGGGGAGAGATTTTTGCAATTTTAGCCCTAAGGGGGTGAAAAGCGTTTAACCGAAATCACTGAGCCTAGGAAGGATCATTTTAGTACACGGTTGGCTTTCTTGGATTACCCCCAGATTTTCTTAGTGCTCACTTACCAAGCACTAAGAAAAAAATTTTGGCAAGGATAAGCGAGCTCTAACAAAGAATTTTTGACAATTCAACCCCTAAGAGGGTGAAAGCGTATAGCCAAAGATATCGGGCCTAAGAATGTGAAATTTTGTATACCGATTTCGGTTATTTGGGGTAAGCACGCACTAAGAAACAATTTTGGGCTGCCCCAAAAGGATAAAACGCATATAGTCGAAGAGACCCAGCCAAATTATCTTGCTCTTATCCTAATTACTTTGGATCGACGCGATATGTAGGTAGGGTACCTACTACTGCCATCGTAGATATATTGCATAGGTTCTAGCAACATTTTATGACCTGGCCGACATTGTTGGCCAGACGGCATCACCAATTGGTCCAGGTCGATGTAAATCTTTGTCTTAGTAGTAGTCTTTGTTTTGCGACACCCACGAACAATGAAAACGTGGTAATATTTCTAGCAGCTACCAGACAGTAAGTTACAATCAAAATATTATTACAATTTTCTATCTCTACAAATAAATAAATTTGAAGCGTCTGTTTGTCTATCAAAATAATAGGTTTTATTTATGCTCACACAATACGGTCCAAATTTTTTTGTCTGTCTGTCTATTCGTTACAGGTAATCTTCAAAATGGCTGGACCGATATTGATTATATTTTACCATCAGGTCTACCAGTCGTACATAAGGAATAACTTAGACTATTTTATCTCAGGCTATATTTTATCCCGGTGTGGATGAATTAAGTCGATTTTAAAATTATTTCACTAATGGAAAGCTATTTTTAAGCGAGTAACATATTTAAGCTATTTTTATCCCGATATTCCTACGGGATCGGGTACAATGCCGGTGAAATCACGGGAATATAATGGTTTAAAAAATTAATTCACTAATGAAAAGCTATATTATCAGTGAATACCATATAAAGGCTATTTTCATCCCGGTATTTGCCCAGGAACGACAACTATACCGGGGGATGTTGACCAATTTTTAAAATTCTTTCACCAATGGAAAGCTACCTATGTTGTCAGCGAGTAGCATAGGCAATTTATATCTCTGATATTTCTGGGATTTATATATTTTTTTTACCCATGTAAATTTATAATATCAGCAAGTTACATAGGCATTTTTTATCTCGGTATTGGCATGGGAATGGGGTCTACGTGAATGAAACTGCGGGTGTTTGATTGATATAATTTTTTTTTCACCAATGGAAAAGTACGTTATCAGAGACTAAGGAAAGGCCACAATACCATCGTATTTGCACGGCAATCTGAACTACAAGGCTGAAAGTAATATTCAAATGTGAAAGTTTGTGAAGATATTTGGATGTTTGTTACTCAATCACGCTTAAACTGTTGAGCAGATTTGGATGAAAATTGACACGTAGATAGAGTATTTCTTAAATTAAGAAATTATGTCGATAATATTCTTTGCGATAATAGTTCAATATGCAAGTAAATTTTTACGCGGGCGAAGCCGCGGGCGAAAGCTAGTTCATAATAATTTCCTAATGCCTCAACGTTTTGGTTCGCGGCAGATAAGCTTGTTTTGATATGGCCATATGGAGAACTCAAGGTTATATGAATCAGAGCGATTATTTTTGTCAGTTAATTCTTCATAATAACAATTTTGGATGACAATATATCGTAATATTCTAACTACTCTCACTGTGTAGAAAACCATAACAGAAAAATCTTTTATACTATTTAAGTCCTTATTCAACTTCAGATAGACTTTTAAAACCGTCTTGACTTCTGTTATCAAACACTGTCTTCCCAAAGGCTCTCGTGTAATTATTTAACAGTTATGATCCATTAGTCCAGCGACGCCTAAAGTATGGGGTTCTTTAAAGGGGAAGAAATGACAAATCAAGACTTGACAATGTGATTAATGATCGCGGTTGGAAATTTTCCACGGCGAGTGCTGTCCATTGTCCTTAGCCGGATGTTAAGATGCCCATGGCAGATAGGGTTAGTTACCTCAGTGTAGTGACGAAATAAGAATACAGTGATCATCACCCCTCCCTCTCCCGTGAGTGATAGTAACTACTAAAGGATAGAAACAGATCGCGAAGAGAAGTAAGGGAAACAACCTAAATAATACCTAGACCTAGCTAAATGGAAAATTTGCCATTAATCGACAAAACATAACAGATAAAATAATCGACGCAAACCCTTTTCTCACCGGTAATGGTATAGATAATTTGGCTGCAAGAGAAAAGAAATTTCGAAATAAAACCTTGACCCAATCAGTCTGGCTAATGAGGTGTAGTTGGCAATCTTTCTTACTGGAGCAGGCAAGTTGTATATGTATACGGTTAGAGAAGAAACATATGGTTAACAAAATAGTTCAAGTTTATTTACAACAAGGAATAATAATGTAAGGTCGCACAAGTCAAAACTGTTGATTGTTTTCTGTTTACAATGTGCGCAGTTGGATTATGACTGAAAAAATGCTTCAATGTAATGTTGTGAGCGGAGGATTTTCAGTATACGCTTCGATGAACAATATAATACAGAATAACTAATCACCGCAATCGCTTTACTTCCATTTAGTGAGGTCAGCGTTACTGAAGAAAGTGCCAAAATTATGTTTTAAGAGGGTTATCGGTAATCGGCACTTCTCGCATGTTAGGTATTTTGCTACGTTCCGATATCGACGCACACTATAGTCCATAAAATATAGCTTGATCTCTGTGACAGTTGTCCCTAGTGCTGTCACGCTTACGATGAAGTCCTTAGTTTTTTATCGATAAAACTCTTTATTTTTCTAATTGTAATTTTCTATTATAATTGAAATACAATCAATGAAAATCTTTTTGAATTTAAATCAAACAAAAACTGTTTTTCGGCCATTTTAATTATTCTAAAGAATATTTTCTATAGAATATTCAAGGTCAACGTCACTATTGTTATCATCACTGAAGCGTTCCTGTTAAATTATAAATGAAAAATTATAAATGTTCTATTTATAATTTTTTGTCATAATAGGGACAGTCGTTATATCAATCGATCAATTGCAACTCTTTTATTAGTAAACATGTTTACTGACAATAATGCGTACATAAAATATTATCATTTACTCTGAGACAAATAGTAGTTTTTTAATGTTTAATTAATTCAATTTATGTACTTTATAATGTAACTGTCTGTTGTAATTGTAAAAATATGTTGAAAGTTTTATATAGGTACTATTTTGGGTTTATTTCTCATATAATTAAATTAATAAAGATCGGTTATCGATTTACGTACCTATATCGACTGTCCCATCTCTTTTTAATTTACAGTCCAATATAACCTTATCCATGAGTAAGCGTTATTTTTCTATAAAATGTTTACTAGGTATTTCAGTACTTATGAGGTGCATTTTAGGCATGAATATTAATATTTTTATATGTATAATATATTGCACTTCAATTGCAATAAAACTGGCACGAAAAGACTGAAAATATATCTGATACAAAATAAAATTGTAAACATGTCGCTCGATCAAACTTACTTCGTCGGATTCGTTGACATATGTCACAGAGATCAAGCTATATTTTATGGACTACTAGCTTTTGCCCGCGGCTTCGCCCGCGTAAAAATTTACTTGCATATTGAACTATTATCGCAAAGAATATTATCGGCATAAAGAGAGACATTTCTTAATTTAAGAAATACTCTATCTACGTGTCAATTTTCATCCAAATCTCCTCAACAGTTTAAGCGTGATTGAGTAACAAACATCCAAATATCTTCACAAACTTTCACATTTGAATATTACTTCCAGCCTTATAGTTCAGATTGCCGTGCAAATACGATGATAAATAGGCCTTTCTTTAGTCTCTGATAACGTACTTTTCCATTGGTGAAAAAAAAAATTATATCAATCAAACACCCGCAGTTTCATTCACGTAGAAATTCCCATGCCAATACCGAGATAAAAAATGCCTATGTTACTCGCTGATATTATAAATTTACACACATACCAAAAAAAAAAAAAAATATAAATCCCAGAAATATCAGAGATATAAATTGCCTATGTTACTCGCTGACAACATAGGTAGCTTTCCATTGGTGAAAGAATTTTAAAAATTGCTCGACATCCCCCGGTATAGTTCTCGTTCCTGGGCAAATACCGGAATGAAAATAGCCTTTCACTGATAATATAGCTTTTCATTAGTGAATTAATTTTTAAAACCATTAAATTCCCGTGATTTCATCGACATTGTACCCGATCCCGTAGGAATATCGGGATAAAAATAGCTTAAATATGTTACTCGCTTAAAAATAGCTTTCCATTAGTGAAATAATTTTAAAATCGACTTAATTCAGCCACACCGGGATAAAATATAACCTGGGATAAAATATAGTCTAAGTTATTCCTTATGTACGACTGGTAGACCTGATGGTAAAATATAATCAATATCGGTCCAACCATTTTGAAGATTACCTGTAACGAATAGACAGACAGACAAAAAAATTTGGACCGTATTATGTGAGCATAAATAAAACCTATTATTTTGATAGACAAACAGACGCTTCAAATTTATTTATTTGTAGAGATAGAAAATTGGAATAATATCTTGATTGTTACTTACTGTCTGGTAGCTGCTAGAAATATTACCACGCTTTCATTGTTCGTGGGTATCACAAAATACTACTAAGACAAAGATTTACATCGACCTGGACCGGTGATGCCGTCTGGCCAACAATGTCGTGCGCCAGGTCATAAAATGTTGCTAGAACCTTTGCAATATATCTACGATGGCAGAAGAGTACCTACATATCACGTCGATCCAAAGTAATTAGGATAAGAGCAAGATAATGATGATATATCATTGGCTGGGTGTCTTATGTGTTTTATCCTTTTGGGGCAGCCCAAAATTGTTTCTTAGTGAGTGCTTACCCCAAATAACCGATCGGTATACAAAATTTCACATTCTTAGGCCCGGTATCATTGGCTATACACTTTCACCCTCTTAGGCGTTGAATTTCCAAAAATTCTTTGTTAGAGCTCGCTTATCCTTGCCAAAAATTGTTTCATAGTGCTTGGTAAGTGAGCACTAAGAAAATCTGGGGGTAATCCAAGAAAGCCGACCGTGTATTAAAATGATCCTTCCTAAGCTCAGTGATTTCGGTTAAACACTTTTCACCCCCTTAGGGCTAAAATTGCAAAAATCTCTTTCCCCAAGAAAGGAAACTATACAAAATTCCATGTTTCTAGGTGATTTCGGCTATATATTTTGCACCCCTTTAGGAGTTGATTTTAATAAAATAATTTCTTAGAGCTCACTTACAACAAAAGAAAGAGAATTGCATAGAAAGTTTTACGTTCCTAGCTCCAAGAGTTTCATCTATACGCTTTTCACCCACTTAAGGGAGTGATTTTCCAAAAATCCTTTGCTAGTGCTCGTGTACCCCAAGAAATAAGACGACGTAAAAAGAAAATACTTTCCCCTATTTCAACCCCTTATACCTATTTTTTCGCGATATAAAGGAGCCTTATATCCTTTCTCAAGCTTTAGTTCATCTCTGTACCAAATTTCATCAAAATCGGTTAAGTGGTTTCGACGTGAAAGGCTTTTCAACCCCCTTTTTTTTGGGTTGGGCTGCGGTTGGCGCGCTCCTCGCACCACTCCGTCCGGGCACCCCAAGAAATACGATGGTGTAAAAAAAAATACGTTTCCAGGCCCAGTGGTTTCGACTGTATGCTTTTTGGTATTTTAGGGTTTGAATTTCATACCCATGTAAATGGAATTTCCAAAACGCTTGAGCGAATATTTATTTATTTATTATTAGGTGCCTCAATACAAAGATTCGTGGTTCGATCATCGAAAATGACGAATTTCCATACAAAATGTCATCCCCTATTTCAACCCCTTATACCCATTTTTTGCGACAAAAAGTAGCCTATATCCTTTCTCAAGCTTTAGTCCATCTCTGTACCAAATTTCATCAAAATCGGTTTAGACGTGAAAGACTATATGTTTTTCACCCCCTTAAGGGGGTGAATGCCCAAAAATCCTTTGCTAGTGCTCCCCAAGAAATACGATGGTGTAAAAAAAAATACGTTTCTAGGTCCAGTGGTTTCGGCTGTTTGCTTTTTGGTATTTTAGGGGTTGAATTTCATCCCCATGTAAATGGAATTTCCAAAACGCTTGAGCGAGTATTTATTATTAGGTGCCTCAATACAAAGATTCGTGGTTCGATCATCGAAAATGACGAATTTCCATACAAAATGTCATCCCCTATTTCAACCCCTTATACACATTTTTTTGCGATAAAAAGTAGTCTATATCCTTTCTCAAGCTTTAGTCCATCTCTGTACCGAATTTCATCAAAATCGGTTTAGACGTGAAAGACTATATGTTTTTCACCCCCTTAAGGGGGTGAATTTCCAAAAATCCTTTGCTAGTGCTCGTGCACCCCAAGAAATACGATGGTGTAAAAAAAATACGTTTCTAGGCCCAGTGGTTTCGGCTGTATGCTTTTTGGTATTTTAGGGGTTGAATTTCATCCCCATGTAAATGAAATTTCCAAAACGCTTGAACAAATATTTATTTATTTATTATTAGGTGTCTTAATACAAAGATTCGTGGTTCTATCATCGAAAATGACGAATTTCCATACAAAATGTCATCCCCTATTTCAACCCCTTATACCCATTTTTTCGCGATAAAAAGTAGCCTATGTCCTTTCTCCCGGACGCACGGGGTGCTTTCCTTCCGACTGGTGCAGGTGCTGACGGGGCACGGTTGCTTCGGGAAGTACCTGCACAAGATTGTCAGGAGGGAGAGCACACCGTCCTGCCACCACTGCAGTTGCGACGAGGACACGGCGCAGCACACGCTCGAGGAGTGTGCTGCATGGGAGGGGGATCGCCGTGAACTCGTCGCAATTATCGGTGCCGACCTGGCGCTGCCGACCATCGCCAGGGAGATGCTCGTCAGCGTCAGGAACTGGGACGCGGTCGCCGCCTTCTGTGAGGCCGTAATCTCACGGAAGGAGGCGGCGGATCGTGTGCGAGTAGAGCTGCTATTCGGCGACACGTTCCGCCGCCGGCGACTCGGGCGGCGCAGGCGCGAGTATCTGCGCCTAATGCCGCCCTAGCCGAGGCCGCGGGTGATCGGACCGGGGAATTGTCCGTCACCCGCGGAGAGGCTGACCGCGCGACGGCGACCGACGTCCCAGTACGTCGAGAGGTGAGGATACCCGAAAGGGTATTCCGTCGGGCCGACCACTGACGACAAGTCACATCTGCTCCGGTGGTCGGCCCAACAACGAGGTGACGTGGGTACGGGTGGGTTATGGTCCCGCGCGCCGTCCTTTCATCGCCCCGGACGGATTGGACCGCGCGTGCGCTTACCATAGCCCACCCATAAAAAAAAAAAAAAAAAAAAAAAAAAAAAAAAAAATGTCCTTTCTCAAGCTTTAGTCCATCTCTGTACCAAATTTCATCAAAATCGGTCCAGTGGTTTAGACGTGAAAGCGTAGCAGACAGACAGACAGACAGACAGACAGACAGACAGAGTTACTTTCGCATTTATAATATTAGTAAGGATAATGCACTATACATACACGTAGAGTTCATAGAATGACCAGTCTTGAGCCTTGGCGCTTATAATCAATCTGTAATATATTCTTCGGAGAAGTAGATTTTCAAAAATCAACATAATGTAAATTTTAAAATTTTTAATTAAAAACCAAAACTCATAACGGTAAAACGGTTAAAATTGTATTTTTAATATGCAAAGTATAGGAAATAGTAAAATATAGGCACAGAGTATAACTTACAAGGAGACCCTCAGACGTGTGGGTCGGGGATTTCCATAATTTTTGGTGGGGTGGTAGAGGGGGCCCGAGGGTATCACAACTACCAGATATTAGGGTCAACTGGGCCCTCATTAAAAAGATTTTAAGGGTCAAAGTTGTATGGGTAATTTATGTACTAGAAAAAGTCGCAGTCAAATCGCCAGCAAGCGGTGGTCTCATGGTAACGTGCTCGCCGGCGGGAACTCTGGTCTCGGGTTCGAGACTCGACAACTTATTATTTTTTTAATTATCACATTATTGTGTAATAATTAAAAAAAAAATAATTTGTTTTATTTTATAATTTTACCCAGAATTATAAATTGTTTCCCTCCCTCACCTCTCGACGTCCCTATCCCGGGACGTCGGTCGCCGTCACGCGGTCACGCTCTCTGCGGGTGACGCACTAAAGTCCCCGGTCTGGTCACCCGCGGACTCGCCTAAGGCGGCATCAGGCGCGGATACTCGCACCTGCGCCGCTCGAGTCGCCGGCGGCGGAACGTGTCACCAAAGATCGATCATACACGAGCAGCCGCCTCCTTTCGTGAGATGACAGCCTCACAGAAGGCAGTGACCGCGTCCCAGTTCCTGACGCTGCTGAGCATCTCCCTAGTGATGGTCGGCAGCGTCCGGTCGGCACCGATGATTGCAACGAGTTCACGGCGCTGCTCTGCCCACGAGGCACACACCTCGAGCGTGTGCTGCGCCGTGCTCACGTCGCAATAGCAGTGGTGGCAGGATGGTGTGCTCTCCCTCCTAACGAGCTTGCGCAGGTACTTGGCTATCGTGACCCATCAATACCTGCACCAGTCGGAAGGAAAGTACCCCGTGCTGCCGACCCAACCACCCCATCAGCACCAGCTGGAAGGACTCGACGGTCCTGATACCGTACTGAGGCTTCTCCAGTCCGACTGCCCAACGAGCAATGGCGTCTCGGCGGGCGTCGATCCGCCAGGCAGCAATCACCTTGATTGAGACTATATGTGGCTCGCGTCTCTGATACTAGGCGGTAAAGCTCGGCGAGTACCGCCGCCTGCAGGTCCCACCAGGGAGTTCCAGCCAAGAGGCACGCTGCCTCCGTGGCTGCCGTGCAGTAGTCGAGTATGGCCCTAGTCGCCATGGCCATGGATGTCTAACAAGTCCAGTCAGAGATTAAAATCTACCCATTACAGAAATTAGTTATTCAATGATTTCTGATGTTTACGCGAGTATTATACATTTTAAATAAAACTACTTTACGGATTTTATCGCGTTTGTATTTGATTTTTGATTACCCGACGTTTCGAACACTTTACAGCGTTCATGATCACGGGTGGACTAAGATGTCTCACGTCCAACAAGTCATCGTTACTGCAGAAAATTTTATAATTATCTACCCGATACAGAAATTAGTTATTAAATATTGACCCACATTTTGATACAAAATTTATTGCCAGTGTAAGAAGAAAATGATTCTATATGAAAAAATTATATTGTTTATGGTTAGTAATAATTAAACATTAAAATTAATAGTAATTATATTTAAAAACTAACTAATAATCTAGTATACTACCACCGGATCGGAACACGGTTACACTGAGAAAGATCCGGCAAGAAAACTCAGGTAACATGATGCTAAATTAAAGTTAATTTTGAAGGCGGCTTACTTTATGTTACTAAAAAGGTTTTAATTTATAAAATTATCTTTAGTTATTATTATTGTGGGTCAAATCTATACAATATGAGCTCACGGTGTCTTGCAGTCTTGTGGTGGTCTTTTTGGATTTCTTTTTAATAATGTTTATAACAGGATCCCAGCTTGATGGTAACACCCTGCCATCCTCTCTATTGAAATTTTTGTGTTTTTTAATCTCAATAGCCTCGCGTACCATTCTAGGCAGGTATCGGTGTTCTTTTGCGAGGATTTGTGGTTTATCAAACCTGATGTTATGGTGGGCGCGGTCCTGGCTATGTTCACAGACTGCAGACCTAGTGTCCCGGCGGTGCTTCACATCGGCTATGTGTTCTTTGATCCGAGTTCTTATGGATCTCTTTGTTTGTCCAATGTAAGAGAGACCACAGTCACAGTCAAGTTTATATACTCCTGCATCTTGTAAAGGGATGTGGCACTTGACAGGTGGTAAGAATTGGCTAATCCTCTTCAGTGGCTTAAAATAAGTTTTAATGGAAGAGCGTTTCAGGATGTAGCCAATCTTGTCAGTGACTCCTTTGACATAAGGTAGTATTGCAGGAAGGCGCTCAACTGTGGGTGGTTTCACTCGGTCTCTGCGACGGGGGCGAGGAACTGGCAGCTTGTTTGCACGTAGCACCTGCTTGACATGCTGCAGCTCCCCAGCCAGGTGTTCATCGTCACAGATTCCTCGTGCTCTCTGCAACAAAGATTTACACACGGTAGCTAACTGTGAAGGGGGATGATGAGAATCACCGTTCAAGTATCTGTCTGTATGTGTTGCTTTACGATACACTGTATGACTCAAGGTGTTATTAGGGTTACGTATAACCAAAATGTCTAAGAAGGCTAAAGAGTTATTTGACTCCAGTTCCATAGTGAATTGAATTTTTGGATTAATGGAGTTAAGATGGTTTAGGAATATGGTTATTTTGTCTGTGGGTAATATTGTGAAAGTGTCATCTACGTACCGCTTGTAGAACCTGGGTGTGACAGGTGAGCTTGATAAGGCCGTCTCCTCGAAGTCCTCCATGAATATATCGGCAACGACAGGGGAGACCGGCGAGCCCATAGCCACTCCATCTACTTGCTTGTAGAAGTCATCATTCCACATTAAATAGCCAGTTGTTAGGCATTGACGTAACAGTTCCGCATATCCCAATGGCATATTATTGTCAGATAGCTTCTTAGATATGGTTTTGATGCAATCCTCCACAGGTAGAGAGGTGAAGAGTGATGTGACATCAAAACTGACCATAGTTTCATTGTCAGCGAGATGTAGATCTTTAATTTCACTGACAAAATGGTAAGAGTCTTTCACAAATGCACTAGTGTGTCCCCGGAGTTGGGAGAGGACTTTCGCAACCTTCTGTGCTAATTTATAAGTCGGCGTGTCGATCTGACTTACTATTGGTCGCAGTGGTGCATTTGATTTGTGTATCTTGGGCAACCCATATAATTTAGGTGGTTTGACGCATGGTGGTATTAGATTTTTCACGTCTAGATGTAATGTATCGGAGTACTTTATTATTAGTTTCTTTGTGTTCTTTAGAACGACATTGGTGGGGTCTGTTTTGACCTTCTTGTACGTTGTTTCATCCGACAAAAGTTGGCTAATTTTATCATTATAATCCGACGTATTCATAACCACGGTCGCGTTTCCTTTGGAAACGCGACCGTGGTTATGAATAGAGAAAGAGAAGAAACTAATAATAAAGTACTCCGATACATTACATCTAGACGTGAAAAATCTAATACCACCATGCGTCAAACCACCTAAATTATAGGGGTTGCCCAAGATACACAAATCAAATGCACCACTGCGACCAATAGTAAGTCAGATCGACACGCCGACTTATAAATTAGCACAGAAGGTTGCGAAAGTCCTCTCCCAACTCCGGGGACACACTAGTGCATTTGTGAAAGACTCTTACCATTTTGTCAGTGAAATTAAAGATCTACATCTCGCTGACAATGAAACTATGGTCAGTTTTAATGTCACATCACTCTTCACCTCTCTACCTGTGGAGGATTGCATCAAAACCATATCTAAGAAGCTATCTGACAATAATATGCCATTGGGATATGCGGAACTGTTACGTCAATGCCTAACAACTGGCTATTTAATGTGGAATGATGACTTCTACAAGCAAGTAGATGGAGTGGCTATGGGCTCGCCGGTCTCCCCTGTCGTTGCCGATATATTCATGGAGGACTTCGAGGAGACGGCCTTATCAAGCTCACCTGTCACACCCAGGTTCTACAAGCGGTACGTAGATGACACTTTCACAATATTACCCACAGACAAAATAACCATATTCCTAAACCATCTTAACTCCATTAATCCAAAAATTCAATTCACTATGGAACTGGAGTCAAATAACTCTTTAGCCTTCTTAGACATTTTGGTTATACGTAACCCTAATAACATCTTGAGTCATACAGTGTATCGTAAAGCAACACATACAGACAGATACTTGAACGGTGATTCTCATCATCCCCCTTCACAGTTAGCTACCGTGTGTAAATCTTTGTTGCAGAGAGCACGAGGAATCTGTGACGATGAACACCTGGCTGGGGAGCTGCAGCATGTCAAGCAGGTGCTACGTGCAAACAAGCTGCCAGTTCCTCGCCCCCGTCGCAGAGACCGAGTGAAACCACCCACAGTTGAGCGCCTTCCTGCAATACTACCTTATGTCAAAGGAGTCACTGACAAGATTGGCTACATCCTGAAACGCTCTTCCATTAAAACTTATTTTAAGCCACTGAAGAGGATTAGCCAATTCTTACCACCTGTCAAGTGCCACATCCCTTTACAAGATGCAGGAGTATATAAACTTGACTGTGACTGTGGTCTCTCTTACATTGGACAAACAAAGAGATCCATAAGAACTCGGATCAAAGAACACATAGCCGATGTGAAGCACCGCCGGGACACTAGGTCTGCAGTCTGTGAACATAGCCAGGACCGCGCCCACCATAACATCAGGTTTGATAAACCACAAATCCTCGCAAAAGAACACCGATACCTGCCTAGAATGGTACGCGAGGCTATTGAGATTAAAAAACACAAAAATTTCAATAGAGAGGATGGCTGGGTGTTACCATCAAGCTGGGATCCTGTTATAAACATTATTAAAAAGAAATCCAAAAAGACCACCACAAGACTGCAAGACACCGTGAGCTCATATTGTATAGATTTGACCCACAATAATAATAACTAAAGATAATTTTATAAATTAAAACCTTTTTAGTAACATAAAGTAAGCCGCCTTCAAAATTAACTTTAATTTAGCATCATGTTACCTGAGTTTTCTTGCCGGATCTTTCTCAGTGTAACCGTGTTCCGATCCGGTGGTAGTATACTAGATTATTAGTTAGTTTTTAAATATAATTACTATTAATTTTAATGTTTAATTATTACTAACCATAAACAATATAATTTTTTCATATAGAATCATTTTCTTCTTACACTGGCAATAAATTTTGTATCAAAATGTGGGTCAATATTTAATAACTAATTTCTGTATCGGGTAGATAATTATAAAATTTTCTGCAGTAACGATGACTTGTTGGACGTGAGACATCTTAGTCCACCCGTGATCATGAACGCTGTAAAGTGTTCGAAACGTCGGGTAATCAAAAATCAAATACAAACGCGATAAAATCCGTAAAGTAGTTTTATTTAGTTATTCAATTTTGACCCACATTTTACTACATATTTATTGCTAGTACAAGAAGAAAATGATTCTCTATGAAAAAATTATATTGTGTATGGTTAGTAATTATTAAACATTAAATTTGAGTTAGCTGATAATCTTCAGAAGATGAGGCTGTATAAATGTTCCGTTCGGATTTTTGATGTGAAACATCTATAGGCGAGGGTGAACCTGATCGTCGCGTGACATTAAAAGCGGGGTTAACACCACGCTTTGCGGTAACGTCTTCAAAATAATTTTGATGTTTCACATCTGCCAGGCGTCCTGAGTGACGGCTCCCTTTTCTTTTCGTTTACTCTTTTGAAACTTTAAGTACCTTACAGTTTTGTCGTGTGTTCTCTTTTTCCTTGCCTTGTAACCGATTTTGTTCCCAAGATACAATCTGCTTTTTCGACCCATCACCTAAAACGTAAAAAGATTCTATATTATTCTTAATAGAGATCGCATGAAAGTAATTAACATAATTAGATAGTAATAAATACTTACGAATCAAAACCGATCAGTCGCAGTATACGCTCAAGTTCGTATTGTCGTTTTTGGCACTGGCCGGCGAGAGCCAGAGCGACATGACCCTGCTCCATTGAGCGCCAATGCGCGACTGGCTTATGAACATTTTTTTTTTTTTTTTTTTTTTGTGTATATTTAGCTGTTGGTCGCAGATGACCTTGACAGCTTAACGCGGGCAATGGGCGAGCGGAAGGCTCTCAACCCGGTAAGTAAGTTAAGCGAACATCGCCCGAGGGCTCCCCCTGTGGGGAACGGACCTCGGCTCGGGGCGTCGCTGAAAGCAAAGTGGGCGTGGCCACGTTTAGATTAATGATTTTTACGCGGCGCGGTTTTCGACCTCGTCGGCGAGGCCGATACCGCGCAGTTTTATGTGTTATCGCTGCGCGAGCTGTGTAGGCCCTTTCTTGGGCGATCGTGATGGCATCATCCCCTTCTTCAAGGAGATGACGGGGTCGTCGGACCGCGGATATTTTTGATGGAACGTAGTTTACCGCCCCAACCACTAGTGGATTGGGGTGAGTCGTGGCAGAGTCAAAATAGCGCTGGGAGCAACGCTTCATATACTGCCTGATGGTCGGCAATTCGAGGTCGATGTGTAAATCGACATTACGAACGAACCACGGTGCTCCCGTTGCCCGTCGCATGAATCTATTTTGTAGTGTTTGTAACCTGTGGATCCTGTTTGGCCTAACGTGCGCGAACACTACACTGGCATACGTCATGATCGGCCGTATGCAGGTAGTGTATAATCGGACTTTTGTATAATCGGACTTTGAGTTATGAACAATTATGCCGTTCAATTTATAGTAATATTTAAAATTTAATTACGAGGGTGACTATTCGTATTTCAATTTGGTTTTTTTTTACTGCTTTTACAATAGTCGAACAAATAGTGGATATTTTTTTAAATGTGCCAAGGTTAGTATTATTCACAAAATTAAATGTTTTACAGGAGCCATTTTCGTCAAATTAATCTTAAGGGAATATTTTTTTTTAGTTTTAAAAGGAAGAAATCTTGAATTTCATTTTATACATACACAAGAACAGTAATTTTCCTAACATCTACAATTTTTTTCGAGCTGCCATGACTTATGGTTTATTCGTACACACGGAAAGATTAGACATAGTTGATTTATTTATTTGACTTTCCGTGTGTGTGTATACGTCAACATCTCTTTCCTTCTCGTAAGAGTTGCAAAACCGACTGAGGGTTTACCAGGAGCAACAGCACTCTCCTACGAAATTTAATCACTAACACTACGATTTCCAATCCGCCTGCTAAGCGTGGCGATTCACATTCGCCTTCTTAATGAGGCCTATTCAATAGTGGACGTAAATAACATTGTAAGTGGTATACCATAATAATATTGACGGTAATTATGGAAGATGGTATATATATACATACAACTACAGCATAAGTAGATACATCATCCAACACCATCGTTAATCTATATCTATATTATACTAGCAACTCGCCCTCGCTTCGCTTCGGTTTCAGTCGCTTTACCCGCGGCGTAGTTCCCGTTCCTGTGGGAATACCGGGATAAAATATAGCCTATGTTACTCCCTGATAGCTGATAGCTTTCCACTGGTGAAAGAATTTTTGAAATCGGTTTGGTGGTTTAAGCGTGAAAGCGTTACAAACAAACAAACAAACAAACAAACAAACAAACAAACATCCTTACTTTCGCATTTATAATATTAGTATGGATTACTCTATATCCTATTATGTTACTATAGAGATTGTTTGTATTTATATGATTAGGAAAACTTCGACAATGTAAGATAGCCTATGTAACGAAAAGAGTTTTGGACTGATACATACTGGGACAAATACCAGCGGAACAGTGCCTATAAATGTTAGCAAGTATGGTAAAATTTGGTAAAAATCGTATCACGCGTCCAACGCAGTTGCTATTGTCATGACACCTGTTTTTTTTGGGTTCCCGCCGTCCGTTCCGGCATGACGAAAGGGTGGCACACGGTCCCATAACCCATCGTATCCTTTCCCCTTCGCCTTTGGGCTAACTACTGATACCGAGTTTCTTGACGTCTGTGGCTAGCCCAGCGGAATATCCTTTCGAGCACCGTCCCTCCCCGAATCCCCTCTCGCGGTCAGCCTCTGTGGGTGATGGACTATTCTCCAGTCCGTCAGCAGTAGGCGTACTGCTCTTAAGATAACAAAAACTGTTATTGTTGTATTATGTATGTTATTAATGTTGATATTATTATTAATTCCACGGGACAACGTAGGTCATAGAAAATAATAACCTTAAATAGATCCACGCAAGCCAAGCTGTTAGCACAGCTAGTAGAATCTATTATTCGATATAGTTTAAAGTTAACCCACGGTGCTTGAATCTAGGTCAACCATATCGTATCGGAACAGAATCGATACCATTACTTGTGTGCCAGAAATATAGTAACCTTGTGTAGTTACGTTAAAATATTTGACACTTGGTTAAAGTTAATATAATTCACGTACGAAAAGTATTTAAAGGAATATTATTGCGTATTAGTTTTATTCTTAGTTCTCCGCCATTCCTTCAAAGTATTCATAATCATCATCATCGCAGCTAATGTACGTCCCACTGCTGCACTGTTGGACTTAAGCACCCACAATGTAAGGGAAATTATTATACCACGCTCGTCAGTCGTGTTCGTATAGGGTTTTATTAGGAGTTTTCCTTTTCTTGGATAGATGTTATCTGGTATTATAATCCCTTAGACATCTTTTACGACACCCACGAGCACGAAAGTAGGTGGTGAATTGTATTCGTACTCCCTCAGCACTAGCAAACAAAGTAGGTATAGTAAAAAAAGAAATATTAAGAAAATTCGAGTTTCACACAAACCGATTATCAGTTCGATCCATAAGCAATTTTATTGTATGAGTAAGTTCTCCGTGTGATGACAGAGTAAGAATACAGTTTATCAACCCATTTCTGCCCTGTGGGTGTCGTAAAAATCGACTAAGGAATATGTAAATAATATGTAGATAAAATCTATGCTAGAGAAGAAAAAAAACAAAGTGAAACCCTATACCAACCCGTCTCCCACTGACGACAAGTCACATCTGCTCCGGTGGTCGGCCCAACAACGAGGTGACGTGGGTACGGGTGAGTTATGGGCCCGCGCGCCGTCCTTTCATCGCCCCGGACGGACTGGACCGCGCGTGCGCTTACCATAGCCCACCCATAAAAAAAAAAATACTAACCCGTCTGACCAGCGTGTTAAAGTAGGTCAATTTACGGCCCGAGACCAATATGGGAACGTATATGGGTTGAGATTAGATAAAAACATTTACTGGTGTTAAATTTACATTTTAAGGAACTCTTATTGCTGTATCACGAGCCATTAGCAAACTTAATGAGAACCAAAAGTTTTCCATATCTCACAATCAGACACGAAAACACTAGACGTGTAAAACGTGATTACAAGGACATGAAAAAGTAGAATGTATGCCTTGAATTAGTAATAATTCTACACGTAATATTTTACATTTTACAAGAAATATCTGAATTCATGAGTCGAATTTCCTAGAAAAATTATTTAACCTTGGTGAGAGTGTTGTGACGTGATAGATTGAGTTTATCATTGTTTATTTTAATTTTAAAACTATTTATCCTGGCTGGTATCACACGGTCGATATTTATAAAAAAAAGTGAACATTTTGTTGAATGTTGTCCCCTTATAGACTTTTTTTATTATTACTTCACTTTTTATTAGAAATACAATAGAGAGTAAAAGTAATCTAGATATGTCACCGGACAGTTAGTGTGTCATGAGAGAACGTATTCACCAAGACTTAATTTATAACATTCATGCGTTTACAATTATATTCTCAAGAAGGCATCCAAAGTTCGAATATATTATTTCCTGTATGATAATTTTAATGAATTTGGAAACGAGAAAGTATCTCAAAATACGCTGCTAACAATTGCAAGCATGGTAATAAGATCCGTAGTTAATGTCCATTCTTCTTCTTCTTCTTGATTAATGGCAATGAGCTGCAATAATATGAGCTATTGGTGCCAATGTAGAGTTATAATTAATTAATAAGTCACGTCTTTAGTCTTCGTAAGTAGTCCGTCGTTAGCATTGATTTGGTGTTGATAGCCAAATCAAGCTTCTTCTGGGAAACTTGACAGAATGTGAAAATGCACGCAATTCGCTATTATATCATATTCACTATATATCAGCATTCTATCAACATTATATTACATAAAATATCAACAAAATTATTCAATATAACACCGTAAAACACTAAAATAATGAAAAAAATATAAAAGCGCTACATGACATTTTGACATTCGCGTCAAAAGTCTTAATGTCCATTCAAAGACAATTAGGAATTTGTTATGACAGGACGGCCTGGAGAAAGCATATCACGCAGCACAACGTCAATATTAAATGTCAATTCTATTTTAATGAGTTACTTCATAAATAATGTTACATTTTGGCTACTTTATTGTATCTATCTTAGAATAATAACGTATAGAAGGATAGTGTCAATACTTCGAACTTTCAAAATTTTAATCTAAAAATACTAATGGCGCGCAGACGATAACACACGTACACACGCACACCACTATACAAATTATGAAATCAAATTTTGTTTTTATTAACATAAATCGTCGAAATACTTTTAAATGTAATGTTAAAAACCTTTTTAAGTTTTTCAAATGTGTTGTGACACCATTTGAATACACAAACCGTCATAATTATCAATTTATTTTTTAAGAGTTGCGTACGTACGTGCAGTACAATGACTTGTACATTACGGAACGGTTCCGGCGTAAGCTCCATTAGGCTCCAATTGAAATGCCTCACTTTTGTGCGCAAACTTACCTTCTATACGTTATTTTTCTAAGGTATCTATATTATTCTGGGCTGGGTATATTACGGTAGTTTCATATGTTCGCCTTATGCAGGCACAAATAACCACCGCCAGACTATCATGTTGCATTTTTTTGTTTCTAAATGTAGGTACGCGATATTTTTGAACTAAATTTTTACCCCGCTTTATTCCAAAGAAGTTTGTTGATTATTTAACAGAATTCCATAGTCACACGCTTGTGCAAATTTGTAAATGAGTCATACAAACGATCCAGAAACGCAACTAATGAGAGGAAATATTTTAATTTTAGATAACGAACACATACCTAAAGGTGTATGTTTTTTTTTCAGATAGCTGATTCAGTTAACCAAGCAAAATAATGGCTATTGCCATTATTTTGAATACATACATGAATGAATGAATCTAAAATGACATTAAAAGTCAAGTTAAATACTATAAGCGATTCGTAAGATTTAAAAATTGAAACTCTGAAACTCATGTCTCCGTATTTGTTCGATAATGGTTCTTAGTAAACCTATTTTAATAAACCTAATTAGATTAAAATTAACGATAAAATGGCGACTAATAATATTGCGGGGGGACTAATAATATTCTCAGTCGCTTTTGGATATACATTATAGAACATGTTTTCCGTGTGGTGACGGAGTAAGAATACAATTCACCACTCCCTATATTGCCGGTGGATGTCGTAAAAGACGACTATGGGATATATATATGCACATAACATCTGTGCAAGAGGAGGAAAACTCGAAATGAAACCCTATACCAAAATGTCTGATCAGCATGGTATAGTAGGTCAAATTCCCTCCCATTGTGAAGGAGGCCCGAGCCCAACAGTGGGATGTAAGTGGGCTGCGATGATGATGATTATAGAAGGCTTTGCATGTTGGAACTACCGTTGGGAATTACCTGCTGACGGAAAGTCAAAGTATAGTTGCGATTTACTATGTGATATTCGAAATAACACCTAAAATGTATGTAGTCGACCACGCTTCTGTCCATTTTTTGGATATACCATTGCATTTTTTCAAGATAGACACCACTATAGATAAAAAATACTTGATACATATTGTCAGTGTTATTTTCGAGATATGGAAAATAAAAAATCAATGAAATATTAAAATAACACCACATTGTCGACCTATCAAGAAAATACTACAAATTTGACCGGGTAATAATATCAGAATTTTCTTCACGGTAGGCAACGGCCTAGCAGTGCCCCTGGTATTGCAAAGGTCCATACGCGGCAGTAACACTAACCATCAGGTATACTGCTTGCTCGTTTACCACAGTAGGCAATAAAAAATAAATAACACTGATACAAGGACATATAGATATATACTCTTTTTTGAGATTCTTAAAAAGAAGAATAACCACCGTTCTGATAGCATGAAGATGCATGTAATTCGAATATTTGTTTCTTGTTGAGTGCAAAAGAAACAGGTTTAACAGCTATTAGGAAATGTTCACCTTGAAGATGGTCACCATTGTATAAATATGGACGCATTATGCATTCTACTATTTGCGATACAGTGCGACTTCTTATTGAATGCTTTGGTATCAAAACTTAGTGCATCTGCATTGACTAGAACATTGCAATCAATACATTCCAAAAATATCTTATAATAATTTAAAAAAATTATATAATATACCACAGGAGTTAGTATCAGGTGGTATTTCTGTGGTATTTAGTAGGAACTTATTACTCTATCAATCCATTAAGAAAATAATTCTGCACAAAAAAGCCATTAATCTTTTTTCCCAAAACTGGACCAAATTGAAATGAGACCATACGGGCAGTACCAGCTTTCAAATAAGAAAATAATCATCAAAATCCATTCACTCAGTCGAAAGTTCTGAGTAAACAAACAAAAAAAATACAGTCGAATGGAGAACCTCCTCCTTTTTTCAAAAGCTAGGATAATAATGGATTAAACGTACTTTGGCAGTGAGTTTTCCATCATCTCCGATAAGATATTCCTCTAATCCAAACACCAAGGGCGATGCGTTGCCGAGATGGAAGATCCTAGATGATGTGCTACGTGTCACTCTAAACTCGATAGTCTTCGCCATAAGTACGTTTGTGATCATGTAGACCGACTTCTTGCCCTTGAGATCTGAAACAAAAAAAAAATTATAATTGCCATTCAACTGGAATATTTCATTCAAATGATACTACTGAAAATATTGACGTTGATTGTGTGGAGTTAAACTTTCTTCTTTTAAGGGAAGCACCTTTAATATTTTTGAAAGTTTACAAAATATAAGTATAAGTTACTTAACCTGTTAATACTGCGCACGATATAATTGTTGTAGCAGTATTACAGAACTACAATTACACTACTCCTACCACTAATACCGATCAGCGGTGGCGAGTGTAGGGTATTTTTCATCCTTTAGTAATATTTTAGGATACCCCCGGGAATAGGAGGGACGTATTCATATTCCATAACCACTTCTAAAGTACCGTAATTATAAAGTTTCAATTAAGTTACTATAATAGATATTAAGTTATGAGAGATAGTACGGGATTAAGTAGTAGTAGATTTAAGTAGTGGTAGGACCACACTGTCGACAGTTATCTGTCTACAGCCGCGGGCCGGTCTGTCCGGGGTGGTACCACGCTCTCGCAGAAAATCGACGTCTGAGTAGTAGCATTTTGTTACTGCGCTTCGTTCGGTGAGCGAGAGAGCCGGAAGCCCAACTTTCTGAGGGTGTTCGCGTGTGGAGGGTGTTGGTGGTGCTTTTGGTATCACCGAGCCTCAATGCACGCATTCACAGTCCTTTCATTCCTTTCGCGGTAGGCAGCGGCCTTGTAAAGGTCCATGAGCGGCAGCAACACTTACCATCAGGTGTACTGTTTGCTCGTTTGCCACTGCTTGCAATAAAAAAAAAAATCCCCGCATTATCTAACGGTGACGGGTAATAAATATAGTAGGCCCTTTACTTGCCCGTGGGAATTGTAAAATCGGTTAAGTATAGGCAGAAGATTAGGCAACAAGGCTCTCCTTGGAAACTTTTAACACCAAGTGTAGACTCGTCCTGTCAGGCGTGGCGATCATGGCATTTTTCCCTATAGAAGCAACCAATATCCAACAGTGGATGTGTGGAGGGTGATGGACGGATGGATTAGTGTCATTACCACTCTACCAGAAGCTGGCTAGTCTCTATGATTTGGTGGTGAATTAGAATAACAATACAAGTAGCAACGGAGTTTCATTCACCTTTGTTATTCTCCACATCCAAGTAAACATTGTTGACGAGATTTTTGTCCTTTGGAATTGTAGCTCTTGAGAAACCAATCATAATGACTCTGACTTTATTTTTGATCGATTCATCTTGCAGTGTTATCTGAAAAGTAAATATTTACATAAGATTCTATATTATAGAGAATATTTTTTTAGAAAGTGTGTTGCTGTTTGGTGTCTGAGAATAATTTCAAATCCATTCCTCGTGTACCCACAGGGTATAAGATCACTAAGAACTTTAAGATTACCCTGGGCCAAGTTCATCATTTGATCGACAAGTACACTGATACGAGTCCCTCTCTATCGAAGTCCGATAGGGGCTCATATTAGGGTACTAAAAGCTGACGATATTTAACACCAGTAGGAGTACTTGTGAAATAAAATTTTTATTTATTTATTTACAATCAATTATAATACCTTTACAGGACATTTAACCTAATGCGATATTATAAGAGAAAAATATAAAATTAATAACAGTTATATATAATAAGACAATAATATTACACAAATAATAAAATATAATATCAAAATATAAATCATAATATAAATCATAATTTAATATTATATTTTACCAAATAACATTTAACTAAATAATAAATTAAGAGATGTAATACAATATGACAATAAACAAATAATAAAATATAATATCAAATTATTAATCATAATTTAACATTATATTTTATCAAATAATATTTAACGAAATAATAAATTAAGATATGTAATACAATGACAATAATATAAAACAATTAATAAAATCTAATATCAAAATATTAATCATAATTTAATATTATGTTTTATTAATTATAAGCAACGCACTTATATACAACGTCTGTAAATTCCCGTAGACTGCAGTTGTAAATGTCCGCGGAATAATGAACTGTATTTATTAGCCTAATAGCACGTGTCAATGGGGCGTAATGGAGCATATTAGTTCTGGCCGTTGGCAAGCTTAAAGCAAGCGGCCGGCGCCGTATGCCCATGCGACCTGCTGGTGCGCACAGGTGTAGCATTGCCAGTATAGCGGGGTGATGTAGTTGGCCGCGAAGTACACGCCACACGTAGCGGGCCAGCGACACATCGCGCCGCACGCTCTACTGGTCATAGCCAACCATACCCAACACAAACAGGCTTGGGTATATAAGTGGATAAAACGGATATACTCCGTACTGTCTCATATATAAAAAACGGGTGAATTTATTCTGAATTTTTCTAGCATTAGACTGTATTTAGACTCGTGAGGATTCCAAACGATTGCGGATGTCTCTAGGTGACTGCGTACGAGAGCATTATATAAAATTTTGATGGTTGAAATATTATTAAAATCTTTACAAAATCTCAAAATTAAACCTAATTTTCGTAATGCTTTACTACAAATTTTGATAATGTGTTTACGAAACCTTAATTCAGGCACCATTTCAACGCCTAGGTCTCGTATATAACTTAAACGTAGAATAGCTTCACCATCAATTTTATAAGTGTATTGTTGTGGATTTTTTGCTCGGCTGTAACTCATTATTCCACATTTAGAGATGTTAAAGTAAAGTTTATTTTCAATGCTCCATTGCACTATGCGGTTGAAAGAAAGAAAGAAAGAAAGAAAAAATGCATTTATTCGGCGTAGGACATGCTAAAGATAATTATCATCAGAAGAAATAAATTTATGCTTAATTTAAAATGAGAAAAAAGTAAGGTATACTAAATAAAAATTATAAAAACAAAAAATATATATATAGTGGTCAGTTCATCAGTAATAATAGTTTAGGATAAACGGAACAAAAGGTGTACGACCACAACAGTCTGAAGGATCAGTAGCAGACTAAAGCGACCTAATACATGTCCTGCCGAAAGGGTCACCATCTCAGCATTAGCTGGGTATCACCCAACACTGATCTTCCGCTGGCAACCCTGTTCTGTGACTCACGGATATCAGTTAACCATAAATATGTGTTGTAATATGTACTTTTAAGATACTTTACTGATATGAATAATAAATAACCACTGATGTTAATAAATATCATATAATAATTCAAATATAAATAATATGTGTGACAAAATTATAAATAAATAATTTGAAAAAAGAAAAAAGATGATGGAAATATTAAAATAACTTGGCTTGACTTCCGGCCAAACAAATGCTACTTTGCCGCGGCCTCTTACTGCGTTCACCATATTGTGTTCAGCAGATAGGTACTAATAATACTACTGTCACAGATTGACAGATTCAGCTACAACGTACTAATACGTAATACCGATCCTGCCGATAATGGTAGTAAAGTATATTGTATACAAATTTGGATTTTAGAAGATCGCGTATTTTACACGTAAGTAAATCTTTGTTGTAATTGTGGGTACAGAAAAAAAAAATATTATTTAAAAAAAGGTTATATCACAGAAATATCAATTTTATAACATTCAAATTTTATTTGATGACTTAGTAGAAATTTTTTTATGTGTGTTCTAAAAATGTGAATATTTTTCAGATCTCTTATTGGCGGAGGCAGGTTGTTCCAGATTTTAGAAGCCGCGTATCTGAAGCTGCCGCGAAATGAACTAGTTTTATGCGATGGCGTAGCCAGCTGTTGAGCGCAGCGTCGACTTTCTCGTTCACGGTGGTTGCTTCTCCATGTAAGCTTCGAATAGAGGTACTTCGGACATTTTCTACTAACGACGCAGAAAAGAAGGCAAGCAAGATGTAGTTTTCTACGTAATTTCATTTTTAGTATGCCGTGTTTATTTAAGTAGGGTGTAACATGACATCTAGGCGGTATATTGAAGCAAAATCTGGCGCATGCATTTTGAACCCTTTGTAGCAGTTTTTCCGTTCGACACAGCAACCTTGGTCCTATTACAGTATCGGCGTAATTAAGCTTGGACAAAACGACAGAATCTACTACCTGAACACGCAGTCGTTGGCTTAGGAAAGGGCGCATTTTATACATGGTTTTCAGGCGGTAGAAACAGTTCTGAACACAATGCGCGACGTGATTTTCGAACCGGAGAGATTGGTCCATTAAAAGACCCAAATTCCGCACCTCATTTATACGCTCGATGTGTTCACCTTGTACAATTATAGCGGGAAGGGTTTCGTAACTTTTTAGTTTGTCTAATTGACCGTCAGTACCGAATATTATGTACTTGGTTTTAGTAGGATTTAAAACTAAAGAATTGTTATTGGACCACTGTACTATTCGATCAAGGTCTTCGTTGATCACTTTTACAGCCATAGAGTAATCTTCAGGCTTAAAAGACACGTATAACTGTAGGTCATCGGCGTACATGTGGTACCGCGAGTTTTTCACGTTTGCTACAATATCTGCGCTATACAAGGAGAACAATGTAGGACCTAAGATTGATCCCTGTGGTACACCCTTATCTAGTGGAAGTATGCTAGATTTTAACTTGCATCCACTGGCATCAGAAATCTCTACATATTGTGCACGGTTATTGAGATAGCTGCTAAACCATCGTATCGATTCTGTGTCAAATCCGTAGTATGACATCTTGAGTAGCAAAAGAGTTATATTCAGAGAATCAAATGCCCTGGAAAAATCCAATAATACAAGAAGGGTGCACATACCGTTATCTTGGGCAGTTAAAATATTATCAGTTACGTCTAATAAGGCCGACGAGGTACTATGACCCTTTCTGAATCCGGACTGGGTCTCAGGCAAGATGTTATTGTCTGCGATGTATTTCGTCAGTTGCTTATTAACTACCTTCTCTAGTATCTTGGATAGAAAAGGCAAAATACTTATGGGTCTGAGGTCTTTGACATCTGTGGGATTAGATATCTTAGGGATGGGACGCACACAAGCTAATTTCCAATTGTCGGGGAAGGTTGCTGACGTAATCGACGTATTAACAATAGAGGTAATAAGGTCTAGAGTCTGTGGTAGCGTGAGCATAAACATATCCATTGTTATGTGATCACATCCTTCCGCGTTAGATTTAAAGCTTTGCAGTATCATGGCAACGTCCTGTATGTTCACTGTCTTAAGTGAGAAAATAGCTTCGCCGAATCTATGGAACTCATAAAAGGTAAGGTGGGATAGTGGGATCTTAGCATTAACGGAGACATTTAAAAAATGGCTGTTAATAATATTTGGGTCATTAAAAATTAGCGGAAGTTCCGTTGTTTTAGGAGGCAGTAAATAGTTTTTAAGATTTTTCCATAGGATCTTAGGATATTTTATTTTACTGTTTATATTATGGTCATAGTAAATTCTTTTTTCATTAAATAAGGCATGTTTACTAATCGTTTAAGGTCCTTGTAGTACGCTTTTTGTGTTTCACAATTAGTTTTTAGATATTTAGAATAGGCTTGGTCCCGTAAGGACATCATAAACTTTATATTTGAAGTGATCCACGGGTAAGACCTTTCCTTTAAAGCACGAGTTTTTAAGGGTGCCAGCGCATCAAATATATTGATTATATGACTGTTAAGAAACGTAACCATTTCGTTTACATTTTGAGAAGTAATAATTGAATTCCAATTGATGGCGTCAAGGCAGTTATTTAATACCTCTACTGGAATATTTTTAAAAGTCCTACTAATTACAGTCCTGGGTGGAATCTTTTCTTTTCTAAATAGAAATGTGGCAGTAATAAACGCGTGACCCCCAAGCATGCCGTTAGGATCCGTTGTAACATTGATTGGCCGAGCGTCGGAACAGACTAAGTCTATAAGCGTTTGGCTGTGGTCAGTAAAATGCGTGGAATTAAATACATGTTGCTTAAAACTAATACATCTTAGAAACATTATAAGTTTATGGGTTTTACAGTCAGTTTGGTTAAAATAATTAATATTAAAATCTCCCAGCAATATTGTATGCTTACAAAAAGACAGTGAGTTAATTGAGGATGTTAATGCATCCAAAAATGTATCCACGTCCTGCCATGGTGGTCGGTATGCAGTGCCTATCGCAAGCTTAGTGCCGTTAGCATTCAGAACTATCCACATTTGTTCGACGTTCCAGTGTGACGGGTCCACGGGATGCGAGTGCGTACGAACATTGATGCCGCGTTTAATGTAAAACCCTACCCCACCCCCTCGGCCGCCGCGCGAGTTTAAAGCACGGGGTATATGTCGGAGCCGAAACCCTGGCACAATAGGAGCACGGTTATCCTCGCCCACTTTAAGCCATGTCTCATTTATAGCCATAATATCCACATTGTGACGTCCCATAGCAACAACAAATTCATCATGATTAGTACTCAATGAACCGGCATTCAGGAGACCAACTTTTAAAAATTTATTACACATTGATTGAGTAGTACCTATAATGTAGCTTAGCCAAGGCCTTAATACTTAATATACATATAATATACTCATAAATAAACTCATAATAATACGAGACGGACAATAATATTAAGTAAATAAGTAGTATCATCGTTAAAAATTGAAAGATTGGGCAAATATATAACTGATTATATACATAGTATAATATAATTAGGTTCATTATGTTTAAGGCAACTGACGAAGCCCTAAGTGCTACGTACCAATATATGGCATATATAAATCTGAACTTTAAATCAGTACAAATAATGTCACATATAATTAGGACTGAATAATACCCCTCCAGCAGAACATGCAGAGACCAGTATAAAGGATAAAAAAATCGTAACAATATTAAAAACAACACTATACGTAATAACATTTTAGAATACTTAATTATATTTATATTACATAGTCCTAAATGTTTCCCCTCCCAAAAATCTTTTCCAAATCTGTCTCTGAGCGGATACGCTGTATAGGCACTCCGGCTTCTTTTCTCACGAAAATACGCCCTTCCTTGGTCCAAATATATTTATAGTTACGCTGCCGTGCCATTTCTCGAGTTTTGTAAAATAACATGCCGTTAGTGCTAGTAAGATGTTCGTTCACGTAAATCTTTGTAATTGGCCCTCGCACGTCGATGTCAGCAGTCGTAAGGTTGCGTCGTACTCGGGCAGCGCCTAGCAGTTTATTGCGAGTATCGCGGCGCGTGAAGCGAACGAGAATTTTGCGTGGACGGTGGGGTACGGTGCTATCATCATCGCTGCGATTGCGCCTCACAGCTCCCATGCGCTGGACGTGAACTATGTCCCGGTCGTCGAGAGTAACGGACAACTTCAACGCGATAGTGTGCAATAAATGACTAGGGTTTTCATCTCTCGTTTCTGGCACCCCTGAGATAACGACATCGTTCAGAAGTGATTCCTGGTTTCGTTCATTTAATTGTGTTCGTAACTCCATTATTGTAGAATCCACATGACTGTAGTTCGATGGCCCCTTCACATCGACCAATACCTCCAGGTTCGTCAATCTTTGTTCCAATAATTCTACTCGTTCAACCACCCTCTGTTCCGCTAGTTCTTCACGCAATCTCCTAACTTCTTCCCTCATGCCTGCTACCTCCTCTCTTAACTTACGTAGCTCGTGAGCTAGGTCAAGGTCGGCAGGGTTAGGAATCGGCGAGGGATCACGGGACACCATTAAGCCCTTAGCCACAGACTTGCAGCTAGGGCACGTACCATCGGCCGCGGATGTATGTCTGTCGCAGTTATTACATTTTGGTTTTGGTGGCATTATTAGATATAAAATATGTAAACCTCTCGGCAACAATTGAAGTCGATGTCAACACTATCTAGTGGCAAGACGTAGAAAACTGCAGCCCGGTATACTGTTGTCACAACGTAATTAATTTTATAAATAATAGATGGGGTTTATTTCAAAAGTTTATAAACAGGTCTGTGTTAAAAGTTCTGTTTGTAGTTTTCCGCACTCACCAGAATGATCGTTATTACAGCACACGGCTACACTAATTAGCACTGTTGTAGTCCTGAAAAATGCACTTGAATTCGGTTTTCGTATTTTTATTCTTCAGACTAGGGTAGTTAACAGTAATCACAGGTTAACAATTTTATATTTTTAGGTTTAAAATAGTTTTAACACTGTTAAACCACAAGATAACAATGTATGTTATATAATAAACTCATTTGCAAAAAAAACGGGCGGTTTTGATTTTCATTCATATTTAAAAAGATACAATACCAAAAAGGTTTCAATCGTTTGTACACGTTACTGGCTGGTTTTAAAAATGCTGTGGTATTTAAAAAAGTACGTTCTAAATTCAATTTTTCATTTGATGTTCATTTTTACAGAAAACCCCTTTTTATCCTACATTTTTGGCGCGAAGTTCCAGAAGTTAACATCGACTTTCATAACTTTTATTCAATTTTTATCGATTAATTTCATATCCTTGACTGTCAAAGCTTTATTTAATGCTGTTTGGCTGTATCAAAAATGGTAGATAAAGTGGTAAAAGCTACCAAAATTATCGCGCTGCTTGAAGAGGGTTGCAGCCAATGTTTCGTGGCTAGGAGGCTAAATGTTAGTCGCTCGACAGTCCAAAGGACCTGGCAGCGATATCAGGAGACTGGTTCCGTCGAGAGAAGGCCTGGTTCTGGAAGAAAACCATGTACCCAACCACGGGATGATCGTTTTCTTGTGAGTCGCGCATTAAGAAATCGCAAATCTTCGTATGTGGATCTTAAGAACAACCTCCAAGAAGTAAGAAATGTGCATATTAGTCTATGGACGGTCAGGAGGAGGCTTCTCGCTGCCAATATACGCAGTCACCGCCCGGCCCGCGGCCCCAAATTACTCCGTGAGCACAGAGTTCACAGGCTTAGGTTCGCTAGAAATTGTGAATCATGGACTCAAGACGATTGGAATAGGGTTTTGTTCTCTGATGAAGCCAGGATATCTCTGTTCGGTGAAGATCGACGTCGGCGAGTGCTAAGAAGACAAGGAGAACGCTTTGCAGAGGCATGTTTCGAAGAAATCACACCTTATGGTGGGGGCTCTGTTATGTTTTGGGCAGGAATAAATTCAATGGATCGTACAGAGTTAGTCTTCATTGAAAACGGCTCACTGACTGGGCATCGATACATAACGGAAGTTCTAATTTCTCATGCACAACCCGCATTGGCCGCTCTAGGTGAAGACTCGATTTTTATGGACGACAATGCTCGCGCCCACCGATCCCGCGATGTTAATGCGTATGTGCAAGAGGTCGGCATTCGTCGTTTGGATTGGCCAGCTCGAAGTCCCGACCTCAATCCCATAGAGCATGTCTGGGACGTTCTGAAACGGCGTGTGAGATCAGTACACCCGGCTCCGCAGACCATCAGAGAGCTGAAGAATGTGATTACTGCGGAGTGGGAACGTATTCCGCAAGCAAGTATCCGGGATATACTCGCTAGCATGCCCAGACGAATTCAAGCTGTGATTTTAGCTAGAGGGGGTCACACTCGATACTAAACATTTATCTGCTTTTACTTTATTAAAGAAAAACAAACAAAAAAACTTTTTTATTTTTACTTCATGAGCATATGCACTACTAGCGAATATACACTACTAGCGAGGTTTAGCATTATTTCCCATAAATTGTATCTAAATTTTATGAAATACTGATGAAAACGATTATTTTCTTATTAATTTAGCAAATTGTGTGGATAAAACTACCTATAATTATCAAACAAAGAAATATTAACATTTGAAATGGTTCATTGCTTAGGTGCCCGTTTTTTTTGCAAATGAGTGTATATCACTGTTAATTACTATGTAAATAAACCGATCAATATAGAATAGTGATTTCATTTATTTAAACTTTATAAGCACAACAGTAAACAAGCGAAAAAGACATCCGTGACGTCCTCCTGCAATCGCTTCGCATCCGATACATCCTTTATAGATAAATATACCTTCAAATCATCCGCAAAGAGAAGACAATCTGCATGCTGGATGACTGCTGATAGGTCATTAACCATTAGAATGAATTCTAAAGGCCCCAAATTTGATCCCTGGCTAATACCTGAAAATGTATAATATGGCCTAGATTTGTAACCAGCGTATTCTACGTATTGTTGGCGTTCGCTAAGATAACTTGCAAAAAATTTGAGCAAGTGTGGCGTGTAACCTAATGCTGACAATTTCGACAGTAGTATGTCGTTATCCACCGTGTCGAATGCCTTTTGAAAATCGAAATACGCGCAGTCTACCTGACCACCCGCATCGATAACTGGTGTTACATACGTTATAAACGATAACAGGTTACTATCCGTACTTCTTCCCTGTCGGAAGCCATGCTGGTTATCAGTTAATTGAGACCTGATTTGTTTATAAATATTCGTATAAAGAGTGGATTCAAAAATCTTAGCAAACGCTGATAGCACCGCTACGGGTCTGTAACCAGTAACATTATCATTTGCGCAACTTTTTGGAACCGGTATTACTCTTGTGATTTTCCATCTATCCAGATAATGACCTGTTTTTAAGCACAAATTAAAGATATGTAATAATGGTTTCCACAATACCGCACGACAATCTTTTATAATATATGGTGGTATTCCATCAGGCCCCACTGAGTGCTTGGCCTTGAGGTGTTCAAGCGCCGAGCGTAACTCGTGCCCATTAAATTGAGCTATGTGTACCCTGGCAGCACCCGCTTTTACGCCCGCTACTATTTCTGCTGCTATGGGATCCAGAATAGGACGTTCCGTGCTATATACTGATTGAAAATATGAAGCAAATACCTCTGCACCTTCTGCATCACTAATCGCCACATTGTCTTTTTATATAATATTTGTATTGCGCTTGGTTTGTTTGCTTCTAATATAATTCCAGAATGATTTTGGATCTTTGGAGATATTTAATTGTAACATAGACTGATAACTTTCATAGGTAAATTTAATTTCACGTTTAACCAATGATCTATATTGAGAAAATATTTTGTAATCACTTGGTAAGCTAGTTGCTTTGTAGATTTAAAATTTATGAGATAAGGAGAACCTATTATTATCCTAGGTGCTATTTGCGCATAAACTTCAGCACAGGTTTAGTAAATGCGCTAAATTTATTGGGTAATTGGCGTCTTCACATAATCTGGGTTAGGAAAGCCTTATAAGTGCGTTGAACCGCGCAAACAAGGCGATTTAAACAAATAAATTTACATTATTTATCATAAGACGGGCATTTTCGTGTGGTTACCATTTCGGAATACAATCCAACACCACTCACGGATGAGCGTTATAATAGACCACTAAGGGTTATATGCAGATATAATCACTGCCAGAGAAAAATTAGAAAAAAAACCGCACAATCTAACCCATCTGACCACATGGTATTGTAGGTCGTATGCCCTCCATCGTAAAGAAGTTTCACGCCCAGTGTAGCCATAATAACAACGATGAGACGAGAATTTGTTATTCTCTTATTATTATAATTAATGTTAATGTATGTAAAGTATAATATGAAGTATGTAGTTATGTATGAGAGAATATATTTATAGAAATTTTGAATCATTTATAACAAGATATTATTGGATCATAATTTACTATGACATTTTAATGTCATTAATATGTAGAGCAAAAAAGTATTAAGAATTTGTTTTAAAAACATAAAGGTCGACTAACTATGGCGAAACTGTTGAATATTATCATCATCAACCCATCTCATATACGTCCCACTGCTGGGCTAGAGCCTCCTCCACAATGAGAGGGAAATTAACCTAAGATAGCACACTGGTAAGATGGGTTGGTATAGAGTTTTATTTTTAGTTTTCTTCCTCGAGCATAGTGGTTATCTGCATAAATACCTTAGTCGTCTTTTACTATACGCACGGGCAAGAAATGGGGGTGGTGAATTGTATTCTTACTCCGTCACTATCACCACACCCAAAATGTGGAATATGTTAATTCTTCAAGGATATTTAGACATCGATATACGACTTACTGTCTAAAGCAAAACAATGTTGCGATATCTACGATTCTGTTAATCTCCCTTGCGTCAATAGTCCAATTTATTGGAATCCATGCAATAAAAGCTCTCTTTACACTACATAGAGCACACGATGATATAAATATTATTAAAATACTGCTTTAATCAATCGTCTGAACCAGGATTTTGCAAATATTTTGCTTATTTTCCTGGATTCGTTGGCAATATTCTGAGCTAAAACTGTTTCGAAATGTCATTCTGAATCACTGGGAATTCTACGTAAACTGTATTTATAAATCAGAATGCAAATAAACGTGCATACCAATATAATAAGTATGTACTGAATAAAATTTAAATGTCTAGATATTACATAATATTATGTCATGTTTTATATACATAGATGTGCCAAGTATAGAAATGCCACACCTATCTTCAATGGGCATCGTGAAATAGGGTATTGACCTTACTGTGAACAGTTGTCAATTTTTTTATTCTTTAATGAGATCATACCTAGGTACTTTTTTATAGATTGTACTCGATGTTACAATTTAGTAATATTTTTAATGTTGTAATCCTATTAACAGGAGCAAACACTACTATTCCGCAATGCTATCTAGTAAATAGGAATAATCAAAAAGTTCAAAAAATGTATTTGAAACTGCAGCACAAAGTTCATGTAAGCCAAACCTGATTTTTTTTTTCTTCGCTTTCCTGAAGCGACCGATCTGTATTTACAGTGATATGTTAAGACTTGTAACTGGACAAATATGGCAACTAAAGAAAGGACGATATATCCTTTGTTTACACATAATAAACAGCTGTACGCCAAATGTCAACTTTCTAGGTAATCTGAAAGTGTGTTAGGTTTCCAAGAGGTTAGGCGAGTCAGTGAGTAATAAAACTATCGATTTTTGGACGCTACTATCTATACAGCCGTTTGAGCTGTATTTATAGAATTTAGGATACCAGTCTATCTAGGCGGCAATATATAAACCAAACTAAGTTTATGTAAATCATCATTATCATCTCAGCCCATATACGTCCCACTGTTGGGCTTGGGCCTCTTCCATTATGGGAGGGAAATTGACCTACTATACCACCCTGGTCAGGCGTGTTGACATAGGGTTTTATTTCGAGTTTTCTCTTGCCCAGATGTTATATGCATATGATATGCCTTTGTCGTGTTTTACAAAACCCACGGATAAGAGAGGAGGTGGGGAATTGAATTGTTACTCCGTTACCACGCGGATGATTTTTTTTATGTTAATTGCATGCAAGTGCATAATTTTTGAGTTTTATTTATAAGCAAATAAATAACCTATTTATCATAAAATTAAAAGTGGCTCTAACACGAAGTGGCTCCTTAGTTCTTTTCGGTTGACACTTTAAAGTATATCCGGATTTTATTATTTGTTGGCTTTATCAATTCGACCTGTGTATACATTTATATTTATTATTTACTTTTCATTTCGTGACAGGGTAATAATAATATTCACCAAAATTTATTATGCTTGACCTATAATGGAGAAGGAATACTCGAAATACAACCCTATACCAACTCGTCTAGACGGGCGTTAAAGAACTCGATACCGTCGCCCTAATGGCAAAGAGGAGGGAATAATGTGGGTCATGGAGCCGCGCGTCGCCCATATGTCTCCCAGAAGGAAAGGACGGCGTGTGTGCTGACCACAGCCGCCAAAAAAATACCAACTCGTCTGACTAGCGTAGTATAGTGGGTGAATTTCTCTTCTATTTTGGAGAAACCTCGACGACAGCAGTGGAACAGTGTACGAGTTAGAATGAGGATGTATTTTACTACACATACTGTTTGGTACCTACTGTATTTTTTGTAATAACGAGATACCAATTACGTATAAGTTATTTTGATACGCAATTGCATCGATAGCAAGGCGCACTTTAAAACGTTTATTGATTTTGATGCTCAATATATACCCATTTTTGATATCATAATTCCGTAAGGGCTATCAATCACAAAGTAAATAGAAGATAAGATTATAACACGGTATTACGATGGTATAAATATAATGCATAAGGATTTATATTTGTCATAGTTATCAGATTGAAACATAACGATAATCTCCAAATATATTCCCCGGCTGTTGCCCCCCCATGATAGCGTAGCTTTATAGCTAATGTCTTAGGTAAGATACAAGATAACTTCAGCTAGAATACAAGATTGACAAACTTCGATTTCGGTATATCGATCGATTTAGTTATCAATTTAGATTCGCCAATTTATGGCTCGGAATGTAATTCTAAGGCAATTTACGGCTCCAACATAGATTTTATCCGAAATACCTACTTGTAATCTCAAGGTAATTTACATTATTAATTGCAGAGTCAGTAGTGATTTTTCTAAATATTTTATTCATTGACCATTATTGAATACTACCAACATTACACTGTTCGCGAGTGTCGTAAAGGGCGACTAAAAGCTTTATATCAACCTGGGCTAATTGGATCTGATGCCGTTTGGATAAAGATCGCATTGACAAGCAGGGTAATATCAAATAAGCCAGTCATAAAATAATTACGAAAATTTTTGCAACATGTACTATTCATCAAGCGTGTATTCAACCCAAGTAATTAGGATAAGAACAGCGTGAATATTCACGATGTTCTACTCCCAATTACAATTGCACTGAAGTAATAAAAATTCGTGTGGTGACGGAGTAAGAATACAATTCACTACTCCCTATCTTGCCCGTGGATGTCGTACAAGACGACTATGGGATATAATAGGCACATAACATCTGTGCAAGAGAAGGAAAACTCGAAATGAAACCTTATACCAACATGTCTGACCAGCATGATATAGTAGGTCAAATTCTCTCCCATTGTGGAGGAGGCCCGAGCCCAACAGTGGGACGTATGTGGGCCGCGATGATGATGATGATGATGAATAAAAATTCGTATCAATATTTTTTTCAGTTTTAACTAACATGGTTATTAAATTCATCATCATCATCATTCCAGCTGGGTTTGAGCCTCCTCCTCAATGGGAAGAAAATTGACCTACTACACCACGCTAGTCAGACGAGTTGGTATAGGGTTTTATTTCGAGTTTTCTTTCTCGTGCACAGATGTTATCTGCGACAATCCCTTGATCGACTTTTACGATACTCAAAGGCAAGAAAGGAGGTACTGAATTGTATTCTTACTCCATCATCACACGGAAACTAGTAATCTAATCCCAGGGATTTACGAAACCAACGAAAATCTAGGTTTCCCAAGAAAAACAATAGAAACCTGGTGCAGAAATAGCAGACTTGCACAATGTGGGAGGTGTCAAAGGTACCACCATCGCTCACGTCAGTGCTACCAGACACTGCCTTGCATCAGATGTGAGGAGTGAGGTCCGCGCCCAGGAATACTTACATACCTAAGAGACACCTGCGATATGCATATATCTATCATGTTATTAAATTATCTAACATAAATTAGTAGTCTTTTTTTTTATTTTCAAGGTAAACAAAAGTTAACAGAAAACCTAACAAAGACTTCTTGTTTAAGAAGGAAGCGGAAGTTTAGCACAAAAAATATAATTTAACAAATTGGTATGAACATTATTGATTAATATGAAAAATACTATCAAACATATTATTTGTGAAATATGTCACTGCACTCGCATCAATATTCAATAGCATAAGAATACATTTTTGAAAATTGGAACCATTAAAAAAATATGTTCTATGTGTTGATTGTTATATTATTATATCAGTTTTACATCAGTGGTAAACTATTTCTAACATGATAATTAATTTTCACTATATCAATATTATGTATGAAGAATGTTCCCTACATTCAGTTAATAAGTGTACCATCTAAACAATCCTAATACAATTATACCAGTTAGCATTGTTGCCATAACAATGTTTGCATGTGTTACTGAAATAAGACTTCTAGGGTTTAAAGTACAAGTAGAGTTTTTAAGTTGTTATGTACAAAACTGGCAAGTTATTGGGGTATTATTGGAGCTTAGAATAATATTCTAAGTATTAGGTCTCGTTTTTTCTATTATTCAAAAATTAAATTTATAAATTTTATAAAGTTTTATTAATATGTATGTCTTTGTGGTTAAATAAAATATTGTTACTTAGATTGTTTTTATTTTTAATAGGAAATATTTTACAGATTGTATGATGTTTGTATTTAATTTTTGATTGCCCAATATTTTAAACACTTTACAGCGTTCATGGTCAAGGGTGGACTAATGAATGCTGTAAAGTGTTTGAAACGTCGGGCAATGAAATATAAAATACAAATGCAATAAAATCTATAAAAGTTTTATTAGCAAATGTATAATACTCGCATAAACATCAGAAATTTTTTATTAGGGAGTTTAGCAAAACTGAAAATTGTCTAACACTCTTTGTAATTGTATAGGTAATTTATTATTTTATCTTATATCTTTAAAGGAGCAATTCTTGTATATATATATATATATTCAGGATCTCGGAAACGGCTCCAACGATTTTGTTGAAACTTGGCATACTAGAGGTTTCGGGTCCAAAAAATCGATCCAGCTAGGTTTTATTTATAGAAAATGTTGTTTTGTCCGTGTTTTTAGCAAAACAATACAACGGCATTAAATTTTAAAAGAATATAAATTCATATTTTGCCGTCAATGTCATGAGTTACGCTAGCTCAGTGGCGAAGTAGTCAGGTTACATTTTATTTTTGACATCGGTGACAAACGGCGTCAGATCGAATCTCGGTGTTATTATTATTCTCTTTTTGTAATTTTTTATATAATTTTCATTATTTATTTTTTATTAATAAATATCTGAATAAATGCTACAAAAATACTCCAAGCGAAGCTCGGTCAACCTGATATTAGTGTATAATGGGGGTTAATTCACTATCATAATATAGGTTACTTTTGTAGCATAAAGGGTAAATACATATATTTTTTAATCCTATTTAATTTCAGTCATCTTGTTTTGGTGGTATTAGTGAGATAATTTTAAGGTCAGTATAAAATTTTTACAATTTATGTATTTAAATTTACCTAAAATTTATATGTATATAAAAAAATATGATAGGATCTTGTGAATATTTATTTGTGAGGAGTAAAATGTGGTCATCACTATTGTACTGATCTTAATGAAAATACAATTTAATTAAATGGAAAATTCTGGATATTTACTTACCTTTACACTTTCGTGTGGCGATTTAAATTCTTTGTCTTGAAAATCGTTTTCCTCAAGCCATTCTACATAAGCTGGATCAGTCTTATCTTTGTTCACATTTTTGGACAATTGTCCAAGAGGTGTAAACATTTTGCCGTTGGTTTCTTTTTCATTTGGAACGAAAAGAGACGTAATATTATACAAATCCGCTTCGGTAATATGCGGGATGCACACCAATTGACTGCTTCCGATCTCGATTTCTATTTCATCCCTAATAAAAGGCCAAGCGTCTTCCAATTTAAGGGACTTTAAATTCTCCAAGCTCACATCTTTTCTGATTTCATGTGAGTACAAGGACTTCACAACTACTTTTAATTTTTTCGGCATTTTGACTATTATTGATTCACTTTTATAAACACGACTAATTTTGACAACGATCAAAACAGCACTGCCGAGTGCCGAAGTGCCGTCTGCCAGTATCTGTCTGTCACCAGTGTCAATGTTTTGTCTATGCTACTAATTAATCATACAATGCGCAAAACTCCGAACAAAAATCTATTATAGGTGGGAAGTCACCTACATTAAGCTGCTATATTAACATACAGCGAAATAAACCAATAAATACTAATCTTTCTACTTATTCGAGTTTAAAATTAATAATAGGTTTGGAAACAGATTTCCCAAACCGTATACTTCTGCTCACACAATAAAAATCAATATGTGATTTCATTTGCGATAGAAAGAGATAACTATATAAGTGTTGAAACAAGGAAAAATTAAACTCCCTAATTCCGTAAAGACCTCTACTAGATGAAATTTATGTATAATTTGTTACAAACAAATTTATATGAATTAAATAAATGATGTTCATAAATATAATTTATTTAAATTGATTACAAATTTACCAAGGATGGGACATTAGGATGCCAAGGTGTCTATGCATTTTTTGTCTGTATGCTGTGCTGTCTCTGTAATTACTATTACTAGTAATTATAATTCTTACTAGAATAATTTTGTATTACAACATTTGCTCTCTTAGGTCTTTAAATATAAGAAGAGTATTTATTTTATTCTATGCAGTGACTAGGAAGGATAGCATGCATTCTTATTATTGCTCTTTGTATCGTATATTTTCTAATATCTCTTTTCATCAACATCAAAATTGTTAATTAATAACACTTAAAATAAAATTAATGACGTAAAACTTCAATTTTATTTATACATAATATGCATTGCCAAAAAAAGTGAGCCATCGCTCGGGACGCCTGACGGATGTGAAACATTGAAATTATTTTGTATACGTACATATGCATAAAAAAATACATAACGCAAGAACTAATAACGTATAAATAAAACATTACGATATTTTTCCAGATAACGATGATTTTTATTCAATAAACATTTATTTTCAGTAGTATACACACTACAGGCACAGATTAAATAAGTACAGATACTTCACTCAGTACAAAATCATCAATACCGATTGTTATAATAGCCTACTTAATCGCGTCAGCAACCGCTGCATGCTAAAATGTGCCTAAATACTCAAGCGTACGATTGTGATTGCTTCGCACCGCGCGATCCCACAGCAATCGAAGGGCTGCCTCTTCGATAAAATTAAATTAACATAAATAACTATTTGTGTTTATTTTATTGAGAACTGTGAATATTATGTTCTGACTATAGGTGGTAGTTCCGTGTGGTGACGGAGTAAGAATACAATTCACCACCGCCTATCTTACCCGTGGGTGATCGTACGAGACGACTAAGGGATATAAAACGCATATAACATCTATGCGAGAGAAGGAAAACTCGAAATAAAACCCTATACTACCAACACGTCTGACCAGCGTGGTATAGTAGGTCAATTATCCTTTCATTGTAGAGGAGGCCCGAGCCCAACAGTGGGACGTATATGGGCTGAGATGATGATAGGTGGTAGTTTAAAATTGTATCGCTTATAATACAGTAGAAACCGTTTAATACGATTACGTTTAATACGATTTCCCGCATAATACGCCATTTTGCAACAGTCCCAGCAACTTGAGACATGTTTTCATATATTTCTTGACGGTTAATACGATCGTCATCCCGTTTAATACGCCAATACGTGGCACTCAAATACACATATTACCCCTTGCAACAGCGGCCAGCGCCAGACGCAATGACGATTGTCGAGCGACCCTATATGTTAAGGCGTTTTCAGTTGGCAAATCGAAGCGGTAATCATTTTCATCATTTAAATTCAAAAGCGAAGGTATATTGCGGTGTGAGCTATCTGCATGTCTCTGTGGTCTCAAAGATCTATCGTAAAAAATGTATCATTATGAATAAACAATACCTACTAATAAATACAATGATCATTAACGGTTATCAATTTACTATTAACTATATAATTATAATTATTTTTTATAATTTCAATCATCTTTTCATTAATTTTAATTTACATAAACATTTACTTATGTATTTTTTTACAAATCGCATAAAACCGAATGACCCGTGTTTGTTTGTTTACGCTAACAGCACAACAAGTTGAGACAGATCACTGCGCTGCGCGACTTGTGTTGGAAGTTTCGTAGGTATTTGCGCGACTGTCCGTCAAATATTATCACAATTTAATTCTAGTAAGAATAGATTTTAAACGTTGTTAAAATAATGTTTAAGGTGAGTATGACGTTTCTATGTAACAAAAATATGTAAATCTGTCTCTGAAAGGCAAGCTAATGCTTATTATACCTACCTATTAAAAGTAATATAGAAACGACAAAAATAGTAATAGTTTATCAAAGGCACGCGTACAAACGAATGGAACAAATAAAATTGACCAACACGCACTTCGCTTGCGAAAACCGCTCTGCATTTGGTTCGTCCGCAAACGCCCCGAGACCGCTTGGCCGGGCCGTAGGTAATTATACCGTATAAGTACATAGAGTGAAGTAGGCCTGCTATAGGTATGCGAGCTCCGTGCGGCGATTGAGATAGCGCATAGGCGCCTGCGCACAATATCGCGTCGCACCGTGTCACTCACACACTACTACGTATAGGTTTTTTTTTTTGTGTGTGTACAGCTGTTGGCCGCAGATGGCCTTGACAGCTTGACGCGGACTATGGGTGAGCGCTAAGGGCTCTCAACCCGGATACTACGTACTACGTATACGTACATAATGTACTACATATGCATATAATGTGTGTATTTTCGTGGTATTTTGTGGCCACGTAAACAATTAGGTTTACCCTCGCATATTTCGTCATATAGCGTAATGTTGTAACGCCACGAGATGTTTACATCACGCCAATGATCAGGTTCACCCATGCCTATAGATGTTTCACATCAAAATAATCATTTAAGAACGTATATCTAACAGGTATATCTTTTAAATATACAAAATGTATTCTTTTAGTAGAACAATTTACAATAGGCCTATGTTTCCATTTAATATCGCCACTAACCTAAGCCTACAATTGTTTGCTTTGTTTCATACTTTTACTCAAAAATGGGGTAAAGCCTAACATGTGGTTTCCCAGCATACGTCACGCTACAACCACGCGGGTTTCACGCGACCGCAGCGTTTTTATGCTAGATTTGCATGAAAGGTGCATGTGCTTTGTGGGAGCCAAGTCATAGTCTTCACGCAATTGTCTTTATATACGCAGGTACCTTCCAGTTTTTCATTGGATGACGCACGTTTGATAATATTTAAAATTTTTAGGATTCGTCCAGGAATTACTGACTAATATCTATATTTAGCGATGAGGAATAGATTAGGTATATATAATTTGTCACCAACTTTGTGACGCCGGGCTTTACTATCCGTTTCGTATATTCCATCTACATAGTTCCTAATGGGCAGCTTCCACTGAAGATTTATTACATCTCATCCCTTAAAACTATATCGTGAAAATGATGCATGGCGTGTTGCTTGCAATCTAGGTATCTAATACTTAAGTACAACCTAAATATAAAACCAGTCTGCTTTACCACCTAATATCGCAGCCATTTAATACCATTACCAGTTAATATGATGGAACAGCTAAAAAAAACTTCTTTTATACCTTTCAATTAAATTTTTAAGGTATGCATATTTAACGGTATTTTAACACTATGAATTCGATTTTGATGAAACTACTTAATTTAAATATTTACATGACTCTAGATAATGCATCATCACATAAACCATAACTGAATTAGATGATACTTGTCGGCAATCCATTATTATTTTAAAATGGAGGGAAGGAAAGGAGAGCTATCACTTTCCCAAGGTTACCTAATCATTGATTAATAATCAATATACCGCATACCACGATCAAGTTCGGCATAAACTACGCATTTGATGCCGAACTGTCTTGAGGATATTATATGAGGATAATATTCCTTTCGGCGGTATATTGATTAACCGTGGGCAAATGGTGTGATGGTGATGTTACTTTCCTTGCCTCCATTTTAAACATTTAAGCCATAATCTTTACACATAAAATGTGTTTAATAAATATATTAGTTTTCATGCTTAATAAACCTTATCCTAGGGTCATTGTTTCTCTTACTATATAGATAAAATTTAAGGAACCAAAAGTTCCCGACATGAAGGAAAAAATCACGTCCTCGTCATCAGAAGAAATCAACAGAACTAGTTAAGACGAATCCATTGAGCCCAAACTTGAGGTGTTGACTAAGGAATCCTTTCGTCACCTACTTTCAAGCCCCATCGTCAGAGTAGATCAGTGGTACCAACGCACATGAGTATTTAGAAGGTCACATGTATTTAGGATCAAAGTAAATACCTATTATACCTTTAAGATCTTGAAACGCCTGAATAGATATTCATAAATTGTAGCTAAGAACCATATCCATCAGATGAGCTTTTACACAAAATAACCGCATGGTTATCGTTCCATCCGTTTAGGAGCTACGAATTTTTAGACTAGGACGCACAGATAGGTTAAATTTATCCCTCTCTTTGCGTTAGGGATTAATAAATCCTACTAATATTATAATCGCGAGAAAGTTTGTATGTGAAGATGTTTGTTGCTCTTTCACGCAAAAACTTCTAAATGGATTTTGATGAAACTTTACAATAATATAGCTTACATAACAGAATAACACATCGGCTATAATTTATCCCGATCAGGCCCGCCGTAAGCGGGTGTGCAAGGCGTGCACTGCACGCGGGCGGCACATACAGGGGGGCGGCAAATCGAGCGACTAACACGTAATTCATGTCATAATATTTATCCTACTATAAGTATAATAACGTCCAGGGGGGCGGCATATCGAGCGACCCATCACATAATTCATGTCATAATATTCATCCTACCGTAAGTATAATAACGTCCAGTGGGACGGCAAATCGAGCGACTCAATACGTAATTCGTGTCATAATATTCATCCTAGTATAAGTATAATAACGTCCAGGGGGGCGGCATATCGAGCGACCCATCACATAATTGATGTCATAATATTCATCCTACCATAAGTATAATAACGTCCAGTGGGACGGCAAATCGAGCGACTCAATACGTAATTCGTGTCATAATATTCATCCTAGTATAAGTATAATAACGTCCAGGGGGGCGGCATATCGAGCGACCCATCACATAATTGATGTCATAATATTCATCCTACCATAAGTATAATAACGTCCAGTGGGACGGCAAATCGAGCGACTCAATACGTAATTCGTGTCATAATATTCATCCTAGTATAAGTATAATAACGTCCAGGGGGGCGGCATATCGAGCGACCCATCACATAATTGATGTCATAATATTCATCCTACCATAAGTATAATAACGTCCAGTGGGGCAGCAAATCCAGCGACCCAACACGCAATTCATGTCATAATATTCATCCTACTATAAGTATAATAACGTCCAGGAGGGCGGCAATTCGAGACTCAACACGTAATTCGTGTCATAACATGCATCGTACCATAAGTATAATAAATTTCATTGCATGGAAATATCCGACCAATTGGCGTTGACACCGCCATCAATTAGCATCCGTGAAATATAAGATGCAATACCAAACGTTCGTCTATCAGCAGGTTGAACCACATACCCTCGCTGGGTGGCACCCCAAGTATCACTCCATTGAAAAGCAGGACTAGAATGGCAATTCCCTCTGAGCATAGGTATAGTGGGTAAGTTAGGTACCTGTACTTGGGTACTTGTACACGTTCGAAGAGCATTATGGTGGATAAACAATAACAATGGCATATTGAATTGCAATTATTTTGTTAACAGTTCTTTTGATAATTATTTTGTTAATAGTTTCAGCATAATTATTGATATTAAAACTTGTGTGATTAAACTTCAATCTTTCGTCAGTGTAAAACAGAACGCGCTGCGTGGAGACGAGTATCAGAACGGCAAGCACTCTAGTGCTGTCGTTCCTCCCAACGATTAAGTCGGCAACACTTTTGCCGCAGAACCGTCGCAAGACGGGGACGGCAGCACTGCTGGGCCGTCACAGGGCCCTCCGGATCCTCCGACAGCTGAGCAGGGGTCACACAGCGGACGCAGCTGTCGCATTTTCGCGCTGGGCTGTGGGTCGAATAGATCGGGACCTATTGGTGGAGGCTGCTATCGTTCACTCATGGCTGTTCTCAACGCCCCAGGCGGACGAGGTTAGGACAAGGCTAGCCGCATTCGCTGTGCGTTAAAGCAAATTTGCGAGGCGGTCATGTCCCGTGGGCGGTGTCTCCTTTTGAGCAGGGTGGTCCCCTGGTGTTCCGGATAGTTGTTACATCTTCAGGCCGCGTGCACTCAGAGATCCTACAGGCTACACCCGCAGCCGGCGACATCATCGCAACGTGGAGCAGGAGAGCCAGCTGTATGTAGGTTATCGCAGTGCGCGGTTGGCCGTCTGTCTCGCCAAAGAAGTCAGTCGGCAGGAAATGCGGGACAGTCCCGAGTTTTTAGGGGGTGGGCCATGGCCAGTTTCCCCGCCACCCGGCTCCATCCGCGACGACGGAGGGGCGGCGCGTGGCCCCATGATGCACCCGTGACACTTCCCCGGTCCAGTCACCCGCAACTTCGGCTAGGGCGGCACTAGGCGCAGAAACTCGTGCCTGCGCCGCCCGAGTCTCCGGCGGTGGATTGTGTCATCATTGAGGCGTTCCTACCGAGCGCCTCTTTCCGCGAGACGACTGCTTCGCAGAAGGCGGCGACCGTGCTCAGTTCCTGATACTGCCGATCATCTCCCTAGCGATGGTTAGCAATGTCAGGTCAGCACCGATGATTGCGACGAGATCACGGCGCTACGCAGCCCACGCAGCACATATCTCGAGTGTGTGCTGCGCCGTGTCCTTGTCGCAATAGCAGTGGTGGCAGGCCTGTGTACTCTGTCCTGAAGGCGTACCAAGGTCTCTCTAGAGACCAGCGATCAGGACCCATACGGGGCCCGTGGAACAAAGGACCTCCGTCTTGTCCAGGGCCACCCTCAACTCTATTATACGAACGCCCATAATGTGCGTTGTCTCACAGGAGGTCGATCCTCGGACACACACTGTGGAACATCGGCTAGATTGAACGTAGAGAGGGAGTGTCCTACCCGGGCTGGGTGTAATTTGTTACGCCGATGACACGCTCGTCATAGCCCGGGGTGAGACGCTGGAAGATGTGGCAAATCTAGCAAGTCTTAGCACCAAAAAGATTGTCAGGCGAATCGAGGCGCTGAAGGTGAGGATGGCTCTGGACAAGACGTAGGCCCTCTTGTACCACGGGCCCGTATGGGTCCTCCAATCGGCGCCTTGATCACTGTAAATTCGGTTGACATCAGCATCCGGGCCCACATGAAATAATAATAATAATATTAATTGGGTTAATAATAATAAAATAATAATTGGGTCTGGTGCTCTACGGGCATTGGTGGTTCCGGGATCGCACGTCGACTACCCTCTCTTGGTTCATGCCGAATGTGGGAGGCCCCAGCGCTGCGTATCGACTGCTGTACGTGTGCGTCTTCTGGTCGGTGGCCCTGTACGGCTCACCGGTGTGGGTGGGGTCCCTGACCGTCCGTTTTATGGCTATCCTGTGGTATTCACAGAGAGCCATGGTGGTCAGGGCCATATGGTGGCGACGGAGGCAGCGTGCCTGTTGGCCGGGACTCCCCTGTGGGGCCTGGAAGCCCGGTGCTTGCCGAGTTATAGTGACGGGTGTCGAAGACATAGTCTCGATCAAGGAGCACCAAGGAGTGCTGTAGGTGGGACGGTACCCGCAGAGCCGGCTACGGATATCAAGGAATCGTTACCACTGGGGTCAGCCCACTGGCGACGGGGAGGGGGTAGGTTATGGAGTCGCATGACGCTCATCCTTCACGCCGGATTAGGCGGGATATGCCCAGACTAACACCTAGCCTACCGAAATAATCTATAATTTTTACCAAAACAACAACCGTCTTCAAACAGTAAACTAATAAAATTTTAAAAATTCCACCAATTTCTAAAGGATACCATCATCAGATGACCTGATTTACCTGATGACTATGGGACCTCCTGGGAAGTATACCCTATCAAACAAAAAAGAATTTTGCAAATCGGTTCAGGCGTCTTTGAGTAATCGGTGAACATACAGAAAAAAAATTCCGACGCATTGAGAACCTCCTCCTTTTTTTGAAGTCGGTTAAAAAGGGGCGGCATAATCGGTATTGCACGCGGGCGCTGAAACAGCTAGCGGCGGGCCTGATCCCGATATTCCCACGGAAAGAGGAACTGCGGGTGAAACCGCAGGGCGCTGCTAGTTATTTATACTACACTACTGCTACTAGTAGTGAGTGTAAATAACCGTATGTAGGTAGGACCTACGGTCACATTTCTTCAACGTCATATTCATTAAAATTTAGACATACCTATACCGCCATAGGGGTTAACGCAATAAACGTCCTGCCGGCATGGTGTTAGTGATCACAGTAAGACTGACATATCAATGCAGGGCCTGAACTATAAGAGTTAGAAACTTGAAATTTTGCACAGTGGCTCCCTTTATAACGTAGGGTAGCACTAAGAAAAGATTTTGGAAAATTCATCCCCTAAGGGGATCAAACGTGGGTACAAAATTAGCATGAAACTTTGCCGTTTTTGAAGTTATTGAAATGAAATTCAGTACGAAGGTTCTTCATTGAAAATCATGAAATAGGCGTAAAAAATTTTTCGAAAATCATTCCATAAGGGATTAAAAGGGAGGTCTAAAGTTAATATGAAAGTTCTCTGATTTTTAAAGATATTTCAATGATATGTTGTAGTTGGGTTACAAGTTCGTAATAATGATTATTGCCGATATTCCTTTTTGTCAATTCAATCCCCAAGGGGGTAAAAGAGGGGTGCAAATTTAGTAGGTATAAAAGTGTTTCATATTTACCTACATTATTTCAATGAAATTTTGTATTTATGTTATTAGTTCCTAATAATTATTATTGGCGATACCTTACTCAGAGTTTAAAGTAGTCCCATGGGAGTGTTCTGGCTAAAGCACACGCTAACTCGGGCGACATGGCGCGGTATCAGTGTGTAGCTCTGAACACCATGGCTTTCTGCGAGTGCCAGAAGAAAATTTTAAGACACGTGGTCAGAACTCGCTCACACAGGTGTACCGTACAGGGTCATTGATCGAACCAGTCTCCCGTACCGACGTCAACATTTAACACCGCGTTATCGAGCCGGGTAGTAATTGGATAAAAATGCTCTTGAAATACCGTCGCCCGTCGAATACTAAACCCAAATATTTCATTTGGTTCTCGAGCAAGTGGAACCTCGTGCCTCATCGAATCACCACCTTGACAACGAGTGTAGCCAAACGTATCGCTTATTTAAATTAAGCCCAGCCCGTAGAGGGTCCAGCCTCAGCTAATGTACCATACAATTACCCGCATGTACGAGCTGAACGGGGAGCAGTATAACGTAGGTGTTAGCACAAAGTCTTCTGCGCGCTTCACGTAGGGGCCACTGCACCACTTCAATTAGTCTGGAGTCAGCCGCCTAAGGTATAGAAGCACCCCCTGATAATAGCGCCTCTCTGATATACCAGATTGGCATTAAATCATCAAGAGCAACAGTGCAACAGTGAGCCTGTAGGCCCTGTAGAACCCTGAACGCACTACACAGTTATCTGTGATTGCCTCTGCCACACATGATTTCTACGCGGACGAAGTCGCGGGCAAAAGCTAGTAAAGAATGAAAAAACTTAAAACAGATATGTTTTAATATAAATTCTTTAACTAGGTACTTATACAATGGCTATTTTAAAAGTAACTTTCGCCGGTCTTCAGCAAAACGAACGCGCCGCGTAATTTTTAGTTGTAAAAATATTGTAAGTATTGCAAACAAATGGCAAAAAAATTGTTTTTCTAAATTTTTATCGATAAAAGTACTAGATAAGATACATAGTAGGGACATCAACATTATCCTTCAGCTGAAAAAATAAATCTTACATCACCACACAGAAAATAACATTAATGAATGAACAATTAACCATACCATATTCTCAGGAGTCTAGTCTCTGACGTAACAAGCACGACCCATATGTTATACAGATTGTAATGGAAGAACATCGCGTAATGCAAAGTGACGAGCGAATAGCGAGACATACATATAACTATCAAACCATACATAGTGACTATCAAACTTAACACTTAAATTGATAGCTGTTCGTCCTTTACGTGCTGCTTAGGTTCTAACAGAGCCTAACACGCAACTCAGGGGTGATCTTGCACTACATGCTCGCCTTGCTAGCATATTAAATTAGACGGAACTTGTAACTGGAGCAAGTTTCAATGCATTCAGATGTTTCTGTTACACTTACTAGTAGAACCATCTCAAGGTTCATATATACGCCTCCTTAAGCCCAACTATGTTCTCATGGTGCTCTAGTGTTGTATTTAATGAAGCTGTGTTTTCTTCTTTACTGATCTCTCTCTCTTCTTCAATAGTGGACAAAGGGGGGTATGGGCGACCCGATCAATGATCGTCTAGGGAGATACATGTCAGTAATTGGCAATTATTTATGAAATAATGCATATCATAATCAAAATGTACATGTAACAGCAGAGGTGATGATATAAATGACTATTCTAATGTACATAACGTAGTTAGAAGTTTTAAGGCCTTATAAATTTCTAGTGATATTCATCATCATCATCGTCACAGCTCATATACATCCCACTGTTGGGCTTGAGCCTCCTGCACAATAGGGAGGGAAATTGACCTTATTATACCATGCTGGTCAGACATGGGGTATAGGGTTTTGTTTCGAGTTTTCCTTCTGTTGCATAGATGTTATATGCATATTACATCCGTTAGTCACAAACATGAGGTCCTCCAAGGAGGACGAGGAGGACATGATGACATTGAAACCATATCATTATTAGCAAGTTGCATCACTTAAGTACAATCTCTCTTGTTCAACACTGTATTAATTGCTGGGCAATACTGGGCATTTAGTATTACAGATAAGGGTCCCCGTAGATCTTAATCCTATCACTACCTATTCACCACAATACATAGGAGGTAATCTATGGAAATAATGATTGATACAGAATTTGTAATATTGAGAATATGTGATAGGACTAGTGCTAGTGATGTTGTTTTTCGATCTGGATAAGATTATTAGAATAACATTATACCAGTTAATTTTGTTTTAGCCAATAGTTTCAGTTAGGGCTAAAAGGATTTTTAGAAAATTGTAAAATAACCTGTTAAGTATAATGATTATTGCATTATTCGGTCGGTTTGGCCGATTCCAAGTAAATCTATTGTAACATGTCCCGTAGAGATCCCAACCCTAACCGAAATCATTCAACTTTTATATCAGATTTCGTTCTATTTTCAAACAGTTTTAATTTGAAGATACTCAATAGTTTTGATTATGGTAATGGAGCTCCATAATCCCAATTAGTATCATAATAAGGCAAACTCTCTAGCTTACATTAGACTTTTGTTAAGTCTTTGGCAATAACAGCAACAAAAATTAACAAAAACTGTAGTACTCATAAGCTTTATCAGTCATTTAAATAACTTTTACAATATGTGTAGGTATATAATATTAAAACTTACTATAAATAAAGAAAATGTGGAATGTCAATTATTATGAAAATAATGAACAATGTTTATAAGTATGTATTATGAAATTATTATTAAGTGTAATATGACATTTTAATGTGTTTTAATGTGTTTAGTTATATAAGCTTTCTTATAACTTCTTACGCCTGTATATTTATAGTAAGTATACTTAATTCTTGTGAGATTTCATAGAATGCACTTATAAATTAAAATTGCACTTAATTCCAAAATATCTTCCGTTTTAGTTTGATACAAACATAATAAAATATAAATAGAGCTTGTATCTAATATAATACTAAATAAAGACTAAGAACGAAAATGTTTTTTTTTTTCACATTTCTCTTTTAATGATTTTCGGTGATAACATTATTGCAAAGCAGGATGTGTGCAAGGTAATATTAAAATTATTTCTTATGTATGTTTGGAGTTGTTGATTGGAAAACTGACGATGCCGACATTAAGTTTTCTATATATTGCCCTAAAACTTGATTTTCTGAGCGCAGTTTTAAATTCTCTTCTTTTACGGAATCCACTCTTTGTGACAGATCTGTAACAAAAAGTATTTCATTTTCAAAACTACTCATAGCTCATCATCATCATGCTACTCTTATCCCGATTACTTGTCTACACAACATATACTTCTCTTCAATCCTACATTCTGCAAAGTTACTAGGAACTAGCAAGCCGCCCTCCCTGCGCTTCGGTTTCAGTCGTCTTTCCTGCATAGTTCCCGTGCCCGTAGGAATAGCGGGATAAAATATAGCCTAGGTTACTCCCTGATATTATAGCTTTCCATTGGTGAAAGAATTTTTGAAATCGGTCCAGCCGTTTTGTAGATTACCCAGAACAAACAGACAGACAAAAAAATTATAAAATGATTTTTAGGCATATGTATAGTGCAAATAATCGTGAGCATGAAAAAGGCCTATTATTTTGACATTACAAACAAACATTCCAATTTTATTTATTGGTATAGATAATCGTTTTTGACTCGCTGTCTGATATCAATCTTGGCGATGTAATCATTAACTGGATGGTATTACACGGAGTAGGCGCAGGTCAATATAAAGCTCTTAATTGTCTTTTATATAACACCCATGAGCAATGTAATATTCATTGCCACCAAACAGTGCTTTAAATACTCATTTATAAATTATTTTATTGGTAATACATAGTTGGTCCATGCTGAATGTTCTGGTTTCAATACAACTACAATAAGAAACATAAATTCAACATAAATGACTACTCTAGGTGAGGCATTATGTCATAATAATTTAGGGAACATGGTCACTGAAAACAATATAAAGTATAAAGGCCCACCAAAATGGCAAAAAGATATGGTGTAAAGGAAGTTATGAGGTTGAATGTAACTGGATCAGAGCCTGTCCTCAAAAAAGATGTAATTTAAGTTCTATTTGGTCTTGTATATTTGTGAAGTTCTCCAGGGGCACAAGGATTTACACCTTAGTGTTAATTGTAGTCTTTCAAAAAATCAGAAAAGAAAGTAATGTTGAAACTGTTAAACTGTAATTATATTGTACGTGTTTAGTGTTAGTAATAAACGGGCTAACAGCGTATTTGCAATTATGCCTACAATAGTGCTTACCATCTAAAGTGTTCTGTAATTCCAAAACCTGGGATATGAGTCTGGCTTTCTCTTCCTGTTCATCAATTCCAGAGTCTGGCTCGAAACTAGCTGGTCCATTAAGGCCCGGGCTTGAAGATCCACCAGTGTAAGAACTAGGTAAAGAGTCCATTGAACGACCATGATCCAAATGGTTGTTTTCCATTTCATCGTTAATAATCACTTGCGGATCATCGTCCGCTAAAGGTATGTTGTCGTCATTACACTTTTGCATGACTGTAATCAGATCTTTGTATTTACAATGAAAATTTAGAGAAATGAATCGATTATTGTTGGGTTTTGTGTACAGAATGCAATCAATACAAATTGAGATTGACGTTTTACATTTAAAACTCATAGACTCTAAGGATTTTTTTTTTCAACTTTAGACGCGTATGTCAAAAAGTCATGTAGCGCTTTTATACTTTTATCTTTATTTTAGTGTTTTACAGTGTTATATTGAATAATTTTGCTGATATTTTATGTAATATAATGCGGATAAAATTCTGAAATGTAGTGAAAATGATATAATAGTGAATTGCGTGCATTTTGACATTCTGCTAAAATTCCCAGAGAAGGCATTACTTGGTTATCAGTACCAAATATTGCTAACGACTGACTGAAAGACGAAGACTTAAATACGTGAATAACTAAAATATATAATACTCGACACTGGCACCAATAGCTCATATTATTGTAGCTCATTGCCATTAAATAAGAAGAAGAACAAGCGATTTTTTTTTTTTATAGAATATGGCTCGGCACACTATTTTGTTCTGTACACCAAGTACATTTGTGTCCTAACGTCCTAATAGTTCCCACCTACATTTTTTAAATTTTTGTTACTGTCTTAATAAATTCACTCGAAGATCAAGATCTTCAAGTGAATTTATTAAAGGTTAACTATCTGCATATAAATAATTGAGTAAGTCAAATAGGCATGATGACAGTAACCAAAAATCACTAAAATAATGTGTTTATCTACTGTAACACAAAGAATATATCTTGAAATAAATATTTATTTTCTTTTATAAGATGAGATTATTAATTTATTTAATAAAATAAAACTACAAAATACGCAAGTCCGCCATGCTCAGCTAAACACCAATCAAGTCGAGTTACGTCACTCCTATGTACACTTGTCATTATCATCGCAAATTCTGTACGAAACTCTACGATCGTTACACTTATTAATTGTTTTAACTTGCATTTAAAGAGTATTTCGTGATTTTTATCGATCTCTTGCTTACTTTTGTGTTCTTACTAAAAATGTAAGTGGATGGAAGAAGGATTCACTAAGGCAAACAGCTCTAATTTGCCTTTTTTTTTTTATTGCAAACGGTGGCAAACGAGCAAACAGTACACCTGATAGTAAGTGTTGCTGCCGCTCATGGACCTCTACAAGGCCGCTGCCTACCGCGAAAAAATTGAAGGGAGTGTGAATGCGTGCATTGAGGCTCGGTGATACCAAGGGCACCACCAAAACCCTCCACACGCAAACACCCTCAGAAAATTGGGCGCCCGGCTCTTTCGCTCACCGAACGAAGCGCAGTAACAAATCGCTACTACTCAGACGTCGATTTTCTGCGAGAGTGTGGTACTGCCCCGGACGGACCGGCCCGCGGCTGTAGACAGATAACTGTCGACAGTGTGGTCCTACCACTCAAGAAATTGCTTAGAGTTGATTTGTTAATGCTGGGAGAGTACCTAGCATCAAACAAAGACTTCTGTTCAGCTGAATTTAGAAATGTCAAAACTACGATGTAAATAAAATATTGATTAATAATCTTCTAACACCAATAATTTAAAATATATTTAAAAATATGTTATTTAAATATCTTATTTAAATATTGGTTATGTTATTTAAATAATGCTTTTGTAAACTTGATATTAAACTGCAGTTAAATGAAGTCACACACCAAATAAAATATACGATATATAGTAATTACTTACGTCAAAATGATCTTCACAGAAATAAATAGTGTCCTATTTATTTTTTTATGTTTATTTATTTAAATTTATGGCTTTTGGATTTCGCCATGCAAGATTAAGCCACTTATATCTTATTGTTTTATTGTGTGGCACATAAATAGTTTGTTAGGAGTTTTTATTGATGTATTAACACATTGAGGAACCGCATACCACTTATAGACTTTCGAATTCATGACTAAATAAAATATATCAGCTTTTTTGCTTTAACTCCCTTACGTTTACAACTCAAGTGAATAGATGTGACGTCACAAGCAGACGCCATGACACTAGGCACCGTTTTGGCGCTAATTTATATGCATTTAATTAAAATAGCATTTATTTCTAAACAAACCGTACTTATTGCAAAAATAATATATTTTTGATAATAGTAGTTATTTAAGAATATTATAAAACAGTTTTTCAAAATTAGTCATCATGCCTATTATTTAAGGTTAATTAAGCAATGCTAAATAATCAAAAGTATGTGAAAAATCATTGCTTTAAGCACTTTATCTGTATAGTACTTGCGTAAAATACCAATTCAAAGTAAATATAACTCTATAAAATACTAACAAATTGAAATAATATAATTAAGTAACAGACGAAATTCAAAAAGATGTTTATTGATTGTATTTCAATTATAATGGAAAATCTCAATTATTATAAAGAGTTTTATCGATAAAAAACTACGGACTATATCGTAAGTGTGACAGCACTAGGAACAATTGTCACAGAGATCTGAGATCTGAGAGACATATAGTTTATATGAGTTTTTGGCGGGAATCTGAAGTGTCATGTATTCTTAGAATAATAACATATAGAAGGTAAGTCCACGCACAAAAAGTGAGGCATTTCAATTGGAGCCTAATGGAGCTTACGCCGGAACAGTCCCGTAATGTACAAGTCATTGCACTGCACGAACGTACGCAACTCTTAAAAAATAAATAGGTAATTATGACAGCTTGTGCATTCAAATGGTGCTACAACACATTTGAAAAACATAAAAAGGTTTTTAACATTACTTTTAAAAGTATTTCGACGATTTATGTTAATAAAAACAAAATTTGATTTCATAATTTGTATAGTGGTTTCCGTGTGTAATCGTCTGTCCGCCATTAATATTTTTAGATTAAAATTTTTAAAGTTCGAAGTACTGACACTATCCTTCTATACGTTATTATTCTAAGCATGTATTCTTGTATTATATTCAATATCTTAGTGTTTTAACGTGTTATGTTAAATAATCCTAATGGCATTTTATGTAATATATAGTGACAGAACTGCTGAGGTGTAGTGAATATGACATAAAACTGCTATACATACCTTTGTATTTCCACCAAAATTCTCAGAAGATACCCTTAACAGTGGCCATTACACTGTTGAGGGCGACACTTTGACTTACTGACAGACCATTACTGACATGAAGAAACTGAGAACTTGAAAAGATAATTATAACTCTACACTGGCAAAAATAGCTCGTATTTGTAGCTGATTGCCAAGACAAAAAAGAAGAAGAAGAAGAGATGAAATTATAGGATTTTGGCGGGAATCTGGAAGTGTCATGTGGTGTTCTTGTATTATATTCAATATCTTAGTGTTTTAACATGTTATATTAAATAATTTTGATGGCATTTTATGTAATATATAGTGGCAAAACTGCTGAGGTGTAGTGAATATGATATAAAACTGCTATACATACTTTTTTGTTTCCACCAAAATTCTCAGAAGATACCTCTAACAGTGGCCATTACACTGTTGGAGGCGACATTTTCACTTACTGACGGACCATTACTGACATGAAGAAACTGATAATTTGAAAAGAAAATTATAACTCGACACTGGCAAAAATGGCTTGTATTAATAGCTGATTGCCAAGACAAAAAAAGAAGAAGAAGAAGATCAAACTATACCTATTTTCAGGACTATCATAATACTATGCCTTTTAAGTTCTGTCGTTTCCATATTTCCCGGCAATTTTGAATTTGGAACTGTTCTATATTCGAATGTTTAAATTTTGAATCTCAAAACAGTTGAAAGTATTAGGATTAATGCTATTGTTTAGTCACAGCGTCGATTGGGATCTGTCAGGTTACGTACAAAAATGAATCTTTCTAAGGAAAATGTTCGTGCAATAATTTTCTACAAATTTAGAAGAGGCCTGACACGGCTTCAGTGTTTTGAAGAGCTAACATCTGTGTTCTGTGATGATGCCCCATGTCTGCGGACTGTCGAACGCTGGTATTTAGAATTCCAGCGTGGACATACTAGTGTTAGTGACAAATCTCACGAAGAACGCCCCAAATCCGCCTTCACTGAAGATAACATCATTGCTGTGAGACAACTAATTCTCGAAGATCGTCATGTGACGTATCGAGAGATAGAGGCTCTATTAGGCAAGTCAGGGACAACCATGCAGAAGATCTTGCATGAAGCGCTTGGTGTGAGAAAGCTAGTTAGTCGTTGGATACCGCATCTGCTTTCCGACGATCTTAAGGCGGCCCGCGTCAGATGGTGTAAGAAAACTCTGCACAGGTTCAACCGTCAAATCACGTCTACGACATCATCAGTGGTGACGAATCTTGGATCTATGCCTACGATCTTGATTCCAAACACCAATCTACAATCTGGATATTTCAAGACGAGCCCAAGCCGACTAAAGATGTTGGTTCTCAAAGCACTTCAAAGAAGATGGTGGCCACGTTCGTTGGAAAAACCAGCCATGTTGCGACTATTGCACTTGAAGATCGTAGAACGGTTAACGCAGAGTGGTATACCACAGTTTGTTTAGAGTCATCGCCAAACTTCGAAAATCTAACTCAAAGCGACGCATCATCCTGCACCATGACAACGCAAGCTCACACAGCGCTCGTCAATCGATTGAGTATTTGAAGCAGGAAAAAGTAGAAGTTATTGACCATCCTCCATACAGTCCTGACCTAAGTCCTAACGATTTCTTTACATTTCCTAAAATAAAGAAAAGTCTTCGTGGTCAAAGGTACCAGTCCGGTAAAGAAGCAGTCGACGCTTTCAAGTCAGCCATTTTGAACACCCACACTTTAGAGTGGAATAAATTTTATAATAACTGGTTTGAGCGAATGGAAAAGTGTATTAAGCTACGTGGTGAATACTTTGAAAAACAATAAAAAGTACTATACGGTTCTAGTTGTGTTTTTTTCTTCAAACGACAAAACTTAAAAGGCATGCCTCGTATCGGCCTTAAAAATTAATATTCTCTTTTTTTTTTGTCTTGGCAATCAGCTACTAATACGAGCCATTTTGCCAATGTCGAGTTATAATTTTCTTTTCAAATTATCAGTTTTTTCATATCAGTAATGGTCCCGATGGTCCGTCAGTAAGTCAAAGTGTCGCTGTCAACAGTGTAATGGCCACTGTTAAGGATATCTTCTGAAAATTTTGGTGAAAACCAAAAGGTATGTATAGCAGTTTTAAATCATATTCTCTACACCTCAACAGTTACATATATTACATAAAATGCTGACTTGTGAAAATGGCTTTTAGACGTACATTCACTGTTAAAGAAAACTGATTTCGGATATAGAGACCGCCGGATATAGCGACGACATTGAAGTGGTTCCTCCGCCGTCGTTATAACTGAAATATTAGAAAATAAAAAAATATTTAAAAATATAAAAAAATGTTATTTATTATTATTATAGTCCATAAAATATAGCTTGATCTCTGTGACAGTTGTCACTAGTGCTGTCACGCTTACGATGAAGTCCGTAGTTTTTTATCTATAAAACTATTTTTGTAATTGTGATATTCTATTATAATTGAAATACAATCAATGAAAATCTTTTTGAATTTAAATGAAATAAAAACTGTTTTTGACCGTTTTAATTATTCGAAAGGAGTACAATCAAGGGCAACATCACTATTGTTATCATCACTGGAGCGTTCCTGCTAGAACATTTATCACTTTTTGCCATAATAGGGACAGTCGTTACATCAATCGATCAATTGCGACTGTTTTATGAATTAACATGTTTAGTTTATTGACAATAATGCGTACATAGTATTATCATTTACTCTGACACAAAAAGTGTTTTTTTTCATCATCATCATCATTTCAGCCTATCGCCGTACACTGCTGGACGTAGGCCTCCCTCATGTTGCGCCACAATGAGCGGTCCTGTGCCGCCTGCATCCAACGACGCCCAGCTACTTTCACTAGGTCATCGGTACACCTAGTGGGGGGGGGCGTCCTACACTGCGTCGTCCGATACGTGGTCGCCACTCGAGAACCTTTCTTCCCCAGCGGTTGTCGGTTCGTCGAGCGATGTGGGCTGCCCATTGCCACTTCAGCGTGCTAATTCTTCGTGCTATGTCGGTTATACCCGTTCTTCTGCGGATTTCCGTATTCTGGATTCTATCTCGCAGAGAAATCCCGAACATAGCCCGCTCCATAGCACGCTGAGCGACTTTGAGCCTTGATATGAGGCCTACATTTAGGGACCACGTTTCCGTGCCGTAAGTCATCACTGGTAACACACACTGGTCAAAGACCTGTGTTTTCAGACACTGAGGTATGTTGGACGAAAAGATCCTCTTAAGTTTCCCGAACGCTGCCCAACCGAGTTGGATTTTTTTTTATGTTTAATTAATTCAATTCTGTTGTAATTGTAAAAAAAAAGTTGACAGTTTTATGTAAAGTCTAACTTTTTATTAGCTGCAGTAAAATGACGTTTCTAAATGGCATTCCGTAAAATAATGTTGACAGCCTAATCTCAATAGGGATGTGATTCAGTTCACAAAAGTTTACAGAATATCTAATCGTTCCATAGCTGACTCATAATGATCATACTAAATTTTATTTAATATTAATGTAAATAAAAGGCTGTATAAACGTTGATCCTTTTAGACATATACAAGGTAACACTCAAGAAAACGCTCTCTCAAGTTGGTAGTACTGGTTTTTGGTTACGGTGCTACGATGACGCTTGACCGCCATTTTGTTTCGGTTGTCATTCGCTCATTCGGCTTCATACTTCTGTTTTGAGTGCATGAATAACTTTGATTTGCCCACTGCGCGTTGTTTTTGTTATCATTATTGTTAAACTTATGTTACGTTGTGTTTGTTTTTCATTACCTGTTTTCGTTAATCGTGTTAGTTTTTTTTTGTTTGATACATTGAAGACATGGATGCTCTGCTGAGCACATCGCAAGATGGAGACACACTTTTATCTCCTAAGAAAAAAAGGCCACGTGTAGCTCTAAGTGCAACTGAAAAACTTTGGGTCCAAAACGTTTACAAATATGTGTTTGAAGTGAAATCTTCAGAATCAAACATTGAAGTTCCAAAAACAAGTGAATGCGTTAACAAGGTGGCTGAAGTCTTGGGAATATCCCTCCGCACAGTTTATTCCGTTTTAAAGGAGCACAAGGAGAACGACAGCGAATCACCAAAACCTCCTGAAAAAACGGGCCCAAAACTTACATTTAAAGATAAACTTGATGATTTCACATTCACTGCTGTTAGACGAATTGTACATCAGTTCTTTCATAGAAATGAAATACCCACCATCGCAAAAGTTAGTTTACACATGTCGTCACTCATCTTTTTATTATACGTTATGTATGTTTTCTCCCATCCCATGTGTAATCTTAACCAATTAGGTAATAACTTTAATCATTTTTAGGTGCTGCAAGTTGTAAATGATGACCCAGGATTGCCCAACTTCTCGAAAGAGACATTGAGAAAAATTATGAAGCATCTTAATTTCGAATTCGCTACTCGATCACGCAAGAGTGCGCTTATTGATAGACAAGATAGCATATCATGGCGCCAGCGCTACCTGCGTTTAATTAAACAATATCGTAGGGAGGGAAAATACATATATTATCAAGACGAGACCTGGGTCAACGCTGGTACGTGTCAACTCTTAGTTTCTTCTATTTGTTCCCTTTTTGTTTTGATGTCGAAACTTATGATTCTTTTTTGTTCTTTTCAGGTCATACTACAAAAAAAACCTGGATTGACGGAAGTATTAAATCTTCTCGACAGACATTTTTAGACGGCCTGATTACGGGATTAAAAAATCCCACAGGAAAGGGCAAACGACTGATAATTAGTCACATAGGCGGAGAAGAAGGCTTCCTGGTCGACGGACTTCTTATGTTTGAAGCAAAGAAAGGTACAGAAGACTACCATGATGAAATGAACGCGGAGTGTTTCGAGGATTGGTTCGGTCGTATTCTACCTAAACTCAAGCCGAATGCAGTAGTCGTAATGGACAATGCGCCCTATCACTCTCGGAAGTTCGAAACAATCCCGAAGATGTCGTGGACGAAAGCACGAATTCAAGAGTGGCTGACTACTAAAAATATTGCGTTTGAACCAAATATGGTCAAGGCCACTCTCATAGATATTGTGAAACAACAAAATCATACTGAGAAATATGCCGTAGACGAGATGGCTGCACAAAAAGGTATCACACTTTTAAGACTGCCCCCTTATCACTGTGAATTGAACCCCATTGAGTTGGTATGGGCGCAGGTAAAGAGTCACGTCGCAAACAATAATAAGACGTATAAAATGCAAGAAGTGAAAACTTTATTCCAAGAAGGAATCAAGAAAGTGACACCGGCTAAGTGGAGTGACTGTGTGTCTCACACTATTAGAGAGAAAGATAAAATGTGCCACCTCGATCATATTATAGATGAAGTGACAGATAGATTTGTTATTAGTGTGACCGAAAGCGACAGCGACAGTGATTTCGAAAAAGATTAATTAAATAACATTATTATGACGTTTTTGTTTCATTTTGAATGTACCTCCCTATACTTCCACTAAAAAAGATCAATCCTCTAGTATAGTAATAATAATAGGTTAAAAAAATACATTACAACTTAATATTAAAAAAAAACCAAACTGATTATTCATTTATGATTCACTCATTTAGCTACATCCCTATTTATTTTTCTTCAAAAACCGGCAACCCACAAAACGTCATTTTACTGCAGCTAATAAAAAGTTAGACTATAGGTGTTATTTTGGGTTTATTTATTTTATGAAAAATTTAATAAATTTGCGGCGATCGTCCATTTGCAGCAGAAATTCAGGCAAGAATCATGTCATCCTTGATGGAAGATGATAAAGCACTGGCGTCGCTCATTTTATGTAAAAAGCAAAGAAAATCACGTAGTATGTGGTGTAGAAATTGGCTTCTTATAAAGAAATCGTATGACTTGACTGAAAGTATCTCTCATGTGAATTTATTGAGAGAGACACACACGTAAAACATACACGCCGAGGCCTCTGGAGGCAGGTATGTAGTATGTGGTGTAGAAATTGGCTTTCTAAAAGAAAGTCATTACTCTCATGTGAATTTATTGAAATTTATTGATTTTTTTATTATAGTTTCCCTATTGGCATTAGAATCAATAGGTTTGTACATATCAATTAGCCTATCGTAGGCAGCATTTTTCTCGTTGCGATTATGATAGTCTTTACTTTTCTTATTCCAGAAGCAAATTATAACTCTGTATTAACTCTTGCAATAATTCCTGGTTGTTGCTATTATTATTGCGATGTAGATGACTGTAGATGCAATTCAACATCTTGCGACATGTTGAATTGCATCTACAGCAAGCGTCGTGAACGAACTAAAGGATCATTACGACTTCCATCCACATACTACGACAAAACTGTGCGAACATGATCGACAACAATTTATTGAATAGTTTTTGAAACTGCTCTGATCGTTTGCGCCAACTAATGATGATTCGATATATCAAAACGTAACTTATATCGGATACGTGTTAGATATCATACCATATCGATATCTATATCAATGTAGCCGATATCAAAAAACCGTATCGAGCCAAAACTTCTACTATCATGCGAGAACTATTAAGTCAAATCTTAAAACTATATCGATACGAACAAAACACAAACTACACAAACCATATTGAGATATGAACCATATTCGTTCCTCTCATTCCAAGTATATATTCTTTTATTAGTATAAAAGAGATAAAGAGAATATGAAATAATTTTAGCCATGTTTGCGTGGTTAATATATCTTACTATACTAGCAATAAGGTTTAGTTTCCATTGTATAGTTATGATAACGTTTCTGGCGGCTACGGCTACTCGATATTAGTGAGACACTTACTCTACAAAATGGAACTAAATGTCGAAGTTATAAGGTTGAATTTGAGTTGTTACAATATAGGCACAGTAGGTAATAATAATAATTGTTGTTGTTTCGTGCATTATTTTGATTTGAAAAACAAATCTTGTGTTGTTTGTGATAGTTTTTAATTGCACTATATATAATCATTGTAAATATGTCAATTTTTAAATGCGTCAGAGAAGTAATCTCAGTTAACAATTTTTAACATTTACTAGTCAAAAACTTTTCTGCTAGTCCTAAGCCTAATAAAGCATGAAGGGAAACCGCCGTAGTTACAATTAGCTAATTATTAAATAACTTTAGGTAAATACCTACACCTAAGAACTGCATCGATGTATCGCTGACAGCTTAACTGTAAATGTGAGAGTTTGTGTTAGTTCGCATTCATAGTTAATTTGCTCATTTTAATATCAATGTTAACGTTTCAAAACCGTACTACTGATATCGATATCAGAAAACCGTTTTCGATATCGATATGCAAACTGTATATCGGATACATAACCGTTTGTGGCACAAAACGAAAACGCCCATATCTAGCGCCAACCAGAAAATTCGGAGACGATTTTCGTACACACTATCGATAAAACTGCACAAACGGTCTGCGCAGTCAAATCGCTACGATATATCATTGTCGTGTAGGTATACCGACCAGAAATATATAAGACCTGCACGTGTTGCCACTGTTTTTTTATATATTAAAACGTAGGGTAAAGACTAGCCTAAAATTTGCCACAATATTTTAGCCTAGGCTTTACCCATGATTTACCGCAATTTCCCCTTTTCCTTCCCTCTGGACCTAATTTCCCCTCAAAAGAGGAATTTCCCTTCATTGTGAAAACACTGGCAATATGGCAGCGGCAGACGTTGTCATTCGGTTGCCATTCTATCAATTCGCCAGCGCCCCTAGTGTCATTTTGTTATTGTAGACCAAACTTATAAATTATAAAAAAATGTTCTAGCGACTAGCTGTCAACGCCGTGTTTTCTACTTTTGTCAAATGGAGTAAAGAAGTATTCTGTTTATTTACTATTACTATCTAATTAATAGTAATATTCTCAACATAACGACGTTTATTGTAAAAGTGAAATGGCTTTGACATATGTTAGATCTAATGAAATATTATATGCAGCAAAATGGATTATTAGGAGAGGTTAGAAAATACAATTTTTGGTTATTATTTTTCCTTTAAATTTATACTTTTAATCATGCTTTTCTAATTGTCAGAATGCCGTCTTCTATCAACATTACCCGAGAAAGCGGCAGACCTGCCAGATACAGAGAAAATTGAAGAAAGGAAAAGGATTTCAACAATTAGACTCAATGCTAGCAATCCTCAGTTAGCTTACAGACATGTATATCCTGAATTTCTACCTGATCCCAATCCGAATTGGAGGAATAGTCTTAGGGAGAAGCTAGAGCGCGCAGACATGTTGAAAAGGCGCAGCCAGATAGATATTCCGGAGTTTTATGTTGGTAAGCAGCATCTTTATCCATGTGAGGATAGTTTGAGAAGCCAGTACGTGTAGTATGTCTAGCTTGCTTGTTGGTGCCCGTAGAATTATCATATAATCTCTTTATAGCACATTAGTAAAATCTACAGCATATAAAAAAATTGCATTAGTACAATTAAATGGTCATATATACATACATACTGTAATTTTCTACAAACATAAGGACAGATTCTTTATTGATTACAAGGACTGGCCATGTATTAGACAAATAATTTGTGGAAAATATATGGAGTCATTTAGCAATACACAGTATATTATATAATTTTCTATTAAAGAATTACTTGAATACTTAATATTGAATATGGCAAGAACTTATAATATAATGCATAGTAATAGTAAGGTCTATTTATAGCTTTTTCAATTTTAAATGTTTTAGGTTCAATACTTGCAGTAACTATAGCAGATCCACATGCTCAAGGCAAGAGTAACAGATTTGTCGGCATTTGTATAGAGAGGAAGGGGTGTGGTTTGAGAGCAGAATTCACTTTGAGGAATGTTGTTGACCATCAGGGTATTGAGGTATGCCACAGTATGTCTATGAATATTTGTTTCTTGATACTGATTTCATTTTGGCTCATACACCGCCCACTGCTGGGTTCGAGCCTCCTCCACAAATGGAGGGAAATGGATGTTAGTATATCATGCTGGTCAGACAGGTTGGTATAAGGTTCTATTTCGAATATTCCATCTCTTGCACAGATTCCATGTGCGTAATATTTCCCTTAGTCATCTTTTACAAAACCCATGGGCAAGAGAGGCAGGTGGTGAATTGTATTCTTACTCCATCACCACACAGAAAAATATGATGATCTGATTAGCAACAAAAAAATTTAAAAAAACAGTATGAAAATTTACCACCATCTTTCTTGCCTGTGGCTATCGTAAAAGTTGATTAAGGGATAATATGTAGATAACATAGCTGTAACAGGAATACAACCCACAATAAGACCTATACCTGTATCTATTTGACTGGCATGGTATTGTAAATCAATTGTCATATACTGTGCAAGAGGCTTGAATGCAACAGTCCCAAAGACAAATGTTTTTGATTTATAAAATGATAATAGTTAAAGATTATTTTATAAATCAAAAACCTCTTACCAAAGTAAGATAAAGTAAGCCATTAAAATCTATACCAATAAATAAAATTGGAGTGTCTGTTAGTAATGTCAAAATAATAGGCTTTTTTCATGCTCACACGGTTATTTGCATGACACCTATGCTTAAAATACAGATTAAAAAATTTTTGTCTGTCTGTCTGTTTGTTCCGGGTAATCTTCAAAATAGCTGAACCGATTTCAAAAATTCTTTCACCAATGGAAAGCTATAATATCAGGTCGTAAACTAGGCTATATTTTATCCGGGTAATCCCACTGGAACGGGAACTATTCAGAAAAGGCAACTGAAACCGAAGTGAAGCGAGGGCGGGTTGCTAGTTAATAATAATGTAGGATTATGCCTGCCTGAATTTCCTTACCGGATCTTTCTCAGTGTGTCGGCGTTCTGATCTGGTGGTAGAACATTAGATTTCTTAGGTTTAAATTAACAAATTGTCATAATAATTACTACAAATTTAATGTTTAATAATGACTAATCATAAACAATATAATTATTTCATATAAAATCATTTTCTTCTTGCACTGGCAATCAATTTGTACCAAAAATGTGAGTAAAAGTTTTCCATAGCAGGTAAATAATTATAAATATCTGTAATAACAATGACTTGTTGGATATCAGACATCTTAGTCCGCTCACAACCATGAACACTGTAAAGTGTTTGAAACATCGGGCAATTAAAAATCAAATAAAAACGTGATATAATCCATAAAGTAATTTCATTTACAATGAGCTCTTCGATTTCTTCTTTATAACTTCTTTTAACTTCTTTGTATGTTAATAATAAAAATGTAAAAGTAATGTATTAGTATGTAAAAGACTGTCTTGCTTAATTTGTAATATACATTAAAATATATTTTATCAACTGTCTCTATAATTTTATCAAGACGTCATAATTGTCTTAGTATGAATAGGTATTTATACAAATTCATCCATCTATTCCTATCCATTGTCTTCCACTGTTGCACTTACCCAGCTGTCCCGTGGTACTGCAACATAGAAGCATTCTCTCAATTATTTTACCTAGTGGTTGACAGTTTGTCGAGTGATAGCATGCTCATTGACTCTGTGATGGTAATTGTCTAGGTTATATTGATTACAACCACTCAATCATCAATCAATCATCTCAGCCCATATACATCCCACTTTTGGGCTCGGGCCTCCTCCATAATGGAAGGGTAATTGACCTACTATACCACGCTGGTCAGACGTGTTGGTATAGGGTTTTATTTCGAGTTTTCCTTCTCTCGCATAGATGTTATATGCCTTTTATATCCCTTAGTCGTCTCGTACGATCACCCACGGGTAAGAAAGGGGGTGGTGAATTATATTCTTACTCCGTCACCCCACGGATAAATTAATTACAACCACTCACTCACAGTTTATTGCAAAATATTCGGTTAGAAGATTCTGCCAAGTTTAACTAATAATAATGGAAAATACATAATATACTTTCACAAAACCATTTTAGTATAAACAAAGTATGTATTCACTACAACAGAACCTAGTCGTAGTGTTGCCCCATGGAAGTCTTAAAAATCATTAGGAGAATGGGCACCAGCGCATTCTTGGTAAATTTATAATACCAACTATGATCGTCAACCCCTCTGCCAAGATTGACTGTTATGATACATTCCTTCTTGCAGATATTTATATCCAATAGTGAATGTCGACATGCTGCCAGGTAGATGTATTAGAAAGGTTTCAATGATAATGAATTTAAGCTGTAGTATGACTTAAACCCAATATTACCTAATACCATGTCCAACAATGGACATCTATAGACTGATGAATGAATGGCAACTTAGTAGAATAGACAAAATAGTATTATGCTTATAGAGATGTTAGGATCCAAGATCACTATGTGTAGCAGCGACGATTGAGATAAACTTGAGTTAAGTAATATGATATTCTAGCTCCAATTAAGAAACACTGTAATTAATTCATTTTCAGGTTAGATATGAGATGTACGACCCAACTATACAGAATATTCAAGTTCTCAGACTTGAGAAACGTTTGGATGACAAGCTATATTATCTTAGGGATGCCTTGCCTGAATACAGCACATTTGCATTTGATATGGACCCTGAAATCCTACCAGAAGGAACACCAGTACCTGTTAATCCTGTTCAAGTGAGTTAATTCATAATCTTAATGCTTGTGACTATATTTTTTACGTAAAAGGGGGACACTTGAGTAACTGTTCCGTTTTTTATATGTGTCAGAACGTGACATGCAGAAATAGATAAAAAATAAACAAACCTGTGAAAAGTTTCGCACAAGTAGGTCAAGTTATAGAAACCCTAAAAACACAAGAACATGCCCATATCAATATACAAATGAACATTTATTCTCCGTTGGCCAAACGGGATGTTTTTAAATATGGCTCGGGACTGAGGGAGAGAAAATGGGATGCATCATTACATAGTGTATATAGTGCCAAATTTGGTGGATGCCTCATATAGACACAGAAATTTTACTCATAAACTTTGCGATTTCGTTTTACTTATTTCTGTATTAAACTTAGCGATAGTAAAATTAATTTTAATTTCTAGCTACATTACAATAGCAAGTTTGAAATTTGGCACTTGTGGATGGTTTTGATAAATGGCAACAGTTTTTATTCCATGAAATGCATGAAAATATAAAAAGTTATAATTTTCAGGTTAAGCTTAAACCAAGGCCTTGGTTAGAAAGATGGGAGAGGCAAGAACTAAAAGGCATTTCAAACATAGAAGAATATCTTAAGGAGAAAGATAGAGTCAGAAGAGAACTGCGAGCTACGCCTTGGGAAAAATATGATTTGATGAAGCAATACAGGTAAATAATGATTCTAAGTACAATACAATACATTCGGACACTCAGGACTGACGAGAGGGTCATCGAGCTGGAAGAGGAATTGAGCAAAATCCGCTGGGACATTGTAGGATTATCAGAAGTGCGAAGAGAGGGCGAGGGCACGATAATCCTCCAGTCTGGCAACTTGCTCTTCTACCGGGAGGGCGATCACCCGTCCCAAGGTGGTATAGGGTTTATCGTTCGTGGGTCTCTCGTAGACAACGTGAAGAGGATCGAGAGTGTGTCGACAAGGGTAGCGTACCTTATACTCAGAATTACCAAGAGGTATTCGCTGAAGGTTATACAGGTATACGCACCGACCTCGACATACTCCAACGACGAGGTGGAGGCATTTTACGAGGACATCTCGAAAGCCATACACGCGTCCAAAACCCACTTCACGGTGGTTACGGGAGACTTTAACGCGAAACTAGGCAAAGGGAGTGATGATGAGTTGAGAGTGGGGAAACATGGATATGGACAGAGAAACCAGAGGGGCCAGAAACTGGCTGATTTTCTGGAGAAGGAAAGCTTCTTTATGATGAATTCCTTCTTCAGGAAGCAGCCACAAAGGAAATGGACCTGGATTAGCCCCGATGGTTCAACAAAAAACGAGATAGACTTCATCTTGTCAGACAAACGACAGATATTGATGATGTCTCAGTGATCAGCAGGATTAAAACTGGGAGCGATCACCGGATGGTACGAGCCACATTGAATATCCATACAAAAGTCGAGCGGTCACGCTTGATGAAGTCTACACTCCGACCTACATCTGTCCAATACCAGAACCTCGAAAGCTTTCAACTCGAACTACACAATCACTTCCAATGTCTGGACGAGTGCGAATCTCCGAACGATATGAACAACAGGTTCGTGGAAACTGTCCACGCGGTTGGGTCGAAATTTTTCAAGGCTCACCGCGTTAATAGACCTAAAAAACTTTCTGACCAGACTCTCGAGCTCATGGAGCGGAGAAAAGAGATGACGGTGCAGTCTTCAGCCGATTGGTCCAAACATAGGCAGCTAAATAGGCAGATTTCCAGGTCTGTGCGTCGCGATATTCGTCGCTTTAATACGCTCCGTATTAAAGAAGCGATAGAGCGGAATCGTGGCTCGAAAGTGTTCGCACAAGATCTGTCTATTGGGCAAAGCCAAATGACTAAGCTGAAGACCGACGATGGCACTGTCATTTCATCCCAAAGTGAGATCTTGGGAGAGGTCGAAAGGTTCTATGGACAGTTATACAAATCATCCCGAAATCCTGTTGTCGGCTTGGTCCAAAATCCCAGATCCAAGTTAACTCGGCACTATACCGAAGAAATCCCGGACATCAGCTTGTACGAGATCAGAATGGCTCTCAAACAACTACGTAACGGTAAGGCACCGGGAGATGACGGAATTACGGCAGAGCTTCTGAAGGCGGGCGGCAAGCCAGTCTTAATAGCCCTTCAGAAGCTATTTAATTCCGTTATCCTCGGGGGCGACGTTCCAGAGTCGTGGACCAGGAGTGTGGTGGTGCTGTTCTTCAAGAAGGGTGACAAAGCTCTTCTAAAGAACTACAGACCCATCTCACTCCTGAGCCATGTTTATAAGTTGTTCTCGAGGGTCATTGCCAATCGACTCTTGCGCAAGCTCGATGACTTCCAGCCGCCCGAACAAGCCGGCTTCCGAAGGCTATAGCACCATAGACCATATCCTCACGCTTCGGCAGATTATACAAAAGACCGAGGAGTATAATCGGCCCCTGTGCTTAGCGTTTGTGGACTATGAGAAAGCCTTTGATTCAGTCGAAACTTGGGCGTGGCTGCAGTCCCTTCAGCGGTGCCAAATCGACTATCGCTATATCGAAGTGCTGAAGTGTTTGTATAGGAACGCCACAATGTCAGTCCATATCCGGGACAGGAGTACGAAACCGATCCAGTTGCAGAAAGGCGTGAGACAGGGAGATGTCATCTCTCCGAAACTGTTCACCACTGCACTGGAAGATGTCTTCAAGCTCTTAGACTGGACTAGACTTGGCATCAACATTAACGGCAAATACATCACTCACCTTCGATTTGCGGATGATATAGTCGTTATGGCAGAATCCATGGAGGACCTTGGCACAATGCTCAATGATCTCAGCAGGGTATCCCAACTAGTGGGTTTACGAATGAACATGGACAAGACGAAAGTCATGTCAAATGCCCATGTCATTCCTGTACCGGTCCTAGTTGGCAATGCGATTCTCGAAGTTGTCGATCACTATGTTTACCTCGGACAAACAGTCCAGTTAGGTAGATCCAATTTCGAGAAAGAGATCAGCCGACGAATCCAACTCGGTTGGGCAGCATTCGGGAAACTTAAGAGGATCTTCTCGTCCAACATACCTCAGTGTCTGAAAACTCAGGTTTACGACCAGTGATGACTTACGGCACGGAAACGTGGTCCCTAAATGTAGGCCTTATATCAAGGCTCAAAGTCGCTCAGCGTGCTATGGAGCGGGCTATGCTCAGGATTTCTCTGCGAGATAGAATCCGGAATACGGAAATCCGCCGAAGAACGGGTGTAACCGACATAGCACGAAGAATTAGCACGCTGAAGTGGCAATGGGCAGGCCACATCGCTCGAAGAACTGACAACCGCTGGGGAAGAAAGGTTCTCGAGTGGCGACCACGTATCGGACGACGCAGTGTAGGACGCCCCCCACTAGGTGGACCGATGACCTAGTGAAAGTTGCTGAGAGTCGTTGGATGCAGGCGGCACCGGACCGCACATTGTGGCGCAACATGAGGGAGGCCTACTTCCAGCAGTGGACGGCTATAGGCTGAAATGATGATGATGATGAAGTACAATACATTTAAAAGTATAGCTTAAATTTTGCATAGGGTCACGTCGTGGTTCAAGAGTGCTGGGTCTGAGGCACAGATTGCACACTTATATAAAATACTAGCAAATGCCCGTGGTTTCAGCCGCGTAGTTCCCATTTCTGTGAGAAAACCACGATCAAATATAACGTAAGGGGCATATCACGTGTTGCTGGCAGCAAAAAAGAAAGAATAATGCTCATATACGAAATGAATGAAATAACGATGACTTGTTGGACCTGAAACACCTTCCTCTCCTGATATTATATATTTATATATATATTTTAAAATGCATAATAGTCGCGTAAACATCAGACAGTCTCCATTTCTTTATTGGTTATAAAATTAGTGGGTATTTTAAATTTCTGAGAATATTTAATTATTGTTATCCGAATGCCAATCCACGTGAAATTAGGGGAATGGGTTGAGACAAATCTCACTATGTGGAAAATTTTGATACTCAAAAACGTCGTAAAATATTAATACACTTACAGTATCAAAAAGTCTGATGGTTCTGAGTCTGGATTAGAGGAATCTAGGTATAGTTTGTGTCCGGCAGTTGAGTGCTAATGAGCAAGATATTTTTTCAGTGTGGACTCTCTTTGAAAATGTAAAAGAGGTATAAATATTGAAAAAGAAAGTTGATTTGCAAACCACGCTTATTAGTAATGTAATGTTGTAATACTATTGTTTATATTGCTTTCCAGGAAAACTATACCAGTCGAAGATCAGAATCAAATTTGGGCTGAAGTGAATAATCAATTACAACAATTGCAACTCACACGCAAGAAGTTATCCAGGAAACGTACATTCAGCACGCCCAAATTGCAACTTGGATAAAGTGTTTATGTATAAAATAATTTGTAGTTATTAAAATTATATCGTATTTTAAGATAATCTCTTATTTCAAAGTTATTTTATGAATATTTTAATCCTGATTTTTTATGCGGCCGCACACCACCCAACTGTCGCACCGGATAGATTGAGCGGTGTGTTCAGACTATCACAAAAAAAGGGTTTCTCCTTAGCTGACAATGGACGTCAAGTTCGGTACCAGTGGTCGGCCTAATGGCGAAGGGGAGAGACCCCATAGCTAACAGCAGTTGGATATGGGGTCGCATACCCTCTTAAAAGATTTCTTTTATTTCGCACTCCGTTTTCCTGTTTGATTGAATTAATAACCATTGACAATTTGAAGCTTAGCCCAAAGATAACCGTATCTGTGTAGGCGGAGCTAAACTGTGATTCGCTGAATACCTGCCCATGAATGTAGTTTATATGAATATTGCTACCCAACAGACGTTGTTCTATTCTAGAATATACATATATATATTAAGATTTCTTGTGTACGTGTGTATGTCACTGAACTCTTCCTAAACGACTAGACTGATGTTGATGAAATTTTTGTGTGTGCTCAAGGGGATTCGAGAATGGTTTAGATTCACAATTGGACCCGTTAGGTGGCACTGCTGTCGATTTCAAAGAGAATTCCCTTTGTTTTATTTGAACAGAACAACGTCTGTTGGGTCAGCTATGTATATACATATAAAGAAGTTTACGAGTCTTAAAATAGTTTAACTAGGCGTAGCGTCTACGTGTGTCACCATCATCATCCAGCCCTTATCAGAATTACTGTCGACGCAATATGTGGATACTCTAATTCCACTATACATGTGTCATTTAGTATCAAAAGTGGTCACCCCGCTTGATATTTATTTGTAAATATTGGCAATTTTCTATTCTAAGTTCATTGGACAAATTATGAAACAAGTACCTATAAAGTTTCGTTTTGATTAACGCTGCAAATAAACATATATAGGTACTAATGATATAGAGTTGACTAATATTTTAAAGCTTTTTACTTTGAAGATTAGGTATTACTGTCTTTGATCTCAGACTGAATTTAACTTTGTTTGATATTGATATGATTGGATTTAACCACTTTGATGTTTAACACTTTGGATGCGATTAATTCTGAAATTGAAACGAAATTGGGTTAGGGGTTACCAACCCAACTTTAATCTTGTAAAAAGATATATCATCATCTGACAAGACCCAGATATTTTATCTGCGCTCGGATGCTGATGGGCGCCGGAGTATGTACCATTGTGGAGTTTGTGAAATAATAGGGCCTCCGTCTTATTTAGAACCACCCTAAACTGCTTTTTTTTTATTTTTTTTAATTTATGGGTGGGCTATGGTAAGCGCACGCGCGGTCCAGTCCGTCCGGGGCGATGAAAGGACGGCGCGCGGGCCCATAACTCACTCGTACCTACGTCACCTCGTTGTTGGGCCGACCACCGGAGCAGATGTGACTTGTCGTCAGTGGTCGGCCTGACGGAATATCCTTTCGGGTAACCTCACCTCTCGACGTCCTGGGACGTCGGTCGCCGTCGCGCGATCAGCCTCTCTGCGGGTGACGGACAATTCCCGGTCCGATCACCCGCGGCCTCGGCTAGGGACCACCCTAAACTCTAGCGCCTCGTCTAGTATCTCTCGGTGCCTAGAGTTGCTAGTTCCCACCCCGGGCCATGTCATCTGTTCAGTCCACTTAGAGGACGCTGGGCCCCTCCAAATAACCTGCTATTAGTCGTCTCAGACCGTGATAACGGCGCGCCTCGTTGATGTAGTTGAATGGCAGACTATTGAATGCATTGGTAATATTCAATTCAGCATTTCGCCGCCAGTGGCCGCCTTCGTAACCACAGCCCTTAGGTGGAGCAAGACTATAATCATTGAGCACCCCATCCGGAAATCGAACTGGATGTCCGACTGACTACGGCCTACCTCGCCTAGGTGCTGGCTGATCCAGGTATCCAGGATTCTTTACCATGGACCTGTAGACTGCGGCCGTGTCTGAAGACTATCTTGGCTTCGGTAGCAGTATTAGTATTTCCTTCCAACACCCGGGGACCTAGCCAGACGCTAGACGAAGTTCAAGTGTTCGAGGACTTTGACCAGCACCCGATTTGGTACACCATCCGGTCCGGAAGTCTTAGGACGCCACACCTGCCTCCATCTCGCTCCGTGAGTGGGGAACACTCATTGACTTCCCGGTCATTGCCTGGCTAAGCTATGAGTGGGGGATGTATGCTCCGTCCGCCTTGGGAACAGGTCTCTGATCGCCCGGGCTGAAGAATCTCAATTGTCAAGGCACGCGGAGCTTATTCGGCGCAACGCGATAGGATAACGTTAGAGACTATCCAGGAAATCCTGCCGATTCGTGAAACTAAAGGATTGGCTCAGTAAGCTTACTAAAGTAATCAAAGATCAAATAAGAATTGGCGCTAATCATTTCACTGTCCTCTATTAGTACGTTCATCTAAAAGTTACAATAATATGTAATGTGGACATGTGAGATTTGTAGTCACTACTTTACGAATAAGTTACTTAGGTAAGTAATATGAGATGGGACTCAAATAAGTCATATATCGATGATGTCTGTCTGCCTGTACGTGTGTTTGGTTACATAAGTGTGATGTGGTGATCACGTTAATTCAAAGTTCACGATAATTTGCAACACTACACTTTCAAATTAAAATGCTTTTGGCCATAGAAGGCCATATTCAGATAGTTTATCCATATCCAGTGTTGGTATAGGCCTTACCAAGGAAGGATAATATTATAATGGCCAGGCTTGAAATGTAGTTTGTTGATTGGAACTGGTGTTGCATGTTCTTCAGCAGAGTGCTGTCCTTCTGCCTGTACTCTACCAGATTTTATGAGTACCATGGGCAATTAAGAGGTGGTGATACATTATGTTCTTAAGCAAAAAAGAAAACAACAAGGTAGCCTTTGATTAAAGGTAAGTGCAACTTTTCAGTAAATAAGCTTTACTCTTTGGTGCAACTTCTTAATGAATAGCTTTTGTTGGCGGTTTACTGTAACTTAGCCTATGTTCTGTTAGACTCGTACGTAGGCTGTAAACCGAAGCAGATTGTACAGTACGGTGATTATGGTTCTAAAATTACCCAAAAAATACGATTACGGGTAGTATACTGAAAAGAAAATTCTAAAAGATTAGTACATAAACTAGGTAGTAACGATTTAAAGCACCTGCTCACTGCTGTCAAAATTAGAAATGGTTCCATGTTAAACTGATAGATGGTGTTCGGCGACTTTAAAAATGATACTTAAATTATAAGCATACAGCATTTTGTAATTATTTTTTCTTGCTACTAAGCCATATTATATGAAAAGTTAAATATAATAATATAATTATTTTTTGAAGTAAATCTGCAGTTGTAAGCGTTTGTTGTTGTAAGTTCATAAGGTAAGTGGACACAATACAGCCTTAGCGTTAAATTAAAACTAGTTCTTATCACTTTAAACATAAAGTCTAATGTTTAATATAGTCTAACTCAAAGCAATTGAATGGGTCGAAAATTATTTCTTCGCTAAGCAGCGCGGGCGGTCTGTCTGCACAACGATATTCGATGCATTTTAGTGTTTTCTTGTATTCAAACAGATTCCAATCTGAAATACACAAGTTTATTGAATAAAAATCGTATTGTTTGTTGTGGTTTAGTGAAGTGAATAATTGTTTTGTGAACATTAATAGTCATTGGTGGTTCAAATTGAAATTGCATGCGTAAACTTTACACCTGTCGCCTGCCCGGTAAGTTACATTGTTATTGTCGTTATTTTGTTACAGGAAGAACGTATAAAATGTGCATGTCAAAATGTTATTTGGACTTGGTTGTAAATGCAAAACCGTTATGTGTATGTAAAAGGTTGCGCTAACTTAGGATATGAAGTTCGAGGGTAATAAAACTGCAACTGCAGTCCACCTTGATTTATCGATTATGACGCATTGCAAGTTGCAACTGAGTATTAATTCTCTTAATTCGGATTTGTAAGAAGCTACAAAAATATACATTAATGTAATTTGTTGTCAGAATAACTAATAACACACCTATGTATAAACACCTTAATTCAAAATGCACCTTGTAAAGAAGAAACACTACTAAAAACTTTAATTATAATTTATATATTTTGTGATAAGTACATGAATGTAATTATTATATAATGTCAAAGAAGTAATAATTAATATTCACATCCTGGAACCTCAGACTACACCAAGTTCAAGTTTGGTTTGATACTGTTTTATATAACTCTAAATAATACTGATTTATACAGGTATATCATGCTTAGAGTTATACTTAATTTGCCATAGCAATATTTAAAATATTTAACATTTATTGATTAAACATCTAATAAGAGGGCTTGAAGCAAAATATAAGTATTTAGTAATTATTATTTTTATTTAAGTATTATTTATTTATTATAAATTAAGGTAACAGCACTACAAGTTTTATTGGCAGATGTAACGCTAAAATGGTTCTCTGCCAGTGATTAATTGAATATAGATGTAATATACATAATATCCATAGCAAAAACAGTCTATGATATAATACATTCATTCATACATAATTAAATATAAACTACATAAATTAATAAATTTCACCCATTAGTTTAAGTGTTAAATATATTTCAAGTTATAAATTAAAGGTCAAGTTCCCTCCCATTGTGGACGAGGACAGAGCCCAACTGTGGGACGTATGTGGTCTGCGATGATGAATTTATAAATTTATATTAAAGACTTACATCCATATTTTAATTAAGCCCTGTGAACTTTTTGTTTTGGCATAAAAATAAATATTAGTTGTAAATAACTTTAAGAATATTTAAGAATATTTGGGATTTTTAATAAAAGTAGTTAATACTGTTTGATATCATGATAATATTTATTTATTATTCTATCTATTATATACTTTATTTATTAATTATATATCACTCTATAATAATAAAGTAAAATATGGTAACAAAGTCATACATTTTCTTTGAAAAACGCTACTTAAAATTGCATTACAATTATGATTTCTGATGTTTATGCGAATATTATACATTTTAAATAAAACTAATTTACGGATTTTATTATAATTTTCAAATAAAATTATACTTAAATTTTCTGTAATAATGATGACTTGTTGGACGTGAGACATATTAGTCCGCCCGTGACCATGAACCAAGTGTTTGAAAGGTTGCCCAATCAAAAATTAAATACAAACGCGATAAAATCCATAAAGTAGTTTTATTTAAAATACATTACAATACTTCACAAGACTAAATTATTTTCATTTGACATATACATGTGGTGCCCCTTGGTTTGCGGTCTCATGCAAGAGGTGCTCCAGTGTTATTTTGTGAGTTGTAATTATTTCCACTAATGTAGTACAGCATATCCGATAATTATGATAAACTCCAATATTCCTAATTCACAAATTATTTAGAATATGATTAGGTTTTTGTGTTATACAATTCTCTGAAAAGTAGCAAGGTATTTAATAATGTGTCCAGTCGATAGCAATCAGTATAAGACTGCCTGCAGTTTATTACAACATATGCATTATTGAGTATGATTTATAAAGATGTTGGTCTGCAGTCTGTTAATTATCGACTACAATTGGAGTTTGCGAGGTCATCTGCCACCGAGCTATGAGTTTTTTTGTTATGCTGATGACACATTCATTCATCAAAGCCTGGGTTGGACTTATGAGTCGGCACATCTGCCAAGATTGAGACGCTGTTGTTCCATGATCCATTTTAAATACGTATCTGTTCTGGCAATGGTAATTCGGGAGCAATTCCGTAGTTTTGATTAGCGGCCTGACGGGGCGGCATTCGCCCTGGCGGCAGCACGATGCCCTCTCATTGTGTTTGCTGCAGTCTGTTCAGGTCAATGTTTCTGCGGCAAGTACTGTGACTTGGGTAGAGCAGCGTTTTGAATTAGCTCTATAATTAATTAATACAATCATCATCATCTCAACTCATATACCGCCCACGGCTGGGTTATAGCCTCCTCCATAACAGGAGTACAACTGGCCTATTATGCCATGTTGGTCAGGCAGATTGGTATAGGATTTTGTTTCGAGTTTCCTTCTCTACTAATAATATAGTGTTTTCCTTTTAATTTTTCGTATAGTTTCACAATATCGCACACCGCAAAACAAGGGAGTGCGAGGTAAGTTAGCTATGGAAGATTATGCCAGGCGGCAACGTGATCTTGACATTTCCACATAACTTTGAAAATTAATTCGACTCGTGTTTTATCATGGAACAAGCCATCCTCAGGACCGTATTCAAATCCATTTACTGCTACATGATAAATAATGACTCAGGGTGTAGAAAACAGGTATTCGATATTGTAGATCAAACACTTGTTAAAATTAATGTGATATTAATGACAGTAATATAACTATTTGGTCGATTAAATCAATCAACCAACCACAATGTTGATCACTTCTAATGAGTTCGTATAAGACTGACTGTTTAGTACAACTCTAATAGCTATGGGGGAGAGAATTATTTTCTTATACTTCTCTAGTTAGATCATGGGGTTCAAGTGTCTTGTAAGGATATTATTATCTCATTACGTTCATTGCCGACTCCACACGAAAGGAGAGGGCGGTATATGAGAATAAAAACCGAAAGGCTGACCATATTTCATATTGAAAAACAAATCATTCATTGGAAAAATGTTAGTGTTAGATTAGTTGTAAATGGTAACTTACAACACCGTGATTGGATTATCGTTCGTTGCTCCCTATCACGGGAGCGTTAACACACCCAAGTTGTTCGGTAAATGTGTCAATCCGTGGATGCATATACTAGTATGTATATATAGATGTTGTTTCTGTGTTAAAGTAAAATACAAGAAACGACTGATATAAGAAAATCGCATCGTCTAAGAAAATTAAACTGCGAAATAATTTCGCCGATTGCGGTATAGGTCCTTGTTTAACAGTGGTTCGTAATTTCGTATATGAGTCGAGAAAAAGAAGCTCTACTTTAATTTACTCTATAATGTCTAGTTTGTGACCATTTAATTTGTCCGTAATAACGTTTTATCTGTCCATGTGGTGACGGAGTAAGAATACAATTTACCACCCCCTTTTTGCCCGTGGGTGTATTAAAAGGCGCCTAAGGGATGTATATTTATTTTTATTTATTTAATTATTATAAAATACAAATGTTACATATTGATAAAACATAGCCCCACATAACCGTGTTATCGGTTTGACTGTGGGAGACTATGCATATAAAATCTATGCCAGAGAAGGAAAACTCGAAATAAAACCCTGTACCAACACGTCTGACCAGCGCGGTATAGTAGGTCAATTTACCCCCCATTGGAGAGGAGGCTCTAGCCCAACAGTGGGACATATATGAGCTGCGTTGATGATGAAGAACGTTTTATAGAAACCTTGCCCTAGTGGTTCTCGTCCATTGTCATTACAATACGACAGTCTCTAAGGCTTGAGTGCATATCACCTTAGCCTTCATAAGTCTCGTGGCCAACAGTGGGACGTATCTGAACTGATGATTTTTTTTATTGCCAACGGTGGCAAACGAGCAAGCAGCACACCTAATGGTAAGTGATCCTGCCGCACATGGCCCTTTGCAATACCAGGGGCACAGCCAGGCCGTTGCCTACCGTGAAGGCAATACTCTTCTTAAACCTCGTTTAAAGAAGGACATGTCATAGCGCTCGGGAAACACAGCAGCAGGTAGTTCATTCCAGAGCTTGCACGTACGTGGGAGAAATGATCGCTGGAAACGTACAGTTGAGGACCAAAACGTTTCCAGGTGAAATGGATGAACCCTGCTACGATGTCGAGTGGTACGTTGGTAGAATGGTGACGGTGGTACCAAGTCAAACAGTTCCTCGGAGCACTACCCGTGAAAGAGTCGGTAGAGTACACAGAGTGACCCAAAGTCTCTCCTCTGCTCCAGTGACGATGATATAAGTATTAAGTTGAGTGTAGAGATGGTGTAGTGGTCTGAATCACCGAAGTACTTCGTGTGATTCATAGAGGATGCCGCAATCTGGGTGTTATTTGTATCCCTTGATTGTAACATTATAAAAACCCCCGTAACACAGGGTTTTATTTCATAGTGTGGGTTGTATGTAATTCGGGCCGACCACTGACGACAAGTCACCCTGCTCCGGTGGTCGGCCCAACGACGAAGATGACTTGGGTACGGGTGGGTTATGGGCCTGCGCGCCGTCTTTTCGTCGCCCCGGACGGAATGGACCGCATGCGCGCTTACCATAGCCCACCCATAACAAAAAATGTAATTCATACAAATAAATAAATTTGATGGGTCTGTTTGTAATGTCAAAATAATAGGATTTTTTTCATGTTCACATGGTTATTTGCATGCTACCACCTATGTCTTAAAACTACTTTAAATATTTTTGTTTCTGTTTGTCTGTATGTTTGTTGTGGGTAATCCTGAAAACGGTTAAACAGATTTTTCTACCAGTTAGCTATTTATAACAGGCGTAACTTTGCTATTTTTCCTCCTAGAAAAGCTATAAAATTTGCTAGGTCCGTAGGAATTGAACCCGTGGCCTAATGGACTGCAATCGCGTAGTGTATTATCTTAGGGGAAATTACAGATTTACAATACGGGGACAAAGCGACTGCATTGAAGGCGACTCGTTAGTTTATACCAATAAATAAAATCGGAGTGTCTGTTTGTAATGTCAAAATAATAGGCTTTTTTCATGCTCATACGGTTATTTGCACGATACCTATGCCTAAAATACAGATTAAAAAATTTTTGTTTGTCTGTCTGTCTGTTTGTTCCGGGTAATCTTCAAAACGGCTGGACTGGACCGATTTCAAAAATTCTTTCACCAATGGAAAGCTATAATATCAGCGCGTAAACTAGGCTATATTTTATCCTGGTATTCCCACGGGATCGGGAACTACGCGGGTAAAACGACTAAAGCCGAAGCGAAACGAGGGCGGGTTGCTAGTCTATACTAATAAATAAAATTGGAGTGTCTGTTTATAATGTCAAAATAATAGGCTTTTTTCATGCTCACGCGGTTATTTGCACGATACCTATGCCTAAAATACAGATTAAAAAATTTTTGTCTGTCTGTTTGTTCCGGGGAATCTTCAAATCGGCTGGACCGATTTCAAAAATTCTTTCATCAATGGAAAGCTATAATATCAGCACGTAAACTAGGCTATATTTTATCCTGGTATTCCCACAAGATCGGGAACTACGCGGGTAAAACGACTAAAGCCGAGGCGAAGCGAGGGCGGGTTGCTAGTGTTTAAATAAAAGTAGTCCACACTCCACACACGAAGCAACCAGTACAGCTAGACAGATATAAAGATAATACGACACCGTTGTGTGAAGGTTTTGGTAAACGGTACGTGCCTATATCACTGTTGATGTATTAGACACGTGTTACGAAAGCGGAAGACGACAATAAAAACAGCATGGCGTCGTAAAGTGATGCGCGGGACTACACCTGATTGAAGTGTCACTAAACTTCACTAAATTTTCAGTTTATTTTTAGATAACGATGTTTGAGAATACATATACGCCGGGTGCTACAATTACTTTAAAAACATGTGGCGAATAAGGTGTTCTCGTTCAGGTGTACAACACAGCTGCTTAAGATTTAGGATTTCTTTTTATTCAAGGCTAGCGACCCGCCCTACCGTCGCACGGGTTCAATGTTGATACCAAACATACTACAGAATGTATACCATGTTTTCTTTAGAGGTTACGCTTGAAAGAGCGACATATAAACCTTCCTCTTGAATCACTCTATTAAAAAAAACCGCATCAAAATCCGTTGCGTAGTTTTAAAGATCTAAGGGCGCCTTCAAATTTGCCGCAAAGTGCCGCGCGGTGGCAGCGCGTCTGCAGCGCTGCGGCCGCGCTACTTTGTAAATCTATATAAATAAACAACGCGCGGTTGCAGCGCTACACCCGCGCTGCAACCGCGCATCAATTCATCGATCGACTAGTGATGCACGCACGTATTTTTTTGTACGAGTAGAAGAGAGCTTCTTCTTCAGAGTCCATCGTGAAACTATGTACTACACTACGATTCTCAAACCTAGCAACAGCAGCGCGGCTGCAGCGCTGCAGACGCGCTGCCGCCGCGCGGCACTTTGTGGCAAATTTGAAGGCGCTCTAAGCATACATAGGGATAGACGGACAGCGGGCAGCGACTTTGTTTTATATTATGTAGTGATTCGGATTAGTATATTAATTGGTATATCGTGTAATACATCGTGTATTACTCAGACTTCAAAACTGAAGGAGTTTTTGCGTCAGTTATGAATCGATTTTGATGATTCTTTTTTTTTGTTTGATAGATCGTTGAGAGATCCTATATAAATTTGATTAAGATCTGACGAATAGTTTTTGTTTTCTCTAATAATTCGGATTTAGTTGATCTCGACTACATTGTTTTGAAGTCGGTTTTTATTTGTTAATTTTTTTTTAATGTTTGATGATTGATTGATTTTTTATTGGTTGTATTTTTGTCAAGAATAAGGCAAAAATATCCATTATTTCTTGTGTCTGGATTTGATAAACACGCATTAAATTTCGTTTAATGATTTTAAAATATATGTAATATTCAAATTCATTTATTACTAGCAATCCGCCCTCGCTTCGCTTCGGTTATAGGTTATAATCGTTTTACCCGCGTAGTTCCCGTTCCCGTGGGAATACCGGGATAAAATATAGCCTAGTTTACGCCCTGATATTATAGTTTTCTATTGGTGAAAGAATTTTTGAAATCGGTCCAGCCGTTTTGAAGATTACCCGGAACAAACAGACAGACAGACAAAAATTTTTTAATTGCTATTTTAGGCATAGGTGTCGTGCAAATAACCGTGTGAGCATGAAAAAAGCCTATTATTTTGACATTACAAACAGACACTCCAATTTTATTTATTGGTATAGATGCATAAGTCGTGGAGGCACATATATTGTTTTTTTTAATATTAGTTATTACAAAAAACTAATACAAAATCGAAACCGTATTGAAAATAGCCAGCATCAAACTCAGCGGTGTTGTCTATTATTAAATTATTTTGGACTGATTCTTTTCTATACCAATAAATAAAATTGGAGTGTCTGTTTGTAATGTCAAAATAATAGGCTTTTTTCATGCTCACGCGGTTATTTGCACGATACCTATGCCTAAAATACAGATTAAAAAATTTTTGTCTGTCTGTTTGTTCCGGGGAATCTTCAAAACGGCTGGACCGATTTCAAAAATTCTTTCATCAATGGAAAGCTATAATATCAGCACGTAAACTAGGCTATATTTTATCCTGGTATTCCCACGGGATCGGGAACTACGCGGGTAAAACGACTATAACCTATAACCGAAGCGAAACGAGGGCGGATTGCTAGTTTGTAAATAAATCTATGGATTTTATCGCGTTTGTATTTGATTTTTGATTGCCCGAAGTTTCGCACACTTTGCACTGTTTATGGTCACGGGCGGACTAAGATGTCTCACGTCCAACAAATTATCGTTATTATAAAAAAAATATTCCTCTTTTTATATAAAATTGTATATGTTTAGTAAACCACCATGTTTAGTAAACATTAGAATCATTGTGATCTAAATGTTATATGATTTGGACATATGTATAATGCAAAAAGCTATCGTTGGACTAGATGCTACAAGTGCAGCCCGATTTAGTTGACTACTAAAGCAGCCATTACTCCTCTCAATCACTTTAGAGGCAAGACAAGAGAGAGACATTCTCCTCAGAGCCACTAAAACTACTCGTCGATAAATATGCAATAAGTTATCATCGTTTCCGTGTGGTAACGCAGTAAGAATACAATTCACCACTCCCTATCTTGCCCGTGGATGTCGTAAAAGACGACTATGGGATATAATATGCACATAACATCTGTGCAGGGTAAACTCGAAATAAAACCCTATATCAACATGTCTGACCAGCATGGTATAGTAGGTCAAATTCCCTCCCATTGTGGAGGAGGCTCGAGCCCAATAGTGGGACGTATGTGGGCTGCAATGAAGTCATCATTACTCCTTACTTTGCCGTGTGGTAAAATATCTAAAGAACGTAAGCAAAGGACCTTAGATTATATTTATTTTCGCGGCCGGAGTGTGCAGAGACTTATCAATAATCTAATTAAAGAACATTTCTATTTACCATCATCATCACAGCTCATATACGTCCCACTGTCTGGCTCGAGCCTCCTCCATAATGGTAAGGAAATTGACCTACTATACCACGCTGTTCAGACGTGTTGGTATAGGGTTTTATTTCGAGTTTCCCTTCTCTTGTATAAATGTCATATGCAGTATGCATATCCCTTAGTCGTCTTTTACGGCACCCACGGGCAAGAAAAGGAGTGGTGAACGATATTCTTACTCTGTCACCAAACGGATAACAATTGCCACATTTCTATTAATACAATGAAAATCCGAAGTTTAAACGTTATACTGTACCATCTGACAGAGCTGTTCATTTCTGTTTCAATAGCAATATTATCTGAAAGTAAGTGTATTTGTAATTAATTTATTAAACATCATCTTGTTCATATTCCAATTGTTTGGGGTGGACCTAATATGTAGAGTACGTACATATTCCTATAGTACAGTAATACCCCCGACTTACGCTACCTCGTTTTACGCGAATTCAAAGATATACGGTTTTCTTTTCGAACGCTCATGTCTTAGATTTATTTTTTTATTTATAAAATACCAATTATTTTTAATATAATATTTTGACCATATTCTTTAAAATTATTGTCTTCTTTGAGCTAGTTTCAAATAACCAATTTTTTTGTACATTTAATATAAGCAGAATTAAATCCCGACTTACGCGAATTCGACTTACGCGATTATCACTCGGTCCCTACCTATCGCCTAAGTCCGGGGTTTTACTGTACTTATTTCAAAATTGTTTTATGACCGGCTGCCGGTTTGACGTCAACCCTCCTTGGGAATGGAACTGTTGACCACGTGACATCAGATAGAATTCAGTAGAAGAGAGGCGATGAGTAGAGGACTCATCGCCCTGGGCAAACTCCATCAGATTACGACGTCCACGAGAAATGTAAGGGTTGGTAGTATTGAAAACTTTCATTTAAAAGCTATCGATGACTGGTCAGAATACAACATGTCACCTCTCCTCCTACTTTATCGTAGGAGTAGTAAATACGGGGTAAAGGTGCACTCGCAAGCTGCCATCTCCCGGAAAACTTACCACTATACAGACTCGAAACGAATTGTGAGTCGGACAAAGAATTAACTTGTATGAGAGTCGAACTGAAGACTCTCGGCACGAAAGAACGCTCGTTCGACTACTACGCCATTTAATCAATTAACTATTTATATATACTGTTATCGGTTCGCCTTGATGTAAATATTTAGGTCAGTTTACATATGACAAGTACGTATTCATCAACTTGAACAGTACGGTGACCTTCCGTCTGTGGCGGTTGATATAGAAATCTACCATTCCCGTGCTGTACTAGTTTTGTACCACTTTCTAAGCTTAATTAGTCGCCTTTTCCAGCTCTCGTTTGGTACTACACATTGTCAACGTTCTTCCGCGTCATTATCGCGATGCAAAACTTGACCGTTTGCCATTAGTAAAGAATGAGGAATAGTTTCATTTTACATGTATAAAAACCGTGATCTATATAATAATCCCAAAAAGCATTGTTTCCGCCCGGGATCGAACCGGGGACCTTGTGCGTGTGAAGCACACGTGATAACCGCTACACTACGGAAACGGTGATAATGAAATGCCAAATTAGCTTATTTAAATAGACTTTATGTAACGCGTTTAAATATTTATAAGAAAATGAATGTCTCATAAATTATTATAAACTCATTTGCAAAAAAAACGGGCGGTTTTGATTTTCATTCATATTTAAAAAGATACAATACCAAAAAGGTTTCAATCGTTTGTACACGTTACTGGCCGGTTTTAAAAATGCTGTGGTATTTAAAAAAGTACGTTCTAAATTCAATTTTTCATTTGATGTTCATTTTTACAGAAAACCCCTTTTTATCCTACATTTTTGGCGCGAAGTTCCAGAAGTTAACATCGACTTTCATAACTTTTATTCAATTTTTATCGATTAATTTCATATCCTTGACTGTCAAAGCTTTATTTAATGCTGTTTGGCTGTATCAAAAATGGTAGATAAAGTGGTAAAAGCTACCAAAATTATCGCGCTGCTTGAAGAGGGTTGCAGCCAATGTTTCGTGGCTAGGAGGCTAAATGTTAGTCGCTCGACAGTCCAAAGCACCTGGCAGCGATATCAGGAGACTGGTTCCGTCGAGAGAAGGCCTGGTTCTGGAAGAAAACCATGTACCCAACCACGGGATGATCGTTTTCTTGTGAGTCGCGCATTGAGAAATCGCAAATCTTCGTATGTGGATCTTAAGAACAACCTCCAAGAAGTAAGAAATGTGCATATTAGTCTATGGACGGTCAGGAGGAGGCTTCTCGCTGCCAATATACGCAGTCACCGCCCGGCCCGCGGCCCCAAATTACTCCGTGAGCACAGAGTTCACAGGCTTAGGTTCGCTAGAAATTGTGAATCATGGACTCAAGACGATTGGAATAGGGTTTTGTTCTCTGATGAAGCCAGGATATCTCTGTTCGGTGAAGATCGACGTCGGCGAGTGCTAAGAAGATAAGGAGAACGCTTTGCAGAGGCATGTTTCGAAGAAATCACACCTTATGGTGGGGGCTCTGTTATGTTTTGGGCAGGAATAAATTCAATGGATCGTACAGAGTTAGTCTTCATTGAAAACGGCTCACTGACTGGGCATCGATACATAACGGAAGTTCTAATTTCTCATGCACAACCCGCATTGGCCGCTCTAGGTGAAGACTCGATTTTTATGGACGACAATGCTCGCGCCCACCGATCCCGCGATGTTAATGCGTATGTGCAAGAGGTCGGCATTCGTCGTTTGGATTGGCCAGCTCGAAGTCCCGACCTCAATCCCATAGAGCATGTCTGGGACGTTCTGAAACGGCGTGTGAGATCAGTACACCCGGCTCCGCAGACCATCAGAGAGCTGAAGAATGTGATTACTGCGGAGTGGGAACGTATTCCGCAAGCAAGTATCCGGGATATACTCGCTAGCATGCCCAGACGAATTCAAGCTGTGATTTTAGCTACCCCCTCGATCACACTCGATACTAAACATTTATCTGCTTTTACTTTATTAAAGAAAAACAAACAAAAAAACTTTTTTATTTTTACTTCATGAGCATATGCACTACTAGCGAATATACACTACTAGCGAGGTTTAGCATTATTTCCCATAAATTGTATCTAAATTTTATGAAATACTGATGAAAACGATTATTTTCTTATTAATTTAGCAAATTGTGTGGATAAAACTACCTATAATTATCAAACAAAGAAATATTAACATTTGAAATGGTTCATTGCTTAGGTGCCCGTTTTTTTTGCAAATGAGTTTAGTATTTAATTGCAAGATTTGCAAGGCTATTGCTATTAAGTGAATAAAAAGGCAAATTATCCCTTAATAATGTCTGCTGTGATCAACGAACAAATAAGTTGTTGATTATAAAAAAAGGCATGAAAGATTTACAATTAATACATACATTGACATATCGCGTGAAGATTCAAACGCAATGTTATGGCGCCTTTAAAATATTCTCGAAGGTAATTGCATAGGTTGCGTAATGGCTAACATAGCAATCTACCGTTACAAGTGTCACAGTTTCGATTCCCACGAAGGACAATACTTTGTGCGACTACAAATTGCTGTTCTAAGCCTGGGTGTAAATTTCTTTAGTAGTTTACTCCCCGTAATATAAGGATTAGATGGATTAGTTCTTTAGCGTAAGAGAGTTTGCTGTCTTAAAAAATAAAAAGAGAAGTAAATAATAAAAAAAATATATTTATGACTTCGCGTGCTCGGTATTATGTAATTTGTCACACAAGTTGTAATAGTTTTATTGAGGAAGCCTGTGGCGTATGTTATGTGTAAGTGCTCAATGGTTACGAAGTCCAATAACACGATAAACGCTTATTATATTGTGAATAACTAGTCTCTCCTTTATTTAAAGTTAATTGAACAGTGAAATTAGTTAGTCTGAGCCGATTTTATTTTTATAATAACTTTATAATAACAAATAGTACTTACGGCTACCGTTTGTTATTACTAAGTATATAATAGTTGTTTTATTTTGTAACAAAGGGACTGCTTTAAGCCAATTTGCTTATGTTCGTAAGCCTATTATATAATTCTATTACATGTATTGTTTTAAACAATACCTACTGTTCGAAGTTCCCTGCTTTTTGAATTACTCTAATAACTTTTATCAATACTTACTAGTGTAAACATTTTTAATGATACAGTGTTGAAAAATTTTGTGTATTAAAAGACGCAAATATATCCGTACTCAATAGTATTTCTGAATAGGATAAACAAATCTACGAGAGAATCTAATGTATGACAGCGTCGATGGGGGATGGTACCCGCAAGGGTAACCACGCTGGCCACAGACGTCAAGGATTTGGTGCCAGTGGTTGGTCAAATGGCGATGGCGAAGGAATATAGCGGCTTATGGGATCGCGCGTTGCTCTTTTGTCGCCCCGGATGAAACGAACATCGTGCCACTACAGTCTACCGAAAAAAGGTAACTCACTACTCGGATATACGCGTAATAAAATGCAATAATAGTGTTAATAAATATTAAGCTTAGCTCATATACAGCTTAATGCATGATGGATACGAAGCCTGTTTCATAATAACAGAGTTTATATACTCGTATTATGCCTCACTGGTGAGACTCCAGTTTTCCAATATAAAAACAAACGAAACATTCTGGATCCTGAATATCCACCTAGACCTCTGTGGTCTGCAGTTGTTACATCAAGTTAAAATATTTGATAAAGTACCTAACTACTTTTATTAAATTCATTAAATATCTTTAACTCAAATAGAGTACTCGTTTGAATGTCGTAATATACGTTTTTAACCGTTCAAATAGAAAAATTATAATCAATATTTCCTCTCTACTCAAACTGCTTTGGCCACGATCCTCGATGAACTCCGTAAAGGGACGCCAATTGGCAGACCACCAGCTTGGTCTGCCAATTGGCGTTCCGTTATTTATTTATATTTCCTTGTAATGCTGATATTTTGTGTGGTCTCTTATTCCTCTGTCAAGATATGCACGAGGCAGAAACGGCGGACAACAGAATCGTCTCACATATCTTGAGGAGGATTTGACCAGTGGCCAGTCCAATGGCAAAAAAGGGGAGGGAATAGGTTATAGGGATAAGATGGGTTACGGGGCCGCGCGCCGCTCTTTTATCACCCCCAGATGGAATGAACGACGCGCGTGCTGACCATAGTCGACCCAAAAAAGCTACTTTGAAGGGTGGTAGCTCCGTGTGGTGACGGAATAAGAACGAAATTCACCATCTATCTTGCCCGTAGGTGTCGTAAAAGACGACTAAGAGGTGTTATATGCATATAACATCTAAGTAAGAGATGAAAATCTCGACACCAGCGGGCAGTTTAATGAATTGTATTCTTACTGCGACGCCATACGGCATTGGACAACAGAATACAATGGGTATTCTTTATCCGTGACGACGCGGATTATTGAAATAATTATGTATGTCCTATTGATTATATAATGGCGTCAGTTCAGATTAAAGCTTGCGTAACTATTACTTGCAGTAATTACTTAATAGTTGTTGCACTTCACAACTCTGCAAGGCCAATGTTTCACGCACCTGTATAAGTATAAAGGTGTTTATAATGCGATAATACTTCATGGGTTTGAGTGATATGTTATTTAAAATTGAGTTGCTGCGTTGTTGGTTTAATCGCATATTTATTCAGCATATACAGTCGTGAGTTCTCGGTCTTAAGAAACTCTTTTCCTTCGAACTGAACACCGATTAATCATGAAAACGGATAGCTGTGCGGCATGGTCTCCATAATCCACCATACGTCCGTTCTTCGCCTTTGGGATGACATACTGAAACAGTGTATTTTTAGTGCCCTATTAGTTGCCCTATATGGTTAACTGACTTGATTCCTGTACACGATTTGAATCACAATTAATCAGGCGACTCACGGCTTCCATCTTATGGATACGGAATCCTAAAATACACTCTTGATAGCAATTTCTTGGCAGTGATTATTATAAACGAACTAAGCTTAGAAATAAAATCCTTTCACGTACTCTACTGGCCTTTGGGTAATACTTTAAATGTTTAATACTCTTGCAAACAACAGAAATCATTAAACTAAGTTTAGATATTTCATCATTATCGTCATCATTTCAGCTATATACGTCCTTCTGGGATTGAGCCTTCTCCACAATAGAAAATAAATTGATCTACCATACCACTCTGATAAAACGAGTTAGTAAAGAATTTTATTTCGAGTTTTCTTTTTCTTGAATAGAACATCTATTCCTTAGTCATCTTTTACGACACCCACAGGCAAGAAAGGGCGGTACATCGTATACTTAGAAATTTATATAATGTTAATATTAGAAATTTATGAAATGTTAATATCGTACTGTTTATTATTCTCTGACCAAGTGCAGATATCTCCTGTTATGAATACAATACTGGGAGTGGCTTACAATATGTATCTCTGTGTAGTCGATACAGTTATGGTTCTTTGCTTATCCATACACCGATGTCCTAATGAGCGTCTCATTATTTGACTCTACAAATGGGTGACAGTTCAAATGGACTACTTCTGAGAAATGGTAGAGTTCAGTGGGCTTAACACTAATATTTGCGTTAAAGTATTCGTATCGTAAAGAGAAGGAAATCTTGAAATAAAACTTTATGCCAACACGTCTGACCATCATGGTATAGTAGGTCAATTTCCCTCGTATAGTGAAGGAGTTTCGAGCCCAGGACTTCTGTGGACTGATATGATGATGATTCGTATCGTTATCGAGACCAATTTGTATGCAATTTGAAGCAACACCTATATTGGACGACAAGTATTAATACTTTGACGCAAGCTTTGTTCGGTGCCCCGAACGGTTTGGGAGGAGTGTAATCGAAAAAATGAGGTTACTATCCTTTCGATAGTGAGTTAGTCCTCAAACTTCTCTATCTGGCGTTTCCTATTTCTTGTGATGACGAATATCTGTTGCCATTACTTTCTTCAGTTTCTTCTGTCCGTCGTAAAAAATAGATGATCGCTAGAAGAATCGATAGCAGCACTCTTAGGAGAAACTTATAACCCCAAATAAGATCTCCAAACAGTTGGGCAAATGCGATCATTATCGTATTATTCTCCTTTGTAGAGAGTTTATGCTAGATTTTATGTTTATCCAAGGTTGGGCACATGGGATAAAAACCAGCATGAATTTTTTTTATATTAATATAAAAGAAGAAATAAAAAAAGATTAGAAAGCTGGCTTATATTTTGCCCTAAAAATTTGTATGCCCATTCGACGTGGTAATGCTGTCAGCCTTCTGGGCACATTACCTTACACAATGTGGACAATTTTTTTGACGCCTTGTTTTTTGTTTCCTATTTTTTTTATTGATTATTCCACTGATACTTTTTACAATGCATTAATAACAGCTTTTAATATCATTAAATCACGATCCTCATGCAACTCCTAAAAAATTATAAAACTCGCAATCTTTTGCATAAATGGTTTTAAAAAATCATCTACAAAAAAATCTTAAGACTAGTTTTAATCTTTTTCTAATACATATTTTTTTTAAGTTATAGGTTTCTTGTTTAAAGTTTTCTCTAGGCTTTAGAAAATGATTTTCATTAATGCAAACTTACAAAACTTTCTTCGTTGTGACAGCCCTATAATTCTGTTGTTAAAACTTTTACTTATTGTGTATGTGTGAATTGTGTAAGATGTCAACAGATTTTACTGATTTACAATTATATTTTAGAAGAATTTTTTGGTTTCTATAGACAACAACGAAGGAAATAATACCTAATAAATGTTGTGGAGGATTTTGCAAACATATAATTTAACGGACACAAAATATACATAGACTCAAAACAACAATTTGTGGCTCGCACAAAATATTGTCCGGCGTGGGAATCGAACCACGCCACTGGTGTGGTAGGTCGGTATTTTAACCACTATGTCATCTGTGCAGTCAGAGTGAAGAGTTAAGAATGCAATGTGTGCCTCCTAACTTGCCCATGGAAGTTATAACAACCGGTTAAGTAGTTACCAAGAGAAGGGGCAGCTGTGCTGTCTAGGCATATTTATAACAATCGCCTACCAGCCTGCCAAGCGTGGCGATTATACTATTGATAGTAGTATGAGTCTAACATTGGACGATTATAGACTGATGGATAAATTACTTATTCCCAATTGTATTAAGTTCTCCTTTCAAATTTAACCAAATTTATCAGGATATCATCACCATCATTTTAGCTTATATGGACCTGCTTTTAGGGTTCGAGTCTCCTCTGAAGGGAGCGAAATTAACAACACATTGATCAGACGGGTTGATATAGTGTTTTAGTTCGAATTTTTCTTTTCTTGCATACATTTTATATGTTTTTCTCCCTTAGTCATTTATTATGATATCTACGGGCAAGATCAGCAGTGAATTGTGTTCTTACTCCATCACTACTCGACAGGATATCATATTAAATAAATATTTTTGCACGCGTGAAATTGTAGGAAGACGCTTTTGAAGACCCGATCTAACGGTTAATAATGTTATTTAGAATTAGTACAACTTCCAAACAAGATTATTACCTTTTGGTCCCTAAAAACACTTTCCTATTATCTGAAGGAAAACGTTAGAAGGGGAAGACCAAGGCGGACGTGCCACGATCAAATCGGGGACGTTCTTAAGAAAGGCCAGGTTAGAAGTACCCTAAACCGAAGAATATGCATGAAGAGATTAATGAATGTGGAGGAGGCGAAAGTGGTATGTCAAGATCGTAGCAAGTGGAGGGAAGTAGTCTCTGCCTACCCCTATGGGAAAAAGGCGTGAATATATGTATGTATGTATGAAGGAAAACTCAAACTAAAACCCTACACCAACATGTCTGACCAGCTCCCTCTTATTGTGGAGGAGGCCCGTACCCAACAGTGGGACGTGAATGGACTGAGATGATGACGATGATGATGATTAATTGAAGGGGACGTCATAGCCACAAATGTTAAAAAAAATAATTGAGCACACGTTTTTAAATTTTCTGCATTTAGTTGAATTAAGGAACGTAAAATTTGTTATGATTTTATAGTCGTCATCGCGTGCACGTGTGAGAACTGTTGCATGTTTATATGTTGTAAATATGCCGTGACGTGGGTTTAATATTCTCAGCGTGGGGCAATTTTGTGGGGGGTTTTTGGATATCATTGACCTTTTTAGCTTCTAATAAATGCTTTTGTATCTATTTTATTTGTCACTCTTGGTAGTGGTGCACTTATTTCTCTCTATATCATGACGAAGAAAAGCTTAAAATCTTTCAAGTTTTTAAACAGACTGAGCGCGAAGTTCGCTCTCCTTCAAGCTGTATAATGTCATCGTTAAGTAGACTAGAAGTAGGCGTTGGTAGGTTTCTAGGTTAAGTTTTTACGGTATCAACAAATATTGTTTAGGTTGGTAATAAATATTGTTAGGTTATTAGGTGCGTGTATCTAGAACATCATATGATCTCAGCTCATACACCTCTCACTGCTGCGCCCGAGTCTCTTCCATAATAGGAAGGAAATTGACCTTACTATACCATGCAGGTCGGATAGTTTGGTATACAATTTTATTTCGAATTTTCCTTCTCTTGTTCAGATATGCGTTGCATGATGCGTTATACCTTAGTCGTCTTTTACGATACCTACGGCCAAGATAGGGAGTGGTGAATTGTATTCTTATTCCGTCACCACACGAATAAGTGTTCGGTGTCTAGATATTTTGGGTCATTGTATTGGGCCGATATTGTGGACATTTCCCTTGTTAATAGTTACTCAATATTGATAACTAATTTGGATGCACAGATATTGACATAGTTAATTCCATTGAGAAAATATACGCGTTTCTGTAGATTAGGAGGCGACAGTAAATTTATACATATGTTAATCCTGCTTTTACCATAATCAAATACAATGATTTTGCCTCTGAAGTCTTTACCATATCTGGCATTATCAATAGTTCATATTAATGTGATTATTCTTAGGAGAACCTAATTCAATTACTTTGTTGGTCTATTGTTTTAATGAGCTTTGTTATTCAATGATTTTAGATAGGTATATGGGATTGCGTTTTATCTTTGTTAAGTATAAATACATTGCAAAGTGTAAAAATGTTTGTATAAAATCGTGGCGTTTCCCCGCACTTTTCTATCAAGAATTGCAGAATTTATGTTTATTTTTTGTTTTGTTAATTTAAACCTCCAGTCCTCCCTTCTGGGTATGCCCATATGAATAGTACATAAGACTAGTTTTGATCCCTTTGAAATGTGTGATTCCAGGAGTGCTAGATTAAATTCACAAAATCTGCATTAACGACCTATTAGTAAAAAATAATTGCGTAAACTTATTTCACGTAAATATAAAACATATGGATATTCAAGTGCAACTATCTAGGTAAATATTTAATGAGACTATATGCGCAGTATGCTTATCCTTTATTAATAAATACGCTGCGAGCTCTAAGGTCAAGGCTGGTAGTTATTTGAAATCGATACTACAGTAATAAGTAAAGTAAGAGTAGGAGGAAATAAAAAATGTATTTGTTTTTGTTATCAAAAAATCATAAGTTTGATTATTTTTATCAGCCCATATATTTTTATAAGTCGAGTTGTTAAATATGAGCATTGTCCACAAATGGCTAAGTTGCTTAGTACAAGCTTCCTGTTTTCTCCTTATTCGCTTGTATCCTTCAGTAAACTCTTACACCTCCGTCTATGGTTCATCTCATTTTACATGATAGGGTTTTATATCAAGTTTTCCACCTCTTGCCTAGATTTTGTATGCATATTATAATCCTTAAGCCGTCTTATACACAGCACCCACGGGCAAGAAAGGGGGTGGTGATTTGTATTTTTACTCCGTCACCACACGGAAAAAAGGCTATCTAATTAGGACGCGCTTTTTTAGAGTTTCATTGCATGTACTGTTGTATCATGTATCCACTGTGCCTATGCATGACTTGTGTCATATTGGTATGGCCTTTATGCATATATGTAAGGTAAACTGCGTTCGATGTTTTATTTGGAATCTTAGATCAATTCGATTCTCGATTATCAGTAATGAGATCAGAGGGAAATGTAGATAGATTTGGAAGAAAGAAAATTTTGTTGAATAGAGCCGTCCTTTTCCTCGTTTGCAGATAAGACACCACTGTCAATATTTATAACTATTTTTTTACTGTATTTTTTGGATTATTTTCTAATAGTTTTTAGCGCCTTTGTTTTATAAAATGTTTTATTATATTTTCTTTCTTCTACTTCATTTGTTTTCTAAAGTGTAAAGTGATGACTATCGAGGTGAAGACGGTTGTAGGTATGTGTAGTAAGAGAATCAAAAAACATCCGTTATTTGAATTTTGCAATAATCACGGCAGATAGGCAAGGTCATTAGTCCGTAATCATAAAGACTGGATGTTTTCCTGATTATTTGTTAACGATGTTAGGTACAACAGTTTAGAATGTGTTAACTTAAATATGATCAAAAATAACGCAGCGCTTTCATATTCGTTACATTAGTGCAGTGCAGTGCATGTCTATTCCAACACCTATTGATTTGCTATGAAAAACTTTGAAAGGACGATACACAAAATTATTTTTAAATTTCTCTGTAAACAACTACTGCTTCTTTACACAAATGTCCAATTGCACCGACTCCCGCAGTGATGCAGCAAATCACAATAAAAGCAAAGAACACTGCTCATTACCGACGAGATATACAAATATTTCGTTTCAAAATTACTGATGGCTTAATTAATAATTTTAAAATAAGATATGAGAAATTGATTGAATATTTTTCACTTTTGTATTTGATTTTTAATTTCCCGATGTGTCGAACACTTTTTAGCGTCCATGATAACGGGAGGAGTGACTGAGTGAACTGAGTGTTTATGTACTGCAAATTAAATACAAACGCGATAAAATCCATAAAAACTGTTCGATAACATTTTTTTATGTAAAGGTTTGGGTTTGTGGCTCTATCGCTAGTATTAAGAATTCCTTTAAGAAATCGTCAAACAAACTAAATCACACTTTTTCAGTTGCTTACTTGGTTTCACCCGCATAGTTCTCATTTCTGTGGGAATACCTATAATATAGCTTTCCATTGGTGAAAGACTTTTTCTTACAAACAAATTTACTTACGTATTTATAATATTGGTTAGGGTACGTTTAATGTACTAATTTTTGAATATAATACAAGATATGGTTATCTAGTCCACTCCACGCTTTTACATTCATGCCATTAAAGCCCATAGTAAAATCATACCATTTTCGTCATAATGCTAAATCGATTACGAGATAGAATATTTAATAGAGTATTTAATGTCCCGCTTTTGACAACCTATGTCATATATTATCCAGTAAGATTAACTATGCCCTTAAATCAAATGCCGATAGCATTGTTTGGGTATTGAACCAATTAAATTTAACCATAGAGATTGACAGAAGAAAGCAGTAGGGTGCAGGGAATGATGGCGAAAGTGGAATGTTCACTCGTACTGTTTGTACACAATACAGGCATAATGGCCATTTCTTGTGCCATGCTGTGTAGTACCGCCCTAAATGTCAATTTGTGTGACAGTAATATTTATTTGAATTTCCATTCGTATCGATTTTAATCGAAGTTTATGTCATTCGATTTATGTTTATAGTTTATTTTACTCCATAGTTTATTAATCCAACAGCTTTTCTAATAATTGTATAATTATAAATGGGTATTAAAAATCTAACTCATCTATATATGTAAATAAAACCATGATTATCAAGCATCTTCTTCGTGTGCGTTACGAGTTAAGAATAAAATGTTACCACCATTATTGCGACATGGGGGTCCTAAAATTGGCTAAAGCATGACCAGAAGAAAGGGCAGCAATACTCTTCTGAGAAACTTGTAACACCAACTGCGATTGCCAATCCGCCTGCCAAGCGTGGCGATTATGGAGTCTCATATATAAAAGGGAAGATCGATGGGGTGATGGTGAAATGAACTTTATGACCTTTCCTATTTTCGATTATGAAATGTAATTAATGTCAATTTTTTTTGGGTTATGACTCGTACCTTACTCACGCCATGTAGGCGGGCCATCGGTACCCGTCCTTATTATTAGTGGCCCGTCCGGCGTTACCCTTTAGAGATATTGTGCCTGAAGTTTCTGGATATGGAATAATATAACCTACATTGGTTTCAGAAAGGGTTACGGGCTGAGATTTTTGCATTATTTATTCCCTTTTGCTTTATGTTTCGGCTTCGGCTGGTGGTTATAAGAAAACCTGGCATTTTTTTTTTTATGGGTGGGCTATGGTAAGCGCACGCGCGGTCCAGTCCGTCCGGGGCGATGAAGGGACGGCGCGCGGGCCCATAACCCACCCGTACCTACGTCACCTCGTTGTTGGGCCGACCACCGGAGCAGATGTGACTTGTCGTTAGTGGTCGGCCCGACGGAATACCCTTTCGGGTAACCTCACCTCTCGACATCCTGGGACGTCGGTCGCCGTCGCGCGGTCAGCCTCTGCGGGTGACGGACAATTCCCCGGTCCGATCACCCGCGACCTCGGCTAGGGCGGCATTAGGCGCAGATACTCGCGCCTGCGCCGCCCGAGTCGCCGGCGGCGGAACGTGTCGCCGAATAGGAGCTCTACTCGCACACGATCCGCCGTCTCCTTCCGTGAGATAACGGCCTCACAGAAGGCGGCAACCGCGTCCCAGTAAGAAAACCTGGCATAGCGTGTCTTTTACAGATTCCGACCCTATCCGATTTTGTTTGAAATTTTAAATGAGATTCGACTATTGTTTCAGATATATTTTCATTTTGATTATCCGACAGTTTCAGTTACGGTTGCACTTCCATAACATCCCTAGTCACTACAGTTAAAAGTTGTCTGATTTTCGAAACTCATTCGTGGAAACTATTGTAGAGCCTAATTAAATGTACTTGATGACATTCGAGTCTATTACACATCTACCTATCAATTCTCTGATAAAGGTAAGAAAGAGCTTATAAAGAAAAAGTACCGCGCCATAACAAAACGTTCACTCCAATAAAGCGCTTAGAAAGTGTATTGTTAAGTTCAGGCGTGCGTTAACTAATGACCGATAATAGCTTAATTTTTAATAAAACCGTGGCCTGGTGTTCACGGCAACCTGCTATTATGTTCTGCTAACGAACGTTGTTAGTTTAAACGCTTAATACATTTCAATTTTGTAATATGAACATGAAAACGCTCGTACGATGGCAGTGGTTTTATAATGCATTTATAATTATTGATTTCTGATTTTTAAGCGATTACACATTTGAAATAAAACTATTTTTATCGCGTTTATATTTGATTTTTGATTTCTCGACATTTCGAGCACTGCCCAGCGTTCATAGGCACGTGAGTCCTCTCGTGGAAATCAAAAATATAATATAAACGCAATAAAACCCATAAAAATAGCTTTATTTCAATTCCATTTATAAATGTTTGTTACCTACTATTATATTACTAGGTTTAGTAACCTGCGTTTATTTTTAAATTCATACATCAAAAGTAATGTATATAAATCTTCACAGAAGGGAGGTTTTGGCCAGGTATTATTCAGTATCCAGTGTATAAAACGTTTATTATTATTGAAGGAGGCATGTGTATAATCTTCTTATTGTTAGCCCATATATGTCCCATCGTTGGACACAGGCCTCCTTTAGATGAGGCAAATTAGCCTTATACACCAACCTGGCCAGACTGGTTTTAATAGAGATTGATTTTGAAATTTTTGTCTCTTGCCGTGGCGCTATCTGCTGAGGTTTTTTAATTAATTTTGCCAATACCCATGGGAAAGGAATTGTCCATTCTATTCTTATTACATCATCATACAGATTACGTGAATAATAGCGATAGTTCACACTTCACAAGTTGTAGAGGAAAAATTCCATGTAGCTAAATGTCGCAAGTGAGCTACGGAGGTTTTAAAAATTCATCCTCACAACTCTTAGGCGTTTCACTGTTGGGGCCGAGACATCTCTACAAAAAGAGAACAACTGTCCTACTTAAAACCGTCAAACGGGTTTTTATAGGGTTTTATTGTTGTTTTATCGAGTTTTTATCTATAGCATCGGTGTTATCTGCATATATCGTTTAATCATATTTGGGATAGCCCAGGTGAGAAAGGATGTGTTGCATTGTATTATACAGATATTTATTCCGTTACACGGCGTGCCGACAGTCACTATGCATACTTAACTAAGTATGCCTCACTACATTGGATTGTGTTACGTTTTAATTGAACATATTCTTGAATTGTAAAACTTGTTTTATCTAATGTCATAAAAATGGTCAACTTGATTACCCGTCTTCACAAAAAGCAGTGCAAGGAATTCGTATAAAGGTACAAGCCGTCATTACATGTCATTATAATGACTCTAAAAAACGGTTGTATCCCAAAAGAATCGTGACTTGATAAAAAATACTTGAACATAATTAGGAATGCATTGCCCTTCAAAGAATTCTATCAGTTTTGTATTTATACACTTCATAGAAATCCGATTAAGGTGTAGCTTTAGATTATTAATTTAATTAATGGTGTATTTGTATGTCGATATTACGAAGCGTGTGAAGATAAAATATTAAGTTGAATGAATAGATATGATTTATGTAATTGCCCCGTTAATCTCGGCACTGAGCTTGTATGGTTTGTAGTGTTCAATGTTATTTTTAATTTACCGACGTTTTAATTGATTGAATTAGGTGATACATGGCGGAAATCCTTTATTATTACAAAATCAGAGAAAGAAAGGGAGACTTACTTTCCCACGGGTAATCAACACACACCGTACTAAAGGAAAGTCACACGGCATAGGATTAAGGTTGAATAGAATATAACTAAATATTTTTACTCCTTCGTTATGGGCAGTCTTGAAATGCGCATTTGAAGCCGAACCGTTTCGAAGATCCCTTTTTAGAGGAAAAATATTAAAAGCTTTTAAATAAAAGCTCTGTAAAAATTGCTCTTGAATACTGCTCGTCAGGTAGTAGTAGTAAGAAGATTTACTTATATCCTAACCCACATTGATCCTATTCTGTATTCCTTTCTTGAGGTATGAGTTATATTAACCGTGGGAAAGTATAGGTCTCCCTTTCTTTCCTCCATTAAAACTGCCTACGTATTATTTAGATAAGTTTCTACAATTATAGTAACGGTAGACCTAAGTTGACGTCATCGTTATTTTTGTAATGGTTTTTACCGATTATTTTTTAACCTAAATTTTTATTAAATGGTAACACTAAAATTAATTTCAAAGACCTTATTTTTTCGGTTTAATAAAATATTATTCTTTAAGATTGAGTAAAGAAATTATTATACTAAATAGAATCTGCGATGCACAGTATTTTTATAGCTCTATCATCTCGTCATCACCTCAAATGTTCCACTGCTAAGCTCGAGCCTCCTTCACAATAGGAAGATATTTGACCTACTATACCACGCTGGTCAGAGGGGCTATAGCATTTTATTTCGAGTTTTCCTTTTTTTGCACAGTCGATTTTTAAGACATCTACGGGCGACATAAGGGGTGGCGAATTGTATTCTTTCTCTACCACACAAAAATTATAAATTATAACTGACTCAAAATAAAACAATTGAAATATTTAAAATAATGCAGCTGTTACTTACGTCCACAAAGTAATTTTATGTACAGATTTGAAATAGCAATCGAAATACCGTACTTAGAATGCCTGAAGATTTGCGTTAGCATTTAATTGAATATGCATAGCATAATACATATTTTTAATACATCAGATAGTTCAGCTAAATTACAATTGGCTCAAAGTGAAATAAATTTATTGCTTATTTCCATTCATGCAGCATATTTTTGACCTCAAAATCTCTTTATATATAGATTCGGAATATGGAATACTGGTATACCTGAAGATTTGCGTTAATCTTGTTGGATTTTATTCCTTTCTAGTTGAGTTAATAATCGTCTATATCCTGGAATTTACGCTTAAAATTATACAGTATGCTTTTACTAATTCCATTTCGTCATAAGTGCGTATCACAACTAGAATGATAATTTATTTATTGCTTTGTGAATTACTATTTAACTGAATAGTATTCACGTAGTGTCAACGCCCGCATATTTAAAACAATATCATACAATCGCCCACCACGGTAATACATTTGCTAGATTATCGCTAGCTTGATCTGAGGGGGTTATTTTGTAGTTTGGTTTGTGTCACTGTAGGGTGTAATTTGTTACTGCTTTTATTTTTTTTTGGGATGAAGCAGTCCGAGTGCGTGTTACGTTCCTGGCCTTAACTATTAACATGTTAGGTAATATTTAATTTACTACATACGTCATTTTAATGTCTATAACATTATAACAACCCTCTTTTTGCGTCGGCAGTTAACAAAACTAAAAAAAAAAATTGAACACACGATAACAAAATAATATTTTAGGTTTTGAGATATAATGACTGCACAGACGGCGTAGTGCTTAAGATACCGACCTATCGTGCTAGTGTTGCGGGACACTTTGTGCGATCTATAAATTGGTGTTCTGAGTCTAGGTGTAATTTGTGTCCGTTAATTATGTTTGTAAAGGCCCCTGCAATACAAGGATTATTTCTTTAGTATAGGGCATTGGCTTTAGAAAAAAATGTGTTTATCGACAAAGATTAGGTTAATATAGTTGAATGGCAAGATGGTAATGCTTTTACATATACAATACAAGCAGGACGGTAATCGTAAATATGATCAATTATGTCGAAATAATACAGTATAAGCTGGCGAATTCATTTCGGGATGGTACACTATCAAATTAACAGGTATGTATTTGCATGTTAATAGTTTAGGGAGTGTTACAATAATATACTTTTATCATTACAACGATAAAAGACAGCTAAGTTGAAATGAGCAAGCCTTAAAATTAAAAAAATAATGCTCAGTACTATGTGCTATATAAGTTATGATTTTTTGTGTCAGATCTACTTATATATTTAATGCTATTATTTTATCAAATGTCTTCTCGTGATATTAATAATATTATCATTATTATCAATATGCACAATCATAATTTTTGTGATATCAGTAGTTGACATGACACTTAGGAGTGGTAAGACCACACTGTCGACAGTTATCTGTCTACAGCCGCGGGCCGGTCCGTCCGGGGCAGTACCATGCTCTCGCAGAAAATCGACGTCTGAGTAGTAGCAATTTGTTACTGCGCTTCGTTCGGTGAGCGAGAGAGCCGGAAGCCCAACTTTCTGAAGGTGATTGCGTGTGGAGGGTTTTGGTGGTGCCCTTGGTATCATCGAGCCTCAATGCACGCATTCACATTCCTTTCGCTTTCTTCGCGGTAGCCAACGGCCTTGTAAAGGTCCATGAGCGGCAGCAACACTTACCATCAGGTGTACTGTTTGCTCGTTTGCCACCGTTTGCAATAAAAAAAAAAACTACGAGGACAGCGCGGAACGCTCGACTAACAATGATAATATAATGATTTGCTAATTGCTAATATTAATAAATGCATCTGGTTTAGTGTTGCCCAAAAAAGTCTTGGTCTTGCGGTCTTGGTCTTGGTCTTGCGAGAAATGCGAGACCGAGACCAAGACCAAGACCGCTTAATTTTTGCAAGACCAAGACCAAGACTGGCCCTGCAAGACTTGAGCAAGACCAAGACTGGGCCTGCAAGTCTCGCGGTCTTGCATTTAATTCAAATCACCATTTCAGCTTATATACGGTTGAGCTCGTGTCTTCTACATAACAGGAGGAGAATCGGCCGTGGCCGGAGGGGAATCGCCACGGTGATCGGCCGTGTTGTTACAGGTCATACATGTCAAGTTTTCCTTCTCTTGCACCGATGTTATATATTATAGCCCTTAGTCGTGGGTTCGCAGTCACGGGTAAAATAGGGGGTGATGAATTATATTCTTACTCCGTCACTACACGGCAAGTCAAATCAGTCTTGAGATATCCATCTATTGGCCAATCGATTCCCAATGTTGGTGTTGGCTTTTCAGAATTACTCTTCGGAAAGGCTTAAGGACAAAAATACCGTAATCACGAGAGTGCTCTTGCCCATTATACATATTTATATATCCGTTTATTCATTAGCCCAACGACGTTCACTGTTGGACATAGAAATATGCCTACAGTTAATCTATATAAATGTCCATGTAGGGACAGAGTACGATCACCATCAGGCAGTACATGAAGCGTTGCTCCCAGCGCTATTTTGCCTCTGCCACGACTCACCCCAATCCACTAGTGGTTGGGGCGGTAAACTACGTCCCCTCAAAAATATCCGCGGTCCGACGTCCTCGTCATCTTCTTGAAGAAGAAGATGACGCTATTATGATCGCCCAAGAAAGGACCTACACAGCTCGCGCAGCGATAACAGATAAAACTCCGCGGTATCGGCCTCGCCGTCGAGGTCGAAAACCGCGCCGCGTAAAAGTCATTAACCTAAACTTGGCCACGCCCCGAGCCGAGGTCCGTTCCCCACAGGAGGGAGCCCTCGGGCGATGTTCGCTTAACTTACTTACCGGGTTGAGAGCCATCAGCGCTCACCCATTGACCGCGTTAAGCTGTCAAGGTCATCTGCGACCAACAGCTACACACACACAAAAAAAAGACAGAGTACGAATATAATTCACCACTCTCTTACCCGTGGATGTCGTATCAAATCGGATCGGGCAATGGTGTTAGGAACCCATGAAAAAAAATTGAAATAAAAATATCGATTCGTTAATGAATTGAGAGACATGTAAGTTCTCAATTTTGTCATCGTTTTTTCGTGTAAATTGATTAAAATGTATAAAGGAATGATACTTAATCTACAACATATTCGTATTTTGTTAAATGTTCATTAGAATTTGAATAAATCAATGATTACGTTTGCATAAGCAAGACAAACTTCGCTTGTACATAAATCAGCTGATCGGCCGATGACCGTTGATGAGTCGCCTTTGTACCTACGTAACCATTGAAAGGTTCGCGCAAATCTAATACCTATTTATACTGTCGAAATTATTTTACATGCTTACATATATCCTGTCTGTACATACCTACATAATGCATAAAATTTAAGGCATAAACTCTTAGACACACATTTTTGTAATCACTATAACTTTTACGTTATATTGTTTTTGTGTAATATACATTCTAATTATGATCTATGACTGTTGAACTACAACATACATGAACAGTTGTCCCATAACCTGATACACCCTGTGTATATTTCATATGTGCAAGAGAAGTGAAACTAGAAAGAAAACCCTGTACCAACATGTCTGACCAGCGTGGTATAGTAGATCAATTTTCCTCTTACTGGAAGGAAGCTTAAGCCCAGCAGTGACACTTTTATGAGCTGTGACGATGACGACGAATATTATACATTTTACAAGTATTAAAACCATAAAATTTTAAATCAGTTTTATATGTTCTTGAATAAATAGTATATTAAGAGCTACATGGATCTAGCGGCCAAAGTATTTATATAGACAATAGAGCAACAGGTTTTTTCAAGTATCCAGAATATCAGTAACTAAACTGGAAATACAATAGATACATACCACTTAACTTGAAGGGGAATATAAACAATCGCATTAATTGTAAAATATCGCATTGATTATAAAATGACATAAAATTTATTGTATCAACTGCCTCGTGTGGTGACGTCTTAGGAAAATAGGGTCGAAAGTCCTGTCATAAGAGTAGTAACGCTGTCTAATGGAACACCAGGGGAATAGAAGAGTAATTTTCTCCAGTGGTAAGTATTGTATTCAATAGTGAACTATAGGCTAGCAGATGGATAGATAGGATAGGATATTTGATTAATTTAGTTGGATTTTTCATTGCCATGATAAATTACTGTTACGTTATTCTAACTGCAAAACTTTGCGAGACTCTTGCTGCAATACCAAGACTCGGGTGCGCAAGACCAAGACCAAGACTCGGGTGCGCAAGACCAAGACCAAGACGAGACCAGGTGTGATGTTGCAAGACCAAGACCAAGACCGGTCCAAGTCTCGTCTTGGTCTTGCATTTGGGCAACACTAATCTGGTTGTCTTTTTAGTCGTAGTATTATGTATTATACATATACCTTTTATTAATAAAATGGCTAAAAGGGCACAATACTTTATTTGAATTCAACTGGCAGTGCCTGAGTTTAGCGAGCGAGAACTAAGAAATAAACTCCTCAATTTTCATCATTATCTCTGCTCATGTAAGTTCTACTGTTGGGCCCCTCCCATAATGGAAGCGAAATGGATCTACTATACCGCGATGGTCAGTCGTGTTGAGATAGAGTTTTCCTTCTCTTGCACAGATATCATCCCCTAGTCGTCCCTTACAACACTCGTCATTAAGAGAGGAGATGGTAAACTGTATTCTTACTCAACTTTATTACAGTAATATATTATAACCTACATGCGTAATTCATGTGTAGATTTTAAGTCATTCTTATGCGTATACTTGTTAATATGTTTAAATATGTATAAGAGTCCTCAATATATACGTCGAAAATTTTCACATATTTCATGCGTTGCTTTTAGGGAAATACCAAAGAAAAAGGTTCTAAAAGTGATTGTACTCGATAACAGTTTACACAGTTGTTTAGTTTACCATTTCAGTAGCAGTGAAAACAATACAGCTTGTTTGATCTTGCCCCCCTTTTTACATTATAAACTATTGTTGAATAACATTAGAAGGAACAGGTGTACAAATAACTAATCTCATGAAAGAATGTTTCACAATTCACACTGAAAAGGGGAGCAATATTATTTTGTTTATCGGATATAGATTTTTTTTGGAATGTTTTGTTCCACTTTACACGAGTTACATTTTGTTAAGTAGTGTTTGAGGTCATGTTAATAATGCGGTTAATCTTCCGCTGTTTTACTTTAATTCTTGTTTTATCAGTAGTTTAAATAAGCTGTTTTACTGGTCTAAAAATTAGGTAAATAAAGTAAACAAATATTTACCAACAAACATGAAAATAAACCTAATTTTTCAACATTCTCTAAACTCGTAACTCTCAATTGGTAGTTAATTTTGAGAGATGAATTACATTAGCGTATCAAGAACTTTTTTATTTTAGCCCAAAAGGTATTTGCTGACTTGCATAATAATCAAATAATAACGCAGACTTCATAGATCGGCGAGGGTATTAGGAAAATTTATTTAAGCGCTGGATACGCTCTGGATACACTCTGACTAATCCCTACGGGGTGACAGAAGGGCGGCTTGCGGCCCCATGACAGAAGTATTGCCTCTCTATCGCCATTAAGAAGATCACTGGTACCGATTCCTCGACCTAACCCTTTAGGGTACACTCTTCTTCGACGCCCCGATGAAAAAAATAAAAATACCTATGTGACTGACTCAGGATTAAACTTCTAGTATTTTTAATAAAATTATAAGAAACTCATATGGTGTTCAATAGAACTCTCCATGTGATGAAGGACTAGGCATAAAATGTCTTCAATTTCGTACTTGCCTGCGGTTTACGGGTTGAGAGCCCTCAGCGCTCACCTATCAGTCCGGGTAAAGTTGTCACAGCCATCTGCGGCTAACAACTAAGTCAGAACATAAAACCGCCACCTGGCACTTTTAGATTCCCGTCAAAAGTCCAAAAAATATGTGTGATCAGATTGACAGTGACAGTCGGTGACAAGTGGCAATAAACATTCGTCAACTTCGCGAAATATAGTACAGAAATAACAGAAATTTGTATATACAGATAGATGCAAACTCATCGTTCACGCTTTTAATCAGGATGTCGTAAAGTCTGGTCCGCCGGATGTATCACCAGGGGACCGACAACTTATCGAGCTCTCCGAATAAAAATAATTGAATATATAGATTATAGATATATTTTTTTAAATAGTAGGCATTTGCCTTAGATTTACATTGAGACCTTAGACTGGTGATCGAACTGGATAGGTTTGTATTGGCAATGATTATTAACTGTAGGTTATTATTGTTGCAAAAAGTAACATACCAACATTTACAGACAGGTGTGTGCAAATTTTTCGCGGGAACGTAAGAGCGTCATGCGGTGGTTTTGTAATATATTAGTGTTTTAATGTGGTACATATATCAAATAATTTTGATTGTATGTAATGTGTTTCGGAAGAACAGCTGGAGTGTACTCCTTATGATATGAAAGTGTTTTACAAATGGTTTTCATTTTTCACTACAATTCCTTGAATATACCTTTATCAGTATGACCATAGCACTCGCATGTTGAAAGCGACGGTTTTACTTACTAGCGGACAATGACTAAGAAATTAAAGATGTTAAGAAACTGATAATTTGTGAAGAAAGTGGTAATTTTACACTGGCAACAATTGGCTTGTATTAGTAGTTAATTGGCAACACTAAAATAAAATAGAAGAGGTAGATAGGTGCATGCGATCATAGACTACCAAAAAGTAACGATCATGTCGAACTTGCGAGCACTTATTATGTTTAAAATTTAATTTATAAAGTTTGTGGTTGTTTTCAATTTCATTTTATAGATATTTTATTTATGAGATACTTGCCAGTTACCTAGTTTCCGTTTGCGACAGGTACTAAATCACTATGCAGCGGTAAGTTATACGAAACGAAACGGTTCTCTGTTAACCAGAATACCACAAAAGGTCTTATAGAACGGTAGTTCTAATGTAAATGACTGTTCAGTTTATTGTTTTCTTGATGGCAACACTGGTGCCGTGCTTTCGCATTGGTACATACATTTGTGTTGCCGGGACAAAGATTTAAAAGCAAAATTGTAATTCGACGGAACAATGAAGCTGCAATGTATATCTTTATGGTCTTTACCTTTGTTAGTTGTATAATATAGTTTTACGTGATAACCACCATTGTCGTCCCCGTTTCAGCTCACATACGTTCCACTGCTGGACTTGAGCCTTCTCCACATTAGTCAAGAAATGGACCTACTGTAGCATACAGGTCAGACGTGCTAGTACCGGGTTTTATTCCTTCTCTTGCATATAGATGTTATTTACATATTATATCACATAATCGTCTTTTACAATTCTCACAGGCGAGAAATAGGGTGATGAATTATATTTATATTCCGTTACTACACGGAACGTGAGACAACTATGTTAAATTAGTAGATAACACCACTGTAAGAGAAGGATAACTCGACATTAATCCTTAAGACAGCCTGGCTGACCAGCGTATTTGCTATTGTGAAGTTCGTGAACAATATGATGCATGTGATCTGAAGGAAATTTTGAACAATATTTTATTTTAAACCAGCTCACCCAGCGAACTTCGTACCGCCATAATTTTTTTCGTAAATATATTTTCTAAATTTCTGAAAATATAGTCTGTAATGGAAGAAAGAACGGAAGAAGTCTTGGATTCAACATATATATACTGAGTATTGATTTCTGTCAAAATTATAATTATCAAATTTTCAATCATACTTAATCATAAACAAAATTATGTTTAGCTGTCATTTGCGTTTTGTTATTTCATATCAAATGCGTTTTTGTTATACCACGTTTCATATTGACTTGTATTCCCTTTGACGTTTTATGTCACGTCACATGGGACGTGATCGAACGGGATAAAAAGTATCCTATGTCCGTCTCCTGGTTCTAAGCTACCTCCCCACCAATTTTCAGCCATATCGGTGCAGCCGTTCTTGAGTTATAAATAGTGTAACTAACACGACTTTCTTTTATATATATAGATTTCAGAGCATATTTTGCATGGTTTTTTGTAACAGGACAAGGCGTACCGAGAGCCTTTCGTCCGCGGTCCGTACATAAAAGGAAAATAGATTTGATTTCAGCTATTGTTCTTGACACGTTCACGGCACGGGCCGTGCTTATGAAAATTCCTCAAACCTCAAATAGATAAATTGTCACGCTGAAGTCGAAATGGTCGATTATGGAAACGCGATATTACCGTCAAGTTTAGAATTTTCACTATACATCATACCGGAACACTACTTGCGTCATTTAGTGACATGTTTTTGTGGTGTGGTAAGTATCATGCGGTTCAAGTTGATTGCATCGATAATATTCACCAGTATTACTTTGTATCTCATTGTATTACTTGATAGAAATAAAAGCGGCGCATTGAATTAATCTAGCGGCATCCACAGTGTTCTTGGCTAGGCACGTGTTGCTTCTGAGAATGATGTCTTTGCTTAACCGCGAATGGAACACGTGAAGTTACTGTGGACACTTGTGTCAACTTACAAAAGTTTTAATATATAGAAGCGGCATTTAAGTTTAAAATTTTCATATGTATTTTGATTAAAGGACGCCTCCTCGCACTAAGATATTTAAATATTTTTATCAAGCTGGCCTTTGTAAAGATACAATAAAGCGACAAATTAAATTTAAGAGACAAATTACATCCAGGCTCTGAACAATCATTTGTAGATCACAAGAAATATTTTTGTAGCAAGGAATCGATTCACGACGCTTAGCATGGGAGGGCCATGTAGTCTACCAGGCGGTCTATACAAATCATGTGATGTAATAAGAAGTAAAAAACATACGCCCAGTTTTAACGTAGCGAGTTCTATTTGTCCATGTCTTGACTAAGAAAAAATCTTTGTATGAAACAGTTACGTTTACATAACCTACAGCATTGTTATTAAAGTTCGTCTTCAAAGTACTTGCAACCAGCACTAATCATCCCTTTGAATTTTCTTTACTAATAAATAAAGATCATTTTCCACTCTCAAACAGATCATTTGCTTCGCTTCATAATTTGCCACATCACGTAACTGTTGCTACCGTATGGTTTGCGTTATGTTTGCTGCAAGAAATATATAGGTCTGTTAACTCAATATGGCTGTTAATGCCACTTCTAATGGAAGATGAGTCGAGTACCTGTCGTCAGTCATGTAATAGTTCGAACGGGAAAATAGATAATACAATCTCCAAGTCAAGTGACAGCACTTTAGAAATAAAGTTGAAAGCGTTTTTTCATCTTATGCTATTGCATTACCGTAAAATGATACTTAGATACGATATGTAATGTCTTATGCCGTAATAGGTTAATCATCATTTGAAAATTTTCAGACGCTAAATTTCCCTTATTGCGTTTAAAAGTCGCAGAGAACCGTTGGACGCGTATGGCATAGGAAGAAAGATAAGAAAGAGGAAACAAAAAGTCTTATCAAGCTAGGAAGCACATGGCACAAAATAACTATACTAATCGAAAATAAAAACGAACTTAAATACGTGAATAGATACTACTTTTTAATAGAAAAACAAAGGAAAGTAGAATAAACAAGATGAAGTTCCGAAGAACAATTTTGTTGCAAGGCTTATGTCCAACAATGGACGTCTACGTATACACTGCATGCATTGATGGAAAATTGGCTTTTTACATGATGTTTACTTCAAAATTGCGTAATAAGTGAAGTAGTTGCCTGCTATTATCCAGTTATTCACGAAGATTCTACCAATTTGCGCTAAGATATAATAATAACTCAATTAATGTTTATATTTTCTTATATATTTTAGGACATTTGAATACTGTAACATTTTTCAGATATTATCAACGGTAGGTATTGATAACGGCGTTAATAACTTGTCTTTTCTTATAGGTAGAATTCGTCACAGACCTCTAATAACTTTGAAATCTTCAAAGTACATATGAATTATGTATTGGGCTCAACAGTTACTTTTCGATTCTCATGCTAATTATTAGTAGGTACATTCCGATTTTTGTATATTATGTCGGCCTACGAAACCAATCGGTGTTCGTGTTCAAATTTGAATATTATGCGGGAAACATCTGATTATGGAAGTATAATTTTCATATTTTACAGTTAGCTAAAACCGTATACTTTATTGTGTTGTTTTTCTTGTAAGATTGAAGGCAGTGTGTCACATTTAAGCCTATTTTCTAGCGTGGGCTTCAGTAGTCCAAACACTTTAATAATTTATTGCACTATGTGTTATATATGTTACGTATTTTGAATGACTTCACTTCAAGTTAAGCTTCTAATTGGCGGACTAATTTATATAAACGTAATCGTATTGTTACATAAGGAGATTTCACGATGACATATAAGTTTATTACTATTAATTTACAATCTGGTATGTGGTATTACTTCTCCGTGTATTGAGGAAGTAAGCATACTACGGCCACCGCCCCTTCATTTCCCAAGGATGATCGTAAAAGACTAATAAGGGACCCAATCAGATAACGTCACTTCAAGAGAAGAAAAACTTGAATGAAGACCTATACTAAACCATGGCACTATTGTGGTATAGTAGGTTAATTTTCTACATACTATATTGGAGCCTTGAGCTTAGCAGTAGTAGTTATTTGAGTTTAGATGCCGATGACGATGTCATCATCGTGCCCATCATCTCTGCTCATATATGTCCCACTGCTGGGCTCGAGCCTCCTCCACAACGGGAGGGAAATTGACCTACTATACCACGTTGGTCAGGCGGATTGGTATAGAGTTTTATTTTGAGTTTTCTTCTCTTGCATAGATGTTGTATGCTAGGAGACATATTTTAAAGAATAAATTAAAGGTCCATTCATCATTTATCACAGCTCATATACGTCCTACTGCTGGGAACGAACCTGTTTCGCTAATTAAGGTAAATTGTCCTACTATACAACACTGACTTCAAATTCAAATCATTTATTATGTATAAACCCCGCGGGGGCACTTACATATTGTCATTTTTTTTTACAATTTTCTTAAAGTTATAATTACCGCCGGATCGGAACGCGACCGCACTGAGAAGATCCGGCAAGAAACTCAGCGGGATTGTCTATTTTTTATTTATTTTTTTAAATTTCTTTTAAATAAAATTACATCTTACAACATGCTTATTAATAGTTCCAGTGTAATGCCATTCGAAATATCTATACCAATAAATAAAATTGGAGTGTCTGTTTGTAATGTCAAAATAATAGGCTTTTTTCATGCTCACACGGTTATTTACACGACACCTATGCCTAAAATAGCAATTAAAAAATTTTTGTCTGTCTGTCTGTCTGTCTGTTTGTTCCGGGTAATCTTCAAAACGGCTGGACCGATTTCAAAAATTCTTTCACCAATGGAAAGCTATAATATCAGGGCGTAAACTAGGCTATATTTTATCCCGGTATTCCTACGGGAACGGGAACTACGGGGGTAAAACGACTATAACCTATAACCGAAGCGAAGCGAGGGCGGAATGCTAGTTATGTAATATAGTTCACAAATATAATAATATTCACAAATGTAATAAAAAAATCAAAAAATAAAAAAGATCTGTCTATTGGGAAAAGCCAAATGACTAAGCTGAAGACCGATGACGGCACTGTCATTTCATCCCAAAGTGAGATCTTGGGAGAGGTCGAAAGGTTCTATGGACAGTTATACAAATCATCCCGAAATCCTGGCTTGGTCCAAGATCCCAGATCCAAGCTAACTCGGCACTATACCGAAGAAATCCCGGACATCAGCTTGTACGAGATCAGAATGGCTCTCAAACAACTACGTAACGGTAAGGCACCGGGAGATGACGGAATTACGGCAGAGCTTTTGAAGGCGGGCGGCAAGCCGGTATTAATAGCCCTTCAGAAGCTATTTAATTCCGTTATCCTCGGGGGCGACGTTCCAGAGTCGTGGACCAGGAGTGTGGTGGTGCTGTTCTTCAAGAAGGGTGACAAAGCTCTTTTAAAGAACTACAGACCCATCTCACTCCTGAGCCATGTTTATAAGTTGTTTTCGAGGGTCATTACCAATCGACTCACGCGCAAGCTCGATGACTTCCAGCCGCCCGAACAAGCCGGCTTCCGAAAAGGCTATAGCACCATAGACCATATCCTCACGCTTCGGCAGATTATACAAAAGACCGAGGAGTATAATCGGCCCCTGTGCTTAGCGTTTGTGGACTATGAGAAAGCCTTTGATTCAGTCGAAACTTGGGCGGTGCTGCAGTCCCTTCGGCGGTGCCAAATCGACCATCGCTATATCGAAGTGCTGAAGTGTTTGTATAGGAACGCCACAATGTCAGTCCGTATCCGGGATAAGAGTACGAAACCGATCCAGTTGCAGAAAGGCGTGAGACAGGGAGATGTCATCTCTCCGAAACTGTTCACCACTGCACTGGAAGATGTCTTCAAGCTCTTAGACTGGACTGGACTCGGCATCAACATTAACGGCGAATACATCACTCACCTTCGATTCGCAGACGATATCGTCGTTATGGCAGAATCCATGGAGGACCTTGGCACTATGCTCAATGATCTCAGCAGGGTATCCCAACTAGTGGGTCTACGAATGAACATGGACAAGACGAAAGTCATGTCAAATACCCATGTCATTCTTGTACCGGTCCTAGTTGGCAATGCGATTCTCGAAGTTGTCAATCACTATGTTTACCTAGGACAAACAGTCCAGTTAGGTAGATCCAATTTCGAGAAAGAGATCAGCCGACGAATCCAACTCGGTTGGGCAGCGTTCGGGAAACTTAAGAGGATCTTCTCGTCCAACATACCTCAGTGTCTGAAAACACAGGTCTACGACCAGTGTGTGTTACCAGTGATGACTTACGGCACGGAAACGTGGTCCCTAAATGTAGGCCTCATATCAAGGCTCAAAGTCGCTCAGCGTGCTATGGAACGGGCTATGCTCGGGATTTCTCTGCGAGATAGAATCCGGAATACAGAAATCCGCAGAAGAACGGGTGTAACCGACATAGCACGAAGAATTAGCACGCTGAAGTGGCAATGGGCAGGCCACATCGCTCGACGAACCGACAACCGCTGGGGAAGAAAGGTTCTCGAGTGGCGACCACGCATCGGACGACGCAGTGTAGGACGCCCCCCCACTAGGTGGACCGACGACCTAGTGAAAGTTGCTGGGCGTCGTTGGATGCAGGCGGCACAGGACCGCACATTGTGGCGCAATATGAGGGAGGCCTACGTCCAGCAGTGGACGGCAATAGGCTGAAATGATGAAATGATGAATAAAAAAATTATGGTTGGACCAGATCCCGCAAGCGGCACCCGATTACGAGTTAACTACTAGAGCAGCCATCACTCCCCTCAACCATAATGGAGGGAAGGGAGTGACCCGCTCTTCATAGCTACTGCTAGCAGACCCTTCAGTGAGCATGACCAATACCATTGGCCACAAACATAAAACACAGATCCAATAAAAAATCGTTTGGCAAAACACGCTACACTTTACAATTATAGTAGCAACAATAAAATAATAATAATAATAAACATGTGCGTAATTTCTATCATTGTAATAATGAGGAAATTCCTGTATGAGGAGCTGCTCATTGCCAGTCCGAGTTATCATCAAGATAATCTGAGATTTTATAATAACCTTTTAGATAAAATCTACTCTTGATTGCTTTTTTGAACTTATTCACTGGCATATCTCGGATATTATTCGGTAATTTGTTGTAAAAGCGTATACTTTGCGCCATGAAAGATCTATTAACTAGCTGAAGACGAGTACTATGTACAACTAATTTGTGCTTATTCCTGGTATTTACATGATGAATGTCACTATATTTTTCAAATTTACCTATTTACTGGTCAGACAAGTTGGTATAAGATGTTATTTTGAGGTTTTCTTCTATTACATATATGTTAAATGCATATTATATCCCTTAGTCGTCTTTTACCACGTACCTCTTTTACCAGATAACCACGGGTAAGATAAGGGTGATGAATTGTATTGTTATACCGTCACCACAAGTAAAAGTTTCTATGAGTGGTTTAACAATTCTTTATTTTACTAAGAATCGGTAATGTTCGAATTTACAACAATATTTAGAAAAAGAAAACAGTACACTGAAGGCATATAAATGAAGAGAAGGGTGATAAGAATCACATAGCTCCGCTATGGTGTTAAGTAGGTAGTATCTCGATTTCTACATTAGTAGTAAATCATGAAATTACATCGTGACTACATTTTCATGCTAACCTATAGCTAAAGGGAAGCAAATTTTATGTCAAATGTTATATTTGCTGGCTATCTGTATTCAGAAGTTGACAGTGAAATACTAATTTATCACCGGTGTTGGAAAGCATTTTGTAGGCTAAGAAAATGGTGCGATTGAATATATTTATAAATTATTAGCAACCCGTCCTCGCTTCGCGTGGGTTTCATTCGCTTTATCCGCGTAACTCCCGTTCCCGTGGGAATACCGGGATAAAATATAGCCTACTAGTGTGAATTTTAGTTTATTCATTACGAACATACACACAAAAATACTATTTTTTTATCTTTATAATATTAGTGTAGATATATCATCGTCATAATGTGTGGTATTCTATGGACTCCGCGGAAAACTAGTTAATGGCTTCAAATTGAGAGTCATTGTAACAGATACGTACGGGAGAATATTGTTAGTATTAGCTAAACCATAGACTGTTCTTGTTAATCCCTTAGTGCGAGTCAAAATAACAAGCTATTAATAAGTCAGTTTATCAATAGATCGCCATTTTAGTTCGAATCTTTGTCTTTTTTGAGAGCACGTAAATTCACCGAACTTGATCTCTCGTTTGTCATTTCTTAAGAGTAGGACTAAAAGAGCATGGCGATATGGGTACATGCCACTTATGCTTAGTGTATTTATACACTCTGTCTGTCATATGATCGGTATTTTTCAGAAAGTCCTACTGATGAATAATTGCCGATGACATTAGCACGGTTTGTCAGCCATATAGCAGGCAGGCATTATTATATAACAAATCGATATTATAGAACGTAGCAAGTGGAAGAAAGTGGTCTCTGCCTACCCCTATGGAAAAGGCGTGAATCTATGTATGTATTTAAAATATTTCGCTTATAAACAGCAATTTTGTGTCAAGAATCTCTTTGAAAGGTAATTATTCAGCACTTGACCAGTAATTTGCTATGCAACTTCGAATAACAGGTAAGACGTGACCGTTTCTCAGCACCATGCCTCCATACTTACCATATATCATGTGGCCGTATGACCTGGATCACAAGACCCATAATAGCACAGGTTCCATAGTTCATGAATAATGAAATCATTTGGCTTTTAATTTGTTTGGTAATATAGAGCTTTTGTAATATTTGTGGGTGTAAGTTTATGGCAATAGTTTGAAATGAAAACGTAATATTGAGGGCGGAGTAAGTTAATATTTATCTTTAGTTACATAAAGAAGTATTCAGAGCATTCCATTTGTTTGTAGTAAAAGCCCACTGACAAATAAAATTAAACAAATGCAAATGAATCACTTATTGAGTTTGGTTATTTATTATTGTCAGTATGATCTATTAACCCTATACTTGGCATAGTATATGATCTGATACGTAGCACTTTAAAAAAATCTACTGCATTGTAAAAATATTCTTTTAATATAATTATGTTATAATACGCTCCCGAATATTTATAGATATTGTATTATTTCTTTTTATAATAATGGGCAGCACCAAAACAGTAGTAGAGCGAAAGATAGCAGACCCGTCATGTGCGTCTACGCAGCGCAAGGTAAAAAAGTTATTGTTTTCATATATTTTGAACTAATCTTGTTGAGAAGTGGCTTGATTCGAATAGATTACTATACTATATTTGCAGAATAGGCTTTATTGTGCACTAAAACGTATTATAACTCCATTTTATAAGCTGGTTTATCCGAGTGTATCAAATATGATACATTGTCAGGTATTCAGGTATTTACATCATCTTGATAATGTATCAAATATGAGACATTGCTTGATTTGTAAACGTGCTATTATTTTTTTTTATTTTAGTATCACAGGTGCTGCATATTTGACTCAATCAGCAGCAAAAACAACACATAACTCGTAAAGCCATAGCCCTTGTTTCTATACCTAGGGCAAAGTCGCCTCAGAGACTTTTTGGTGATCATTTTATTTATGGGAGTCAAAGAAATGCCCTGTTACAGTGACCATACTTGAGACTCTTATACTGATGTCTATATGATCAGTATTTGACTTCTTTACCACCGTGAATTGAAATCTATAAATGATACGAAGAAACTAAAGGCTTCGTAAATCGCATTGAGGTCTTTAAGAAGGACTTATAGAAACAATAAAGAAAAGAATAGCATAAGCAGCTCAATAAACACAATCCAGACACCGGTACCTGAAAGATCTCCAGCATTTAATATCGCTGTAATAGTGATGCTCATTATCAGAGGGGAGGTGCACGTACTGCACAAAAGGTCGGTTCAAATTTGCAAATGTCATTTGCCAAAAATGCATAATCTGGTTATACCTATTAACAGAGTGTTTTTTTTTTCAATAATCATAGAAATAAATAAAAAAGAAGAAGCTATAAATATCTTAATATATATAAATCTCTTGTCACAATATTTGTCCGCGATGGACTCCTAAACTACTTAACCGATTTTAATCAAATTTGCACACCGTGTGCAGTTTGCTCCAACTTGAAACATAGGATAACTTAGATCTTTAATTATAGTCGCAATTTTATTTTATTACAAATTATTTGTCTATAATTAATTGACAGTCACAATTATCTGTTAACTCCAAAAGATTCTAACAGATGGCGATATCTGTTGACTGGATTTAAGTAATTTGTGTGTGCTCAATGAGATTCGAGAATGGTTTAGATTCACAATTGGACCCGGTAGGTGGCGCTTTATTTGAACAGAACAACGTCTGTTGGGTCAGCTAGTATTCCAATATAAGATTACAAATATGTAACTGTGATCTAATCCGTCCGATATCTTGCAGTTGTAAGAAGTAAAGAATGACATATTGCTTAGTGTTGTAATTTAAACAAGTATGTTTACATTATCTCATAGAGCTTGCTTTTTAGTTTTTTTTATTCTATGTACTGGATTTTCTAAGCCTGGAAATATCATTAAAATGATACAAACAATTCGCTAGGTTTATTACTACAAGTCTGGCAATGTGTCATATATGATACGCTCAATAAAACCTAATAATATTTTTTTTTTCTGTCATCAATGAATACCTCAAACCTCACATAAACTATAATTTATTAACATTTACAAAATATCTTGCCAAGTATAGGGTTAATATCTGTCCATCCATCAGCCTACAGACGTCCACTGCTGGACATAGGCCTCCCCACGAGAATGCCACTCGGAACATCCTCCAGCCTCCTTCATGTTACGCCACAAAGTGCGATCCTGTGCCGCCTGCATCCAACGACGCCTAGCAACTTTCACCAGGTCGTCGTTTAAACGTCACAATGTTTAATAATATTTCGAACAACTATGACCGTTCCCGCATAACATATCCCATCTGTAAATAAATACAATTCACTAAAGCTAATAGAAGATGACTGTAAATATGTAATTGGTCCCCACCAGACAGCTTTTAAATATTAGTTCAATAGTTAGAGGCTTTATTTATTCGTGCGATTCATTAGGAAGTTCACAGGCGCTTTGCTATCTATTTCATAATAAGAAAAATCTTGTTAACTTCTTTGGTTCGTAAATGTACACAACACCTTTCATTATTAAGCTAATTGGTGCTTAATTGAAAATACAGTGAACTAATTATAAAACGCGTTTTAGTAAACTATTGTACATTATTCATAATGCTACATTATCTTTGGGTGAACAACAATAGTATCTATGTGTACCATCGTTAAAACTTATCGCAAAATTCGATGACCAAGATGGATGCCGATTGGTATTTAGAATACAAGGGAATGTATTTGAATAAACTTACATATTCGTTACTATTGTTTAGTTCTAGAGAAATAATTATAATAGCTTTATAATAAATGCCGAGTCGATGACGCTGGTTGGATGGATTGGCATTGGGTATATATTAATTTAATTTTTTTTACAGTGTTGAAACACACATGGCTTGATGACATGTAAGATATCTTTACGCATATTTTATCCCTCTGCATTATTAAGGTCTTTTTAATTTTATTTGTTTAATACTTATTCCAAATATCTCTAGAATTATGGCTGACAAAGAGGGGGAAAGGCATTTAAAAACAGAAATTTATAAATATCTATTTAATTAAAACTAATCCTATTCATAATACTGTAATAATTAAATTAAATAAATGATTTTAGTATATGCAGCTTTTAACGAGAACGTGAAGATATAAAAGAAGAATTGATGAAGCAGAAAAGAAAAGAAATCGTGATAGTGTAAATGCATGTAAAGTGTTTACTTTAATACGACTCCTTTGGGCAACTTATAAACTGTCATTGTCCACCCATCTTCCAAGTACGGCGAACATAGTATTAACCCCTCTTAGGGAGATTTATTGTCCCACAGTGGACGTAGTTGGGCTGATGTATTGATGAGTTATTTTTAAACTACTAATTGGTAATGAATGGCAGTTGATCAAAAATAAATCTTATATCTTTAAACGAGCAATTCTTGTAAATATATATATTTTTAGGATCTCGGAAACGGCACCAACGATTTTGATGAAACTTGGCATACTAGAGGATTCGGGTCCAAAAAATCGATCTAGCTACCTAGCTAGATCGATTTTTTCTGTTAAAATGTTCTTTTGTCGGTGTTTTTAGCAAAACGTTACAATGACATTAGATTTTAAAAGAATGTGAATTCAAATTTCGTTCTCAACGTCAAGAGTTACGGTAGCTCAGGTGAGACATTGACCGGTTTTAATTTTAGTTTTTGTGTGTCAAACAGCGTCGAATCGAATCTCGGTGTTATTATTATTCTCTTTTTGTAATTTTTTATATATTTTTCATTATTTATTTTTTATTAATATCCCTAAATAAATACTACAAAAATATTCCGGGCGAAGCTCGGTCAACCCAATATTAAGTTTTAAATTAATTTATACCGTAATAGATAATGATGTGAAACGTACAACGCTATGTAAGTAGGTACGTATATTTACTCTGATTACAAAACCTACATACCATGCTTGGTATGATCGAATTAATTCGTTGTTAGCGTTTAATAATGTTGTATCGTGTTAATTAGTGCAGCTGTATCACCTAATGCGACAGCGCAATTGGAGCTTGCTGTGACAATTATCGGCTCTCTCAATCGACCGGTTGATTCATGGGCCTGCAAACCTTTTTGTATCGTAGACCACACATAAATAGAAGTATATTTATCAGATTAGTCGCAATTTTAATGTCCAATATATTCAAAATTATTAATTTTAGAAAGCTCGAAAGAAACGACGATGATGAAAAGCTAAATACAGCGTATATTTTTTTGATGTGAAACATCTATAGGCGAGGGTATATACTTGTATATAATAATTTCGACTGTTTCACATGTGCCAGGCGTCTTGAGCGATAGCTCACTTTTTGTTTGAAATATTTAAAGTCATTAATGCCGTCTTATCATTGTCATTTTGTTCTAATGCGACTGTAAAAAAAATAGTTAAGAAGTAGTTACAGGTTAAAATTTTCTACTAAGAAAGTAAATAAGTTTTCCTAGGTATCTTCTTCACAAACGTATAATAGTATTACATTTCTCTATGGTTGCCTATATTTGGATCATAAGAATGTCAAATTGTATTCAACATGTTTCCTCATAAGTAGTGTGTTTATTTTGGAACTTCAACGAATGAGATTTGACAAAGACCGAAATGGTAATTTTAAGTTATATACATCATGTTTTATATTTAACTTGTTAGGTATTAGTTACGATTTCTTTTTATCATCATTTTAATTATCTCAGCTGATATAATTTTCATTGCTGGGCTCGAGCTTCCTCTACAATAGGAAGGAAATTTACATACTGTATCACGCTGGTCAGATGTGTTAGTATAGAGTTTTATGTCGGGTTTTCCTTCCCTTGCATAGATGTTACATGCATATTGTATTCCTTAGTTGTCTTTCACGGTATCCACGGGCAAGAGAGGGGGTGGTGAATTGTATTCTTGTGTTTCTTGCATATATTCAATTTTGTTTTTTTTTTTTCAATTTTGTTGTTAGATATCTATCAGTGCCTGCTCTTAGTCGTCTTCTACGACACCCACGGCCGAGATCAGGGAAGTTGAATTGTATTCTTACTCTGTCACCACATAGACAACATAGATTATTACAAAAGTGTTCCTATTTTCGCTACTAGTTTTAGTTAAATTTTTCTTTATAATATATACCTAACTGAGAAAGATTTTGGGTTTGCCACCAACCTGTACATACGTTGTGAATACGAAATATGGAGTTGTTAGAATGTCGCGCGTTACTCAACAGTATTTTCTAAAATGAATTCAAGAATTTACTTGAGTTTTTATTGACGAAGTAATGTGGAAACGTAATTTTTCTTTTCTTTGGATAACTGTATAACGTAACAAAAAGTACAGTAATAATAATAATTAATATGAGTGCATTTTATGTCATTACTAGCAACCCGCCCTCGCTTCGCTTTCAGTCACTTAAACCCTCGTAGTTCCTGTTCCCGTGGGAATACCGCGATAAAATGTAGCCTATGTTACTCTCTGATATTATAGCTTTCCATTGGTGAAAGAATTTTTGAAATCGGTTCGGTGGTTTAAGCGTGAAATCGTTACAAACAAACAAACAAACATCCTTACTTTCGCATTTATAATATTAGTATGGATATGATAAGAATAAGAAGATATATGTCTTCGTGTGATGACGGAGTAGGAATATAATTCAAAAGACGGCGAGACAACGGGCGAGACAGTGGGTTTTCTCGCCCATGGTCGTCGTAAAAGATGACTAAAGAACTTGGCATATAACATCTATAAGGAAGATAAGGAACACTCTATATTGAACCCTATACCTACACGTCTGACCAGCGTGGTATAGTAGCTCAATTTCCTTCCCATTGTGGAGGAGGCTCGAACCCAATAGTGGGACGTATATGGGCTGTGATAATGATGAAGATATGATAAGATGGGTAAATTCGTCGCTTGTCACTTCAATAAATGAAACATATACATGTTACACTTGGTATGTAGATATTCATGCGATAGCTTAGTAGACAACCAGTCTATTACCAAATAGACGGTTATGTAGGGATATATTTGAACCTACAGTGTCCACATCAGAATTTTTATATTTTCTTTGTGCTTTTTTTTTATATAACTCCGCTTGCATTCTTCGGGGAACTTACGAATTACTATCAGACTCAGAAGAATCATTTACGAGAGTATTGAACCGACGACCAAAGCTTGGCACGAGAACTGCGTACTTAGGCCGCTACGCCATCCCTTCAATCAAAATTGTAAATTATTACTTATTGCTACTTATTACTACCTTAAGGAACACCGATACCTGCCTAGAATGGTACGCAAGGCTATTGAGATTAAAAAACACAAAAATTTCAATAGACAGGATGGCTGGGTGTTACCATCAAGCTGCGATCCTGTTATTAACATTATTAAAAACAAATCCAAAAAGACCACCACAAGACTATAAGACACTGTGAGCTCTTATTGCTAAAAAAAAAAACAATTTTTTTTTTGTATATCTATCTACTGGTTAAAAGACAATTCAACAAATGCTCATCATATAAATTTAAGCTGATTGCATGAACAAACAAATTTCGTAGAATCTATGACAATACCATTAAATACTGTTCAGTTGGCAATTTACTGAACTTTATTATGAAAGGGCACCAATTGATAATAAATGTTGCATCAATGTTTTAGGTTAGTCTTTAGTATCGGTATTCCTGTAGTACGCCTTAGCTTAGAATAACTTTAGAACAGATTAAATAAAACACTTAAAAGGCTTATCTAGAAATATCTTGGCGGTTGGCAATATTCCAAAGTCCCGCTCATCTCTTATATTTAGAGAGAAATGGCGTTAAATTTAACACTATAGTTCGTTAATATTAGTTTATGAATTTTACAAGCCAATGTCCTATCCGGATTTTTAGATAATAAATATGAAAATAAAAAACATCGATTTTAATAAACATGGACACGATATCTATGTTGTGTGATAGTATGTTTTAGTAAAGTTTTGTTTGGTATGTTGAATCGGAATTTTATGTTTTGTTATTTTGCTTTATCTCACTATTTATTTATTTTATCTTCATAATTTCAGCTCGTATACGACCATTGGGTCTGGCTGGCTGGCTGGCTGGCTGGCTGGGCTCGAGTTTACTGCAAAATAGAAGAAAAATTTACCTTCTATACCAGGCTGAACAAACGGGTTCCATTTTTATTTTATTGGCTTTTGCTAGCAGACGAGCAAGCAGCTCACCGGATGGTAAATGGTAACTACCGTTCATGGACCACAGCAACTCCAGGGATACAGCCTAGATGTTGCTTACACTAAAAAGCTTTTCTTAAATCTCCTTTAAAGAAAGACATATCGTAACCCCGGGAATCACACACACAAGCAGGTTGCATTTCAAAATTTACACGTGCGTGGGAGAAATTAACGCACATACATCACAAAACGAAAACATACAGTCGAGGATGATGTCATTCCCAGGTGGTATGGGGGAAACTTACTGCAGCACGATAATAGAAAGGAGATGTTGGTACCAAATCAAACTTAGCTCCTCAGAGCACTCCCCATTAAAGAGTCGATAAAACACACAGAGAGCCGAGGAACTCCACTTCTCCAACCCATCTGTGAGATTAGGATCATTGTCAATTCAAACAGCACGTCTTTCCATGGAGTCAATGGGTAGGCCGCGGGTGACTAGACCGGAGAGTTAGTCCGTCACCCGCCGAGGGGCCGACCGCGCGACGGCGACCGACGTCCCGAGGGGGGACGTCGAGAGAAGAGGGTACTCCACAGGGGTATTCCGTCGGACCGACCACTGAAGACAATGAACTCTGCACCGATGATCGGCCCAACGACGAAGACGACGTGCCACGGGTGGGTCATGGGGCCGCATGGCGGCCCTCTGTCGCCGCGGACAGAGCTGGGCGGCGAGCGAGCTGATCATGGAACACCAAAACAAAGGGTGTCAATGGGTGGAGCTGATTTTTCTGCGCACCCATACTCCACGTGTGCGTATAAGACATGTAGTTGTCTGGTGTCTTTTAGTTCTGTTTAGGGTGCGCTGTTCTCCAAGTTCGCTTTGAATCTCAAACTGGAATTTTGAATTTTCTTTCTCTTACATAGATGATATCTGCCTATTATATTCCTTAATCGTCTCTTACTACACCCATGGGCAAGAAAGTGGGCGTTGAGTTATATTCTTACTCATTCGCCACAGGGAGAATTTATTTATTTATCGAGTATACATTTGTTTCCCAACTATAAAACTTGTGTTACTTTTTAGTAGTATTCGAATCAAGAACTTTGGAACTGGAACCTTTTAAATTAATATACATATAATGTTTTGGTTTCAGGTAAACCGACTTAGGCTTGCTGTTATACTAGGTATGTAAAATACAGTTTGATTGATAAATAAAACGATAATTAATTAAAGTACAAACTTTTATTTGAGATAATTCCTTAAAATAAATTATGAAGTAATCTATTTTATCGTCGCTTTCATCATAGCTTTTGAAAATTAAGTTACCTACTTTAATTTCATTTATTATTGTTGTTCAATATAACAAGTATTAGGTGCATACATTTTATTGGATTTCACGACATTTATGGTCACTGTGTTTTTATAAGTTCCACTTATACGTTTTATTGTCTATAGAGAAGTCAAACACTTCTCTATAAAAAAAAAAAACTGTTTTGCATATCTGATTTTTGAAGTGAAAATCTTATTTTGTGAATATTGAAAGAGACCGAATCGTGAGTATTGATGGAGTTTTCTCTTCTATCATATGGACTTCTATCTGTGCTTAAGCACACACCAATATGCGTTTTTTTAATCTTACGTGAAGTTTCATACATTACCACAATCAATCATGCCTCTGTATCGCTATTGTCCAACAGATATTTTTCTGTATAAATCTAAAAGAAAATAATATTCTTGAATCTCGACCTCGGCATTGTCCAACGGCTCAGATTGTAAAACAAAAGATCCACTCAAACTAGCAAAAATACCCAAGGTGGTGAAATGTATTCTTATTCCGTCACCACAAGAACGCATTATATACTGGGTGTGTCGTAAATAGTGGTCCACCGTTAAGGATTCGATAAACCAGATAATTTACTATAACAAATTCCATTTTTAACCATTTTTAGCCGAGGGTTCCGTAAATATTAATTTTTAGTTATTTATTTACCAAATTTCTACCTCTTGTAACAAATTTGGTTGTAGTTTTATCAAAAACCATTATATTTTCATTTTGATTACTGTTAATTACTGCTGAATACAAGAGCTATCGTTTATTAATATGTTATTTAATGTAGATTTAGATCTTCTGCAAAAAAAAATGATTGTACTCGAATTTTAACGGATTTTTTTAACATATCATGCTAATTCAAAAGCGATTTATGTAAAAAAAATGTACTACACTGTCAGTGCCCATTAATTTAATAATATGCCTATTTAATACCAATTTCAAAATGGTATCATAATACCAGATACCTATAAAAAACAGCAAGATATCTAATTTTAATTGAAGAAAGTAAGATTTTCATTAAAATTAATTTTAAAATTTATTGCTATAATACTTACGATTTTTGTAAAACAAAAACTTTACTATCAGTGCCTACTTATTTAATTATATTCCTACTTAATACCGATTCTAAAAGGTTTACTATCCCATTACTAAAACAAGTAATGAAATTTTAGTTAAAAACGACTATAAAAGACAACTTTTTACTATTGTTGCAAAGTGATCTAGACCTAACTTGTAAATTACAACAAGGCATTGAAAAAAAACAAGTCATACATCATCATACATCATTTATTGTTATTCTTTAACATTTAAATTACACCAAGTGCTCGAAATGGCCCCCATTTGCAGCTATGCATGCTCTGCAACGTCGAATAAACGACCGTTTAAGTCGCCGAGCAAACACACTCTCGTTTATTTTTCTAGCTGCTGTGTGTATGCTAGTCCTCAAGTGATCAATGGACGTTATTTCTTCTTTGTACACATGTTCTTTCAGGCAACCCCAGTAAAAAAATCCAGGGGATTTAAGTCTGGCGAGCGCGGTGGCCATAGTATTGGACCTAAGCGTCCTATCCACCTATTTGGATACGCTGTGTGTAGGTGCTCTCGTACTCTAACAGCATAGTGAGCGGGACAGCCATCGTTCTGGAGCCACATATCTTCTTGGACTTCAGGAGCGACGTTTTGAAGAAGCATTGGCAAGTCAGTCCGCAAAAAACTTAAATATCTGTCTGCATTTAAAGTTTCTGGCAGCTCGTGTGGACCGATTATCTGTCCGTTAATAATTCCGGTCCAAAGGTTTATTTTAACTTGATACTGTGATCTATCTTGTCTTATGAGATGTGGGTTTTCTCGCTGTCAGCTATGCAGATTATGTAGATTTAAATATCCATCTTTTTTGCATGATGATTCGTCGCTCCATAATATTTTATTAAAAAATTGCGGGTCTTCTCTTATTCTGCGTAATATTTCTCTACAAAATCGTACTCTGAATGCGTAATCTCTAGGTAGTAATGACTGTACCCTTTGATAGTGGTATGGGTACATATCATTTCTTTTAAGTACGCGATGTACCGATTTAAAAGGTATGCCAGTTCTGCGACTTAAGACACGCACCGATGTTGAAGGATCTTCAGCAACTAAATTCATTACCGCTTCATCGTTGTGTGCTCGCGGTCTTCCTTCACTTGCACCACCTACTCCTGTGCCAGGTATCCTCCCCTCGGTGTACGCGTTATGCAATCCAGAACGATGGCTGTCCCGCTCACTATGCTGTTAGAGTACGAGAGCACCTACACACAGCGTATCCAAATAGGTGGATAGGACGCTTAGGTCCAATACTATGGCCACCGGGCTCGCCAGACTTAAATCCCCTGGATTTTTTTTACTGGGGTTGCCTGAAAGAACATGTGTACAAAGAAGAAATAACGTCCATTGATCACTTGAGGACTAGCATACACACAGCAGCTAGAAAAATAAACGAGAGTGGGTTTGCTCGGCGACTTAAACGGTCGTTTATTCGACGTTGCAGAGCATGCATAGCTGCAAATGGGGGCCATTTCGAGCACTTGGTGTAATTTAAATGTTAAAGAATAACAATAAATGATGTATGATGATGTATGACTTGTTTTTTTTCAATGCCTTGTTGTAATTTACAAGTTAGGTCTAGATCACTTTGCAACAATAGTAAAAAGTTGTCTTTTATAGTCGTTTTTAACTAAAATTTCATTACTTGTTTTATTAATGGGATAGTAAACCTTTTAGAATCGGTATTAAGTAGGAATATAATTAAATAAGTAGGCACTGATAGTAAAGTTTTTTTTTTTACAAAAATCGTAAGTATTATAGCAATAAATTTTAAAATTAATTTTAATGAAAATCTTACTTTCTTCAATTAAAATTAGATATCTTGCTGTTTTTTATAGGGATCTGGTATTATGATACCATTTTGAAATTGGTATTAAATAGGCATATTATTAAATTAATGGGCACTGACAGTGTAGTACATTTTTTTACATAAATCGCTTTTGAATTAGCATGATATGTTAAAAAAATCCGTTAAAATTCGAGTACAATCATTTTTTTTTGCAGAAGATCTAAATCTACATTAAATAACATGTTAATAAACGATAGCTCTTGTATTCAGCAGTAATTAACAGTAATCAAAATGAAAATATAATGGTTTTGATAAAACTACAACCAAATTTGTTACAAGAGGTAGAAATTTGGTAAATAAATAACTAAAAATTAATATTTACGGAACCCTCGGCTAAAAATGGTTAAAAATGGAATTTGTTATAGTAAATTATCTGGTTTATCGAATCCTTAACGGTGGACCACTATTTACGACACACTCTGTATACATATAAATTCTTGTAATAATTACATTTGTTCATCATTGTTTGCTTTCATTATAATAAAACATAAAATATCCCATGAGGGGCTGTAGAAACAAGAGAGACATTGTACTCCACTCGGGCTATGGTTCACCGCCTTCGTGGCCGATCACTGGAGCACTAATTCCAACTCATTTTACGCTTCGTGCCTATGGCATTACTTCAACACAGATACACTTTCGTATTATTATCGCGATTACGGTGTAAAATAACTCCAATTTATAGTTGTAACGTTGTCTATAATTGATAGAAAAAGTTGAAAGCACAACAGTTATAAACACAGACATAGAGAACAAAATATCTTAAAAGCAATTTAAGTTTTACACTAATTATCAAAAAAATAATAGAATATTTTTCCGTGCGGTGACGGAATAAGAATATAATTCACCACTCCCTATCTTGCCCGTGGATGTCGTAAAAGACGACAAAGGGATATAATACGCATATAACATCTATGCAAGGGAAGGAAAACTCGGTCTAAAACCCTATAACGACCTGTCTGACGAGCATGGTATAGTAAGGTCAATTTCCCTCCTATTGTGGAGGAGGCTCGAGCCCAACAGTTGAACGTATATTAGCTGAAATGATGATGATGAATAAAGTACTTATGGGTAGAAATCGGATCAGTACTTTTATATTCATATTATTTCAACGAAAGACCCAGTCGCTCACGCGTCACTAGTCTTTGCTTTTTGCGTTCCCAAAATGGACGATGCGATCTAAAGACATGTTTATTTGCTTTATCGTAATGAGTTATTTTTTTGTTATCTGTTTTACATGTCATGTTAATAGCTTACTTTGAAGAGTTATTTTTATATTGATATTATGTTAAGCAGCAAGTACTGAATTGCCGTTAAAATGGTTTACGAAAGACATCTTTTAAGAGAGAGGAGCTATTAACGTTCGTGTTTATTTGTACGAAAACTACACGTTAAGTGCACTTAAGAGTACTATTTTAGGTTAATGTCGAAATATTATAGCAATCGATATGGGAATATTATTATAAAATATAAATAATAATAGAAACTTCATGATTGCTTATGAATTTTGTCCATATTATAAAGCAAAACGTCTTTAAGGCGAATTATTATAAAATGATATTATTATTATAGTATAATTATTGTAATCATCCATCCATCCATCCATCAGCCTACGGACGTCCACTGCTGGACATAGGCCTCCCCACAAGAATGCCACTCGGAACGGTCCTGCGCCACTTGCATCCAACGGTTCCCTGCGATTTTGAGAATGTCGTCAGTCCACCTAGTGGGGGGTCGTCCTACGCTGCGCCGTCGTGGTCGCCACTCAAGAACCTTTCTTCCCCAACGGTTGTCGGTTCGACGAGCGATGTGGCCTGCCCATTGCCATATTATTGTAATATGTACGTATAATGTATAACCTAATAAATTTATTTAGAATTTTTTGGAAAAAAGGAAAACCGGGGGAAACTTAACCTATGTACAGTAGGCTACATTTCATCCCATTCTGTAGAAAGCTTAGGTCCCAAAAGAACATGTTTAGTCTGAAGGTAATAATTTAATCTACTATGTGATGACCACTACGAACGATATTTTTCTTTTGCTTTTGTATGTACACCTTTTAAATAATTATAAGCAATAATTAAAAAATAAAGTTTATAGAGCGAGCAATTGCTTCTTAGAAGGACAATACCGATGGCCTTGGACAACTATTAGTGTCGGTTCAGTGAACTGCCCGTTCCAAATAAAGATGAAGTTGCCAACGCTTTGCGTAAAGATCAAAGATGTAAACTTGGAATAAAGACGAGTTGCTTATGGTCTTTACTGAATCTCTTCCCTTTTATAAACTTTGCGTATTATGAACATTAAAGTACTTCGTTGAAATAGTTAAGAGTATATTTTTGTTTGTATTGAGGTTAAAATTCTGTTGATGTAAAATGTATCGTAACTGTAGCAGCACTTTATCTACATTCATGCTATAAAAAGGCACGATTTGTAAGTTTAGTAATACCTACGTATTACTGAACAAATGACCAATTACTGATACGATTTTGAATTTTCGTTTACTAACCTTTATTCCTGCTAAATATATTTTCGGGCGGATTATACGAGTAACTGTGCTATTACTCCATTTAAATTGGTGATTTTTCTAAGTTCTGGGCAATGGATTTGTTATCTATGCTAATATTATAAAGAGGAAAGATTTGTTTGTTTGTATTGAATAGGCTCCGAAACTACTGGACTGATTTCAAAAATTCTTTCACCAATGGAAAGCTATAATATCAAGGACTAACATAGGCTATATTTTATCCCGGAACGGGATACGGGAACGGGAACTACGCGGGTGAGGCGACTGAAACCGAAGCGAAGCGAGGGCGGGTTGCTAATTAATTTATATTTAAAAACATTTGCTTTGATTCTATATAAGACTTTTTTTTTCTATAGACATGTGTAATTCTACTGCTTCTCCACAATTTTTAAATACAATTTTTCTCATAGAATACACTTCACAAAGATATCAATATAATACTTTTTCTATACTTTGTAAAAGCCGTGTGGCCGTGTGGCGACGGTTTGAGAATACATGTGTCGCCACCCCTTACTTGCCCGTGGGAGTCGTAAAAATCGGCTGAGGGTTCACCAGGAGAGTGGGCAGCAGCTCTCTCCTGGGAAACGTAAAACATCCATACTGCGATCGCCAACCCGCCTGCCAAGCGTGGCGATTACGGCAATATCCCCTTTTTAAAAATGGCGTACAATAAAAAAATGGCCCCCAGTCACGGCGGCTCTGGTACCCTTCGGGCTCATTTTGGTGGCGGGCCCAGTAGTGGTGGAGCGGGGGGTGCGAGGAATCTCCGGCAGCGATCCGGCTACCAACAAAAACGACCCTTGGCCCTGGTAACACACAACATTCGGACACTCAGGACTGACGAGAGGGTCATCGAGCTGGAAGAGGAATTGAGCAAAATCCGCTGGGACATTGTAGAATTATCAGAAGTGCGAAGAGAGGGCGAGGGCACGATAATCCTCCAGTCTGGAAACTTGCTCTTCTACCGGGAGGGCGATCACCCGTCCCAAGGTGGTATAGGGTTAACGTTCGTAAGTCTCTCATAGACAACGTGGAGAGGATCGAGAGTGTGTCGACAAGGGTAGCGTACCTTATACTCAGAATTACCAAGAGGTATTCGCTGAAGGTTATACAGGTATACGCACCGACCTCGACATACTCCGACGACGAGGTGGAGGCATTTTACGAGGACATCTCGAAAGCCATACACGCGTCCAAAACCCACTTCACGGTGGTTATGGGAGACTTTAACGCGAAACTAGGCAAAGGGAGTGATGATGAGTTGAGAGTGGGGAAACATGGATATGGACAGAGAAACCAGAGGGGCCAGAAACTGGCTGATTTTCTGGAGAAGGAAAGCCTCTTTATGATGAATTCCTTCTTCAGGAAGCAGCCACAAAGGAAATGGACCTGGATTAGCCCCGATGGTTCAACAAAAAACGAGATAGACTTCATCTTGTCAGACAAACGACAGATATTCAATGATGTCTCAGTGATCAGCAGAATTAAAACTGGGAGCGATCACCGGATGGTACGAGGCACATTGAATATCCATACAAAAGTCGAGCGGTCACGCTTGATGAAGTCTACACTCCGACCTACATCTGTCCAATACCAGAACCTCGAAAGCTTTCAACTCGAACTACATAATCGCTTCCAATGTCTGGACGAGTGCGAATCTCCGAACGATATGAACAACAGGTTCGTGGAAACTGTCCACGCGGTTGGGTCGAAATTTTTCAAGGCTCACCGCGTTAATAGACCTAAAAAACTTTCTGACCAGACTCTCGAGCTCATGGAGCGGAGAAAAGAGATGACGGTCCAGTCTGCAGCCGATTGGTCCAAACATAGGCAGCTAAATAGGCAGATCTCCAGGTCTGTGCGTCGCGATATTCGCTGATTTAATACGCTCCGTATTAAAGAAGCGATAGAGCGGAATCGTGGCTCGAAAGTGTTCGCACAAGATCTGTCTATTGGGAAAAGCCAAATGACTAAGCTGAAGACCGATGACGGCACTGTCATTTCATCCCAAAGTGAGATCTTGGGAGAGGTTGAAAGGTTCTATGGACAGTTATACAAATCATCCCGAAATCCTGTTGTCGGCTTGGTCCAAGATCCCAGATCCAAGCTAACTCGGCACTATACTGAAGAAATCCCGGATATCAGCTTGTACGAGATCAGAATGGCTCTCAAACAACTACGTAACGGTAAGGCAGATGACGGAATTACGGGAGATGACGGAATTACGGCAGAGCTTTTGAAGGCGGGCGGCAAGCCGGTCTTAATAGCCCTTCAGAAGCTATTTAATTCCGTTATCCTGGGGGGCGACGTTCCAGAGTCCAGTGGACCAGGAGTGTGGTGGTGCTGTTCTTCAAGAAGGGTGACAAAGCTCTTTTAAAGAACTACAGACCCATCTCACTCCTGAGCCATGTTTATAAGTTATTTTCGAGGGTCATTACCAATCGACTCACGCGCAAGCTCGATGACTTCCAGCCGCCCGAACAAGCCGGCATCAACATTAACGGCGAATACATCACTCACCTTCGATTCGCAGACGATATCGTCGTTATGGCAGAATCCATGGAGGACCTTGGCACTATGCTCAATGATCTCAGCAGGGTATCCCAACTAGTGGGTCTACGAATGAACATGGACAAGACGAAAGTCATGTCAAATACCCATGTCATTCCTGTACCGGTCCTAGTTGGCAATGCGATTCTCGAAGTTGTTAATCACTATGTTTACCTAGGACAAACAGTCCAGTTAGGTAGATCCAATTTCGAGAAAGAGATCAGCCGACGAATCCAACTCGGTTGGGCAGCGTTCGGGAAACTTAAGAGGATCTTCTCGTCCAACATACCTCAGTGTCTGAAAACACAGGTCTACGACCAGAGTGTGTAACCAGTGATGACTTACGGCACGGAAACGTGGTCCCTAAATGTAGGCCTCATATCAAGACTCAAAGTCGCTCAGCGTGCTATGGAACGGGCTATGCTCGGGATTTCTCTGCGAGATAGAATCCGGAATACAGAAATCCGCAGAAGAACGGGTGTAACCGACATAGCACGAAGAATTAGCACGCTGAAGTGGCAATGGGCAGGCCACATCGCTCGACGAACCGACAACCGCTGGGGAAGAAAGGTTCTCGAGTGGCGACCACGCATCGGACGACGCAGTGTAGGACGCCCCCCCACTAGGTGGACCGACGACCTAGTGAAAGTTGCTGGGCGTCGTTGGATGCAGGCGGCACAGGAGCGCACATTGTGGCGCAATATGAGGGAGGCCTACGTCCAGCAGTGGACGGCAATAGGCTGAAATGATGAAAAGCCTTTCCATATCTATAGACATTGTAATACAGAGTGTAGCTTTAAAACTATTATTGATATACAAAGGCCAATTTATTATGTTACCGGTTGTTTATATGAATATGTATGGAGTAGAGTGGAGCTTCCGAGGCGTTTGCCGTAGGTGTCCGATTATGTTGTAACTGTGTTCATAGAGCGTAGTAGATAATAATTATGGTTAGGATACTATGGCTTCTAACAATGTATGTAATTGTTCTCAGCTTTATATATTCAAGCAATATTGTACTTATCATCATCATCACAGCTCATATACGTCCCATTGTTAGGCTGGAGTCTTCCCCACTATGGGACGGAAATAGATCTACTACACCACGCTGGCTAGACGTGTTGATAGGGGTTTTCTTTCGAGTTTGTCTTTTCTTGAATAGTTAATTTATGCACATTATATACCTTAGTCGTCTTTAACGACACCCTTAGGTAAGATAGGGGTGGTGAATTGTATTTTTATTCCGTCACTACGTGGAACCATAAAGGCAATTTATCCAATTTTTTAAGTTTCATCATCATCATCTCAGTCTATAACATATATGGCTGTTGGGCTCCGGCCTCCTCCATAATGGAAGGGGAATTGACCTACTATTCCACGCTGGTCAGACGTGTTGTAAATAGGGTTTGTTTCAAGTTTTCCTTCTCTTGCACAGATATCTTATGTTCTTATTATATCTCTTAATCGTCTTTTACGACAATCACGGGCAAGGTAGTGAGTGGTGAATTGTATTCTTACTCCGTCACTACATGGAAAATTTTAGTTTTAAACGATCATATCTAGCACATGATTTTAAAATAGAACGAACTTTGAATGGGTTGATCATTTGAACCATTAATTTAAATAAATCATTCAATAGTGATTCTTTACAAAACGTAATGCTTTTAAACTGCGCCAATTGATTTAATATACCTTTTATGTTCTTACTCCGTCATCACACGGCAAATTTAATTACTTTACAGAAGAAAATTTCTCAAGATAGAGATAAACAGAACATTATCCAGACAAAAGTTTAGATAGCTAATGATGACTAATATTTGGTCTAAAGTTCTTATCACATAGTCGTATCCCTATTATTTCTATCATACATGACAAATGACACACACGCGTAGGTGTGCCTGCACACGGCTGCAACGACATGTCACTGTCATCTTTTGTAGGCGATGATTGTCATTAATGTCTCTTCCACCATGAACTGTCGTGTTATAGGGCCTTTAGTGTGTTAACGATGGTTATCGTTATTTCTTTTTTTGTTTGATCTGGTTAGATTATTCTTTGGAGTATTTATTTCACCATTCGTTTTGCCGAGTTGCAGTTTTGATACAAATGAGGTAAGAGATAACAAGACTATTTAAACATCAAAGGCAATCGATGAGTTCTGAAACATGGATGAAAGAGTCTATGAATATTTCGTTTATATTTTTTATTGCCTTCTGCGCCAGATGGATAGGCATTCCACCTACTGGTAAGTGGTAACGGCCTATCATGAACTTCTGCCTTAACAGGGGCATAGCCAGGAAGGTATTTATCATAATGGGGTCTCCGACTCATTCGCTTACTGAAAGAAGCGTAGTAGCAAATTGTTCCTAGACAAACGTAGAATTTCTGCGAGAACGTGATTTGTCTCGTTCGAGCCAGCCATATATAGATGCAGGTAGAAGACTATCAGCAGCGTGGCTCTAATACTAGAAATTCGACTATAACTCGCTATTATAATAACATTATTTTTTCATTCTTTCCTACTCGGGCTATAGATGTGAATTGTTAGCATGTCCAACTTCTGTACTGCTGCCAGTCTTCTCAAGAAGTGGAGGATGCCATAAACACTACGCGTGACAGGCACGTAAGAGATTGTAGATGTCGTGAATGAAAGACAACTAAGGGATATAATAAGCATGTAACATTTATGCAAGAAAAGGAAAACTCGACATAAAACCCTATGCTAACACGTCGGACCAGCGTGGTATAGTGGGTCAATTTCCTTGCCATAGCGGAGGAGGGCCGCGCTCACCGTTGGAACGTATATGGGCTGAGGTAAAGTAATCATAGGGTTAAAATTATTGTCCGGGTGACGTGACCGGGGATTTTAGTCCGTCACCCGCCGAGAGGCCGACGGCGTGAGGAAAGACCGACGTCCTCCCCGAGTGGGGGACGTCGGTCCATGAGAGGGTACCACAATAGGGGGTATTCCGTCGGGTCGACCACTGATGTCAAGTAACCCTGCTCCGGTGGTCGGCCCAACGACGAAGGCGACGTGGTTTTCGGGTGGGTTGCGGGAGTTGCGTGCTTAAGCCCCTCTGTCGCCCCGGACGGAGTGGTGCGGAGGCGCGCCGACCGCAGCCCACCCACAAAAAAAAAAGGGTTAAAATTATTGCGTTTTTTTTTACTATGACTTTTACAGGTTTTGAAACTATTAAAGTAATCATCATTCTCCATTTATTATAGGCATTAGGGTCATTAAACTACTAGGAAAACTAGAACTAAACTTCATACCAACTCGTCTAACTAGCGTAACGGTGTGGATCAATTTACTTCGCGTTGTGCCCAAGTTTACTATACTATTAAAACAGTATTATTTCTAATACTGTTCAATTTTATTATTAACAATTTATGCCCTATAGTGGCACATTTATAAGTAAAGACATAAGACATTTATTTCATAATTAAAATACATTTGTGTAGAAAATAAAGTAACAGTATATAGATTAATTTTACATGCTTATTATTACAACAACAACGACAACTATACTATTTCCATTTCTTTATTTTCTCGATGACAGCTCCTGTAGAAACTTGAACGAGCGTCTTTTTTACATTATGTATACATTATTTAATAAAAATATGACGCTTACGCGCGTACAAGGTCATAGCAGAGTCGGAGAAACGTAGGGATGGAGCTATCGATAAACGTAACACGATAAGAGACCCGATAGTTTTTTACAAAGTGTAAGAAACTAAACTATTGCCGGATAATTTTATACAAATTTATTAGCTAATATTACATTTCATTACAAGATGTAATTATATTATGTTGATTGTTCATTTATTTATTTTAATCAAAATCTGATGAATCGCCACTATCACTCGATGAGCTCTCCTCAACATTTATTATAAGTTCCTGTATTTCTATATTATCTAATGCCACATGAATTTTCCAATCCGACGCTATAATGTTTTGGGTTCTTCTCACAATTTTTCCCAGTGTTCGGCGGTTACTTCCGCACATGCATTTTTTAATAAATCTAACATCTTGTTTGCCGTAAAAGGGGGATGGGTATTGTTTCGAGCGGCGTGTCCTTTGATTCGTGCCCATATTAGTTCTATAGCATTGTACTGGCAATGATACGGCAGAAGTTGAAGAACCCAATGATCACATTCGGCAGCTATTTCGTCTGTAATATATCTTTTAGGGAGGCTTTTTTAGATTTTAAAATATTCACTAATTGTACTTTTAATAAAGTATCATCCACATTTTCGCCATGACGTTTGAGCCAGTCAATTATCTCTTGTTTTTTATTGGCCTGCGTCGGCATTTTATCAATTTGTCTAGAGTGATGTGTAGCGTTGTCCATAATAATTATCGACGGTTCTTCCAGAGATTGCACCATTTCTTTGAACCATCCTTCGTAAATCTCCGCGTTCATTTCTTCGTAGTAGTCCACTGTTTTCTTGGATTTAAAGGCCAGTAAAGCATCTGACACGAATCCTTTCGTAGACCCTGCATGGCATATGATAAGGCGTTCACCTTTTCCCATTGGCACTGAACTAGTGGAAGCGGCGGTGTCGTCAGTTCAGTTCTTCGATACTGTGTGGTTTGCATTTAACCAAGTCTCGTCAGTGAAAATAACATTTGACCAATCAAAAAGATATCACTTTTTGGCTTCGCTCAAAAATTCGCAGTGAGCCATAGCAACGTCGTGACGCTCCATCAATATTTTACGTTTGTCCGATTTTTTATAAGAAAATCCAATTTCTTTCAAAACTAAGCTTAATGACGATTTTTGGCAATGGAACAAACCACGTTCACGTAAAGAAACAACAAGTTTTTTAAGTGTTGGAATTTCTTTGCGCAAGTAATAGTCATATATATGACGACGAATAGCGTCAGCGTCGATGTTGTCAACCGATGTCACACGACGTGGTTGGCGTTTCTTCTTCGGCGTACGAAGCTTATTTGCTTGCATGCCGCTTGTACCGTAAGCTTCGGTAGTAATTTTTGAAACAGTAGGTCCACTAATTCCTAATGCGGCCGCAACATGCTCTCGCACTTGCGACAGTGGTAATAGCGGGCCACCATTTTGATATTCTGCTTCAAAGTAATTACGAACCTTGATCACCAGTTCTCTCGCCTGACTTTTCAGAACAGATCCTTTAGGCATTTTGATATTTGACAGCTGGGCAGCAATCAACACGGAGGAACACAAAATACACAACGTAACGTATGGATAATGTGAAAAAAAAACTCAGCGAACAGAAATGTAGTGACCATATAGCACGACCGTCTTGTTGCGAGTGACAGATTAAAACAAATACAAAATGGCGGTGGGTCATTGAGTGTTCTCAGCTTGAAAAGATATATTTGAATGTTTTTGTTGAATTTGTCTTTGTTCAAAACATATATGCGATCGATATCATTACTTATTTGGTCACAACACTACAACTATCAAATTAGAACTGTCATCGAGAAAATAAAGAAATGGAAATAGTATAATGATATTATTTAATTAATAATATTTATATTTTTATAAAAGTAATAGGAATATTCAAAATTATTTTTATCAGCATATGCATAATAATTATTCTATTTCTATTTTTGATATTGATAGATTATTCAGTTTCTATCTCTGAGTTATTATTCAGCTAGGCTATAGTAACATTTTTTTAATAAATGTGACTTAAATTTATTTTTGAATATAGTGTGATTTCTAATAACTTTGAAATCGGAAGACAATCTAATCTATACCATTAAATAAAATTGGAGTGTCTGTTTGTAATGTCAAAATAATACGCTTTTGTCATGCTCACACGATTATTTGCACGACACTTATGCCTAAAATTGCGATTAAAAAAATTTTGTCTATCTGTCTGTTTGTTCCGGGTAATCTTCAAAACGGCTGGACTGATTTCAAAAATTCTTAAAGCTATAATATCAGGGCGTAAACTAGGCTATATTTTATTCCGGTATTCCCGGGAACGGGAACTACGCGGGTAAAACGACTAAAACCGAAGCGAAGCGAGGGCGGGTTGCTAGTATATAATATTACGGCTTGCACGAGAGCCATCCGTGCTCGCCCTTTGACCGCGTTAAGCTGTCAAGGTCATCTGCGACCAACAGCTACACACACAACAAAAAAACTCTTTTTTTTGCGAGCCATGGTCGGTGCACCCGCCGCCCCGCTCTGTGTGGGGCGACAGAGGGGCGGCGCGCGGCTCCATGTAGCACGTCACCTTCGTTGTTGGTCCGATCACCAGTGTCGGGTTCCTTATCTTCAGTGATCGGCCCGACGGAATACCCCGGTCGCGGGGTACCCTCTCCTCTCGACGTCCCTCTCGGAGATGTCGGTTACCGTCGCGTGGTCAGCCTCTCTGCGGGTGACGGACTAAATCACTGGTCCCGTCACCCGTGGCCTCGGCTAGGGCGGCATCAGGCGCAGGTAGTCGCGCCTGCGCCGACACGGCTAGCACTCTGGAGTTATGTTGAATAATATTTAACTTTGATCGCAGAATGGACGGCAGGTCCTTTCTGCGAGTCTTCAGTCTTCTAATCCTTTCTCTGTTAGTCTCATATTTATGTAGGTTTTTGACTAGGTTGGTAAGTATTACTAGAATATATAAAGATGGTATTGTTAGAATTTGTACCTTTCGGAAGTGTTCTTTACATGAATCTGCCTGTTTGATACGCACTATTATTATTATGGCTCTTTTTTGTATTACAAACGGGGAGTTTATGTTATAATTATAGCTGTTACCCCAGAACTGTATACTATACCGAAATTTCAATTCTACTAAGGCAAAATAGACCATCTTGAGTTGGGCCATCGTTAGAAACTACCTCAAGCTTATAATCGCATAACAGGCGGAGATTACTGCAGTTATAATATGTGACAATTCTTGTTTCCAGTTTAACAAAGTATTTATTTCTACTTCTAAGAATTTTATATTGTCTACCATATCAATTATTTCCCGCCAGAAAGTTTTTATCTGTAAAGGATCCGTAATTTAATGCTGTTGATTTTAACAACATATATTTAGTTTTGTTGGTATTTAGTATTAAGTTAGTAGTAGTAGTTATAGTTTTGTTGGTATTTAGTATTAAGTCTCAAACCAATCTTCAAACGCATTGTTCACAATATTGATTTTGTTGTTTAGATTTTTTTATATCGAGAGGGAGGAGAAGCTACAAGGTATCCACGTATCGAAGAAAACTGGCGTGTTAAGGAGAAAATATTTAAAAATAGGCAATATTTACTATCCGTGTGGGGGATGGAGCAAGAATACAATTCACTATCTCTCTATCTTGCCAGTGTGTGTCATAAAAGACTACTAATGGATATACATATACACATAATATCAAAGCAAGAAAAGGAAAACTTGTCATAAAATGTAATACTCTGATCAGTGCGGTATAGTTGGCCAATTTCGCACCTATTGCGGAGGAGACCCGAGCTCAACCGTGGGACGTATATGAGCTGAGATTATGATGAATGTTACTGTTTTCTTTTTCTTTCTTTATTATGGATCGTATATCTGCTATTGTAAAGTATGAACCTTTTCCACAAAAGATATATTTTCCTATTATATCACGCTGATCATATTAACTATCAAAACATATTATGTTATGTTATTAAATGATGAATAAAACAATAGCAAACATATTTTAATCTACACCCACGCTGTTAAGCTAAGATTTCTTAGTACAAAGATTTATAGTATTACCATCTATTCATTTAGTGTTACTATCCACTAAATGACAAAAACAAATACTACCGAGAAACAGACATTAAATCCTTTCTTACTTTATATATTCCAGAAAAAGCATTCGTTATGCAAACTATAGTACCTACTTATACATATTTGCAAATTATTAGTAATATGTAAAATATTTTAATGCAATCGTCTCTCATCTATATTAGCAGTAGTATTAAAAAGTTGCAATTTCATAAAAACCCGCCAATCTCTGTCATTTTATGTCCTTTTTTTTATAAAAGTTTGGTTGCCTACAAAAATACATAACATTTTCGTAAAATGAAACTATATTAGATGCCGTCGTGTAAGATCGTTAAGGATTGCCAATATATGAATATAAAAACTAAACCGGAAATCCTCCCTCCCTGTAATTACATCTATTGCGAGGAATTGTTAGTAACACGATAATAATTAGGTAATATTTACAAATTTTGATTATTGAATCATAGCAAAATATCTGCAATAAAAGTGTTTATGAATTTCATATCCGCTTATGCCTATAAGCGGATGTAGAATTACTTTTGTTAGTCGTATTATTTTTTAATTTAGTAATTTTATTAATTAATGGCCATTTCATATACAGTTATTTTTGAGCAATAACTTGTAACACTGTATTAAACTTCGTATTTTGTTAAAATGATCTGACATAGATTCTTGCATTCTTACAAGTCTGTATATCTATGAACCACTGGTTGCAATAAAAAAATAAAGCATAAGATAAAATCCTAAAATCAAACATAGAACGTGTTGAAGTCCTATTAAAATGCTTTTGGCCGAATAGTTTTGTCTCTTTTTATCCTTCCATTCAACTTAACGTAGGTAACTCGTAAATAAGAAATCATAAACGACATGGCGCCATAGTGTTTTGTGTTACCAGAACTAATTACCTTTAATTATTTATTTTTTAAATCGATAATCGGTTTAAAACAAATGGCTGTCTGTAAAGTCGGTTTACGGACGATAGTTTAACGTGACAACGTCATAACAAAACATTGATGAAATGATTGATGATGCATACTTTTATGAATAAAATTGAATCAGCGTAACCAGTATCCATTGTTATAAAGACCGCGGGTGACGTGACCGGGGATTAGTCCGTCACCCGCCGAGACACCGACCGCCTGAGGAAAGACCGACGTGCTCCCCGAGGGAGGAAGGTTGGTCGATGGGAGGGTACCCCAATAGGGGGTATTCCGTCGGGCCGACCACTGATGTCAAGTAACCCTGCTCCGGTGGTCGGCCCAACGACGAAGGCGACGTGGTTTTCGGGTGGGTTGCGGGAGTTGCGTGCTTAAGCCCCTCTGTCGCCCCGGACGGAGTGGTGCGGAGGCGCGCCGACCGCAGCCCACCCACAAAAAAAAAATCCATTGTTATAAGCTATTGAAATTAAATCGGGTCGGCAATTACCGTAAGTCTCGATAGATGGCGCTGTTCAGTTTAGCTGAATCGCATTGTACTAAATGAATATATTTGAAATCCTTTCGCATCGATAGATGGCGCGCTTTAGTACAGCTGAATCGCATATTACTTAATAATAAAACAATGAGCGTAATGGGACAATGGACGTACGGGACAATGAGCGTAACGGGACATTTTTTTGGGCATGCAGCCAGCGTTCATCGATTTATTAGACGTTGTCACGTCAACAAGAAAGAAATGCAAGTCAATATTAAATTTATTTTTTAAAAAGCAAGAGTAATGGATTATTGTTAAATGGCACTGACTGCACAGATGGCGTAGTGATTAAGATACCGACTTACCGTGCCAGTGTCGCAGGTTCGAATCCCACGCAGGACAACAACTTGTGCGATCAACAAATTGTTATTCTGAGTCCGGACGTAATTTGTCTATTAAATATATGTTTAGAATCCCTCGCAATACAAGGATTATTTTCTTAGCGTAGGTCCTTGTCGTTAAAAAAATTAATGTAAAAGTTAAAGCTTGATTCAAGCTATTATTGAAGATTCAAAACGGGCAATTGTAGACAATTAAGCATATAGATATCTTATATCTTTAAACGAGCAATTCTTGTATATATATATATTTTCAGGATCTCGGAAACGACTCCAACGATTTTGATGTTTGGCATACTAGAGGTTTCGGGGCCAAAAAATCGATCTAGCTAGGTTTTATTTATAGAAAATGTTGTTTTGTTGGTGTTTTTAGCTAATCAATACAATGACAAAATGTTATTGACATTCTTTGAATAGGAATTCGAATTTCGTCGTCGTTGTCAAGAGTGACAATAGCTCAGTTGGGAAGTTGCCCAGTTTTCTTTTTGTTTTCTTTTGGCATTCAAACAGCTTGGGATCGAATCTCGGTGTTATTATTATTGTTTTTGTAATTTTTGATATTTTTTATTTTTTAATTTTTATTTTTTATTAATGTATATCTAAATAAATTCGGCAAAAATACAACAAAAATATACCGAACAGAGCTCGGTCAACCAGATATTGCTTTCATAAAAAGAAAACTAACATTATCGAAGAGGCTATTTGAAATACCGAGTTGAGTGATAATTCAAAGATTGACGAATTTATTGATATTTTAAGCCAACCAACATTCCATTGCACACTCTTTAACAATTTTTGTATTTACTGCAGGCAACTTCAGAAAGATATAATTAAAGGACGCACAGTATTGCGAGACACGTAGTTAAAACTATGCTTTCTACCTGAAACATAAACAGTCATAATAAAATTACCAGGCATATGGAAATTGATAATTAAACGCATTCAATTCAAATTGTACTATATACCTTGGTATTAGTGGCAATAAAGTAACCATGAAATTGCGTATACCAGTACAGACTGATTAATGAATACTACATTACATTATGCAAATATTGCAAATGGTGGACAAGTCGGAGCGCATTCCAGACAAGACATAGAATATAAATAACATCAAGGGACATTGTAATGGACTCTCGCTAAGTGCGAGATAAAAATTAATATTGCTCAGTTATTTATAGATGTCCCTGAAGGAATGAAGCTTGCGTTCGAGAAGTGTTCTTTTTTTGTTTAAGGGGTGCGGAATGTTGTTCTTATGACGTATTCAAACAATGATATTAAGATAAGTTTATGGAAGCTATCCAAATTCTAGCAATATGGCATTCTTAAAGCAATGTAAAAAGTAATTCATAGTATAAACGTTCAATAAGATTTTTTTTATGTCACAATTATTGATTTTTGTACGAATATTGGTAACCACATAATGCTTTTCCTGCTTTTTTAAATTTGCTGCGCCTCTCATATTCTGCGTACCTTTATTTTAATTCCTTTCAAGCAGAAGAAATGAAGTCTATCATTACACAGTAGAACACGAAATACAGCAAAATCTTATATCTTTAAACGAGCAATTCTTGTATATATATATATATATATATATATATATATATATATATATTCAGGATCTCGGCAACGGCTCCAACGATTTTGATGAAATTTGGCATCCTAGAGGTTTCGGGGCCAAAAAATCGATCTAGCTAGGTTTTATTTATAGAAAATGTTGTTTTGTCAGTGTTTTTACCAAAACAATATAATGACATTAAATTTTAAAAGAATATGAATTCAAATTTTGCCGTCAACGTCATGAGTTACGATAGCTCAGTTGGGAAGTAGTGCAGTTTCCTTTTAGTATTGTTTTGTCATTCAAACGGCGTCGGAACGAATCTCGGTGTTATTATTATTCTCTTTTTGTAATTTTTTATATATTTTCATTATTTATTTTTATTTTTTATTAATATATATCAAAATAAATTCGACAAACCGAGCGAAGCTCGGTCAACCAGATATTAAGATAGATAAATTGTAGAAAGAATTAGTTTTGTAAATATAGCGGTGATAATAGTACACTTTAATTGTAGTAAAATTAATACAACAGTACTGAAATGGTTGACGGTTACAGTCTCTGTTCCCAAGACTAAACTTGACTGTTTGGATACGCCCTCAATATGAGAAAATTGAAGGTTATCTCGATCACGTTTTGTGGCTTTCGTTACAGATGCGGTTGTTATGATTACGTGTGATAGACGATTTTGTTGTGTTTCGATCTATAGATTCTATTTTTGTTATCGATTTAATGTTTTACTTTGATGATGAGGGTGATTGCACTTTAATTACTTAATTTAATCAATTTCAGTCCCATAGGTCAGAATCAATAACGCTTACCAAGTAATGGTATAAAACGTCGCCGCAAACCCCTGACGCGTGATGCACACCAAAGTTGGGGGGACCCCTTCCAATTTCCGTGATGAAAATAATAAATTACAAGGACACCCATGAGTGTTTTTTTTATTGACTATCATGTCAGTGGCGTTAGTGATGGTTCAACATTTCTCATTGTACGTGTTTGCCGTTCATGAACTTAGTAATATTTAGACCTCAGGCCGGTTACGGTTCATTGTCAAGATAATATTCTTAAACCTCGCTAAATAAGGTCTAGATCTTGACTGCAGCCACACTTTAACATGATGTTCATTTGCCTACGTCATACCTCGATGCCGATATTAAAAAAATAGCTGAAAATGATTAAAATCTTTGTGTTTATCACATAATAATTATAATTATTATTTTGTATCGTGATTGAGTACGAATACATCTATTATTACAATTTATTTGCCCATGGGTATGGTAAAGATCGATTCAGGGATGCCAGCAAATATCATGCACGAGAGGGCAATCAGAATAAAATTCTCAGTGAATCCCTCTGAGTAACTTGATTTCATCATTTGGATTAGGTCCGTATCCAATAGTAGGACTTATTTGGCAATCCAAATAAGTGTCCAAATGAAGAATTATTAAAGGAAATTATAATGATTATTTTTACGATTTTTATTGCGTGTAAACTGTTAGGTTACGGGAGTCTGCGTGTGATGTAGTCAACAGTGCAATATATTGGCGCTTTAAGGACGAAAATTTTACTACTTGCTTATGGTTTCATTAAGGTATCTCAATTGAAGAGATATGTACATAAATAGTTTAAAATGATGAAGAAATATTATATTGGTGTAGGAATACGAAAGTTTCCAACCCAGTAATTATTATAATTGTCCCAATCAGCATACAAGTGAAAAACGCTTTAATATTTTTTGTTGGTAGTACCTAATGTAAAGAGTTTGAAAACTGGAAGGTAAATATCTTAATAGAAAATTAAAGATTCTTTCTGAACATAAAAGATGAAAAATTTAAATAAAATTATATACGAAGCAAAATATATAGAATAGTGGTATTTGTGGTAAATCATAATTTAAGAAGGAGGCTCGTGTCCTTATAGTATGAAGGATTTTTATGGGCGAAAGAAGTTAAAAAATAGAACCGAGATTCGAGAGAAATATTTATGACAAAAGTGAAAACAACTAAACTTCTGAACGACTGACAAATATATTTTAAAAGTGAATCCTACCTGCCGTTTTTAATTAAGGGCAAGTAACAGAAATACAGTTGAATTTATTCAATTATTTCCTATTAATAAGTGATACGCTTCAATGATATGACTATTTCCTGTAGTGCAAAATGTATTAACATCTTATATTGTATAGTAAATGTCGAATATAAACTAATAGCCCAGGAAATGTTAGACTTTGCGAGTATTTTCCAATGAAAGATGCTGTTTACCGTAGATTATTAACAATATTAACTGTCTAGACTTTGAAACGTTGACTATAATTAATGAAGGGCTCGTTATAACCAGTTCGGAGTAAGCTACTACGGTACACGTTTTGTGAAATTACAATTTCAGAAGACGGGCAATAGGAAGTCGAAGAGAGTAAATCCAATTATTACGCGTATACACTTAGTTCACTATATTTTAAATAAAACTACTTTACAGATTTTATCGCGTTTGTATTTGATTTTTGATTGCCCGACGTTTCGAACACTTTGCAGCGTTCATGGACACGGGCGGATAAAATAATTCTTAAATAACGATGACTTGTTGGACGTGAGACATCTTAGTCCGCCCGTGACCATGAACGCTGCAAAGTGTTCGAAACGTCGGCAATCAAAAATCAAATACAAACGCGATAAAATCCGTTATCAGTTCACTACATTTCACTAACATACTCTCTTTTACTATAACATATTTTACGTGATATTTACACAGAGTTTTTTTTAAAGATTAAGTAATTATATCAGGTTGTTACCGATAACGAGCTAAATTGAGGTGATTTGAGCAGAGCAGTCTCGATGCAATCATCGGTACTGAATTGTTGCTATGAGCCGCTGTTTAGAGTGATGGTATCGTCAGGTGTTGAGAAGTGCTCTCTTCCTTTTACTAGACCTGCAAAAGGTGGCGACTGCGAAGGTTTAGGAGGACGGCGTATATGCTGATTTATTTGGCTGACGGCTTGCGGAACGATGTGCATGCTCCTGTATTGTGATGTCTGGACGTTGATCAGCACCGGCTGGGTGGGCACTGTAGTCCAGGCAACAGTGATAGCAATCAGGAAACAGATTCTATAGTGGGTTATTAGTTATTTTATTGTGGGGTTTTATAGTGGGTTATATATTTTAATACTACGTTAACAAGAATTTATTGTAAAAGAATGCTTGGAATAGTATTGATTAAGAAAATAAGGACTCTGTTTTGAAATATTTTGATTTATGGACATCTTAAAAATCATTTAAAACATGTTCTCCTTGTTGCTTTAATATTTATTAAATGATTACAAATTAACTATTACGGATGTTATAATAGCTTTATTATTATTTCCTAATAGTTATGATACGTTGGTAATATGTATATCTATGTAGCGGAAAGATAAGGTAGAACTTAAATATACGCTAGCAAATTCCTTTACTGCACTCTTATTTTTTTTTTGTGTAATCACGTACGAACATGATCAAATAAAAAAAATCGTATTCGAGTGTTATAATTATAACTTTTTTCCTTACATTTGTTTCTTTCAAAAAATTCTTCTGCTATAGAATATATTTGCTGACTGACTTTTGTCACGGGGAACTTCACAATCATACAATATCAAACATTAATAACATCCAGACTTAGAACAATCATTTGGCGATTGCACTAAAAATCCTGCGTGAGGTTCGAATTCAAGACACAGCAAAGGTGATCGAAACTTAGATCACTCCACCTTCTTCATATTCTAACAGGAACGGGAACTGCGCGAGTAAAATCTCGTGATGTTGAGTCATTTCAAATCGTTTTTACCAATAGAAAACTATGCTATCAGCGATTAACACACGCATTTGTTATCCCGGTATTCCCGGATAACGCAGGTAAAACTGCGTGCGAAAGCTATATTCAGCGAGTAATATAAGCTCTATTTTATATTGGTATTCCTACGGGAACGAGCACTTCGTGGGCGAAACAGAGGGATACATTATGCCGATTTTTAAAATTTTTTCACCAATGGAGCGCTGCATTGTCAGCGATTAACTTATTTTTCACCAATGGAAAGCTATATTTAGCGAATAACATATATAGTATATTATTCTGGTATTCCTACTGGAATGAGAACTACGCGGATGAAGCTGAGTGAATTAGATCAATCTTAAAATAATTGTCTCAATATAAAGCTACATTATCAGCGACCAAGAAATACTATATTTAGCATCATATTTGCATGGGAATCACGCGTAAACCGGTGATCATATTTGGATGAAAATTGGCACGTACATAGAGTATTTCCGAATTGCACATTATTATTATTATCGGTATCAATTTTGATGCCAACAATGTATTCCCTTGGGATAATAGTTCAACTTTAGGAAAGTTAATTATGACCCGTGTGAAGCCACGGGCCTAGGACCTAGTAATTAAATAGGTAAATGTTTTACTTGGAAATCATACCAAGAATATCAAAAGATTTTTTGCTTTTATATGCCTGGGCGAGCAGGGACGTTTGAACAGTACATCACATATAATTATGTAAAAAACAACATTAAATTTATCCTTGTTTTTATCAACAGGGAAGTCTTTATAGCGAGCATTCGAGATATCTGGTAGGAAGTTAGTGAGACAGCTGAATTAATCAAATGTTTGCCTTCATACTAACCGCGAATATATATTTTTGTGCAGACCGAAATAAGGTCATATTATTGGGATGTAAATGATTTTTAAAACAGACTTTTAATTACATCCCCTGTTAAATATATTTACTAGTGTTTATTATTAACATTTGTTTGTTGACAGCAATTTAATAAAACTATCTCGAACTTTGTACTAGCAGCATTGGACAAGTAAAAACAAGCAAGTAAAAACCTGGGTAGTTTTGAATATCTTATCTAAAGGGATATTCTTAAATTATATTTTTTAACTAATTAGTTATTAATAGCAATATTACGGTTGATTTTATATAGTCTAGGCATTCTAGCCATTCTAATTGCATTCTAACCAGTAACCGGGATAGCCACGGATGTTAAGAAATCGGTCAGCCCAATGGTGATCTATGCAAGAGAAGAAAAACTCGAAATAAAACCTTATACCAACACGTCTGACCAGTGCAGTATAGTAGATGAAATTCCGCCACATTGGGACATATATGAGCTGACGTGATGATGATGATGACTCGAAAACCTTTCTTCTCCACAGGTTATCGGTTCGCTGAGCGACGTCCAGTATGCCCATTGCCATTTCAAAGTGCTAATACTGTGGGCTATGGTTCGGTTATACCCCTTCTTCTATGGGTATCCGTATATCAGATACGTGATAACGTAGAGATATATCGAGCCGACCCCTTTCCATAGCACGCTGAGCAACTCTGAGCATTTTTATGAGGCCGATATTTTTTTCCCGTTACTGAACAAAATTTTTATGTACCCATTTTATGCAGCAGCCGTTTTAAATGTCAAATGTTATGCAAACAGTTAATCTACAATTATTATTCAATACAAAATATTACCCATGTCAATTATTTGTCTCTGGTACACTTTCACGTTTAAGAACTGCAAATGACCAATTGAAAGCATTTGAAGGTTATTGAGAAAGCTGACTTATTAGCATCCATTTTGTACTGTGGTACATTGTTGGCGATTTATAACTAAAGACGTCATGCTGATTTATTATGGTAATGTGGTATAATACAGCTCGGGGGACGGTCTCAGAAAGTGTAATTTATCGAACGTTCTAGTATAATGTGATAATCTGCAATTGCTCCTTCGTTGGCGGTATTGAGTGCTTGTTGTAGAGAATAAAAAAGAGATTTGGTGTAACTACATTTTGCTGTCATCTGTCTAATGATAAGTTTGGCTGGGTGATCCCTTAATTGCTCGTGGAAGACGTAAAAATCGTGTCAGGGAGCAGGAGAGCCGGGTAGCTTATCACGCCTGTTAAACGTCGCGATCTATCAGTGGATGCCGATAAGCTGATGAGGAATTGATTTCTAGTGGTACGTCAAAAATATTAGTAACAGCAAATTGATTTACCTACGAGTAGATACGCTTATTACTCCTATTAACGGTAGGTTTATATCACCTATTTATCTACTGGTTTTTGTCCAACTTTAATGAAGGTGCTATATAAAAATTATATCAGGCTAAACAGAGTAGAGTATTAGTATAGATAGAATATGATGAGAGACCCACGACGAGCAGTGGAAATCGATGAACAAATAGAAGACTGGGTTATAAAGCATGACTATTTTATAATAAATTCTGATATTTATGCGACTATTACACATCTATACCAATAAATAAAATTGGAGTGTCTATTTGTAATGTCAAAATAATAGCCTTTTTTCACGCTCACACGGTTATTTCCACGACACCTATGCCTAAAATAGCAATTAAAAAATTTTTGTCTGTCTGTCTGTCTGTTTGTTCCGGGTAATCTTCAAAACGGCTGGACCGATTTCAAAAATTCTTTCACCAATGGAAAGCTATAATATCAGGGCGTAAACTAGGCTATATTTTATCCCGGTATTCCCACGGGAACGGGAACTACGCGGGTAAAACGACTATAACCTATAACCGAAGCGAAGCGAGGGCGGGTTGCTAGTTGTAAATAAAACTATTTTACGGATTTTATCGCATTACAAATGCGAAATTCGATTATTATTTATTGCCCAACATTTCAAACACTATGTCAGTCCGTCCGTGACCATGAATGCTGTAAAGAATCGTATACAAACGCGTTAAAATCCGTAAAATAGTTTTATTTACATTGACTATTTTATTTTTCATATACAGCTAAAAGAAAACCTTCACTTGGCAACCGTTTATTAAAGTATGTAATACAAGGTGACTGCAAGTGGGATGAAACAAGTAATTAAATTGTATATATTCATTATCATCTCAACTCGTATACGTTCCACTGCTAGGCTCGAGTCCTCCTCAAAATAAGAGCAATATTAATCTAGTATACTACGCTAGTCAGATATATTGATATAGGGTCTTATTTTGAGTTTTGCTTTTCTTGTAGATTTATATGCATTTATGCTGGTGGATTTTATTTTTCACCACCTGGCAAATAATTAAGTTTATAATAAATGTACTAGGTATCTTTAATATGATAGTTTCCAATACCTCCACCTTATCCAGCCCTTGAATAAGTAAAGTGCAAAACTTTAACTAAATCCAAGTGCCATCTGTTCCAATGTTGGCATGACAGCATTATTTCGCAACATTGATTACTGCGCTCTACATAACGACTCGGTAGGAGTTTGAATAGAGGACTTATAGCATCATCAATCTTTGGAACATTCATTTTAGTGCTTTCTCAATAGACATTTGATTTTGGGGCCAAGGAAATTCAACTGAACATTAATAAAGCTTTACTATTTTTCTATTTTGACAAGAATAATAGATGCTGTTTTTTTTGTATGTGTTTAGTTTTTAGTTGTAGGTGGTTTTAACAGCTTTGCCTGGACTACAGGTGACCGCCGCTCTCAAGCCGGTCAATTATTTAAGCAGGTGGGGGATTTAATTTTGCGCCTATAAAATTTATTTAAAATTAAAAACTTTTAAAATTTCATACTCTCAACATAATCTAGGTGTACCAGATTATGTTGAGAGTTTTGTAGTCTAATTAGATTGAATAAACAAACATATTACTACGAAAGATTGTCACAGATAAGCTCCACAACCAAAGAGATTAGTCCGGCACCCGTAAAGACTAACCGCGTGAGGGCGACGCCAATCGTCGCGTCGATGGGGATAATACCCGAAAAGGTAACCTGCCCCTAAGGTCGCTGATCACCGTAATCAAGGAATTGGTACCAGTGGTCAGTCTAATGGTGATGGAGAGCGACTACGGTAGGTCATGGGGCGCATCATCCTGCCGTCGCTCCGGATGGATGGCGCGTGTCTCTTGAAATCGAATTTAATATACATTTTTCACTGGAGCTCTATATTTACAAAATTGACGTTAGTTTTACACTTGTGTATGCTAATTTGTTCTGTCATAACTATAAACTACTACTACTTACCATATTTTGACCGATTGGTATTGTTAGAAGCGTATTAATTGCCCGCTGGTTATGTACTTATTTGTTTATTAAACAGCTAAACATGAAAAACTTAACACACTTTTCATTATAATATAGGTTTCGTTATTCTCTTTTTTTTTACAGTTAAGACACATTGATATTTTGATATGCGATATTGTTTATGATCACTTTCTTCAGAGCAATATAAGTAGTGTATCTACATTGATCAAAGAGCGATATATGAAGGGCGGCATTAATATATAACACTTTCGATTTCACATTTATTGCACGCTGCGCCTACATTGTTTAGATGGCATTTATTGGTGATAAATAAACTGAATAATGATAGTTCGTGTTAAAAGTACTTGTATAATGTGCCTCGTAAATATATAATAAGTATATAAGATTATAAATACATATACATGTTTAGTAATCTCCTTGTGGTGACGGCGAAAGAATACAATTGATCACTACCTCTTTTGCCTGTGGGTGTCGTATAAGATGAGGGATTTGATATGCAGATAATATCTACGCAACAGAAGAAAAACTGGATAACCCTATGCCAGCACGTCTGGACAGCGCGGTATAATAGGTCAATCTTATATCTTTAAACGAGCAATTCTTGCATATATATATACCTATTCAGGATCTCGGAAACGGCTCCAACGATTTTGTTGAAACTTGGCATACTAGAGGTTTCGGGTCCAAAAAATCGATCTAGCTAGGTTTTATTTATAGAAAATGTTGTTTTGTCCGTGTTTTTAGCAAAACAAACAATGACATTAAATTTTAAAAGAATATGAATTCAAATTTCGTCGTCAACGTCATGAGTTACGATAGCTCAGGTGGGAAGTTGACAGGTTCTAATTTTGATTTTGTTGACATTCAAACAGCGTCGGTTCGAATCTCGGTGTTATTATTATTCTCTTTTTGTAATTTTTTATATATTTTTCATTATTTATTTTTTATTAATATTTCTATACCAATAAATAAAATTGGAGTGTCTGTTTGTAATGTCAAAATAATAGGCTTTTTTCATGCTCACACGGTTATTTGCACGACACCTATGCCTAAAATAGCAATTAAAAAATTTTTGTCTGTCTGTCTATCTGTCTGTCTGTCTGTTTGTTCCGGGTAATCTTCAAAACGGCTGGACCGATTTCAAAAATTCTTTCACCAATGGAAAGCTATAATATCAGGGCGTAAACTAGGCTATATTTTATCCCGGTATTCCCACGGGAACGGGAACTACGCGGGTAAAACGACTATAACCGAAGCGAAGCGAGGGCGGGTTGCTAGTTTATTAATATATATCTAAATAAATTCGATAAAAATATTCCGAGCGAAGCTCGGTCAACCAGATATTGTCTCTTTAATTACGCGGAGGAGGCCCGATTCTAAAAGTGGGACTTATCTGGGCTTAGATGATACATGTATAATGCGCCTTATAAGTAGATAGGGGAAACGTGTACGAGATGATCCCCTTAAAGGCGAATGCTCGTAAATTCGAAAATATACAATCTAATCTTATCGTTTAAGCTGTTTTGAATAGTTTACCTATCTAGGTATCGTCATACTTCAAATTCTCGATGTCTATTATCGATTAGAGTTTTATTAATTAGACTAAAAGTCTTCTAAGGGATCATCATGTACACACGGGGATATAAGATGATCCCAGGGGATCATCAGAGCTCACATTTTATTTAAAATTCTATAATCTAACCTTAATATGTTAAATTAACACAACACCTTTTTATCACAAATGTACATATTTAGAAACTATAAATATAATAGCCATTGTATAAAATTGAATACAAAAAAGTAAAGTAGTTTCAAACACAGGCTTACCTTAAATAACCACTACACGTTTATTTTTTTTTCACAAAAGCACAGCAATCGCTCTTCCTGCAGCCATGACGGTTTGACTAGCGTCAGTGGGGGTGGGAACCTACACCCTACTAGAAAAAACATCTGGATTGCCTGCATAGTGTCGTCACAATCGAACAGGATCATCTTACCTCAGAAGATCATCTCGTACACCTTTCCCCTATATGTAATTATAAGTAGATGTATAATGCGCCTTATAAGTAGATATTAGGCATGTAGGATTATAAATACAGGTATAACACATTGCAGTACATAGTGTGGTGCGCGGTGAATACTTATTATTTAATGGGTTCGTTTAAAACCACAAGGTTTGCCAATTTTGTCTAATCTAACGGTGTATATATGCATAAACGGTTATTAGGCTATTAGATCCCAATTTAGATTCCATCCATTCATCCATAGACCTGTAGAGTTCCACTGTTAGACATAATTCTTTCAACGAGAATGCCACTTAGAACAGACCTATGCCACCTACAGCTAATGGCTCCCTGAGCCTTTTAAAATATTGTCAGTTCACCCAAAGGGAGGTCGTCCTACGCTGGGCTATGGAGTTGTACCGTCAGGTAATTCTCAATAGCTCATTGTCATCAGAGTGGAACGGTGCCTTTTTTCAGTGACAGGGTTTATAGTCTGCACACTATTCGACCGTTCCACCACTAAGCTGCCCACTGGTACCGTTTGCTTTACTTCTGTGGTCAACCCAACGCAACAACGCACCTTGTGAGTTGTGCCACATTGTCTCCTTAATTCTTACTCGCTCTAATGTTACGTTAGCTCGCCTTTATGTTATATATATATATCGGCCATTATTATGGCATATGGTAGGGTCAAATGTAAATTACTACTTGGTAATACATACTTATATTATGAAATTTAACGCCTCCCTTTTTGTCTGTAAATATTACCTTTTTTTAACACGATAATTTCTTAACAGATTTACATTTGCTTTTTTCGTAGTTATTTTATTTGTCATATATGTTTAATAATTATATGCTATGTTTTATAAAGTGATGCGAGTGTTGAATAAATGACAAATAAAAGGACAAGAAATTTGTTCAATAATTACTACCTCTTTACGCGCCCTCGTTTGCGTGTTATTGCCGACGACCATTTAAGTACTTTTCACGGGAACAGCGCTTTTTTGTATAATATAAAACTATTTTTACAACGTAACGCCGGGAAAGAAAACTCAAAGGCAAACCCGATAAAGTTCGTAAAAACAGTTTTATGTCGTATGTGTAATACACACGTAAATATCAGAAATCAGCATTTCCAGGTAGGTTATATATTTGGTATATATTTTTAAGTAAAATTACCTTATCTTCTTTTCAGTAACCCTGACAATGTGTATGTTATGATGATCAATCGGGGAGTTATGCGTTTCAATTTTCACGCACACGAACTCCAAATAGCATTTACGATATTAGTTAAGAAAAGGATTATCAAAAAGAAATTACACAAGTATTCGGCAGATTTTCTACTTGTAACTCACACAAACTGCACTTAGTTTTGTAATAAATGTAATTTTTATATATTTCTGTCAATTCGTGCAATGCAGTATGTGTTGTATATTATATAACCTTATTCGCTTATCTGAAAATCGTGCTCAACATTACGTATAAGGTTTATCTTGTTTTAAAACATAATCTATCAACGGAACGGTTCTCTTGATGTAGGATGACCAAACGATTGTTCCTATCTAGAAGTACTAGAAAGTGATTTTTAGGTTACGTACATATGAAATGATCGTATTCGAGTATATTAGTAGCTGTAGCTCTGTTTATAATTTTTGTAGTCGTCCAAAATTTAATAAAGATTGATTGAAGTTCACAGAACGAAAACACGGCGCGGTTTAATAAGCTGAATGTATCACCGACGTTTTATACGTTGTACATTTCTAAATAAACATGCTCATTAAACGTTTTGTCATAAGAAGTTTTTTTTAAGAACGCAAAGATCTTAATGTTTTATGGTTTGTGTCATGTTATTAAACAGCTACTTAGGGCCATAGCCGTTTAATCGTCCTCCATTTGAATAAAATGTGCTTACACTTAAACGAACGTGTAACCTAAGATGTTAAATGCGTTGTGTTTAAAGCTCGTTTAACAAACCGTTGTATTGCAGGCAAAATTCACTTATTCGACACGTTATGGAGAATGCTTGTGTCGAAAAATATGGAAACGATGGACTGTAAGAGATTTATGACAAAATTCATGTTAACGATAAAAATGAGCTATCGTTAATAATAATTTACCGTTTTCTACTGTGAAATTAACATCTTGAAAATGTATTGAAGACTAAAGCAGTGAACTGAAAGTCACTCTATAATAAAAACAAAATCTTTGGCATAAAATACTATAGTCTGCCCGTGAATAATTTAAAGTATCCGAATCGTAGTAGTAAAAATAGCATTAATCCCCATAAAGTTCATTAGACTACGTTCATCGATATATTGGAATAAAAAAATTGCTATTTAGAGTAGAAAATCATCTCCTTAACATATTCCTACCCAGAGGTTACATATGTTTTTATATTTTTCACACAATACACACAATGAACGTGATATTTGAAGATGACGTCATTAATGATTTGTACACGGACATAGTCGGGATCAAACGCCTGTATAACAAAATTGAATAATATTATATATACATCCATACTAATATTATAAATGCGAAAGTAAGGATGTTTGTTTGTTTCTTTATAACGCTTTCACGCTTAAACCACCGAACCGATTTCAAAAATTCTTTCACCAATGGAAAGCTATAATATCAGGGAGTACCATAGGTTATATTTTATCCCGGTATTCCCACAGAAACGGGAACTACGCCGCGAGTAAAGCGACTGAAACCGAAGCGAGGGCGGGTTGCTAGTAACAAATATATTCTTGAACATCAGAAATCATTACATCAATACATGTTTTAGAGTTTTTCCACTGTAATGCTTAAATGGCGAAGACGCTCATGCGTTTCTTAAAGTTTTAAATCTTAAATCAACTATTCATAATTCATACTGTTTCGTATGAAGGTATTCCAGGAGACGTGATATATTAAAAATACCATTTATTTCAATATATATTTAATTTGATGACTACATTATAATTGATAGTTTACTGTTAATTTTAAGATATATAAAATGAATTATTTTCATTTTCCCGTATAATTTCAGTATCTATATATTATCAATTATGTGAAGTTTCGTCACCGATGTTTCATAGTAACTTTTTATTACTGTAACAGCTTATAAAATATATGATTTATCGAATAACCATAATTGTGTTGCCAAAGCAATACATCATTGGTTCGTAATAGTTAAGTATATACTATCGTACGACATATTGCGATCGTTCAAATTAATCGTCGGATGTCGATGTTTTATATTGCAAATGCAAGTGTGATTGTAATTCAAAAAATTAGAATATCAAAAATTTTGTTTTTATTATAAAAAGTGTTAGATTAAAAAATATTGGTACATGTACCTATGATGATTTTTGTATAATAAGAAAAAATAAATCAGTCCCACACTTATGAATACATACTTTTGTTATTGAGAATTCAAGAACATACAATCAATTGAAATAAACAAAATTTAAACTCGCTACGACCCTTCATGTATCGCACAAGGGATTTACCTGCGTGGGAATCAAATCATGAAACTCAGCATGGGAAATCTCTGCTTACATCAATGCGCCTTAAAATAAGAAACATGCCTAACAGTGGAACAGTACATATTTTTATACTAAAACTAAATAAAAAACAAGCGTCAACAAAAAGTCTCCGTCATCATTTTTAAGAAGTTGGAAGAAATACCTTGATACATTACTTTTGGAATTCTGTTTTATTATATACTAGCTTTTGCCCGCGGCTTCGCCCGCGTAAAAGTTGGTTTTCATAATTCTTAATTTAAGAAATACTCTGTGTCAATTTTCGTCCAAATCCGGTCAACAGTTTACGCGTGATTGAGTAACAAACGTACAAATATCTTCACAAAATTTTATATTTGAATATTACTTCCACCCTTGTAGTTTAAATTCAAGTGGAAAGACGATGAGAAATATGGCCATCCTTAGTCGCTGATAATACATTATCCATGATAGGTTTCCATTGGGGAAAAAAATAATATCGATCAAACTCCCGCAGTTTCACCCACGTAGACCCCATTTCCATGCAAACGCCGAGATAAAAATTGCCTATGTTACTCGCTGATATTATAAGTTTATATGGGTGAAAATAAAAATAATAATTATCAAATCCCATACAAATATCCGACATAAAAATTGCTTATCTTACTCGCTGATAACGTAGCTTCCTATTGGTGAAAGAATTTAAAAATTAGTCAACATCCACCGGTTTCACTCGCGGAGTTCTCGTTCCCGGGCAAACACCAGGATGAAAATAGCCTTTATTTGTTATTCACTGATAATGTAGATTTTCATTCGTAAATTAATTTTCATATCCATTTAGTTCCCGCAATTTCACCGGCATTGTGCCCGGTCCCGTAGGAATATCGGGATAAAAAAATAGCCTAAATATGTTACTCGCTCAAAAATAGCTTTGCGTTAGTGAAATAATTTTAAAATCGACTAAATTCTCACAGTTGTTCCAGCCACACCGGGATAAAATATAGCCTTGGATAAAATATAGCCTAAGTTATTCCTTATGTAAGGCTTGGTAGACCTGTTAGTAAAGTATTATCAGTATGGGTCCAGCCGTTTTGAAGGTTACCCCGTAACGAATATAAGTCAAAAAAAATTGTCCGTCCGTCTGTCTGTCACCAAGCCATATCTCAAGGACCGCGATAGCTAGACAGTTGAATTTTTTACAAATTATGCATTTTTGTTGCCGCTATATCAATAAATATAAAAAACAAAATAAAATAAATATTTAAGGTGGCTCCTATACAACAAACGCAATTTTCCCCCTTTTTATAGATAATGGTACGGAACCCTTCGTGCGCGACCCCGACTCGCACTTGGCCAGTTTTTTAGACATAGGTATCGTGCAAATAATTGTGTTACCATAAATAAATCCTATTATTTTGACAGACAAATAGACGCTTCAAATTTGTTTATTTCTAGACATAGAAAATTGGATTAATATCTTGATTTTAACTTACTGTCTTGTAGCGGCTAGGAATATTATAACGCTTTCATTGTTTGTGAGTGTCGCAAAATACTACTAAGACAAAGATTTACATCGACCTGGACCAATTGGTGATGCCATCTAGCCAGCAATGTCGTTTGGCAGGCAGCTGGTCATAAAATGTTGCTAGAAGAACCTTTGCAATATCTATGATGGCAGAGCAGTGCCTACATATTGCGTCGATCCAAAGCTATCTTGATAAGCGAGCAATAAGAAAAAATAATGGGGTAACCCAAGAAAGCCGACCGTATACTAAAATGATCGTTCCTAGGCTCAGTGATATCGGTTATATGCTTTTCACCTCCTTGGGGGTAAAATTGCAAAAAACCCTTTTTTAGTGAGCACTTTCTCCAAGAGAGACAACTTTGTACAAAATTTCATATTTCTAGGCCTAATGATTTCGGCTATACATTTTTCACCCTCTTAGAGAATGAATTTCAAAAACTAATTTCTTAGAGCTCATTTACAACAAAAGAAAGAGAATCGAACAATATACAGAAATACACAGTTTCACGTTCCTAGCCCCAATAGTTTCGGCTATACGCTTTTCATTCCCTTAAGGGGGTGATTTGCCAATAATACTTTGCTAGTGCTCGTGTACCCCAAAAATACGCCGGAGTAAAAAAAAAATACGTTTCTAGCCCCAGTGGTTGCCGCTGTATACTTTTTGTTTTTTTAGGGGTTGAATTTCATCCCCATGTAAGTAAAATTTTCAAAATGCTAGAACGAATACTTATTTATTTATTATCAAATACCTGAATACAAAGATTCATGGTTTTATCATCGAAAATGTCGAATTTCCATACAAAATGGCAGCCCCTATTTCAACCCCTTATAACTATTTTTTCGCGATTTCTTTACTATTGCTCGTGAACCCCAAGAAATACTACGGTGTAAAAAAATTACGGTTCTAGGCCCAGTGGTTTCAGATATATGCTTTTTTGTCTTTTAGGGGTTGAATTTCATCCCCATATAAATGAAATTTCCAAAACGCTAGAACGAATATTAATTTATTTATTATAAACTGCCTCAATACAAAGATTCATGGTTTTATGATCGAAAATGACGAATTTCCATACAAAAGGTCAGCCCCTATTTCAACCCCTTATAACCATTTTTTCGCGATTTCTTTGCTAGAGTTCGTGTACCCCAAGAAATAATACGGTGTAAAAAAAATTTCGTTTCTAGGCCCAGTAGTTTCGGCTGTATGCTTTTTTGTCTTTTAGGGGTTGAATTTCATCCCCATATAAATGAAATTTCCAAAACGCTAGAACGAATATTAATTTATTTATTATAAAGTGCCTTAATACAAAGATTCATGGTTTTATCATCGAAAATGACGAATTTCCATACAAAATGTCATCCCCTATTTCAACCCCTTATACCCATTTTTTCGCGATTTCTTTGCTAGAGCTCGTGTACCCCAAGAAATACTACGGTGTAAAAAAATTACGTTTCTAGGCCCAGTGGTTTCGGCTGTATGCTTTTTTGTCTTTTAGGGGTTGAATTTCATCCCCATATAAATGAAATTTCCAAAATGCTAGAACGAATATTTATTTATTTATTATAAAGTGCCTTAATACAAAGATTCATGGTTCTATCGTCGAAAATGACGAATTTCCATACAAAAAGTCATCCCCTATTTCAACCCCTTATACCCATTTTTTCGCGATAAAAAGTAGCCTATGTCCTTTCTCAAGCTTTAGTCCATCTCTGTACCAAATTTCATCAAAATCGGTTCAGTGGTTTAGACGTGAAAGCGTAGCAGACAGACAGACAGACAGACAGACAGACAGACAGAGTTACTTTCGCATTTATAATATTAGTAAGGATCTTCGCGTGTGTTTACAGCCTTAGTTGTATCACGACTGAGAGACTGGACGATATATGCTTTCCCGCGAAGTTACGATTTGCCGTGGATATGATAGCTATCAAAACGTTAAAAGGGATAAATGTTCTCTATTTCAAGTTATTTGGACTTTCATCGGCAACAATCGTGGCTCAATTTGACGTGTGACGTTGAGATATAAAGGAAATCATATGACCCGCATTAAATTATTCGGGATATAGTAATTGGTTTGCGAACTTCAATGTTTTTGTTTGTGGTTTTTATTAATTGTTTTACCACCTATGTCCATCGAAGCCGAATAGAGGTAAAAGGTACTTTCATCTCGCCGTGTCATTTTTTAACCTATTGAATAGTTCCTGTGATATCTCGACATCATGATTAGTTCTTAGATAACAAATTTTTGACAGTTTTGGAGGCCTGCCAATATTGGCCAAAAAGCTTCCTCCAAGAGGCAAGAAAAGTTTGTTGCTATACCACACTGTTTCGACGGGATAGCTTTTATTGGTATGTTTTTGATTTTGCCTTCATTGTAGTATGTTATCTGCTTAAATTACTTAATCATCCTTTACGGCACTCGCTAGGATGGAAATAGTGGCAAAGTCATCCTTTATGGCACCCGTTGGGATGGAGATAGTCTCATTCATTACACGTAATCCTTACGTGTAATGAATGAGACTACCTCCGACTGCACAGATGGCGTAGTGGTTAAGATGGCGACCTACAGCGCCAGTGTCGGGGGTTCGAATCCCACGCGGGACAACACTTTGTGCGATTAACAAATTGTTGTTCTGAGTCTGGATGTAATTTGTGTCCGTAAATTATATGTTTGTAAAGTCCCCCGCAATACAAGGATTATTTCCTTAGTGCAGGGTGTTGTCTTAAAAAAAAAATAAAAAAGAAAACAAAAAAAAAAATGAGACTTGTAAAAAAGAAGAGATTTATAAAAAAAAAAATTGCGTGCGTACAAAGTACGCATATCAGAAGTGAAACTTCTATGGTGCCACGTGTTTTTTGTCAATATTAAAATTTATGGATCGAAGTGTTGTCCCGCGTAGGATTCGAACCCACGAAACTGATACGGTAGGTCGGTATCTTAAACACTACGCCATCTGTGCAATCAAGTAAAATGAAATTATATCCGAAACCGTTAACCGTTCAACGCAACCTTGTTGGAAGTCGCATTAGAATTTTCACTTCAAAAATAATTACAGATTTTAAAACCAAAGGATAAATATTATTTACTATAGAACGCAAGTTTCTATAAGCATTTTACTTCTAATAGGTATATTAACTCGTATGTGTTGTTATATATTAAAACTCACATAACGAAGGGCGTAAAAAGAAGTATCAAGAAGCAAAGGCCTAGTCATGACATTTCCAGTTTGCTGACATCTGCGTGCGCCATTATCAAATAAGACAGATGGCGATAAATACTAAAGTTAGCTAGAGTATAGAAAAAAATTGTGTCGTGCAGACAAGTTTATACAGTGTGTAATTGTAGTCAGCTGTTCTGTAATTTAATTAAAGTTGATTACAGGTGAGTGGATGAATGTATGTAGTCATAAGATAATGGTTGTCCTATTACGGAACACGGATCTCCGTTCATAAAAGAAAAGGAGCCGGTTTCTAGATTTGCTTTAATGCCAGCTAGTCAGATACACATATTATTTCAGCGAGTCAGGAAGAAAATCTTCCAAGCTGACTCGTTCCACCGCTGTGGCGTCGGGTGGTGGCTAGCCCGAGTGCTTGCGCTTTACTCTTATCTTTACGTGATAGAATCATACTTTCGACAATCGTCCATCTAATGTCGCGTGTCAGTTCATCCGAATCGAGAGAGCGGGAAGCTGAACTTGCTGAGGGTGTTTGCCTGTGGTGGGTTCTGCTGATGCCTTTAGTATAACCAAATCTCATTGCACACGTTTATACTCCCTTCATTTTCTTCACGGTAGGCAGCAACCTGGCAAAAGGCCATGAGTAGTATCACTTACCATGAGGTGTGCTGTTTGCTCGTTTGCCAACAACAGCAATAAAAAAACCAACCTAGGCAAAGACATGGATGGCTGAAACGAGGATTAGTCCTCCACCCGTAGAGAGACTGAACGCGCAAAGTCGATACCATGACAATATAGTTTGCTGTCTGGGATCAAAAAGGGGTGTTCGAGTGACACTGGACGACGTTCTTTTTCTATTCATTCTACAAACTATGAATTTTGCGCTACGAAACTTCACAAACATATAAGTGAAATTACACCCACAAATTACACCCAGTCTCAGAGCAACAATTTGTCGATCACACAAAAGATTGTTCGGCATTGGAATTGAACCCGTGACACTGGCATGGTAGGTTGGTATCTTAACCACTATGTTATCAGTGCAGTTAATTAATTATTGGCGTTATATGAATTTATTACTTGTGTATTAGAGTGAAAAATATCAAAGCAGAATTCATTCCTTTACACACTTAGAAAATAATAAGTATATCCTCAGAGAATAATTTTCCTTTATAATGAGTCATTTTGTATCGATTTTTATTGAAGTTGTACTCTAAGCTGTGTAAGTTACTATAGTTTTTTAACTATCCCACGGGAGCTCTTTAATTTGCGTGATTGAAAGTATCCTACATGTTGACCGGAGATGTAAGGACCACCATACAAAATTTCATTTAAATCGGTCGAATAGCTTTGAAACCCGTTTAATTAGCCCGTACAAACAGACAGAGAAATAAAAAAAAATAAAATATTAAGGGTGGTATACATGAAAGAATAAAAAAAAATCTATTTGATAATCGCAGCGAAATTTTTAATAATCAAAACGACGTCTGCCTGCTTTCGGGTTGCCCACATGTGAACTACGTACGTCCCTCCCCCCTACTTTAAACTCTGAGTAGGGTATCGCCAATAATAATTATTAGGAACTAATAACAGAAATACAAAATTTCATTGAAATAATGTAGGTAAATATGAAATACTTTTATACCTATTAAATTTGCACCCCACTTTCACCCCCTTGGGGATTGAATTCACGAAAAGGGATATCGGCAATTATCATTATTACGAACTTGTAACCCAACTACAACATTTCATTGAAATATCTTTAAAAATCAGAGAACTTTCATACTAACTTTGGACCTCCCTTTTAATCCCTTAAGGGATGATTTTCGATAAAATATTTTACACCTATTTCATGATTTTCAATGAAGAACCTTCGTACTGAATTTCATTTCAATAACTTCAAAAACGGCAGTTTCATACTAATTTTGTACTCCCATTTGACCCCCTTAGGGGGTGAATTTTCCAAAATCCTTTCTTAGTGCTCCCCTACGTTATAAAGGGAACTCCTGCGCAAAATTTCAAGTTTCTAACTCTTATATTTTAGGCCCTGGGCTGATATGTCCGTCAGCTTCTCCTTTTATATATATACATAGATAAAACTGAATAATAGAATAGAAATACATAAAAGTACTAGTTGTGCCGCTATTTTTAAAAGTTCAGATTTAAAAGTATTTCGTTATAAATATCAATACTATTATACATATATCGTAATAGCTACAAGTTCGTCTTTTAAATCTGTTTTATCAATAAATTTCTTAAATTGTTGATCATTGTTGATCAGTCTCCATTGGAGACTTATCCACAGTAGACCATTTTATTGTTCTTTGTGTAACCGTCCGCTGGTGGTCATATGCTTAACTTGGTGTATAGAACTTAGCCAACCTGTGTAATGAAAATATCGGTTTTCTTTATTCCTTAATATCAGTGATTCTGAATCTGACTGCCCCCACAGATGTAAATCAGCTATTCTGCTAATTAAGACATAATCGAATAATTTCCTAACTAAATAGTAAAGATAAAAAATGTCAGATCGTCACGCAATAAGTGCCCCCACGTGGCATCTCTTTCTAGCTGGTCCTATACTTAAGACGCGCTTTAAGCTGAACTAAATCTAACTTAAAAAAAACAACCATCACACTAAGTAGTTAATTCACTGTTTATTAATGCAAATTGTGATTATTAAAGATATTTTTAGTTGCTTGCTTTGATAACATTGTAAGGGCGGGTTAAAATCAGTTCTACTTATTAATAGATAATAATAGATTAATAGATCACAGGTGTTATATTATTAAAAAGGTTCTGAACCACTGCTTAATAACTATTCCCTATTAACTTTAATGTAGCTCTATCTTGTGCACCAACATGATCTACTATTGCAATACGATACTATAGAATTATTATTAAAATATAACAAGAAGAAACATTTCAGTAATTACAAACGTATTTATAAAGCCCACGATAGCCTGAAGGCCAATAAAACTTTCGCTCACATTTATCAAGATCATCTGCTATGGCGTTGCGTAAGATAAAATTAATCTATTAGTTCGATTCATCATAGTTATTGATAATGCGTGCGCTTCTAACAAATAATATCGAAAAATTAAGTATTAATTATTAATATATTGGGACTAGCAATACTACTTTGAGGGTAACTTTATAGACGTTGAGGGCGTCAATTATCCTTATTGCCGTGTCAAACTAAGGAGGGTTGAAAATTTAGAAGTAGTCTATTCGATTTTTGTTATTATCCGTGCAGGAGGGTTAATGTTCGGTTGTAAAATATACCAAAATCTTTGCTGTGTATTATTAAGTTAGTCATGGCAGAATTTCTGGCATTATGCTTAATGTCCTTAGAAAGCTTTTTAGCAACTAGTGGGCTTATAAATAACCATAGACAAGACAAAAGTCATGTTTAATGCACATGTAATTCATGTACCGGTCCTAGTTGGGAATGCGTTTTTGAAGTCGTCGATCACTATGTTTAACTGGACACAGAGTATTTGGTAGATCCAGTTTTGAGAAAGAGGCCCCGAAGCCAACACCTCCGGATAGCGTCCAGAAAACTTAGAAAATCTTCTCATCCAATGTTCGGCAGTGTCTGAAAACAAAAGTTTATAAACAATGTGTGTTATAAGCGACACACAGTAGAGAAATGTCGGCGTCATGAAAAGGCTCAAAGTCGCTCAACGCACTATGGAGAAGGCTATGATATGGTATTTCTCTACGTGATAAAATCCAAAATACAGAAATTCGTAGAAGAACGGGTGTAACTAATATAGCCCGAAGAATTAGCACGTTAGAATGGCAATGGGCAGCTACATCACGCGTCGAAACTACAACGTTGGGGAAAGAGAGGTTCTCTTGTGGTAACCATGAATCGGGCGACACAGCATGGGATGATCTCGCACTAGGTGGATTAACGAAATCTTGAAAGTCGCAGGGAACAGATACAAGTGGCACAAGACCGACTGGATGACCGGATTCTGTCTTCACGTGTATCTGTGCGTAGAGAACAGAACCACGTTGACCACATGCATACATATTATTACGTGAAGATGATGAGATGTTTCTCTTTTTTTCCTCTACCTATGAGTAAATAGGCATGTGTCTTCTTTAAGTTAGAGTGAAATTGACCTGCACCTAAACCGTTTGCTGCAGTGGCCAATATTTTTTGGACGGGCTGTGGTTTGGACAAACGTCGTCCTTTCCTTCCGGGGCGACGAAAGAGCGGCTCGCGGCTCCATAACCTAACGCCTACCTTCCCTGTCCTTCGCTATTGAGCCTACCACTGGTAACGAAGCTTTGACATACGTAGCTAGCTCGATGTCATAGGCTCACGCGATCAGCCTTTCTGGGGGTGACGGACTTTTCTCCGGTCCAGTCACCCGCGGTCTTGTTTTTGTCTTAGATATTGTAATTTTATCTGTATGGTGGAACCAGAGATACCTAAAGTTAACTTTTGATTGCATATAGTTATAAGGCTATAAGTCCTACATCCTGCCATGAGAACAGCGTTCTAGTCTTTGTATCCAAGTCCAAAGGAAAGCGTAAGCGTTCTTCTTAAAATTCTTTTAGATTTGTCATGTAAACTTTAAAGTTTAACTTTATAGTATTATCTTGGAGTGATTTTTATTGAGCAGGAATGGCTTACGGCTGTGAAGAGAATTATAGAGTGTTAAGTAATGAATGGAAACAATAATGGTTACTTTAGTGGATGGTTTTATTCAACAGTTATTAGATATAAAAAAGTTAACGATCATTCCGAAACCATAGAGTTGGTAATAAAAAATATGACTATCGATTCATACCGTTCCTATCTATCTATACCAATAAATAAAATTGGAGTGTCTGTTTGTAATGTCAAAATAATAGGCTTTTTTCATACTCACACGGTTATTTGCACGACACCTATGCCTAAAATACAGATTAAAAAATTTTTGTCTGTCTGTCTGTCTATCTGTCTGTCTGTTTGTTCCGGGTAATCTTCAAAACGGTTGGACCGATTTCAAAAATTCTTTCACCAATGGAAAACTATAATATCAGGACGTAAACTAGGCTATATTTTATCCCGGTATTCCCATGGGAACGGGAACTACGCGGGTAAAACGACTAAAACCGAAGCGAAGCGAGGGCGGGTTGCTAGTATTTAATAAAAAACATCTTTACATAACAAATATCTCTGATATGAATGGTGAAGGATTAAAAATTATAATATTTCATCTCTTTTTGTTTTAGACTGGTTATGGTCCAGTCGCGTATCGCCCACCTGTCCGAGGCGATTATGGTAGGAGCACACTGTCGACAGTTGTCTGTCTACAGCCACGGGCTGGTGCGTCCGGGGTAGTACCACACTCCGGCAGAATATACACGTCTGAATAGTAGCAATAGGCGATCTCATGTAAATCCATACTATAACAAGCATAACATACTGAAAATGAAGGCAAGACGAAAGCTTCACTTAGCATGCCTAATGTTTCGCATTACAATGTCTAAAGCACCCTCATATTTATACAACAAGTTGGAATGGCGGCATGAACGAGACAGAAGGATAGGTAGGTTATGTACACCGCAACTATCCATTCCGCATCATCGAACTAGTGCATTCAGAGGGAGCTTTCGGTATGCAGCTACTAAGTGCTGGAATAACATCCTCCCACCGATAAAACACTGTACAAATAGCTCGACTTTCAGACTTAGGTTGCGGATATTTCTGATGGAGCACCAAGGGAAATTTGAAAATATTAGAGCAAACTTATCTGCTATTTAGCAATTTTACTGTAGTATGTATGTATGTATCTGTATATGCATAAGTATGTATGTATTTATGTCTATATTTTGATGTGTATTATATGTACACCTTTTTATCTCATTGTTGCGCTGCCTAGTGTAATTCAACTATAGATTGTAAGACATTGATTGCTAGTTTTTTTTATTTATTTATTTTAAACATTTAATATTTGATTGTTGAATTGATGGTTTCCATTTACAATGAATTTATGTACCCAATGATTGTTATTTTGATTGTTATGTTTTGACATTGCTCGATTACCCTTTCAATATAATTAAATTTCGAATTTATTTTACACAAATTAATTCATACTTAAACAAAAACTAAAATACTGTTTCTACCTGTTATAAATGTAACTAATTCATGGTATGCATTATATTTTTATTTTTTAATTTGATATTGTCTTTAAAAGTCTGATATTGTTTTTGTTATTCGTTATTATTATCATACAGTTTTAAGCGTACGCCACTTTGGGTTGCAACTGAAAGCCAGCATCAGGTAACTTTAATGTCTCCTGATATTGTGCTGAGTTGCCTGCCCTTTGGCACATATGTCATGTGACAATTTTCTTCTTACCTATTATTTTTCTGTATTGTATGTGCCAATAAACGAGTTCTTTCTTTCTTTCAATTTCTTAGCATCAGGTGTGCTGTTTGCTCGTTTGCGACTAACGGCGATAAAGAAAAACTAGGACGGCACAGAACTCCATGACTCTATATCGCCTTTCCAATTATTGAGCCTCAATCATTGAGAATTTGGATCTCCTCCACATTCGGAGGGAATTTGCCCGATAGCACCAGTAGTTGCTACAGAGTTTTGCCTACGGCAAATTGTCCTTGCATCGATGCTGTCTCCATTATCCCTTAGTAGCCTTTTACGACATCCATTTTTACTCGATCACCACACAGATATAGTGTAATATTAAAGTATTACTTGGCTTAAATTGTCATAATAGCAAGGAGTATGGCGGTTTTTTTTATAGACTGTTACAAACTTTCTGTTAATTTGAGATACAAAAACATTTATCGGCTTGTTTTTTGAAGTTACACTTTTTTGGCATGCTAGATGATTAAAGGATGAGAGTAAATTTTTACGACGGGCGCGCACACCGACACGAACAACCGACACCTTGAAGTTAGCTAGCTAGTCAACATTGATTACTATGCGCTCGCACTCCGTCACAAATGTCAACTAAATAATGCGTTATACTAAAAACCTTTTTTCTATTATTAGTGTAAATTTGTTACAAACGGTTTTCAGCCTTTGCCTAAGTCTTTAGTCATAAAGGCGGATAGCTATGTACATCAAAAATACATTATCACATGTGTAGATCATAACAGGTGATACATACTTTCTTTACATTCGTATCAGATATCATTTTGTATCAATTTATATTCACAACAAAGTTATAAATGCGGTTGTGTTACAATTATTTCCTAAAAGATTTCAAGTATAATTGACAATTAAACCGTATAAATAAATTTGTTTGTTCATATAGCTGTCATATTGGCTTGTTTCTATTGTCACTTTCAAGAGTACCCGTCAAAAATGAAAACGACCGCAAAACATGTTAATAGAAAGTGATTACTGTCATGTTAGTAAGATTGTGATTAACTAATTACCGTCATGTGTGGTCAAAGAGAAAAATGAAAGGCTCCCTAGCTGTGTGTTTTTGTATATACTGACTCTGAAGTCAGAGGGATTAAATTTATTAATATTAGTTTCTTACCAGTGTGTATCGTAAAAGATGGCTAGGAGACGTCTGCTGATAATGTTATTGCAAACAGAATGTCTACGTAAAAAAAAAGCTATACCAATCCCGTTTCTCCAACATGGTATAATAAGTCATTTCTTCCAAATTATGGGGGAGCAGATTAGTACATATTTTCTTTTTAACTTGGAAGGAACTTTAAGAAGGTACATGCCTAACAGTGGGACGATGGATTTTCACGTGGAACTGAAGTTTGAACCACACTGCACGTACTAGTTTCGATCATTTTCTAGAAACATTGTTTTTTTTATGTTAACACTGTTAACAGAAAAAAAAACAACATTTTGCCAAAAATGGGTGTCGGCAAAGACGGATAAGCATTGTAAGCAGATTCATTACACAGTCACTGCGTACGCAAGAATGCCAAAACAAGAATAAACATACATTGCATGTATGATTTGTGAGGTCTTTTAAAACGTTTGCGTTTAGGTGTATTTTTTTATTATCAATATTGTGTTATGATTTTGTAGTTATGTCACCGAGCAATTCCTGATGTTGAATTATTGTATTTATAATTACTAATTTAATACATAGTTGAATAATTGTATTATCCAGATCATTACGCGTTTCCTTATTAGATAACATGATTAATTTACACCGAACACTCACTCTTTAGAGTGTGCCACGATTGAGAATATTAATTTCGTGCTTTCCTGTTGCAAAATAGTTATTTTTATATAAAGGAAGTGCGAAGTCAAGCTAATTTAATTATGAAGGAAATAAAACTAAACCTAATGCTATTAATATTTTTCTTAGACACAAATTAGCAAAACCGTTGGAAGGCATCCGCCATTTCTTTATGCCTGTCACGATTCTGACGTCGTGAAATAAACTATACGTATATTTTAATTGGATAGGTAGTTGAGGTATATAAACTCGATTAGCATTAATACTCAATAGTATCCTTAGTTTCTTCAAAAGAATAATTATACAATTGTGACCAGCAATCAAAATAAAGAAGTCTATCAAAATGAAAATGTCCTTTTTTTCATGATTTAAACTCCAGAAGTTACAGTTGTCTTTCACACCCATATATCTTTGGAACAATAAGGGAAACAAATACGAAAAAGGCAATTAATCAAATATGTTGACAAATGACATCCTCTCAATGATACGCTTTCTCACATTTAATAGTAGTAATAGGACTATAGTAGGATGGCACCCGGCCTATGTCGTGTCGTAACATGGCATTCCATGCAAACGCCCTTCGCCATATTAGTGGACCGTTGACTTCAGTGCGCTACACTACCAGCTTTAGCATACTCTACCACCTAAATCAAAATGAACTCTTCTTTAATGTTTTTTTCTTATGTAAGTTAGAATATTTCAGTTCAGTTGTTCCTAATGGCGATCCTGAGTTAGAATACTTAATACGAATAATGTGCTTTTCAACATAATTTTAAGTTTCATTCAACGTTTATTTCATTCATTCTAAGTCAAACACTACTTGCTTAACAGGTCATTACCGCCCTCGTTAACTGTGTCTTGTTATTTTTGGCTGGAATGTCAAACTGACGTGCTTCTCGGCTATGTCAAGTATTTGTTTTGACTGTATTTTAGAGTGCATCTGTTGACACCTTGTGGTTCTTTTGAGGTATTCGAACCCTTAAACTATGTACTTCGCCACAAATGTGTTATGAGAATACTTTATTTTTTATTATAATAATTTTGATTAGGCAGTAATCTTCCGAATTGTGATTATAATTTTAATGTTTATACGAGTTACATTTTTTTAAATTACGTACTTATGTAGTTAGAGACTGGGGGCCTCGAAGCGAATAGCATAGAATAAATATATCATTTACGCACTTCAACTATTGAAATATTACAGGGTTTTCAACATATTTTTTGCTAGGCCTTGAGACCGGCTTTATTCTTTAGGATTTTACTTATACATGTAATATTTTTTTTTATATTATTTTAATTTATATAAACTCAAATTAGTTAGGTGTTATCAAAATAAAGTCGCCTGAATGCATGGCCATTTTTCTAACGTTGTTTTGTTTGTTAATATTAAGGAAGCGGGATGTGAGATGCTTCACTTTTTCAACGCTTTCGTTTCGTCCATAATTTGACAAGAGTTCTTTTAGACGCGGAAGTCGGTCTATGATAAATTCCTTAGTTGTTTCGTCACTAAAAGTAGGTAACTTCCATGATTAATGGAAAGAAGACAGATTTAGATGTAAGCATTCATATATCTTATGGTCTTTGATAATTGATTTAACCACAACTATTTCTTAATCTTTCGCTGAGAATGCTTAAAAGCGGCGATAATTTGTTTATATAAATTGTATGGCATGCATATTTTTTGGGTTTTATAAATAAATAAATCATCATCATCATTATTCTGCTTTTATGCCTTTTATCGTCCATTGATGGACGTGGCATCCCTCATGTGGCACTTTGTGGCGAAACAAAGTGCGGACCTGTGCCGCGCGCACCGAATGAATAAATAAAATAGAAAATTTAAAAGGAATTAAAAGAATCAGGCAGTATGCAGGATAGTATAAATTGATATAGTAGTCTAAGGATTGAATTTGTCACTTTCGCTTTTGAGGTTAAATACAAGTCCTCGCAGAGATATATTTGGCAGTGAACATTCGTCTTGGTATGTTCATGTAATGAGATGAAGAGAAAGTAATTTAGGAGAATATTAGACATGAATGTGGAATGTTATAGGAGCAAAGACAACTAATGAAAATATGCAGAGATTGAAAAGAATGACATGAAAGTAAAATAAAATAAGTATCTGTTAAAATAAACACGTTGCTCCGTTTATAAATCTTAGCTATGAATGTAGGGGAATGATGATATTGATTAGATGTATGTAAATACATATACTGTACAATACGTTCTGATTTTGTTAGCGGTACTGTTTTCTATATCGTTTACATTTTCTCCGCTAATGTATGAATATCTATAATCAACCAAGCAAATAGATCGTTGAATGATAATCACTATTAATACTTCCGTCGCATACATACACAATCTTTCATTGCGCTAGAAATGCTTGAAACTGTTTCAATATCATTATTATCACTTCCTTACTATACATAGTTTATTTGAATTTGTCTTCAAATGTGACAGTTTCTTGTTTTAGTTATTTTTGTTGTCGAATAGTCTACATTTTCATTCAAAACTAATTACTGGCTTATGCCTTATGCGAAGTAGGTGTTGATCTTGAAGTCGTTCGTTCAAATCTGTGCTCCAAATATTGGAATTTACTGCCATGAAATTGTCAATAGGAAATACGAAACTTGGAATTATGGTAATACTTTTGCCCATTATTACTTACGGATATAAGTTTACATGTTAAAAGAAGTTTGTGTTCCGTCTCAGCCTACCCTTTCGGGAGCAAAATCATAAGGTTATGACGATAAAAATATAATCACTTATTACTAGGCGTTGACTTGCCTCTTACCATAGGCGATTAAAATCCGACCACTGATGACAAGTAACCCTGCTCCGGTGGTCGGCCCAACGACGAAAGCGACGTGCACGTGGGTGGGTTGCGGGTGTGCGTGCTTACGCCCCTCTGTCGTCCCGGACGGAGTGGTAGGAGGAGCGCGCCGACCGCAACCCATCCCAAAAAAAAAAATAGGCGATTAAAATAATATTAATGAAAATGTTTGGATCCAGAAAAGCAAAGTAATAATTTTAATATATCGAACAAGTTTTTTGATATCGTGCCTTAAATGTGTAATATTCTTCAAAAATAGAAAAACGTGATATATATAACATGATATAGACTATACATACACAGTATACCTTACCTTAGATCATACCTTAATACCTCCAGATCATCTATTACTTTAAAAGTTCTTTAATTGAAATAACGAAGACACGCTACATAATATGTATGTATATGAATTTGTAATAACCAAAGACATTTGTGTATGTGTTATATAACTAATCATAGAAGTGTGATTAATGTATTCGACATGTCAATTGCGCTATCAAAGCCATTGGTGTATCAGGTACCGAGTTATGATCAAAATACAATCAGACGCCTCATAAATTTATTCTAAAAGATTGTTTATTTCCCCGTGAAAAGGTTAATCGAATTTAACAGTGACCCCATCAAGGGATAGCTATACAAACAAGTAATTACTGACGTCAATCACCAAGGAAATTTGGAGGCGTCGTATTACATCAGGAAGACATCTGCGTATCGGAAACATTATGTTGGAGGCAAAATGTTTCTTTTTATTTATTGACTAAACTTCGGAATTGGGTTTAATTATTTCAGTGCTACGGTTATTTCAGTATTATGTAACTTGGTTACACATTTAGAAATTTAGTTGTGTAGTTGCGGAAACAGGTTTCCTGTAGGAATGTAGAAAATTATGCATAGTTTAAAGGAATTTCATCAGTATGTTTTAAAAGATTTATAAGCAGAGAAAGCTTGGATTTATTGAAGCTTCGCCTGTGATGTGTTGACTCCTGATATAACTTTTGGTAGTCTGGTTCATGTCTTCCGCATTCTTAGATTGATTCTATTTTCGTATTACTCACGTTTATAGTGTGTTTTGATTAGATTAATAAACACTTGTTTTATTTCTTCCTGCGATTTCGTGTTAACCTTATTATCTTTGATGAAGATTATGTTCATATTTCATAATATTTGCATTTGGGAGTGAAAGGATCGTAGTTTTGTGTAAACTTTATATATAATCAAGTTTCTAATTACAGATGATGTTTTTTTTTCTGTTTACAACCAAGTTTACGAGTGTTCGTTATAAATTTTATTTTGTTTTTGTTCATGTAATCAGTAATACATAGAGTATTATGTAGACATATAACATTATAATCGTTTTGTAATTAATTTTAATTAAAACGTGTTTCATCGTTGAAGTGCTAAGTGTAATAGTTCAGTCGTTAATTATGTACTAGCACCATCTATTAGTAATTTGATGAGGGCGTCCTGGATTCCAGTTAGTGCTGTTAAGATTTTTTATAGATTTTGTAAAGAAATTGTTTGCAAGAAGTTTGTAAAGTGTGAAACTAAAGTACACCGGCTCTTCAGTTGTCCTAGACTTTACCTAGAATTTACCGAAGTTCTAGGCTCAATTCTTTAGCGAGCATTCCAAATGACAAGGCGAAATGTGATTATGTTAAAAAATATTTAATTTGTTGCTCTCTTGTGATTTCAATTAGTCGAAATGATGGTTCAACCTAGATTTTCCTTTCCAAATTTTATCCAAAACCGTTAAGGCCTAAACAGTTATAATTACACTGTAGTATGTGGATATTTAAGTTAAGCGTTTATAGATACATAAAATCTTATATTTTTGTAATATTAGTACGTGCGTGAAATGAAATTATACGTGTCAGTAGGTTTAAGCTGTAGACTTAGCCAATAGATATAATAGATAAAATGTATTAAGTACGCTATGGTACAAGTTTTCTTAGTTTCGTGAATATATTAGATTTTATGTGTTTATATATTAAATTAATTGTGACTTGTTATTTCTGGATGACATAAGAACACATCACCATCACCGTCAGTGAACATATCACCACCACTTTCAGTGAACATATTGCCATCACTTTAAGGTAGTCGTTAAAACCAGCTGAGGGATTACCAGGAATGGGGCATTTTTTTGTGGTAGTTGCTGGTCTGGATACACCCTGCCCAACCTGTTCGGGGCGACGGAAGAACGGCGTGTGGCACCATAGCTTACCGTATTCCCTCCTCCTCACCATTAAGCTGACCACTAGTCCCAATTCCTTGATATCCGTGGCCGGTTCGGCGGATTATCCTTTCAAGCAAAGCAATGTTACCTGGGCGTCGTCCTCACGCAGTATAGACCACCACCGAGGTTGTTAAACCCTTGCTAAGTGTAACGAAAAAACCCTTGTACTAAGCATATAACTTGAAACATGTTACACGCAAATATTTTAAAATCAACTAGTCATAGAAACAAATTTTATGATTACATCAAACTAATAAATTTTATTATTCGCATTTAAATAATACACTAGACGCCATTTAGACGTCTTAACATGGAAACAGTCGTGTTAGATTTAATTTGATTTATAACGTTCGGAAGCAGTTTTATTTCATGAATAAGTCTATTATTTTTATTTAAAAGGAGGAAGGAAAAGCACAAATTTGGGGCAAGATATTTAATCATATCGATGGGTGTCTATCATCATCATCATCTCAGCCCATATACGTCCCACTGTTGGGCTCGGGCCTCCTATATTATGGGAGGGAATTTGACCTACTATACCATGCTGGTCAGACATGTTGGTATAGGGTTTCATTTCGAGTTTTCTTTCTCATGCACAGATATTATGTGCCTATTATATCCCATAGTCGTCTTGTACGACATCCACGGGCAAGATAGGGAGTGGTGAATTGTATTCTTACTCCGTCATCACACGGAAATGGGTGTCTATGGTCGTATAGATTGGATGTAGTCTGATCATATCCCATAACTGTTCGCCAGTATATTTCTTTTTACCTTTGAGTAGACCATTGATATTAAGAGTATTCAATTGTAGTTATCTATTTGGCGCCAAGCCGTTCCTTTTTTGACAGACTTTGGTCCGGTCATACACATAACTACCTATTCGGGGCGATGGAAGCATTGTGTGCAGTCTTGTAACCTGCCGTATAACCCCTCAATATCAGTGGGTCGTCGGGACCGATTTAAAATATTTAATTACTGATTTCATTACTCGTTATTCAGAAATTTCCGTTATTCAGACATTTCCGTTATTTTATTTATTCTTGTTCAACCGTTTTAGATTTCACTATTGGCCGTGAGCTGCCACCGTAGTGACATATTAATCTGTCACCATAGGATTTGGATAACAATTTGTATGTTATACCAACTTATATGGTCTCGTAAAAGACGACTAAGGGATATAATACGCATATGACATCTATGCAAGAGAAGGAAAACTCGAAACAAAACCCTATGCCAACCTGTCTGACCAGCACGGTATAGTAAGGTCAATTCCCTCCTATTGTAGAGGAGACTCGATCGAGCCCAGCAGTGGGACGTATATGAGTCGAAGTGATGAATGATGACGATGTTTATTAAAATAACATAAAATTCGTTTGCCGTTTTACAACGGGGATGCTCTTTTTTTTATTGCAAACGGCGGCAAACGAGCAAACAGTACACCTGATGGTATGTGTTGCTGCCGCTCATGGACCTTTACAAGGCCGCTGCCTACCGCGAAGAAAGAGAAGGGAGTGTGAATGCGTGCATTGAAGCTCGGTGATGCCAAGGGCACCACCAAAACCCTCCACACGCAGACACTCTCAGAAAGTTGGGCTTCCGGCTCTCTCGCTCACCGAACGAAGCGCAGTAACAAATTGCTACTACTCAGACGTCGATTTTCTGCGAGAGTGTGGTACTACCCTGGACGGACCGGCCCGCGGCTGTAGACAGATAACTGTCGACAGTGTGGTCCCACCACTCTTAAATGATACTAAAAAAATCAAATACGTCAGCGAAGCTGCTGCTACAGTAACTATACATATAAACTCATTTGCAAAAAAAACGGGCGGTTTTGATTTTCATTCATATTTAAAAAGATACAATACCAAAAAGGTTTCAATCGTTTGTACACGTTACTGGCCGGTTTTAAAAATGCTGTGGTATTTAAAAAAGTACGTTCTAAATTCAATTTTTCATTTGATGTTCATTTTTACAGAAAACCCCTTTTTATCCTACATTTTTGGCGCGAAGTTCCAGAAGTTAACATCGACTTTCATAACTTTTATTCAATTTTTATCGATTAATTTCATATCCTTGACTGTCAAAGCTTTATTTAATGCTGTTTGGCTGTATCAAAAATGGTAGATAAAGTGGTAAAAGCTACCAAAATTATCGCGCTGCTTGAAGAGGGTTGCAGCCAATGTTTCGTGGCTAGGAGGCTAAATGTTAGTCGCTCGACAGTCCAAAGGACCTGGCAGCGATATCAGGAGACTGGTTCCGTCGAGAGAAGGCCTGGTTCTGGAAGAAAACCATGTACCCAACCACGGGATGATCGTTTTCTTGTGAGTCGCGCATTGAGAAATCGCAAATCTTCGTATGTGGATCTTAAGAACAACCTCCAAGAAGTAAGAAATGTGCATATTAGTCTATGGACGGTCAGGAGGAGGCTTCTCGCTGCCAATATACGCAGTCACCGCCCGGCCCGCGGCCCCAAATTACTCCGTGAGCACAGAGTTCACAGGCTTAGGTTCGCTAGAAATTGTGAATCATGGACTCAAGACGATTGGAATAGGGTTTTGTTCTCTGATGAAGCCAGGATATCTCTATTCGGTGAAGATCGACGTCGGCGAGTGCTAAGAAGACAAGGAGAACGCTTTGCAGAGGCATGTTTCGAAGAAATCACACCTTATGGTGGGGGCTCTGTTATGTTTTGGGCAGGAATAAATTCAATGGATCGTACAGAGTTAGTCTTCATTGAAAACGGCTCACTGACTGGGCATCGATACATAACGGAAGTTCTAATTTCTCATGCACAACCCGCATTGGCCGCTCTAGGTGAAGACTCGATTTTTATGGACGACAATGCTCGCGCCCACCGATCCCGCGATGTTAATGCGTATGTGCAAGAGGTCGGCATTCGTCGTTTGGATTGGCCAGCTCGAAGTCCCGACCTCAATCCCATAGAGCATGTCTGGGACGTTCTGAAACGGCGTGTGAGATCAGTACACCCGGCTCCGCAGACCATCAGAGAGCTGAAGAATGTGATTACTGCGGAGTGGGAACGTATTCCGCAAGCAAGTATCCGGGATATACTCGCTAGCATGCCCAGACGAATTCAAGCTGTGATTTTAGCTAGAGGGGGTCACACTCGATACTAAACATTTATCTGCTTTTACTTTATTAAAGAAAAACAAACAAAAAAACTTTTTTATTTTTACTTCATGAGCATATGCACTACTAGCGAATATACACTACTAGCGAGGTTTAGCATTATTTCCCATAAATTGTATCTAAATTTTATGAAATACTGATGAAAACGATTATTTTCTTATTAATTTAGCAATTTGTGTGGATAAAACTACCTATAATTATCAAACAAAGAAATATTAACATTTGAAATGGTTCATTGCTTAGGTGCCCGTTTTTTTTGCAAATGAGTGTATATCCAAATATCCGGGCTAGATTTAGTAAATGTCATATATGAACAACAATATTTAACCGTTAGCGTTTCGTAACTTCACTAATAAACTAAAATTGTATAATAAGTCTCTACATAAATCATAGAGTGGTCTTTCAAAGCTATTTTATATTAGATAATCAAATCTACATACAAATGGTTACAATCGTGTCGAAGCATTATTTTAAACGACAGAAATGTCTTGATTGTAAAATGCTTTTTTTTTTAACTTTTAACATAACCCACTTCACTAAAATAGGAATATTTTATATTTTTACACTTTGTCGCTTCTTACGAATGTGTCTCGGATTTGAAACATTAAATTTGATACGGTAATGCATTATTTTTCTTTCAACATTAATACATCACATAAGAGCAATCGAAGTTTTATTTTAATTTCTAACTTCTTAGATAATTACATCTTATATACTGTGTAAAAAATATTTCTTTATTACAGCCCTTATTGTTCCCTCTTTTGCGCGTGGGGGTCGTAAAAACGACTAAGGAATATAATATGCACATGACATCTGTGCAAGAGAAGGAAAACTTGAAATAAAACCCTATACCAACATGTCTGACCAGCATGGTATAGTAGGTCAAATTCTCTTCCATTGAGGAGGAGGTCCGAGCCCAACAGTGGGACGTATGTAGGCTGCGATGATGATGATGATTTCTTAGACATATCTCTAGATTTACATTTTTTATGTTATGTAAAGAATATTTCTTTATTACAGCCCTTATTCATCTACTATCCAAAACAATTCGTCTATAATCATAACAAATTTACTTTAATTATTTTTGATGTTTACGCGAGTCGATTTACAAATTTTCCTTACTATACGTATTTCTTTAGTTTGTTGGTGCAGAGTTTTGTTTTTGAAATTGCCTTCTCTTGTAGTAACTTTCTATGTTTACGCTCCTTAGTCGTCAGGAAATAAAGGAAATAAAGCATTCTTACTCCTCCATCACACGCAACTTGGATACATTTAAATCATTTGCCGCTACATTCTAGCTCAGTATAAAATGATTTCACAAACTTGTTTAATCTGGCTATCATATACAGCGTGTATCAGGTTATGGGGCAACTGGTCAAACAGGAGTTAGACAATAGCGGCAGGAATCCATAAAAAAAAATTTGAAGAGAAAACATCGATTCGTTAATGAATTAGAGACATGTAAAGTTTTCAAGTTTTTCATCGCTTTTTGGTGTAAATCTGATTGAAATGTATAAAGTCAGTGGTATTTAATCTGCAATGTATTCGTACTTTGTTAAATGTTCATTAGAAATTGAATAAATCAAAGATTACGTTCGCATAAGCAAGACAAACTTTGCTTTAAATCAGCTGATCGGCCGATGACCATTGATGAGGCGCCTTTGTACCTACGCTACCATTGAAGCGTTTGGAGAATTCATACCTATTTATACTGTCGAAGCTTTACATGCTTATATGTATCCTGTTTGTACATGCCATACAGAATAGGTAACATTTAAGGCATAGACTCTTATACACACATTTTTGAAATCACTATAACTTTTATGTTATATTGTTTTTTGTGTAATATACACTCTAGTTACGATCTATGACTGTTAAACTACAACATACTCAAACAGTTGCCCCATAACCTGATACATTAGTATATAAATCAGTTTGAGAAATTAACTGAGACCTACGGGTACGCAGGTCATCTAATTTCACAATCTGTGCTATTAGTTCATCTAAGATATTTTTAAGATTTCGCTTATCCATATTTGAAATTGCCATAGATTTCTAAATAAGATAAGAATATAACTACAATAAATGGACATATCGGTAGTTTCAAATCTTGTTTCTTCGTTATGTAGAACAATCATAATCGATATATTCAGACATGGGCGCGACAAGATCTCGATACCAGGAGCGTTTCGTTGCGCATTGATCATTATTCATGATTGATTTTAGATAATATTAATCATTGAAGAGCAATGGATTATATCAGATATAGAAGATATACATTAGTATAGACGGAGGATTAACAATACCAATAGCTCCAGCCTCTAACCAGACTTTAGGTCTTGAGTTTGAAACCAAGATTTCTATAATGCTATAGTAAATACCCGCTTCTTTGGTAGAAATTATGTATGTGTATATTTATTTGCTAATGACGCCTTGGGGACGCATAACCTGAGAAATATAATATATAATTAGTAATTGTCTTTTTTGTGGCAGGCTATGGTATGGATCTACTCTGTGCTGATGGAGTAATAACACAAGAGTCCGCGAACCCCAGACCTTCGTTATTTTATTAAAGCTGAAAGTTTGTCAGCGCATGCTTCCAACACAGGTAAGAATGGTGGCCCATTATGAAGTTTAGGTTACAGTGGCTTTGACAGATAAAAGGTACTAAAGGTGTGTAAAATACCGACCTATTTTCGTCAAATTATTAAGCGTGATTTTTTGATGTTACCTTTAGAACGTTAAAAATCACCTTATTCATTGCCAGACACTTAAAATCGTGGCAATCCCTTGCCAGACATCCTTAACGTTCATGAAATTATAATTCTACTTACGTTATAGTATAAAAGCTGATTTTTATATATAATACTTGGGTCATTACCCATGAAATATTCTTTTCGTCGAGTAGAGCTCCACTAAGAAGGGATTTGCCGAAATGCCACCTACAAGAGGTGTTGCGGGGCCGTTAACAATAATATACATATAAAGGAACAGGGTGAGCCGAAGCTACTGAAGCTAGAAAAATGAAATTTGGACCGTAGTTTCATTTCATGACGTGGGCAACCATTAAGAAAAGATTTTTTGAAATTCCACCCTTAAGAGGGTGAAACGCAACGTCAAAGTCTGTATGGAAAGAAAAAATCTTTAGCTACTGTCTTCAAATTAAGCATAAATACTCTTTAATAAAAATAAATAAACCCATGTTTCAGCGTTTCTCCGTTTTCATCCTCTAAAATTGTAGAATAGGTAGAAAGATGTTAGTTTACTGACTCATCACGGAGCCGAAACTATTGAAGTCAGAAACATGAAATTTTGACAGTAGTTTTTTTTAGTGGCGTAGAAACCCACTAAAAAGGATTTTTTGAAATTCGGGTTGAATTTTGAAATTGATTTCGATAATTCTTTCATCATTAGAATGTTACAGTATCCCTGAGTAACATAGGCTATATTTTATCCGGTATGCCAACGGGAACGGGAACTACGCGGGTAAGGCGACTGAAATTGAAGCGAAGCGAGGGCGGGTTACTAGTATTATATACAAAATCAGCTGTTACATTATAACGTAAGTAATAGTATTAATAATATTGTTCTTATAATTAATAATGAATATTAAATTAATAATATTTGAAGATAGCATATAATATTATTTTAGCTGCTATAAGAATGTACTAAATAGTAAAGAATATAAGCGCATCTCACTCGCACCCACCCATGTATACATGTACTATCTCGCGCTCGCTCCTACAGCTACCCTACATCTTTGTCGGGCAAGGGTTTGGAACTATGAAAAATGTCTGGCTACTGAGGAAACATCATCTACTCACTACCCAAGTATTATATATAAAAATCAGCTTTTATCCTATAACGTAAGTAGAATTATAATTTCATGAACGTTAAGGGTGTCTGGCAAGGGGTCGCCACTATGTTAAGTGTCTGGCAATGAATAACGTGATTTTTAATAACGTTCTGAAGGTAATATAAAATAATCACGCTTAATAATTTGACGAAAGTATATTGGTATTTTACACACTTTTAGTACCTTTTATCTGCCAAAGCCACTGTAACCCAAACTTCATAATGGGCCACCGTTCTTACCTGTGTTGGGAGCATGCGCTGACAAAATTTCAGCTTTAATAAAATCACGAAGGTCTGGGGTCCACAGGCTCTTAGTCTATAACAATATATTGTTTTGTCTTTACTTCGCTTATATGACGTTTAATAAACGCAAGAAAATAACGTAACTGCAAGAGAAGACCTAGTTCAGACAAAATACTGTGCTACTATGAATGGACTATGCTCCATAGATTAGGGCAATATTGCTTGCATTATTATAGAGAAGGCTCGTAGTCAATAATAAGACTTAATTGATTTAAATACCTCTACCAAAATGCAAGATAACACAATGACTAGATAGCTTGACATAAGACTTGCTTTCAAGTTCTTTTCACTCAGGGGCAAAGAATTAGGAATCAAAAATTGTTTTTCTTGTCCGTTACCACAAAACTATCATATCATCGATTATTTTGCACTAAAACGAGTATTAACTCAATTCCTATTCCAACACGTCTAACCAGCGTGGAAGAGTAAGTCAATTCCCCTCCTATTATGGAGGAGGCCTGAGCCCAACAGTAGGACATATATAGGCTTGAGAAGAAGAAGAAAACGAGTAGGAAGTAAACGTACTAATCTATACCAATAAATAAAATTGGAGTGTCTGTTTGTAATGTCAAAATAATAGGCTTTTTTCATACTCACACGGTTATTTGCACGACAAAATAGCAATTAAAAAATTTTTGTCTGTCTGTCTGTCTGTTTGTTCCGGGTAATCTTCAAAACGGCTGAACCGATTTCAAAAATTCTTTCACCAATGGAAAGCTATAATATCAGGGCGTAAACTAGGCTATATTTTATCCCGGTATTCCCACGGAAACGGGAACTACGCGGGTAAAACGACTATAACCTATAACCGAAGCGAAGCGAGGGCGGATTGCTAGTTTTGAGTAAAATCACTAGATGTTTTCTTATTCATGTACTTTTTCTTTTTTTGGGACTGCGCTACGGTCAGCGTACCGGAGGGGTGGTGCGCGGCCCCCTGACCCACCCGTGGCACCTCGCCTTCGTCGTTGGGCCGACCACCAGTGCAGAGTAACTTGTCTTCAGTGGCCGGCCCGACGGCATACCCCGGTCGCGGGGTACCCTTTCCTCGCGACGTTCCTCATTCGGGGACGTCGGGCGGCCTCGCGAGATCAGCCTCTCTACGGGTGACGGACTAAATCCCCGGTCCAATCACCCGAAGCCTCGGCTAGGGCGGCATTAGGCGCAGATATTCGAGTCCTGCCAAAATGTCGATTTACAATAGGCCAAAAGCCTTAAGGCATTGTGGCAAAGATGCTAAGGTCATGTGGCGTTGATATAAAAATATATTTGAAAGTGTTACCTACTTTTCAAGACATTCAAATATTGACAGTAAGACTTGTCGAGTCTTACTCGACAATAGGCTAAAATAAATTCTCTAGACTGAAATATATCTATCCATTAGTTTACAAAAGACGCTTAAGGTTTTCTAATCTATTCGAAAGTGAATATGATGTAATTGATATATTAATTTGCCGGTCGAATAATATATAATGTGATTTAGTAACAAATACTATTGAGTGTAGATTTATTAAGTGTATCTTATTTCTTGAAATGGAATAAAAAATAATAAATGACATTTTTTTCTTATGAATAGATATATCAAAAAGAAGGAATTATAAATTACAAGTTTACCTAGTCTTTTATAAGTGTGTTTAATTAATACCACCAAAAAGGTTTTTGGATTTCACTTCTTTTTCTAAGTTGTTTTTATGATATTATTTTTCTAGTTCATGTACTACTTATTAACTTATTTAACAAATTTCAGCTTTCTATAACCTCATGAAGTACCTTAAGAATTTTACTGATTATCAGTGAGTCAGCGACGAAATCAAAGGTTTTTAGAAAAGAATAAATCTAAAGTATAAGAGTTATGCAATTGAAACTTTAGATATTTAATATATATATTTTTTTTTATTGCCAACGGTGGCAAACGAGCAAGCAGCACACCTGATGGTAAGTGAAATTGCTGCACATGGACCTTTGCAATACCAGGGGCACAGCAAGGCCGCTGCCTACCGTGAAGGAAATACTCTTCTTAAACCTCGTTTAAAGAAGGACATGTCATAGCGCTCGGGAAACACAGCAGCAGGTAGTTCATTCCAGAGCTTGCACGTACGTGGGAGAAATGATCGCTGGAAACGTACAGTTGAAGACCATAACGTTTCCAGGTGAAATGGATGAACCCTGCTACGATGTCGAGTGGTACGTTGGTAGAATGGTGACGGTGGTACCAAGTCAAACAGTTCCTCGGAGCACTCCCCGTGAAAGAGTCGGTAGAGTACACAGAGTGACCCAAAGTCTCTCCGCTGCTCCAGCGACTCCAATCTGTCCGTAAGATTGGGATCCCCGACGATTCGAACAGCCCGTCTTTGCAGGGAGTCAAGTGGGTCTAGCTGATATTTGGGCGCACCTGCCCAGAGATGTGAGCAGTACTCCACATGAGGACGAACTTGTGCTTTGTATAGCACAAGACGCTGTCTCGGTGTGAAGTACCGCCTGGCTCTGTTCAGGACGCCCAACTTTTTGCTTGTCAATTTGGGTTTGTCCTCCAAATGACTCCCAAACTGGACTTTGCTCGATATTTTGACGCCTAGAATCCCAATACTCTCAGAAATTGGGAGAGTTACTCCTTGGAACTGTGGCGCCATGACAAACGGGTCCTTCTTTGCAGTGAACGCGCAAACTTGTGTCTTTGTGGGGTTGAACTGGACTAGGTTCCGTCCACCCCATTCCGAGGCCCGCCCCAGAGAGCACTCGACTTCAGACACAAGTTGAACCCTTCTTTCCTGAGTACTCCGAGGGATATTCCGTTGCTCAGTGTACCGCTCATCACCCGTACTGTCATCCGCATAGCAACGCATACTCTCGATAGAGAGCATGTCATTGATATGCAGGATAAACAACGTCGGGGAGAGCACCGAGCCTTGTGGTACGCTAGCATTAATGGTCATGGTATCGGAGCAGGAGCCATCTACGAGGACTTTTATACTCCGACCATCCAAAAAGCTGGCGATCCAATTACAGAGTCCCTCGGGGATTCCGTAAGATGGTAGCTTCGATAGAAGTGCCCTGTGCCACACCCTATCGAACGCCTTTGCGATATCTAGGCTGAACGCCAGCGCCTCACCCTTGCCCTCCAAGGCCTCTGCCCAACGGTGTGTGAGGTACACAAGAAGATCACCAGCCGACCGATCATGACGAAAGTCGTATTGGCGATCACTGATAAGCTGGCGATCCTCAAGGTACTGCAGAAGCTGGCGGTTTATAACCTTCTCCATTATCTTGAAGAGCAAGGGTGTTATCGCAATTGGCCTGTAATTCGATGGGTCAGATCGGTCTCCCTTTTTAGGGATCGGGTGGACATGGGCTACCTTCCACGAAGACGGAAACCTATTAGTAGCGTAGGAAAGTCGGTATAGGCGCGTGAGGATGGGAGTCAATTCAGGGGCACACGTCTTTAGCACCATGCAGGGATGCCATCCGGCCCACTCGACTTATGGACGTCTAAAAGCCGCAGCTCCCGCCTAACCGCTCGCTGCGTGATGCGGATTTCGGGCAGTGAGCTTTCACACCGTGGGATGGTAGGTGGTGTGGCAGCTCCGGCATCCAAAGTCGAGTTACAGGCAAAGAATAGACCTAGAAGATCGGCCTTCTCCTTTGCGCTGTGGGCCAGACTACCATCATGTTTCTGCAGTGGTGAAAGATTGGGCTGGCAGAAGTTACCTTGGGCAGCCTTGGCGAGTGACCAGAATGCACGACTCCCAGCGGGATAGCTTTGCAATCGCTCGCCAATTCTGGCAACATGTTCCGCCTTGGCTCTGGCAATAGCTTTCTTACTAGATCTGGAAGCGGCGTTAAATTTCCGCTTCACCTCTTTGGCGTTCGGGTCCTGGCATTTTTTGGCCCTATTCCAGGCCTGATATGCGGACTGTTTCTGGCATGCAGCCGTCCTGCAGGTTTTGTTAAACCAGGGTCCGCTGCGGCCACCGACGGGTATTTTGGTATTGGGGATGAATAATTCCATCCCCGTAATAACCGTTTCGGTAACGCAGTCCGCACAGACGCCAGGGTCCCCAGAGGTGAAGCAAAGCCGCTTCCATGGGTAGGATGCGTAAAACTCGCGCAGTCCATCCCAATCTGCTGAATTATATTGCCAGACTCTGCGAGTCCCAGTCGCCTTAGAACGACTAGGCCTTACAACAGGGGCACTGCTACGAACCAAGCAGTGGTCAGAAGACCCAAGAGGGGCTTCAACCACTACCTGATATCCGTGCTGGTGTGTAGTCAGCAGAAGATCCAGTAAAGAAGACTCATGGCTCTCAATATCTGGGATACGGGTGGGCTGTGTCACCAGTTGTGAGAGACCATAGGCCGAGACCATATTGAAGAGATGTCGACCCTGGAGGTCAGTGGTTCGGGACCCCAGCCACTCTTTATGATGAGCGTTGAAGTCTCCAAGAACCACCACCTCCGCTGATGGACACTGCTCCAATATTTCGTGAATCCCCCATTGGACATTCTCAAATAATTGAATTGACCCCGGATCACTGCCATGAGTCCTGTAGAGGCATGCGTAGATGCGGGTAAGGCCTCCATAGTCTACGCGTAGCCACAGGATTGACAAGTCACCATGTTCGAGGGCCCGAAGGCGGTGACAGCAGATATCACCTCAGATGAATATGCACACCCCGGCTTTACGACGGAAGGTATGCTCCAACTCGTAGCCGGGGTAATTTAGGTACGAAATGTCATCCGGAGCACCTATCTGCGTCTCCGTTAAAAAGAGTAACGCAGGCCGCGCCGTCTCGAGGTGATGGTGGACGGCGTCGAGATTGCTATGTAAACCTCTGATATTGCAAAAATCCACATCAAATGTGGATAAGGGGACCGCCGTAGAAAATCGTCTCTTTTTAACTTTCTTGGCCATGTTTTTTTAATTTAAGAAGAGGAGGAAGGGAGTGTGAATGTGTACAACGGAGTTCGGTGATACCAAAAAAAAAGGCGGTGCATAGTGCATGGTCGAGGAGTGAGTTTTGTGAGGAGCTGACACGAAGCACGGAAGGGCCCTCGATGCCCCCCCGTGCGTAGCCGCCGAGGTCCACTCCGGTTTCCCACACCGGCACGACGACTACCCAACGGGATTTTCGCCGGTTGGTGGGACAGCCTCCCAGGGAGGATGATCCTGGGTTCGGGTCCCCTGCTGACCGGCCGGTGGCCGGCGGTGACCATTCCCATCGGGTCTCCCTGTATACCATGTCAGCCCCTCACGCTCAATACACCGACCAAGACCTCACCAAAACCCGCCACACACAAACACACCCAGAAAGTTGGGCTCCCGGCTCTCTTGCTCACCGAACGAAGTGCAGCAGCAAATTGCTACTACTCAAACGTCGATCTTCTGCGAGAGTGTGGTACTGCCCCGGACGGACCGGCCCGCGACTGCAGACAAAAGACTGTCTACAGTGTGGTCCTACCACCTAATAAGTCCACTATTGCCATCAGATCGTCGAGAGTTTTGTTTACGTAGTATAATGCAAACCCACGTTATGACTATTTAAAAATCGACAAAACGCTTTAAATTTAGGTAGTAGTGCCCTTGCGCTTTCCTTGAATCGTCTTGGCGGGGACACTACCGTACCGTGCCCTCGCATATTCCGATTTTATTTTTATCCTAATTTAGTTTTCGAATTAATACATGTATATCCATGGGTAAAATTAAAAAAGAAACATTAATACTTACCCTGCCCTAGACTACGTTCCTAGGACCTTACTATCGTCAGTCAGTCTACACTATTGAAACTCCGAGATAAATGATTCTAAATTACATCATGTAATACCTTTGTGTGAACACGTTTATAGCTTTCAACAGTGATATGCCATGGGTTTCACGTCATGTCACAACACCATGACTTATCAATGCTTGTTATTTATGCCATCTATATGTAATGCTAGCTTGACATTTTGTCACAAGACCCTTCGAGTCATTGCAATGTTATTGGCTGTACACGTTGAAAAATTACCATAACTGGAATTGTATCAATGAAGTGCCAAGCCAATGAATTGTGAATGCCAGTTTGTGATAACTTTCGAAGGTTCGATTTATGTGTCTCGACGACCGAATTATGTTAAATATTGGGCGAATCCATTTGTGTCTGCTGCCTGGCGCTTCTTCGTGAGAAGTCGGTATTCATGACATTAGTGATATATGAAGAAAATTATATTTATGCATAGAGAATGAGAGGATTCTCTAGCCCTTTCTCTCTGATAGGTAATAAAAACCTTTGTTAGAAGTTAGTAGATAATAGTAGTATAAGAAAAACGAGACAACAAAATAGAATATTTCGAGAAATTAGTTAATGATAGTTTTTACGACTTTTCTGAGATTGACGACTAAGGGCAATAACATGCATAAAACATCTATGCAAGAGAAAGAAAACTCAAAATAAAATCATACCAACCCGTTTGACCAGCGTGTTACATAAAGTTAATTTCACCCCTCTTGTGGTGGAGGCTCGGGCTCAGAAATTAGACGTATATAATCTAAAATTAAATGAATGCAAATGTTTCCTACAGAGAAGGTTAAGCCATATTCTGGATCAAAGAGTTTGGATATGATGAAATATGTAATGATAGTATGTTTGACAAGAGAATGTTGACACTGAGACTCCCATAATGTCACCACAAATGAGATTCGTTTCGGTTTGCGTCACAATTGTACGATTGTGCAACTCATATGAGATAGAAATGTTAGCCAAGTTGCATATGTTTGATCGTTAAATGGGACAAAAGATAATATTACAAATGTATGCATTGAATAAATAGTAATAATATATTACGAGTCTTAGTGGTAAATTTTATTATGGTTGTTGTAACAGCAAGTAAGAAATATAAAATTTTGCACCGTTAATAAACGTAACGGACGCTCTGGCAATGTACACGTATGTCACAGAATCGCCATATCTTATAGTCTAAATGATTTTTTGTAAATAAAAGACAACACCCTGCACTAAAGAAATAATTCTTGTGTTGCCCCAGTCCTAAAGTCCCCCACTTTACAAATACATATATAATTAACGGATATAAATTACATCCAGACTTAGAATATAATTTGTAGATTGCAGTAATGTCCTGCGTGGGATTCGAACGCGCGACACTGGCACGGTGGGTCGGTATCTTAACTACAACGCCATCTGTGCATATACAGTATTTTACTATACTATACCTGAATGTTGTCGATATTATTAATGTGAAGTTTATAGGAAGGCCACATCGCTCGTCGAACCGACAACCGTTGGGGAAGAAAGGTTCTTGAGTGGCGACCACGAATCGGACGGCGCAGCGTAGGACGACCCCCCACTAGGTGGACTGACGACATTCTCAAAGTCGCAGGGAACCGTTGGATGCAAGTGGCGCAGAACCGTTCCGAGTGGCATTCTTGTGAGGAGGCCTATGTACAGCAGTGGAAGTCCGTAGGCTGATGGATGGGTGGATGGATTATAGGAAGTTATTGGTTCAAGTTTTCCTCTTTAACCTGTAGATAACTCATTACGGAGTCTTTTTATGGAAGTGAAAAATATAATATTTTCCCTCCCATTGTTATATAAATATTATATATGACATACGTTTTCCTTTCTAACTTATCGTTTCTTTCAGCGATGTTACCTGCTTACGTCCCTTGGACATCGTGTACAATAGTAACGGAAGGGTTGATGATTCATTTATTTTTAGCACTTTACCGTTTGCGAGGCTCGATATAATGAGCCTAAATATTAGCTACGTGGCGCCTACAAGTCGGCAATAAAACATATTAGGCAACGGTAGAGTAATTCCGTGGATATATAAACATATTTTATTTTAAAGAACAGGAAGCAAAAAAGTAATTCATAAACATATTCCTATAAAAAAGTTTTATTGTATAACATATTCTAGTTACAAATTGAATAAAAAATAATAAGTTTTTATAGATATATTAACGTTTGTGTGTTATCTATCTCAGTAATCTTATTTGGACCGACGATGCGGGTTATTGCTGAAATCATATTTGCGTGAACAAAACATGTATGATATCCATAAATTAGTTTGATAGAGGTTGATGCAATAGTTAAAATTGTTATCACGGTAGTTAGCCGCTTAGTGTTGTGCTCTATTCCATCTATTCGTCCAATCGATGTCCACTCTTTGATACAGGCTGCGCTATATTTGGTAGGCGGATTGGTGATTGCAGTTGGTGTTTTAAGTTTTCTGCGGTGCAGCTGCCCATTTTGCTGGTGATTCCTCCTACCCAACTGTTTTTTAACAACGTCCACGTTAATGGAAGTGGCGGTAACATATTGTGTTCTTAATCCCTCATCACACGGCGTGTGTGGTCTATTCACACATTGATATGTAATTCTGCCTTATCTATACCAATAAGTTTGTAATGTCAAAATAATAGGCTTTTTTCATGCTCACACGGTTATTTGCACTATACATATGCCTAAACTAGCAACCCGCCCTCGCTTCGCTTCGGTTATAGGTTATAGTCGTTTTACCCGCGTAGTTCCGGTTCCCGTGGGAATACCGGGATAAAATATAGCCTAGTTTACGCCCTGATATTATAGCTTTCCATTGGTGAAAGAATTTTTGAAATCGGTCCAGCCGTTTTGAAGATTACCCGGAAGAAACAGACAGACAGATAGACAAAAATTTTTTAATTGCTATTTTAGCCATAGGTGTCGTGCAAATAACCGTGTGAGCATGAAAAAAGCCTATTATTTTGACATTACAAACAGACACTCCAATTTTATTTATTGGTATAGAATACACTTTATATTTTTTTGTCTGTCTGTCTGTCTGTTTGTTCCGAGTAATCTTCGAAACGGCTGGACCGATTTCAAAAATTCTTTCACCAATGGAAAGCTATAATATCAGAGAGTAAACTAGGCTATATTTTATCCCGGTATTCCCAAGGGAACTACGCAGGAAAGACTGAACCCGAAGCGAAGCGAGGGCGGGTTGCTAGTTCGTGATAAGAATTTAATAGATAGCGGTAATGCTGATGCATGCATAATATTAATAAAGTGCCACAAAGTTAATAGAGATTAAAAATAGTATTGTTATTGCACTAATATTATTTGGGACTAATCGCACCACTCATGCCCACTGTTGTAAGTCTTGTAATCCAGGATCCACCATGATCTTCATAGATGACGTTGATGTTTGACATTCAAGCAGTCCCGAGTAACGCTTTTAATTGTCCAACCGCCAACAAAGTTATGCAGGCAGAGTCGGAAAATTGTTTTAACTTTCTTCCCATACAATGCGGGAGACATGACGTATTTACTAGTCTGCCCATAAATTAAATGATGTACGGCTACGATAAACCCAGCAGTACTACACCACGGATACTGTAATATGTCGCTGTACCTATTGTAACCCTCGGATTCTCCGAATTGTTTGATGACCTTTTCCTTTTGGTGTAGTAAGTACAATAAACCGTCCTATTTCTTACTCGGTATTGTAAAAGAAGGCTACGGCCTTCCTATTGTAAAAGGCTCGAGCCCAATACTGAGAATTATATGAGCTTTTTTTTTTTTATTTTTTTTTTTTGTGGGTGGGCTGCGGTCGGCGCGCCTCCGCACCACTCCGTCCGGGGCGACAGAGGGGCTTAAGCACGCAACTCCCGCAACCCACCCGAAAACCACCTCGCCTTCGTCATTGGGCCGACCACCGGAGCAGGTTTACTTGTCGTCAGTGGTCGGCCCGACGGAATACCCCCTACGTGAGGTACCCTCCCATTGACCGACGTCCCCCCCTCGGGGAGGACGTCGGTCTTTCCTCACGCGGTCGGCCTCTCGGCGGGTGACGGACTAATCCCCGGTCACGTCACCCGCGGCCTCGGCTAGGGCGGCATGAGGCGCAGGTAGTTGCGCCTGCGCCGCCCCAGTCGCCGGCGGCGGATCTCCTCATCGAGGCTGCGCTTCACGCGCAGAGGATCCGCCGCCTCCTTCTGCGAGATCACTGTCTCGCAGAAGGCTGCGACCGCGTCCCAATTCCCGACACTGTCTACCATCGCCCTAGCGATGGCCGGCAGCGTCAGGTCGGCACCGATGATTGCGACGAGTTCACGGCGCTGCACTGCCCAAGCCACGCAGGCCTCGAGCGTGTGGCGCGCCGTGTCCTCGTCGCAATCGCAGTGGTGGCAGGACGGTGTACTCTCCCTCCTTACGACCTTGTGCAGGTATTTGGCGAAGCTCCCGTGCCCCGTCAACACCTGCACTAGTCGGAAGGAGAGCACCCCGTGCCGCCTTTCCAACCACTGGTTCAGCACCGGCCGGAAGGCCTCCACGGTTCGCACCCCGAACCGAGGCCTCTCCAGCCGGACTGCCCAACGGGCAATGACGTCTCGGCGGGCGTCGACGCGCCAGGCGGTGAGCTCCCTTAACGAGATCTCACCGCCCTCCGCTCGCACCCCCGTCACCCGCCGATACAATCCGGCAAACATCTCCGCCTCCAGGTCCCACAGGGGAGTCCCGGCCAATAGGCACGCTGCCTCCGTCGCCACCGTGCGGTATCCGCGGATGGCCCTGACCGCCATGACCCTCTGTGGTCGCCACAGAAGGGCTAAGTCGGACGGTCAAGGACCCCGCCCACACCGGTGCGCCGTACAGGGCCATCGACCGGATGACCCCCGTGTACAGCCGTCGGCACGTAGCGCTCGGTCCGCCCACGTTCGGCATAAGCCACGATAGGGCGGACGCCGCGCCGACGAGCCGCGGAGCGAGCCTGCGGCAATGCTCCCGGAACCACCATTGCCCGTCGAGCACCAGGCCCAAGTACCTCATATGGGCTCGGATGCTGATGTCAACCGATCGGACGGTGATCGAGACGCCGATGGGAGGGCTCATAAGGCGCCCATGGAACAAGAGGGCCTCCGTCTTGTCCAGGGCGACTCTCAACCCCAGCGCCTCGATCCGCCTGACGACCTCTTCGGTGCCTCTTCTAGCGTCCCACCGCGGGCTGTGACGAGCGTGTCGTTGGCGTAACAAATCACGCCCAGCCCGGGCGGGAGGCTCCCCCGCAACGCTCAGTCGTAGCCGATGTTCCACAGGGTGGGTCCGAGGACCGACCCCTGTGGGACACCGCACGTCATGGGCGTTTGCACAACGTCCCCTGCTCGGTTGGTACAGAGGACGCTGCGCCCCACCAAATAGTCTGCCACTAGCCGCCTCAGGTAAGCTGGCACTCCGTGATACCGGAGCGCCTCCCTGATGCAGCTGAATGGCAGACTATTGAATGCGTTGGCGATGTCTAGGGACACCGCCAACAGCACTCCCCCACCGGTGACGGTCTCAGTCGCCACGGCCCTCAGGCGCAACAGAGCCGCGATCGTCGAACGACCCCTCCTAAACCCAAACTGGGCGTCCGACAGATCGGGCCCCGTGCCGACGAGGTGCCGCTCGATGCCGGCAGCTACCACCCTCTCCAGTAGCTTGCCCGTGTCATCAAGCAGCACGATAGGCCTGTAGGCCGAAAGCGACCCCGGAGACCGTCCCGGCTTCGGCAGGAGCACCAGCCTTCCCTCCTTCCAGCACCCAGGGAATCGCCCGGACGCTAAACACGCGTCGAACAGCTCCCTGAGGCGGGGACCCAGGTGGTCGAGGACCAGGCCCAACACGCGGTTAGGAACACCGTCGGGCCCGGGGGCGGTGGACTTTGCGCACATGCGCGCCACCGCCACTCCCATCTCGGGTTCCGTGATGGGCGGAACACTGTCGTCGTCGGCCTCCCGGTCTGTGTCTGGCAGAGCCATGACCTGGGGCGTGTGTTCCGCCCGCCGCGGGAACAGGTCCTCGACGACCCGGGTGAGAAGGCTGGGCTGGAGAGTCTCGGTGAGGAGATGGCCCCGCGCGCGGAGCTTATTCAGCACCGCGCGATAGGGGCGTCCCCAGGGGTCACGGTCGAGACCGTCCAGCATCTCCTGCCGACTGACGTCCTTGGCGGAGCGGACGGCTAGCCTGAAGGCCGACCGCGCATTGCGGTAGCCCTCATACAGCAAGGCCTCCCGCTCCGCGTCGCGTTGGTGCCGCCGGCTGCAGGTGTAGGCCCTCCGGGCGCGAATGCACGCGGCCCGGAGATCCGCCAGCTCCCGGGACCACCAGTGGACCGCCCTCCTCGGGGGCGGGCGCCGTACCCGGGGCATGGCCGCATCACAGATCTGCGTCAACGCACTGCGGATGCGGCCAGCCTCGGCGTCCACCCCGTCCGACTGGTTGGCAGAGGACAGCCATGAGTAAACGATGGCTGTCTCCGCCAGCTGGTCCCGGTCTAAGCGACCCACAGCCCATCGCGGGAACGCAGGACGTCCATCCACCCCGTGACCCCTGCTGGGCGTCGGGATTGCCGGGGAGACCTCCATCCGGATATACCGGTGGTCCGACAAGGTCTCCACCTCCTCCACGACGCGCCAGCTCCCCACGCGTGCGGCGACCTCGGGGCTAGCGAACGAAAGGTCCACTATCGACCCGCCCCGTTGTCGCACGCACGTATGCACCGAGCCCCTGTTCAGCAAACAGAGGCCCAGTGCCGCCGCCCACTCCTTGATCGCCCGTCCTCGGTCGTTCGTCCGGGGAGACCCCCACGCCACGGACTTGGCGTTGAAGTCCCCCAAGACGAAGACCTGGCGCGATGCCATTCGCCGTAACGAGGCCTCCATGATGGTGAGGGAGGCCTCGAAATCGGTCACACTCCAGTTAGGGGAGAGATAGACTCCGAGGAGCGTAATCTCCCCCCAGTCCGACGCCCCTGTCCCTAAAGGTCAGAGGCGACGAAGGCCACGACGTGGAGGCGACGATTGCCACGGTGCCATCGGTGCTACCCAACCAGTTAGGCCGGTCGGGCACCACGTACGGCTCCGCGGCTACGGCTACTCCTATCAACCACTCCGCCATGGCTTGCAGGAGAAAATTATATGAGCTGAGATGTTGATAATAAAATGATGTAAGAAATGACTATCAAAGAGCGGTATAATATTTCGGTAGCTTGTTCCAAAGCGGGAAGGAAATTGACCAACCATACTGACTGTAGCTGCCTTATTGGTTGAAATTGTATATTTACTTATTAGACAAAAATAGAACAAAACATGCAAGATTACCAAGGGCTAAACCAATTCTTACATGGAAATCTCATAGAAATGTTCAGATGCTATAATTGATTTGGCAGAAAAATGCTTCCAAACTTAAGCACGATAAACTTAAAAAGTATAGGTATAAAATTTCAACAATAACATGGCTTTCGGATCTGTTTGTGATAGATAAATAATTCAAAAACTTTTTTGAATATGCGCTCTCAAGCTCATCTCTTTTTCCTATAATGTTTTTATAATAATTACTTTGTCCTTTGGAATAAACCCTAACACCTTTGCATGTTGGCATGTACATCTTAAACACTAATTTATGTACCAAGTATAAAAAGCTCTGAATGTGGCACCTTATGCTTAATGACATTTGAGGGCCCAAAATAGACGCACCTGTAATATGACTTATGAATAACACCTGTCGCGCCATAGTTGTTGAATTTGCAGATGAGAACTCAAATGCCATAACAACCATTTAAGGTATGAACATAATTATGTCCTTTCAGCTGTATTTCAGTTACATTGCCCAATCTCAAATTGGACTAGCTAGCTCAAAACATATGACATTCTTTGCCTCTATATTGACATGGGAGTCAGTTTTTATTCTCTCTGTCATAATGCAATCCGACATGGCAGTGAGATAATCATATCAATCAATAAGGGAGACCCGCCACTTTCCCACGGTAATCAATATACCGCACACCACAATAGAAGGAGTACGAGTAAGGAGTAGGATAAGATTAAGGTTTTTGATCAGGCATCACACAGCTTTGATAGGTGTCACACAGCGTCGTCATAGAGCCTCGTCACAGGTTAATGAATCCGAAAACTAGAATGAACTACCTGCTGCGGTGTTACCATAGTGCTATGATATGTCCTTCTTTGATGTTTGAGAAGATTTTTTTTTTCTGATGGTAGGCAGTGACTCAGTTATACTCTTGGAATTGTTGAGATCTATGGGCGGACAGTTTCTTGGTATTTTAATTAAAATTATAACAAAATAATATCATCATCATTAGGTATCATCCCAGCGTACGTAAGTCCCACTGTTGGCTCGGGTCTCCTCCACAAAGTAAATTTACTTTACCGCGCTGGTCAGACGTGTTGGTATAGGGTTTTATGTTGAGTTGTCCTTTTTTGTTTTCGTTTTTACATCGATATTATTTACCATACCATTAGTCATTACCCACGTGCAACAGAAGGTGTGATGAATTCTTATTCCATCACCACACTTAGAAATCTCTATTAGACTCTAGTAACTTCTGTTACATTTGCAAAACACATTATGCGATAGATAGCTATTATCCTTATTTAATAGTTAATAGAATTCTCCGTGTGAATAGTTTGTTAATTTTACGTGTGGTGACGGAGTAAGAATACAATTCACCAAAACCTCTATCACCCGTGGGTGTCGTAAAACAACATTGCAAGAGAAGGAAACTTGATATAAATTCTATAACAACCCGTTGGACCGCGTGGTGTAGTAGGTCATTTTCTCATCCGTTAAAAAGGAGGCTCGAGCCCCGCAGTGGGACGTGTATGAGCGCTGAGGAGAAGGAGAATTCTCATAATGTCGGCAAGATTCCTCAAGCCACCAGTTATTTTCTTCAACTAATTTCTACACGTGTAAATGTGTGCGATATATGGCCTCACCCATCGCCTACATAACTAAACATTACGGTAAACTCTTTAGCATCACAGTGTAAATAAAAGTTGCAATAAAACGAGAAAGTGCGGATAAAAGAGACATTTTTTTATGATCAAGATAATTAATACCGTTAGAGATGAATTCAATAAATTGTAAACTAAACAAATAATTGTAGTGAATTTGAATTGAATCAAGATGTTACCAATTTTAGTGAAATTTAACTTTCCGCACGAGAACTAGGCCAATCGTGCGAATTTCTTAGCTATCAAAATTCGTAAATGTTTAAGTTCATTGGCAATGCGAGTATGTCTTGAAAGTAAACATTTATTTTAAACAACGTGATGTTGGGCTTATATTTTGTTTTTATAAATAAATCGGCTATTAAAAAGAGTCATTGCTACCGGGTTAAGTTTATCTTTCAAGATGATTTTGGCCTTAAGTTTTTGTCCGTAAGTATTTCATTCGTGCCTTTTGTGCAGCAATGGCAAAATTACTTTCAGCTTCTTTTGAGTTTTCACTGAACACTATTGCATACATACAGCTCTGTTATATTGGACTTCAATAGGAGAGTTAAGATAGCTTTGAATTCTAAATCCTGGGAGTCTGTTGGTCTCCTCAATTAACTATTCCTAGTTTGTGTGTACTTGGGCAGATTATAAACTGATACAAGGTAATAAAACCTGAATAAATAAAACTTAAAGCCTATACTATACTTGTTATAACATATTGATAAAAAGTAACTCTCTTCGTCTCATCATACACTTTCAAAGAAAGTCATTTAATCAACTTTATTATTAGAAATTATATATTGAATCTACCGTCACGGATGGAGTTTCAGACAATGGGCAATTATTATAAAATACATTCATAGTTCAATTACTTTCAATGGAATACGAAGACAATGATTTTAATCAAGGCTTCTAGATAACAATTTGCTCAGAAGTATTTTTGATAATGCTAACGATTTAGATACGCTGAATGTGATCAAACGGAGTCTTATACAACATCGAAAAAAATGAGGCTGCCTTAGTCTTCTTGTAATACTTTCTGATGTTGCTACATAGACAAACAATTATCGGTATTATTCTAACTTAAATGCCAGATAATATTATAAGTATACGTAAGACTCGAATAATACTGATTGCTATCATTAATCATTTATCTATCTTCCTTTTGCTTACGATTTTCTGTCATTTGATACTGAATCATAGAAATTCAAATGTCTAAGTGTCTTCCAACAAACTTAGGTAATGCTTGAATATATTAGGAAATATTGTTAAGAAATACATGTTAGTTAAATATGGACTGTTTCGATTCTCGTTTCTCTATCAGATTAACTTATACTCTGACTGGAGAAAGTCCTATGCTATGGGTGATAATCATACACGTTGAACATGCAGGTTTAATCTATATAACGTAAAAGAGAGAGTGATAATGATTCAGTCCATACTCCTTATTAAATACTTCGCTCCATCTCGTTTTCTTGTACATTAATTTTAGTAGGTACTTATATCTCTCTGCCTATAATACTACTTACTATATACTCACTTTCCGCCCAGTATTGCGACTGCACCGATGGCAAAGTGGTATAGCTACCGGCCTTCCATGTCGGATATTATTGGTTTGATTCTCGCACAATAGAATTCTTTGTGCGATCCACAAAAGATTGATCCGAGTCTGAATGTTTTTTATATACCTTAATTTTAAGTTTATAAAGTCTCCTTATACAAGGATATATTAGTGTATTTTTTTTTCAATATTATATAATAACAAAAAAGTCCTCTCTTATGCGAATAGCTATCCTTATTATTTTTCCTATTTGTGTTGAGAATCGCCCTCTAGTCTAACCAGTTTGGTCAGATAATCATTTTTCCGTGAAGCGGCTATCATCTCAACTGCCCTGTCCAAAGAGATAACGATATTTTAGGATTAAAATAGTTATCCGGATGCATATAAAAACTTATTTGCGAGTGATATAAGTTTTTATTACGTGTTATATCAGGATATTTACAAAACAACAGCGAAACAAAAATCTCATGCACTCACTAAAAATGTCATTAGACGTTAATTTATACGTTGCCATTGTCTCCGTTCATACACGTATTTCAAGTTTTCTTTTTCTTGCACAGATTTTATACGCATATCATATCCCTCATTAGTCTTTTACGACACGGGTAAGAAATAGTGGTGAATTGTATTCTTACTGCGTCACCACATGGAAAATTTACAACATTGGATAATAATGTACGTGAGAACAGTTGATAATATAGCGACTATTTTTTTTATAAAAATAATATTCTTTTTGTTCCAGGTAAGGATTTCGTTGGTGTTTATATAGAGAACTAGCAACCCGCCCTCGCTTCGCTTCGGTTTCAGTCGCCTTCCTAGTAGTGCCCGTTCCTGAGGGAATACCGGAATAAAATATAGCCTATGTTACTGTATATACTATGTTAATGTGTATACTATATATACTATGTTAATGTACTATGTACTATATATACTATGTTTATGTTAGCCTACTACCTGATATTATAGCTTTCCATTGGTGAAAGAATTTTTGAAATCGGTTTAGTGGTTTAAGCGTGAAAGCGTAACAAACAAACATACTTTTTTCCACATTTATAATATTAGTAAGGATCTTGTCGTTAAGTAAGATGTGTAATAACAGTTTGGCCAGTTTCATATGTCGGTATTGATTACTTTAGTTTTTTTTATTATTCAATTAAAAATACCTTATTGTTGCTCAAATTACATAATATAGGTATAACATATGCTAACGGAGTAGGAATACAGTTCACCGCTCCATGCTTTGCCCGTGTGTATCGTAAAAACAGATTAAAGGTGCCATTCCAACCTCGGCTGCAGGCTGCGGATCCAGGTAGCACACGCATGACACGCAGCCGCTGCCTGCATTCGCAGCCGGTAGTGATTCCGAGGCTGGCTGTACGCAGTGGCGTAGCGTGTGTCACTGTCGCCCGGGGCGGAGTCATAATTTGCCGCCCTTTTCACGTCGTAAAAATAATAATTGTTGGTAAGAAAAAACGTAACAAAATGAAAGAATTGAGTGAAAAATGTTTATTTCAAAACCATGTACATGTGTAAGTAACATGACTGTGTTAAAACATTAATAATTTACACTATAAAAATAATGTTTAATAAAGTCTAAACAGTCTAAAATTCTACTTTTCGCGACTTACGCGCAGTGAAATTATTTACTCGGTCCTCGGACCCACCCTGTGGAACATCGGCTTCGACTGGGCGTTGAGGGGAGCCTCCCGCCCGGGCTGGGCGTGATTTGTTACGCCGACGACACGCTCGTCACAGCCCGCGGTGGGACGCTACAGGAGGCGGCAGGCCTGGCGACTTTAGGTACCGAAGAGATCGTCAGGCGGATCGGGGCGCTGGGGTTGAGGGTGGCCTTGGACAAGATGGAGGCCCTCTTGTTCCATGGGTCTCGCATGGGCCTTCCCATCGGTGTCTCGATCACTGTCAATTCGGTTGACATTAGTATCCGGGCCCATATGAAGTATTTGGGCCTGGTGCTCGACGGGCATTGGTGGTTCCAGGAGCATTTCCACAGGCTGGCTCCATGGCTCGTCGGCGCGGCGTCCGCCCTATCGTAGCTTATGCCGAACGTGGACAGACCAAGCTCTACGTGTCGACGGCTTTACACGGGGTTATCCGGTCGATGGCCTTGTACGGCGCACCGATGTGGGCGGGGTCCCTGACCGTCCGACTTAAGGCTCTACTGTGGCCATCGCAGAGGGCCATGGCGGTCAGGGCCATACGCAGATACCGCACGGTGTCGACGAAGGCAGCGTGCCTGTTGGCCGGGACTCCCCCGCGGGATCTGGAGGCTGGTATGCTCACCGGTTTGTATCGGCGGGTGTCGGGGGTGCGAGCGGAGGGCGGTGTGGTCTCTATAAGGGAGCTCACTGCCTGGCGTGTCGACGCCCGCCGAGACGTCATTGCCCGTTGGGCAATCCGGCTGGAGAGGGCTCGGTTCGGTGTGCTGACCGTGGAGGCCTTCCGGCCGGTGCAGCGGTTAAAACGACGGCACGGGGTGCTCTCCTTCCGACTGGTGCAGGTTTTGACAGGACATGGATGCTTCGGCAAGTACGTGTACACGGTCGCTAGGAGGGAGAGTACACCGTGCTGCCACCACTGCGATTGCGACGAGGACACGACGCAGCATACGCTCTAGGTTTGTGCCGCCTTTTTTTTGTTAACGCTGTGGAAATGCAATTTACGCACCACCCCCGCCGGTACCAGACGAGGGGGTGTGTGGGACTCGTCGGTCGCCTATGCAACTGGAATACCCACTAAAACCAACAGCGGTCCCTTCCGTGCTTTTATGGAGTGCCGGAGAGATCGTCTAATGACATTCGATCCCCGATACTCCTACGTCGGCCGTCGGGCCACGTCCTGTCGTCACTCAAGGCGGTGGGAGGAGATGCGCATATCGGCGCCTCCCCCTTCCTGGTCGCCGCCTACGGAGCGAGTTAGCGGACGCAAGTGCCTCGCGTTCCCGCTCCGCGGCCTCCTTCCGGGCGATGACCTCCTCGCAGAAAGAGGCCATCGACGACCAGCACCTGTCGCTGTCGAGCATCTTTGTTATGATGGTCAACAATGACAGGTCTGTTCCTATGACCGCCGACAGGTCGCGGCGCTCAGTCCCCCAGGCGGGAGATACCTTCAGGGTATGACGCGATTCATCATTTGGCGCGCCACACTCATGGCATCCGGGGGCCTCCTCACGTCTGATTATATGCAGGTACTTACCGAAGACCCCGTGTTCCCCGTCCCGGAGGTGGGGCGCAATCGCCTCTGCAGTCCCCCGCCCTGCTACAGGGGACTCCAATTCCTCTCTCCAGCGCGGATAACTATCTTTCGGGTCCTTTTATTGCCCTACTCAGTCCCCTTGTGGTGATACTTCCGCCACTGACCCGCGCCGCAGCGCAGAGTCGGTAGACCTCTGCAAGCGCCCTAGCTTGTAGAGGCCAGGGTGGATGGCCCGCCAGCAGTGTGGCTACAGTCCAGGACACTGTACGGTATCCTCGTATTGTTCTCATCGCCATGGCTCTCTGCGCCTTTCGCAATTTAGCCTTATTGGAGGCGGTGAGAGACTCCGCCCAGATAGGGGCACCGTACAGTGCCATCAACCTTAGCAGACCTCAAGATACCGGCATACAAATGCCGGCAGGACGATCCAGGGCCTCCAGTGTTTGGCAGAAGCCTACCTAACGCCGCGGCCGCCTTGGCGAGTCGAGGGACTAGCTGGGCAAACTGCGGCCTGAAACTCCACTGTCTAGGTGCAGACCCAGGTACTTCATCCGAGTCTGCACCGGCACGGCAACCCCAAACACACTGATCTGTGCTCTACAGGGGAGACCTCGGTTTGGGTCATAAAAGAGGAGGGCCTCTGTCTTCTCCCGTGAGACCCTCAGGCCCAACATGCCTATCCGGTCGACGACGAGCGCTACTCCAATCCTTGCCAGTCGGGCGTCCTTCCGGAAGTCAGCCCCCCTCACCGTGATGAGGGTTTCATCTGCGTAACAAATAACCCCCATCCCGGGAAAGAGCTGGCCCCGGAGAAGCCAGTCAAATCCAACGTTCCACAAGGTTGGTCCAAGGACCGAGCCTGTGGAAGGTTTGTGCCGCCTGGGCAGAGCAGCGTCGTGAACTCGTCGCAATCATCGGTGCCGACCTGACGCTGCCGACCATCGCCAGGGCGACAGCGTCAGGAACTGGGTCGCGGTCGCAGCCTTCTGCGAGGCAGTAGCCTCACGGCAGGAGGCGGCGGAGCGGCTGCTCGAGGAGCGTCTCCTCGACGACGCGAACCGCCGCCGGCGCCTGGGGCGGCGTAGGCGCGACTACCTGCGCCTCATGCCGCCCTAGCCAAAGCTAACTTCATGAAAAATTAACTGTCTGACTCACCGCCAGTGTCCGCACAAAATATTTTTCTTCCAATTTTGCCGCCCTTCTAATAGTGGCGCCCGGGGCGGTCCGCACCTTCGCCAAAGCAACGAGCCCCCCCCCCCCCCCCCCCCCCTTCCCCCCATCCCCCTTGCTACGCCACTGGCTGTACGTGCTGCGGCAAGCAGCGGCTAATTCCTTCCAGACGGTATCTTTAGCCACATTATTCTTATATTTCATGTGGCTTATATAGAAAAAAAACAGGATATTTTGTTACAAGATTAATTAAGTGATCTTTTTCAGCCTTCGAAAATCTCATTTTCTTGAAACAAATATTGATGTTAAATCTAAATATCGAGAGCCGATAAAAACTGTGATTCTATCCAATATGAGCGCTAATTTGATGGCAAATTAAAGTTTGGTGAGATTGGCTCCGAGTAGCGACTACTTGGAACTTGTCTCAACACGGAGTGACGTAACTACGTGCGCATCGACTTGCAGCCGCAGCACTACTGATCTGCGATCGGCTGCAAGTCGCAGCAGCACTTGCAGCCGAGGCTCGGCAGCACGTGCAGCCGCAGCCGCGTTCGGAATGTATTTCACAGAAATCCATACTACTACATAGAAGACCAGTCGTGCAGCCGCTGCATGTGCTGCCTGCATCCGCAGCCTGCAGCCGAGGTTGGAAAACGGCACCTTTCAGGACATAATAAGTAGCTAACATTCATGCAAAAAAATAAAGCTTAAAATCATATGCCAACACGTCTGACCACCGTGGCATAGGTCATAGGTTAATCTTGCATTGTGGAGTAGCTCAAGCCCAGCAGCGGGACATATACGAACTAGAATGATGATAATGATTACATTGCTCCTGGTTCGCGTAAAAGACTAGGAACTTTACAAAGACCTGAGCCAGTTATATCTTTTGCCATCTGGTTAACAATTAACATTTTCAAGAAGAATTCACGTCAGGCAAGTGGCCGATCATGAAAGTATTGTAAAAACTTTTCTTCTTTTTTAACCCCAAATAATTAGGATAAGAGCAATTAGGTTATGATGATAAGTTTTATCTATTTGAATTTATCCAATAACTTATCGCCTTCCAATATGGAATATGGCCTTCTTAAGTAGGGATAATGCCTTAATCACTACGCTATGTAGGCTGGCATTCGCATTTAGTCTTATAAGTTTCGCAGCAGGCTATCTACTGCTATTTTTTTCTGGTCATATCCGCACCTCTTTTTACGGCTTTGAAGGTAAGAGGTAGGGATATATTTTATCTTTTATCCGTTGTACACTTACCTATTTGTCTAAATTGTGTCAATTTTAAACAAAAGGTGTCTTAGGATGGTGACATGTGGTGACGGAATAAGAATACAATTCACCATCACGCTTCGATGTCGTAAAAGACGACTAAGGAACGTAATATGCATATAACACATTAGTGCTGAGCGTTGACTTTTTTTTAAATTCTATGTAATAGAAGAAAAACTTTAATATATTTATCATAATTACATTAAAATAAATATAAGCCAAAGTTCAATGAAATGAGTTATTGCATTGAATTCTTCTCAGTTCTAGCTTGCAAATCTAATAAGCTTTAACCTTTCAGGTAAGCTTAGCTCCTACTTGTATTTCGTAGTTTGAATTTAGTAAATGGCGAAAGGTGATCGAGGTCATATTGGACTTAACTTACTTTGCGTCGATAAATATAAAGTTTATAACTATACTTTTATTAGGTTCCAGAAGCTTACAAACTTGTTTTTGATTATGATGACCCGCTTTTTTGGTTGGCTGTTCGGCTACATCCCGCCATTGCTGTTTTGATGACGAAAGAACGTTGTGTAGACCCATAACACGCCGTGTGTTGGCAATAGCCAACACTGGTCAATAGACCAGGCCACCGTAACCGCATCTTCATTTGGTTGGCGCGCCTGGTTGGATTGTAATGACCATGGATAGAATTGCTTGCTTGCTTGTAACTACCAAGTATGCGAATGCTAACTATGAAGTGCTAAGTGGCAATTGTCACTCATAGAAATAGATCACGAAACCAATACCTATACATCTATGCAAATAAATAAAATTGAAATGTATGTTTGTAATGTCAAAATAATGGGCTATTTTATTCTGTTACGGTTATTGGCACGATACTTATACCTAAAACCTGGTTTAATAAATTTTTGTCTCTGTTTGTTTTGGGTAATCTTCAAAACGGCTGGACAGATTTTGCTAATAATTTAGTACCAGGTAGCTGTCTATATAAGGAGTAACTTAGGCTATATTTTATCTGTGTTCTGTTGTTCCCAAGGGAACGGGAACTACGCGTGTAAAGCGACTGAAACTGAAGCGAAGCGAGGGCGGGTTATTAGTCGAGAATAAATCGAAATGTAAACCAAAATATATGGAGTCCAATTCTCGTTTTCTTTGGGATAATTTTTAATTAAAGTTCTTGTTCCCAACTCATATTTTTATCTATTCAGTGACATTAATAAAATTTGTATCCGTATGTTCATTAACTTGAAACCGCTACTTTATATTTTTTTCTTTTTGAAGATTTATTTGGAGTATTATTTTATCATATTATACACATTATATAGTCATCATCATCATCATCATCTCAGCCCATATACGTCCCACTGTTGGGCTCGGGCCTCCTCCATAATGGAAGGGTAATTGACCTACTATACCACGCTGGTCAAACGTGTTGGTATAGGGTTTTATTTCGAGTTTTCCTTCTCTCGCATAGATGTTATATGCGTTTTATATCCCTTAGTCGTCTCGTACGATCACCCACGGGTAAGATAGGGGGTGGTGAATTGTATTCTTACTCCGTCACCACACGGAAAATTATATAGTGTGCCACCTAAATTCGTATGTACCTATATACATAGCTACTATATATAACTATAATTGGAGTTTTTTCCCGGAATAAATAAGAGTTTAGGTTTGTCGAAGTTCAAATTCGATTTTGTCTCGAGTTCGTAAGACATAGGCTGCCTTCCATTACGTGGGCCTATAGACACATTTGTGTGTTACACCCGTGACATACGTTATACCCTTAAAGAAAAACTTACGGCTATGTAAACAATCTTTCACTAAAAAATACATTCGTGTCTTTCAAAGTTCAGTAGACAGTTTAATTATTATGACCGAAGAAGGTTTCCAGTATAGTTGCCGTTTCTTTTCCAGGAAATGGTGTACAGATAACAGTATTCAATTCTGTTTTCTATTCTAGTCAATCTAATCAAATGGTCAGCTACCGCCTAGATCAGTGGTTCTCAAACTTTTTAAATGACGGAACCCTTTTGGGAAGCAAAATACTTGATGGAACTCTACAATAAAACAATTATTTTTATAAGTGTATTCTATATTAATCAGCATAATAAAAGTACAATGTATCAGTTACTAATTATTATTTACTTCACCACTTGGTAAGGACAATAATAGAAAACATTAAAAAAGAAAAAATCTAACTAGTGGGAGGTATGAAACTGTTTTATATTTTTCATCAATTGCTTGATATCAGGTTTGATGGAAGAAAGTTGGAGTCTCATATCAGCTTCGGCGTCCAGTCTATTGCGATATTTTGTTTTCGTGGCTGCGTAGGTAGAGAATCCTGTTTCGCACAAATATGTAGTTGGGAACGGGAGAAGAATATCCAGAGCCATTTGGCCAAGCATTGCATATTCATCTTGGATTCTGCACCAAAAATCATTAAGAGGCGTCGTTTTGAACAATGACTCCATACTTGTGTCTGATGACATTTCTAAAAGAGATTCATATATCTCATTTGACATGTTTTCAGGCTTTTCCAAGTTGGGTAAAAAAGGATTATGAATCCAGGAGTTCACTTTAATTTTTGTATTGTGTTCTTCGGGAAAATACTTTTCAAAAGATGCGCGCATCGAACTGAGATATTGGACCAATTCTTCAAACATTATCTTCAAACATTTCTGAGTCGTTTTCGCTAACAAACTCACTGAGTAACGTAAAACTTTCTATTTCTTTCTTACCAATGCAAATGATCCAAAAATCTAATTTTCTTTTAAAAGCAGTTATTTTATTATAGGCCTGAATCACTGTTGTCTGTTTACCTTGCAACGATAAATTTAATTCGTTAAGTTTTTGAAAGATATCCGCCATAAAAGACAATCGGAACAACCAAGTTTTATCATACAAACGGTCCTTCAAATTAAAAGAAGTATCTGCTGAAAGAAACATTTGTAACTCGGCTCTAAGTTCAAATAGCCTTGTTAAAGTTTTTCCCCGAGACAGCCATCGCACTTCTGTATGGAGCAGCAGTGTTTTATGTTTGCTGCCATAATCTTCACACAATAATGAGAACAATCGGGATTGTAGTGGTCGTGATTTGATAAAATTAATTATTTTTACCGCTTCATCCATAACTAATTTTAGATTAGACGGCATTTGCTTCATCGCAAGTGCTTGTCTATGCAGAATACAATGACTGGAACTACAATTAGGCGCTTTATTTTTCATTCGTGACACTGCTCCTGCTGTTTTACCTGTCATCGCCTTGGCCCCATCTGTACAAATGTCAATGCAATTGTTCCAACTGAGATTATGTTCTTCAAAAAATATATTTATTTTATTAAAAATTTCTTCCCCGGTAGTGTTTGTAAGCAGCGATGAACACATAAGCATGTCTTCTTCAAAAGAACTTTTATATGGATATCTCACAATAACCAGCAGGATAGCCAAACCAGCGACATCAGTCGACTCGTCCATTTGCAAAGCGAATCGTGTATTTTGTAGACGTGTAACTAGTTCTTGTTTGACGTAGCTTGCCAGATCATGGATTCGTCGTGAAACAGTATCGTTTGATAGCGGAACAGTAGAAAGATGCTTTGCAGATTTTTCATCAAGCATACATTTTGTTATGTCTAATACACATGGTTTTATTAATTTCTCAGCGATAGTGTGCGCTTCACCTGCTTGTGCAATGCGATAGCTAACTAAGTATGATGCCTCCGTGGCCTTTTCGTTGGTAGTTTGTGTTACATGCATCATATTTTTTTGACTTTCTAATAACTGATCTTTTTTGCGAACAAAAAATTCTTTATTCTTGTCTTTAGTCTCGGGGTGTACGGTTTCTAAATGTCGACGCAATTTGGCAGGTGCCATGGAACTATTAGGAAGCAGTTTACTACAGAGCATGCAGAGAGGTGAGCCGTTGGAATCAACAAATCCGAAACTGATATAAGATTCATCATACTTCCTTTTTTTCGTCTTTGAAACCGTCGAGCTTGACGTCGTGGCACTCGTGGCATCATCTTCTGGATCGGTGATTGCTAAATTCTCCGCGCGCATTGCTTTTGAACATTCAGCGTCATTAGAAGATGTTGTTGGAACACGTTTAACACCTTTAAGCCAACGTTCCATTCTTCTTTATTTATAATGTTACAAGTCAGGATAGTGGGGTTTAAATAATGCACAATCGTTACTGCGTATAAGAGACTAAATTTAGAACCTACAGGGAAGAAATGTATAAAACTGAGACAACAGAATACAGCAGGCAGTAAAACAATGAACACTAGTTTCTCGCTAGCGAGCTTGTAAGTAGGTAGTAACTTATCGCTCCGAACGCTAATCATCAACTGACGACGCCAATTTTTTTTTTTTTTTTTTTTTTGTGTGACTTAGTTGTTAGCCTCAGATGGCTGTGACAACTCACCAACTGACGACGCCAACTTTTTTTTTTTTTTTTTTTTTTTTTTTTTGTGTGTGTACAGCTGTTGGCCGCAGATGGCCTTGACAGCTTGACGCGGACTATGGGTGAGCGCTGAGGGCTCTCAACCCGGAGAAAAGTATGCTAAGCGACATCGCCCAAGGGCTCCCCCTGTGGGGAACGGACCTCGGCTTGGGGCGTCGCTGGAGGCAAAGTGGGCGTGCCCACGTTTTTGGTAGTGACTTTTGCGCGGCGCGGTTTCGCACCTCGACGGCGAGGGCGGAACCGCGGAAATTTATTTGTTAAGGCCTCGCGGGCCGTGTAGGCTCTTTGTTGAGCGAGTGTGATAATGTCGTCCTCTTCGTCGAGGACGTGACGAGGACGTCGGATGGAGGAGATTTTGGAGGGTCTATAGGAAGCCGCCCCAACCACTAGTTGGTTGGGGTGTGTCATGGCAGAGTCAAAGTAGCTCTGAGAGCACCGTTTCATAAACGGCTTGATGGTCGGCAGTTCGAGGTCGATGTGGAGATCGACGTTTCGTATGAACCACGGTGCTCCCGTAGCTCGGCGCATGAAACGATTTTGTAGTGTCTGTAGCCTGTGGATCCTGTGTGGCTTAACATGCGCGAACACCACGCTGGCATAGGTCATGATAGGCCGTATGCAGGTGGTGTAAAGTCGGACTTTGCTACTCAGGGGCATACGCGACCTAGAGTTGAGTAGACAGTGGAGACGGCCCATCACAAATGCTGCCCGTGCGCGGACTTTCTTTATGTGAGGGGCGAAGCTGAGTCGATCGTCAAGGGTCACACCCAAGTATTTGGCCTGCCTGGTCCAAGTGACCGGCTTGTTGAAAATTTTAAGGGGGGGAATGCTATCGATAGAGTAGGAACGGGCAGTTCGTCTAGTGAACATGACCGCCTGACTCTTCTCGGTGTTGATTTCTAATCTCCATTTCCTAAACCAATTGGCTAGGGCGGTAACCGCTGTTTGGAGAGTCTTGGCTACTGTTGTCGGGGATCTACCAGCACAAAAGAGTGCGGTGTCATCAGCGTAAAGCGCTTTATGTACCCGGTTGAATTTGGGCATATCGCTAGTGTATAGCGTGAAGAGAAATGGGGAGAGGACCGACCCCTGAGGGACGCCGGCCTTGATAGGGTGGGAGGTCGACAACGTCCCTTCCACCCTGTAGCGAAAGCTGCGATGACTTAAGTAGTCATGTATAATGTGAATTAAGTAGTGAGGGATCTTGAGGAGATAGAGTTTGTAGATTAGGCCTTCATGCCAAACCTTGTCGAATGCTTTCGCTACGTCTAGGAATAATACACCCGTATATCTGTTCATGATGAACTGACTACTTGTGTATTCTACCAAACGGTGAACTTGTTGTACGCAGCTGTGTTTAGCTCGGAAGCCAAACTGTGCGTCGGGAACGAGGTTGTTAGTCTCGGCGAATGTACGTAGTCTACTGAGAACTATTCGTTCGTAGATCTTACCTAGACCTCTTAGTAGACTAATCGGGCGGTAACTACTAGGTTCGGTACGGCGCTTGCCGGGTTTGTGGATTCCTATTACCACGGCCTCTTTCCATTGCGCGGGAAAGATGTTATTATTTAGTGCTGCATTGAAGATGCAGCACAACAGGATTATCAAGTGGGCGGGGAATAATTTAATGACTTTATTTGAGATTCCGTCCGAACCTGGGGCTTTCCTGGTTTTGAGACCCCTGACTAACGATTCGACCTCATCGGTGGTCACTGCTGGGATTGGCTGATCGGGGCTGTCGTTTCCTAACGAGCGCGAGAGAGTGTTACGACGTTCCACTTCGTCGGCGATGAAGCGGTGATTCGCGGCGTCGGGGTGTAGTGTACTCGGCGTACACTGAAGCTCCAAGCAGTCGGCCAGGCATTCTGACTTTTCATCGTCCATGAATGCCGGAGGCTGGTTGGGTCTGGTGAGAGGAGGGAGAGTGGACACGATGTCTTTTTTGAGTGAGCGGGAAAGCTGCCAAAAGGCTGTGTGAGAGGGTTCTAGCTCCTCGATCATGGCGTCCCATTTGCTCTGTCTCAATTTTTTAATTGCTTGTTTAACCTCCCTCTGGAGTGACCGTAGGCGGGTACGGTTGTCCTCCGTAGGGTAGCGGTCATAAGCGCGTGTCGCGGCGTTTTTCCGTCTCAACAAGTCACGGACGTCGTCTGGCAGGCGCCATTTACGATCGCTCGTATCTGGTACCGGCCGCGAGCAGTCGTCCATTATCGACTGCACGTGACTTGTGAGCGAGTCGATCGCCTGAGAGGTATCTTCCTTAGACGTAATGTCTTTGGGAATTTGATCAAGGTGGACCGACGAGGTTGACTTGAGATTTTTCTCTAGCCGTGCCCAGTCAGTCGCTATCTTGGTCCTTTCGTTGTTGTGGCCTGAGGGGCCGGGGGTGCGGGAGGCTAATTCCAGAGTCACCGGGCGGTGATCTGAGTCTAACTCGTGTTGAACTTCTATTGAACATAAACGAAGGTTTATGTTTTTGAGAAGAAAGATATCGAGTATGTCCGGCCTGTGCGAAACGTTAAAGGGGAAGTGTGTCGGCTCTATGGGCGCTATGACATCAAATCCCAGTCTGTCAGCGAATAGCTCTAAAGTCTTGCCCCTCTTATTGGAACTTTGACAGCTCCAAGAGGTGTTCTTGGCGTTAAGGTCACCGCCAATGATGACGGCGCCTCCCAATTCTAGCAAGGCTTTTAGATCTTTTTCAACCAACTGTTTCGAATGTTCTCTATTGGGAGAGAGATATGCGGATACAAGGGTGATAGGCTGATGGCCTGAGAGGGCTAGCCTGCAAATTGAAGCTTCAATGTACATCAGAGGGGGCGGATCCACAGGTGTGCAATGCAGCGACCTTTTGTAGTAGATAAGCGTTCCGCCCATTGGTGAGGTTGTCCTATCGTTGCGAACTATATTATAGTTGGCGACTCTAGGGTCCTTGTTAAATGGTTTAAGGAACGTCTCTTGTACTAGCAAGATGTCGAGCTGGTGTTCCCGAAGGAATGTGCCTACTTCATCCTTCTGTTGGGTTAGGCTATTGGCATTGAATGTCCCTATTTTGAGGTGTCTGGGTTTAACTCTGCCTGGAGTGTACCTATCCATTTTATTTGAATTTAAGCGAGCCTAGACGCTCTAACGTGGGGGAAAATTTAATTGCGGTATTAAGGAGGGCGAGGTTGTTTCCCTCGTTCCTTCTTAATTCGGCTGCAATTTCGCGGATTTCCGTGAAATTGATTTGAGCTGCGAAGTTGGCCACCAGGGCTAGATCTGGATCTAGTCCTTGGGGGGCTTTTGGGGGCGCGCTTTTAGCGACGACGATAGGAATAGGGGCGCCCTGAGGGGGCTTGGGATTACCACCAGTGGGCTGGTTTGGCCCGGTTGTTGGTGGTTTGAGTTGAGATGTTGCGGGTGGGGCAGCGGGCTGCCTGTTGGGCAGGGTTGGGAAAGCCTCCTTGCTGTTTAGCAGGGGGCGAGCCCACGCATTGTGGGTTGGTAAGGGGGCTGGGACGAAGGTCTTGTTATAGTACAAGGCCTTGCCGTTTGTGTTGGGCTGGCGGGCTAACCTCCTCGGCGCTCTTGGGCAGCCGCGGTAGTTAGCCGGGTGTCCGTATTCTCCACAGAGAACACACGCTGGTGGCTCTTTGCAGAGTGAGATGTCCTTTGGCCGTTCACACTGAGAGGTGTGATGGTCACCTAGGCACTTAACGCACCTAGGACGGGCAAAGCAGTTTTTGGACGAGTGTCCATACAGTTGGCACTTGTGGCATTGTGCCAGGTTGCCATTTTTGTGTGGGGGCTCAACCGAGACCCCAGATAGACCGCAGATGGTCTTAATTTTAAAAATGCCTTTACCCTCTGCGTTATTTGTAAGGCAGACGAGTATCATGTTGAGGGGATAACGACCCCTACCCCGGATCATCCGGTGTACTTCTACAACCGGTAGATCCTGGGTTTTAAGAGATTCTAGAATCTCTTTGGTCTCTATTTCCCTCGGTACGTTGCGTATTACAGCACGCAGAAGTTTGGCTTCAGGGAGGGTGTATGTATGGTAGGGAATCTGTTGATTCCCTAGCATGCTTGACACGGAGCGGTGGTCAGCTGACGAGTGAAGGTCCACTCGTATGCCTTGGGGGGTGGATTTCGCAGATTTATACGAAATCCTGTTAGTGTTTAGCCATGCGGAGATGGCTAGCCACTTCTCCTTGTCCCTAATATATAGGGGCGGCGGAGCGAGTGATTTTTTGACCGTCGGTGGGGCGACGGTGTTGCTGTCCGTAGGTGGTGGGGCAGCGATTAGGGCTGCCTGTGAGACGACTGGGGGGGCCGGAGCGGCCGTGGCGGTCGTTGCAGGCGGGGCTGCGGCAGAGGTTGTTGCAGAGTCAGTCTGCTTGATTTTTGGGGTCTTAGAGGGGGCCTCTTTGATGTTTTTGGTCCTTTTGCTCCGTTTGCGAGAGCGGACCTCAATGAATGAACCCTCATTGGGCGAATCTTCCGACTCGGAGGAGGAGGAAGACGAGTTTGAGGAGGAAAAAGCAGATTCTGTTTCCATCGCCGTACCGACGGCCGGTAGTTCCGGTTCGAGCGGCTGGGCGGTGGATCGAGCGGGTTTCGGTTGCGGAGGGAGGATTGTTATCGCTCCGAAATGTTGAGCGATATATGCTTTGATTTCTGGAATTGCCAGAAGGGCGTCAATCGTAATAGTTTTTTCCGCCATCGTGGGCCAACGGAAAAAACAGAAAACGATAATTAGGAGGGAGTGTAGAAACCTAGCGCCCTGGGTGGGGTACCCTGGGTTGTGTGTGGTGCGTGTCCCTCCCAACCGGGTGCAGGTCGGGAGGATGAGTACTTAATTAGTGTGCCCTAAGCTTGTAATCCTTCGCCAATCTTAATGTGCGATAGGTTCCTAGCTGCTCGGGCCGTTAGGCCTTCGCAGAAAAATGTTGAAAAGCCGTAGATTAGGTCCGACTAGGAGATCCCCCAAGGCCGGATGCTCTAACCCCTTCCGATTGTTAGCTCTGCCCTGAAGGGGCTCGGCAGGCAAATCGGGGCCTTGCCTCACCCGGCTTCGTTGACACCGTGAGGTTTCCGCCGGGGACCAAACAATATGGTTTTCTGCCCTGAGGGGGCCAAAATAGGTTGACTTTTTATCTACCAACGGTAGAAATCTGCACTCGACGTCTTGAGAAAGTCGACTCGTGCAGTTGGGATCCGGCAACACCTGCGTCCAAACAGCGAAACTGCCACAGACAACCGTATACACGGCCACCCGGAGCGGGCCACTGAACGGCCACAGACGTTGAACAAGATGGCGGCTTGACGCGACGCGTGGTTCGCTGCGAGAGCGAGCGAGACGGGGCGAGAACGCACGACCGCAGGGGGCGGGTGCGGGGTGAGCGCGGCGAAATGGAGAGCAGCGAGGCGCACGTCCGTGCGCTACGAGTCTCCGACGCGGAATGTTTTTTGGACGACGCCAACGCGCGATCGCCGCTTTTATACTTAGTCCTAGACTCGATCTCAAATATTCTCGAAAATACTCGAGTCGGCACCTTTGATAAACAAAAAGCAAAAATAAAAACAGAAATTTAAAAATAGCGTTGTAAACAATATCGACTTTATCCTTTGAAGTTAGAGACGAAAGTCGCTAGTTGACAACTATAGCGTCTAATTCAGAGGCGGCTTTTATCAAAGAGACTGAGCGCTTACAAGTATACTACCCGCTCGTTTTAAGTTTGCCGCTGGCGATAGGTATGAGTGTATGACGTTCGAAATTTTTTATTTAATTGTAACAATAAAAATTGTGTACGTTAGATATTTGGGTAAAACTATGACACATTATAAGTTTTGTTGTCACGTGGGGGAGGGTACGCGCATTCCACAGACCGGCAAACTTAGAGCGAACGCGTTGTACGAGTATAAAATTGTTGAGACCAAACTTATGAGATATTGTACCAGCTAATATAACACAAGCTTATACAAATACAAATAAATAAATAAATAACATTCATAGCGTTTTGTCTCCGCGCGGCCGCGGAGTCCGCACAGCCGCGGAGCGACCAGAGAGAGGTGTTTTGATTTTTTTATTTCTAAATTCTTGCGGAACCCCGACAGAGGTATCACGGAACCCTAGGGTTCCGCGGAACACTTAGAGTATAGCTGGCCTAGATAATTACATAAGCTTATTCAAGACTATCGCCATGTTTCTATTATAGGTCATAATAAAAATCTTAATAAAATAATGCATGCAACACGAATGCAGCAAAGTATGCAAATATAATGCAATTAAGTAGGCAGTTGACATAGTAAAAACCGCAAACAGCCATTAGTTGAAGGCGGCACACGCTCGCTTGAAGAGTCATTTACGTGGAGAGCCCTTCCAGTTGGCAATGTTGTTGTAATAATGAATGGAATAACAAATAAATAATATAATTTTATTATACTGTATGGCGACGGTGTAAAAATTGCCCGTTGATATGATAAATAAAACGGGCTAAGTGCGAGTCGCGCACGTAGGGTTCCGTACCATTTTATATAAAAATCGCGTTTGTTGTATGGGAGACCCCCCCCTTTTTTTTTTTTGGAAAGGGCTGCGGTCGGCGCGCTGCTGCACCACTCTGTCCGGGGCGACAGAGGGGCTTATGCACGCAACACCCGCAACCCACCCGAACACCAGGTCGCCTTCGTCGTTGGACCGACCACCGGAGCAGGGTTACTTGTCATCAGTGGTCGGCCCGACGGAATACAATAAATACTTGGGATGGGAGCTCCCCTTAAATATTTATTTTATTATGTTTTTAGTATTTGTTGTTATAGCGGCAACAGAAATACATAATTTGTAAAAATTTTAACTGTCTACCTATCGCGGTTCTTGAGATACAGCCTGGTGACAGACAGACGGACGGACAAACAGAATAGAATAGAATAGCATTTATTGTCATATAATAACTAATAATTATAATACATGTTTTAATTAATTTTGACAATAGGGGAATGCTCAGCATTGTGCTGCATAGAAATTATGCAGGGCTGGTTTTCAGCAAACCCCTTTCCTCAAACATATAAGAAAGAAAAAATAACAAAAAGAAAAGAAAAAAGAAAAGGAATAAAAATAACTTACAATAACAATGATAACAATATAAATAACATTAATGAATTGAATTATGAAAGATGTGCTTTTGTATGATGAGTTCGCTTTTCCATTTTTGTGTTTTTGAGTGTTGAGTGTTTGTTTGCGTGTGTGAATGTGTGTATGTGTGAATGTGTGTATGTGTGTGCGTATGCGTGTATGTGGGCAGCGATTGACGTATCTATTTGTTGCAAATTTGTAGGTTATGTCATGTAATTATTCATCAGTTCGTTATACAAATGTCGCATCAAATATGGTTTTATTTCGGTATAATAGTAGTAGTTTAATTTTTTTTTTTAAAGCTGTTAAAACTTGTATTTTGTCTTAAAGGAGGAGGAATGTTATTCCATATTTTTGATGCACTATATTTGAAACAGCCTTTGAAACCACTAGTCTTGTGCATTGGTATTTGAAGACTATAAGATGAATTAGAGCGTATAGTTCTTGAGTGAATATCTCTAAGCCATGTAAGTTTTTCAAATAAGTATTCAGGGTTTTTATTACATAATACTTTTTGCGTCATACATGCGAGCTGGAGCTCTCTTCTTGATTTCATGTTTAAAATTTTATGTTTGATCATATATGGCGTTACATGTTCCCTTTTAGGTATATTAAAACAGAATCTCATGCATGCATTTTGCACTCTTTGTATGGCATTTTCAGTTTTAGTATATAATCGGGGACCATAAACAGTGCTACAATAATCAAAAGAAGATAGAATAAGGAGGTCACATAATAAATTACGAGTTTCTTATGACAAATATTTCCTATACCATATAGTATTTTCATTTTAAAAAAAGCAGTTCTGATCTTTTCACTGATATGTTTTTCAAATCTCATTTCACTATCGAATATAAGACCCAAATTTCTAGTTTCAGTCACAATAGGTATAGAGATATTATTTTTTTTTTTTTTTTTTATTATTGCAAACGGTGGCAAACGAGCAAACAGTACACCTGATGGTAAGTGTTGCTGCCGCTCATGGACCTTTACAAGGCCGTTGCCTACCGCGAAGAAAGCGAAGGGAGTGTGAATGCGTGCATTGAGGCTCGGTGATACCAAGGGCATCACCAAAACCCCTCCACACGCAATCACCCTCAGAAAGTTGGGCTTCCGGCTCTCTCGCTCACCGAACGAAGCGCAGTAACAAATTGCTACTACTCAGACGTCGATTTTCTGCGAGAGCATGGTACTGCCCCGGACGAACCGGCCCGCGGCTGTAGACAGATAACTGTCGACAGTGTGGTCCTACCACATAGTATTTATTAGTAACTTTGGGTTTTGACATTCTACTTTTGTAATTTGTGATTTAGTTCCTAATATTAACATTTTAGATTTTGTAGGATTTAGTGTTAATGAATTATAATTAGCCCATTTATAAATATCATTTAGGTCTTCGTTAATCATACGTACAGCTTCTAATGTATTGTCGGCTTTATTTGCGTATCATCAGCATATAAATGATATTTACATTTCTTTATATGACTAGGGAGATCAGCTGTAAAAATTGAAAATAAAATTGGACTTAATATTGATCCTTGTGGCACTCCGCGATTTAAAGTACCAACATCAGAGAATGATTTGGAACCATCATAAGATTCAGTTACTACAAACTGTTTTCTATTTGATAAATAAGATCTAAACCACTGGCATGCATCATTAGAAAAGCCGTAATACGATAGATGTCTTAGTAATTAGGTCCCATTTTTACAAATATTAAATATTTCAATATTTGCTTAATAATTCAAGGACATGAGATACCAATCATTAGGAAGTATGACATAATTTTAATGGTGTTTGTGATCACGATGCAGTACCGGTCTATTATTTGATGTAATACGCGGTTGTATGCGAACCGTTTGAACTTGTATTGTGTCTTGAACGTTATCGACTGAGACCTATTACATATTGTCTAGCGTGTTACTCAACATGTTTTACTAATGAGTCATGTAATTACTGTATTTTAAACTATATATATATATGCATTACTTCTGATGGTGAAGCAAAAGAAAAACATACGGAACTTACTATCGGTTATAGGGATGAAAAAATTAACGTAGGTGTGACTAATAGTATGAACGTTTAATAAAATATTTGTTTGCGCGTAATTATTACCCTTATTTATAATATAAATCACGATTATTGGCTACGAATACTACCAACCCTCATATTCCTCATCGGTGTCTTAAAAGTCGATTAATTGCTTTACGTCGACCTGGGCCAAATATTTGATACTGTTTGTTCAACAATTACTTCAGGCAGACAGCTATTCACAAAACTTTTGCAATATAAGAGTACATATTACATCGATCCCAAGTAATTGAGATAAAAGCAGGGCGAGGATGATAATTACTATCCTTTTTTCATTATGCCTATTTATTTGCTTCCTAAGCAAATTCGGCAAAATATCTTTTTTCCAGAGTGACTTGCATCTGACGATAGAAACGCAAAGGAATTCGGAAGGATATTAATATATCCTTGGGTTACTGGTGATCTTAAGTTTATTTAAGTGTAATGACTCATTGTATCGTCTGTGACTGGTATTCGTGACGACCAAGAACGACTGCTACGTTTAGTATATTGCCCGAGAAAATGATTTTTTTATAGAAGTGTTATTGAAGGTTGTCCATTATTTTCTTCACTCTCACAGTAATCATTTACAACTTAATATATGTATACAAAAACACAGGGACCCTGAGACTAACAGTTTATTGCTACAATTACTAAGCTATTTTTGCGTACACATCGATTTTTGTACAGAGATGTACAATGAATATCAATTTAGATGAGATACAACTGTTATGTGTTCTACCCTTTTTTTGTAGCAGGCTATGTTCTGATGGCTGTGTGGTAGCGGCTTCGAATACTACCAATCCTTGCTTTGCTCGTGGGTGTCGTATAAGACGACTAAGAGCCCTAGATTGACCCGGACCAACTCCATCTGGTACCATTTGGGTCAACGATTACATTCCCAAGGAGGGTTGACGTCAGGCAGGCGGCCGGTCATAAAAGTCATTGCCGAAACTTTTTGCAATATGTCAATACAGATGACATATTGCGTCGACCCCAAGTAATTGGGATAAGAGCAAGATGATGATGCTATGTTCTGATGGCACCTGTTTAAATCTGTTTGGGCGATGGAATAGTGGCGTGTGGCTCCCAAACCTACCGTGTTCCCTCTCCATCACCAATGTGCTGACCTGGTGGGAGTCAGAACTGTCATGCCGTCAATCGTTTTTTAAAGTAATCATCACAGCTCATATACATCCCACATTGGGAAGGAAATTGTACTACTATACCATTCTGGTCAGGCGCATTGGTATAGGATTTTATTTCGAGTTTTCCTTCACTTGCATAGTTATTATTTGCACAAGATATCCCTTAGTCATCGTTTACGATACCCAAGAGCAAGAGAGGGGATAGTGAGTTGTATTTTTACTCCATTACCACACGGAAGGATTCTTGGCGTATTTACCAAAATTAATTCAACAGCCTCAGAACTCGTTCTACACTGAAATCAATTTTAATACCAAACACAATTAGTTTTATTGTTGAAATATGCAAATGTCTCTAATCGAGTGCCGTGGTTGATATGATTTTCTAACAAATGATGACAGTTAATTTAGCGTTTAGGATTTAAGAGTCGGATTTAATACCTGTAAAACACAGGGCCATAACGCCAACAACACAAAAGCGGGCGTATTGCCTCTTTCGGTGGATAAATTATTAAAAAATATTATCAGTGTAGCCACAGATTTTCACTGTAATATTTGCCGCCCCTATTCCCTTCCGTCGAAACTATATCTTGCTATTGAACTACTCTTTATATTGATATAGACTTGCACAACTCTCTTTCTTGCTTTGATATAGGTATATGTTTTTATAGCATTTATATACTTGTTTTTATTAGCACCTTGATTTTCCCCTTCTTAAACATGGGCTTAATTTGAAACTGCATACTTCGAAGACCGATGACAACGCAATAATTTAAATAGTGTGTCCCATTATCCTTGTAGGCGATTATTAAAGATGTTAGCGATTATTTTAAAATCCGTGGCAGTGATTTTAGCGTGACGCAATAGATGTCACTATCCCTATTTTCTATATCGCGTTCTTTAGGTCCTTACCTACAAAAGCGGGTTATTTAGTTTTTTTTAAACTTCCCATTTTATTTTGTCATTATTTGTTTTTTTTTCCGTATGGTGACGGCGTTAGAATGCAATTCACCATCACCTGTCTTGCCCGTGGATTTTGTAAAAGACGACTCAGGGATATAATATGCATATAACATTTGTTCAAGAAAAGGTAAACTCGAGATGAAACCAACGTGGTCAGAGTCATCGTCATCATTTCAGCTCACTCATGTCTCACACTGTTGGGTTCGAGCCTCTTCGACTTCCACAGACAGTTGGCATGATTGATTTAATTTCAAGCTTTTCTTCTCTTGCATAGATGTTATATAAATATTTAATCCCTTAGTCACCTTTAACTAAAGTCACGGGCGAGAGAGGAGGTGGTAAATTGTATTCTTACTCCGTCACCACACGAAAAGAGGAGGGCAATTTCCCTTCTATTGGAGGAAGCTCGAGTCCAGCAGTGGATCATGTATGAGGAGTGAACTCTTTGTTAATCGAGGACCAACCAAGGAAGGAACCTTTAGCTACTGCTTACAGAAAAGAATTTACAACTACAAAAAGAATTAAAGCTCAGAAGTGATCAAGTGAAATATCAATTTACTGCTTATAATTTCTAAAGAAAGAGGGGAACTCTTTCTTTTCAAGCGCGAATTACATGTACGTATATTTTATACATCGTTTATTTTTATTTTACGTTAGTTACGATAATAGCGTAGTGTAATAATATACTGGCCACCCATAGCCAGCCTTGACCTCTCGATACACCGGCGCATCTATGACGGCGTTCTTTGAGCAATGTTCACATACAAACCGTGGAGTAAACTTGATGTTAATTAAAGAGATGATTATCACTCTTGTTTGAAATGAACTGTGTTTTGTTTCTGAATAGGGTTATAGAATCAGTTGTATTGGTGTGGTAACAGATGTTGCTAAATATTGAGTGTAAATGTGTACCTAATTAATTTATTATTACATACATGGCGTACTTAATAAACATTTACATAAGGGACTAACAACTTAATCAAATGAAAAATGAATGCTATGTCTTAATTAGAAATCGATAGATACTTGGTTATTTCATCATTGTACTTTTACCATGAATGTATAATTTTTCTTTGGTTATAGATTAAGAACACGATTTACATTCTGTGATTTTTGTCAGATAATGTAGGTTTTTTTTTATAACAGCGATGGTTTGGTAAGCAGAGCATCAGAGCTGAGGAGAGGGGGTATTCCGTCGGGTCGACCACTGAAGACAAGGAACTCGGCACCGGTGGTCGGCCCAACGAACGCGATGTGCTATGGGTGGGTTACGGCCGCGCACTACCCCTCTGTCGCCCCTGTCGGGGCCGTGTGGCGTAGGGCTGATCGTAGAAAAAAAAAGGGCAGGGCAACAGAGTGCCGAAGTCTTGAAACCCCTGCATAAATCTCTGACTTTTCCAATGTATGTTTTAAATTGCAATTCCATCTCTTGAACAGATATTTTATTGCTTATTTTAACGGTAAGGTAAAACTGTAAATTAATATCCATCACCAGAGTTGTAGACCAATACCCATTATCACCGGACTCCTAAATTATGGGTATCACCCAAAGCTACATAAATGACATTAACAACGTTTATTGATGTTAACATTTAATTTTCTGCAGTAACGATGACTTGTTGGACGTGAGACATCTTAGTCCACCCGTGACCATGAACGCTGTAAAGTGTTCGAAACGTCGGGTAATCAAAAATCAAATACAAACGCGATAAAATCCGTAAAGTAGTTTTATTTAAAATGTATAAATAATACTCGCGTAAACATCAGAAATCATTATTTAATTTAAGTACAATTAAAGTTTTGTGTTATAAAAATATTTAATTTAACTGACATAAGAATATAATGTGTTATTTATATTGCTTTTAGGTGTTACCTAAACTTTAGTTATCGCCGGTGAAAAGCGACAAATGTTATAGAAATAAGTTCCTGAATGTCTAAAAATATCTTTATATCGATTTTTTTTAGACGTTCAGGAACTTATTTCACATCAGATCAAACGCTAAAATATCATTATCCTTATAATATACAGATGTTATAAACTAATGTGGCTAAAATGCTGATCTTTAGCGTGAATGATCACTCAAAATATTGTCCTAAGTGCGTCGCACGTCTGACCAGCGTGGTACTGTAGGCCAATTTCCCTCCTATAATGCGGAGGCTCGAGGCCTAACAGTGGGACGTATATGAACTGAAGTAAGGATGAATGATGGTGTAGTCTAAAAAAATATTAAAAAACACTGGACAGAAGAATGAGTTAGTCAAGCGAGAAAAAAATTCTAGATTCTATCAGCCTAGCCACGTACGTGGGGACGTGGAGCGCACTGTGGGATATGGGTCTACTCAAACCTGTTTAATGCCATTATCGTCCCACTAGGCAGGTGTGTTAACGTTCGCAGTTGTTTCCAGAAGTTACCATTATACCAACTCGTCCTAATGGTGGGCTAAAGCCTCCTCGCAAAAGGAGGGAAATTAACCTACTACGCTGGTGAGACGGGTTGTTATAGTATTTTAATTCGAGCTTGCCCGCTCTTGCAGTGATGTAATGTGTTTATCGCATACCTTAGTGGTCTTTTACGACCACCACGGCCAAGAAATAGCTTGGTGAATTATGTTCTTACTCCGTCACCACACCGTAAAATCTATATTATATACCTATAATTAAATATCTGCATTAGATAAGTACAAATGTAATATATATTGTGTCTTCTATAATTGCGATGGTATCTAGTCGAAAGCTGTCAGCGCCGCACGCCCAGTAATTCTGATTGTCCAGACTCCGTATGTATGTATGTGTATACATATAGTTGCAAAACGAAATAAATATAAAAAAATTATGCATTGAGAGGTACAAATAGTTATTTTTTTATCCGTTTATACTTTTCCATCTGGTGAGAGAATAAGTAAAATTTATAATGGCAGGCAAGTAGAAAAGGTTCCGTGAATGATATCATGTTAAAACGTAAAGTACAACTAAATGATTGCACTATTAATATCCGTGTGGTTACTGAGTAAAAATTGTTGTCATTCCTTCCTCTCGCACGTGTTGAATCGATTAAAAATGTGAGCAGTTAACATACAATACACTGCAAGAAGAGAAAACTTGAAACTCTGTGGCAACCCGTTTCGCCACCATGGCGTAATAAACTAAATTCCTTCATCTAGAGAAGGCTTGTAACCAACAATAGGTATATGATTTGAGAAGAACATTACTCACAGACAATACCCACCCATCCGATATTTTCGATCTTTTTTCCCACTTCCTGTACAGGAGGCCAGTATTAGAACGTATGTGGTCTGATGAAGAAGTATATATCAACATACATGTCACAGCTACTTAATCTTTCGCTTTATAAAGTTAAAATTTATTTTTATTTTATTTATTTATTTAAGACAACAACCTGCACTAAGGAAATAATCCTTGTATTGCGGGGGACTTTACAAACATATAATTAACGGAAACAAATTACATCCAGACTCAAAATAACAATTTGTGGATCGCACAAAGTGTTGTCCCGCGTGGGATTCGAACCCTCGACACTGGCGCTGTAGGTCGCTATCTTAACCACTACGCCATCTGTGCAGTCAGTGCAAATTAAAGGAGGTATTGCATTTTTTAAATTAATTTAGATCTTGACTTCATGATTAAAGCAAGGGCGTCTTACTAGCTTTCAGGCTTTGGGTTAAATTTAATTTCTTCAAAGCAACAGACACGTAGTAATAAATAAATAAAGGATACAGTTTTCATGTGGTGACGTAATAAGAATACAAAATACCACCCTCTTTCTTGATCGTGGGTCACGTAAAAGACGACTAAGGAATTAAATATGCATATAACATCTATCCTAGAGAAGGAAAACTCAAAATAAAACCCTATACCAACACGTCTGACCAACGTGGTATAGTAGGTTATTTGCCCTCTTATTATGGAGGAGCCTCGGACCTAGCAGTGGAGTGTTTATGAGCTGAATTAATTAATGAAAAAGATTCTAAAATTACAGTTACGAAAACTATTAGTAATAGAAACAAAACTAATTTTACAGATGTTATAGCATTTAAATTGGTTTTTACTAAGTATTAAAAGTAAACATCAGAAAGTATTAAATCAACATTATAGGAACTAACAGTTTACTTTCAAATAAGAATGTAATAGAAACAAAACGTCATTAAATGGTTAAAATAAATAACATGAGGGTCTATTAACTGATACGGTAATGGCTTGGCTTTAGATGTCGACAAAGATTAACCGGTTAAGTTGGCCCCATGTTTGTAATTAGAGATATTCTCACGTCACTCACATTTACACAAATGTACCTTTGATTACATAATGATGGAGTATAAACATCTCTGTAATAAATGTTAATGAAATTGCAGTAGAGACATGGGTTTTCTTAAATTTTGTAACCAAGAAATAAGGTAAATAAGTTTGTAATAAAATCTCTGATTGAATCGATAAATTGTTTCTAATATAAATCTATTATGATAACTGTTGATTTGGTTTACTTATCATCATCATAATCTTAGCTCGTATACGTCCCTGTGCTCGAGCCTTCACCACAATCGGAGGGAAATTGAACCATTATACCACGTTGGTCAGTCGGGTTGGTATAGGGTTTTATTACGAGTTTGCATTCATATCAGTCATTTTTATTATCTCTTATTCTTGTTTGTTTGTTCCGTGTGGTGACGGTGTAAGAAAACAATTCATTACCCCTCTCGCTTGCCCATGGGTGTCGTATCTTGAGCATATCACAACTATGCAAGAAAAGAAAAACTCGAAATAAAACCTTTTATCAACCCGCCTGATGCGTTGTATAGTAGGTCAAATTCTCTCTTAATACGAAAGAGGATCGAACCCTGTTGTGGGATATACATATCCCATCCCATATCCCATCATATCCCATATGCTATGATGATGGTTCTTATTTAATTTCTGCGTTACAATCGTTCATAAACTTGAAAATGTTTTATTTTCTTCATATTCATGACAGATAGTAATCAAAACAAGACGAAACATATCCCTGTTAACTAGTTTAGACTATTTAAATAGATAGGTTGCTGAATGAAGGTTAATATTTGATAAATAAGTAATCTTGTCGTACCATAGTATATGTTCCCCGGACTGGCCACCGATGTCAAGAATTCGGTACTATTGGACGGTCCAATGGCAACGGGAAGGGAATAGTGGGAATTATGGGGGCGCGGCGCCTTTTCGTCACTCCGGACGGAGCGGACGGCGTACGTCCAGACCATAGCTCGTCCAAGAGAAGCAGTATATGTATGTTGAATATGTTTTTAGATCTCTATCACAAGAAAATCAACGATCGTATTCATTCGTGACCGTAGCATTTCTTACTTTTGATATATGTACAGATAATATCAAATTTAGGTAATAACAAAAATGTATTATTTAAATTAATACATTGCATAAATAACTTCCGTATGATAACAGAGTAAGAATTCGATTCAGCACCCACTTTCTTACACGTGGGTGTCGTAAAAGATGACTAAGGGATTACAACATGTAGATAACATCTACACAAGAGAAGGAAAACTCGAGTAAAACTCTATGTCAACCTCTCTGACCAATGTGGTGTAGTAGGGCAAATTCCCTTCAATTGTGGAGGAAGCTCGAGCCCTCGTACAGTATATGAGTCGTGATCATGATAATAATTTGTTTTCAAGGGTAAGCCATAGTTTTGTTCCACTAAGCATAAATGATTACTGAGTTTAGAAATTGATTTCATAGAAACCCGTTAGAGATATGCGAGCACAGATTCCTATGGTCATGAGCTGAGAATCCAGTCTACAGTGCCGCCGGCCTGCAGATCTGCATACCATTTAATTACACTTGTTATGTGAAACTGCAGGATGCGAAGTACAAACATAACTCAGGGACTTAAGAACTGTGCTTGAATAGAAACACGATAACGGAATTATAAATTTAATGTATTTGGTGACTACCTACTATTTCTGCCAAATATTATCTTTTAAAAAAAAACGTGTGCATCTCAGGACGCCCGACAGAAGTGATAATATAAACCATATTAATATAATGATTTCTGATGTTTACGCGAGTATTACACATCCTTACTTCCTTACTAATATTATAAATGCGAAAGTAAGTTTGTTCATTTGTTTATTTGTTAAGCTTTCACGCTTAAACCACCGAACCGATTTCAAAAATTCTTTCACCAATGGATAGCTATAATATCAGGGAGTAACATAGGCTATATTTAATCCCGATATTCCCACGGGAACGGGCACTACGCGGGTAAGGCGACTGAAACCGAAGCGAAGCGAGGGCGGGTTGCTAGTTTTAAATAAAACCACATATTAATTTTAATGTTAAATAATTACTAAACAAACACAATATATTTTTTTCATATAGAATCATTTTCTTCTTACACTGGCAATAAATTTGTATCAAAATGTGGGTCAATATTTAATAACTAATTTCTGTATCGGGTAGATAATTATAAATTTTCTGCAGTAACGATGACTTGTTGGACGTGAGATATCTTAGTTTGCCCGTGACCATGAACGCTGCAAAGTGTTCGAAACGTCGGGTAATCAAAAATCAAATACAAACGCGATAAAATCCGTAAAGTAGTTTTATTTAAAACATATTAATATAAAGAATATGTGTTAATAATATAAATAATATTGTTATTGTTTAAACTAAAACCCTACTACGACAAAAAACGAGGCTAAAAAGTACGAAACAAGATTTTCAGGACACAGGATTAAACAAAGTTACTAAAGAAGCAAGATAATCGACACATACATTCTACCAAAATACCTTCATTGCAATTTGACAATAATGTCATACGATGCGATACGTTTCGTTTTTACGTTTCCGTGTGGTGATGGAGTAAGAATATAATTTACCACTCCCTCTCTTGCCCGTGGGTGTCGTAAAAGACGAGTATGGGATATAATAGCCACATAGCATCTATGCAAGAGAAAGAAAACTCGAAACAAAACCCTATACCAACCTGTCTGACTAGCATAGTATAGTAAGGTCAATTTCGTCACATTGTGAAGGCTGAGGCTCGAGCCCAGCAGTGGGACGTTATGAGCCGTGATGATGATGATACGATACTAAGTATAGTACACAATTATTAGTTTACAGAGCTACACACATTCAAGTTTGAAAAGCCGTAGTCACGCGTTGTTAGGTAATAATAATATCTATTATAATTAGAATAATCTTTTCAAAGTTAGATTGCCATATTATTTTATTTGTTTTTTCGGCAATCAATATAATTTAGAACCGTTAGTTTTAAAATTGTAGTTTTGATTAGCGATAGCCACGTCCTATATTCGTGTTAGAATATCTGCCTAGATTTTTAAACCTGTTATATCTGGTTTTAAATTCCATATAATTAAATTATACGACATAAATATGAACCACCCCCTCTCTTGCCCGAAGTGTCGTAAAAGACGACCAAGGGATATAATACATTTATAACATCTATGCAAGAGAAGGAAAACTCGAAACAAAAGCCTATGCTAACACGTCTTGGGGTGCTACGCCAGAAACCTCCGCGTGGTGTACCCTGGGCACGAGCGACAATTCCTTGGACTGCTCTCTGGAATTGTCGCTCATGGCAAATATCTGACCCGAGGGGGGGCCCAGTTTGTGGGATGCCCCAAATTCGCTCCATGCCCTCTAATTGTAGAGGGTATTGGACGCGAAAATTCGACGGGCCCAGTCACTCATTCGTTTGAGGACTGGGCAGGCATATGCCAACCGCGACAAATCGTAGACTCGATTCTTGCTTCGGAACATTTGTCTTGAGGCCTAGACTCAGGAGCGAGGGTCTTGGCTTAACCGCCTGGACCGCGAGGAAGAAAACCTCTATAAAACAATCACCCAGAATCCTAAGTTCTGGCGCGCGGCGAGAGGATGCATGGCTGATGGGTTGTTCAGTCGTTAGCGCGCCCCCAGCCAGGGTACCTGCGGACCCCCTGTGTTGGGAAACAAATGTACGCTTGCCCGGGTATCGGGATCTCTGCCCGGGTGGACCGTCACTTCTTCCTTACTCGTGGGAACTATATGGATTTCTCAACAAACATTGATGCAGACAGTAGGGGTGAGATGCCCAAAACCACCAAGAATGGGGAGTCTTGTTCCCACAATAAAGCCCAGCCAAGCTACAGAAAAACTGGGTTAGAAGACCTGGATGCCTCGTCGGACTGCAGTTCCGTACTGGAGGCATCCAAATTAGCCGAGGGCCCGGCGAAAATTGAGGCCCGAAAGAAGAAGAGGGGGGGGGGGGGGGAAACCCACCGCTGCAACGGAGCGCGCCAGACGGCGCGCAGCGCAGAAGCGACTGGCGGAGCTGAAGGCACTGCGTACTGCCGACGTTTCGCTCAGTGACGCCAGCGTCTCTGACGCAGGCAGTATTGCGACGGCGGAGACCGACGCGACCGTGGAGCAGTCGACGGACGACGAGTCGGCTGCTAAGACCGTCGCTGAGTCATCGCAGTCTCTGGCGTCGGTCCTGACGGCGGCCCTAGCAGTCAGGGAGGGGGTCCTCTCCTCGCAGGTGCGGAAGCGCCCCCTGAACGAGGGTGGAAGTTCGGGATCCTCCGAGGGGAGTAGCACCATCATGCCTCCTCCCAAAGTTCCGGCCTCTCGCAGGCTCCTCGTGGGCTGGAGCTCGGCGCGGGTGTCCGTGCTGGAGTCCCGGCCTGCGAGGTGTTACAAGTGCATGGCAGTCGGACACACTCGGCCGACATGCACTAACTGCTTTGACTGCAGCGACCTTTGTTTCCGCTGCGGTCAACCCGGGCATAAGGCGGCATCGTGCGCCGCCACTCCCCACTGCCCCGCGTGTGCAGCGGGCAATAGGCCCGCCAAACACCGCATGGGGGGCAGGGAGTGCAGACCCCCGGCTTCGGCCCCAAAGGGGCGGAGCGGCCCGACGACCTCGGCCGCTCCCGCCCCTAGCGCGACCCGATCGTCCGCCAGCGTGGAGGAGGTGATGGATACGGCCCACTAATGGCGGCCGAATCTTACCACCTCCTGCAGGCCAACCTCAACCACGCCGCCGAGGCACAGGACGTTTTCCTGCAAGCCATGGTGGAGTGGTTGATCGGTGCAGCCGTAGCCGCGGAGCCGTACGTGGTGCCTGACCGGCTCAATTGGCTGGGCAGCAGTGACGGTTCTGTGGCAATCGTCGCCTCCACGTCGTAGCATTCCCCTCCCTTGTTGCTCAAGGACAGGGCCGATGGGTATGTCGCGGCGGAATGGGGAGAGGTTACGCTATTTGGTGTTTACTTCTCCCCTAACAGGAGCGCGACGGATTTCGGGGCCTTCCACACCATCCTGGGGGCCTCGATACGGCGACTGGCACCGCGCCAAGTCTTCGTTCTGGGGGACTACAACGCCAAGTCCACGGCGTGGGGGTCCCCCAGGACGAATGACCGCGGGTGGGCGGTCGAAGAGTGGGCGGCGGCACTGGGCCTCTGTTTGCTGAACAGGGGCTCGGTGCAAACGTGCGTGCCGGCAGCAGGGCGGGTCGATAGTGGACTTGTCGTTCGCTAGCCCTAATGTCGCAGCACGTGTGAGGAGCTGGTGCGTCCAGGAGGAGGTTGAGACCCTATCCGACCACCGATACATCCGGATAGAGGTCTCCCGGACCCTTCTGCAGCCCAGCAGGGGTCACAGCGCGGACGGAGCTCCCGCGTTGCCACGGTGGGCTGTGGGTCGATTGGATCGGGACCTGTTGGTGGAGGCAGCCATCGTTCAGTCGTGGCTGTCCTCACCGCCCCAGGCGGACGGGGTGGATGCCGAGGCTGGCCGCATCCGCTGTGCGTTAACGCAGATCTGCGATGCGGCCATGCCTCGTGTGCGGCGTCTGCCCCCGAAGAATGCGGTCCCCTAGTGGTCCCGAGAATTGGCGGACCTTCGGGCCGCGTGCATACGTGCCCGGAGGGCTTACACCCGCAGCCGAGCGCGCCACCGCGACGCTGAGCGGGAGAGCCAGCTGTACGAGGCTTACCGCAGTGCGCGGTCTGCTTTCAGGCTGGCCGTCCGTACCGCCAAGGACGTTAGTCGGCGGGAGATGCTGGACAGTCTCGAGCGTGACCCCTGGGGTCGCCCCTACCTCGCGGCGCTGAACAAGCTCCGCGGGCGGAGGTATCACGGGGTGCCCGTGTACCTCAGGCGGCTGGTGGCAGACTACCTGGAGGGGCGCAGCGTTCTCTACGTTGACCGAGTAGGGGACGTTGTGCGAACGCCCATGACGTGCGGTGTCCCGCAGGGGTCGGTTCTGGGTCCGACCCTGTGGAACATCGACTACGACTGGGCGTTGAGAGGAAGCCTCCCACCCGGGCTGGGCGTAATTTGCTACGCCGACGATACACTCGTCACAGCCCGGGGTGGGACGCAAGAGGAGGCGGCACGCCTGGCAACTCTCGGCACCGAGGAGATTGTCAGGCGGATCGAAGCGCTAGGGTTGAGGGTAGCCCTGGAAAAGACGGAGGCCCTTTTATTCCATGACCTCCGTACCGCCGGGCCTCCCGCCGGCGCTTCGATCACCGTGAAGTCGGTCACCATCAGCATCCAGACCCACATGAAGTACTTGGGCCTGGTGCTCGACGGGCATTTTTGGTTCCGGGAGCATCTCCATCGACTTGTTCCCCGGCTTGTCGGCGCGGCTTCCGCCCTTTCGCGGCTGATGCCGAATGTGGGCGGACCCAGTGCTACGTGCCGACAGCTGTACACGGGGGTGATCCGGTCGATGGCTCTGTACGGCGCACCGGTGTGGGCGAGGTCCCTGACCGTCCGGCTGAGGGCCCTCTTGAGGCGACCACAGAGGGTCATGGCGGTCAGGGCCATACGCGGTTACCGCACTGTGTCGACGGAGGCAGCGTGCCTCCTGGCCGGAACTCCCCCGTGGGACCTGGAGGCGGAGATGCTCGCTGACATTTATCGGCGGGTGTCGGAGACGCGCGCCCGCGGCGGCATGGTCTCCCTGCAGGATATCACCGCCTGGCGGGTCGACGCCCGCCAAGGAGTCATTGCCCGTTGGGCTGGAGAGTCCTCGGTACGGTGTTAGGACCGTCGGGGCCTTCCGGCCGGTGCTGATGGAGTGGTTGGAGCGGACGCACGGGGTGCTTTCCTTCCGACTGGTGCAGGTGCTTACGGGGCACGGGTGTTTTGGGAAGTACCTGCACAAGATTGTCAGGAGGGAGAGCACACCGTCCTGCCACCACTGCAGTTGCGACGAGGACACGGCGCAGCACACGCTCGAGGAGTGTGCTGCATGGGAGGGGGAGCGCCGTGAACTCGTCGCGATTATCGGTGCCGACCTGGCGCTGCCGACCATCGCCAGGGAGATGCTCGACAGCGTCAGGAACTGGGACGCGGTCGCCGCCTTCTGTGAGGCCGTAATCTCACGGAAGGAGGCGGCGGATCGTGTGCGAGTAGAGCTCCTATTCGGCGACACGTTCCGCCGCCGGCGACTCAGGCGGCGCAGGCGCGAGTATCTGCGCCTAATGCCGCCCTAGCCCAGGCCGCGGGTGATCGGACCGGGGAATTGTCCGTCACCCGCAGAGAGGCTGACCGCGCTATGGTGACCGACGTCCCAGTACGTCGAGAGGTGAGGTTACCCGAAAGGGTATTCCGTCGGGCCGACCACTGATGACAAGTCACATCTGCTCCGGTGGTCGGCCCAACAACGAGGTGAAGTGAGTACGGGTGGGTTATGGGCCCGCGCGCCGTCCTTTCATCGCCCCGGACGGACGGGACCGCGCGTGCGCTTACCATAGCCCACCCATAAAAAAAAAAAAAAATGCTAACACGTCTTACCATTGTGTTCTAGTATGTTAATTTTCCTCCCATTATGGAGGAGGCCCGAGCCCAACAGTGGGAGATATATGGGGGTTTTTTTTTGGTGTGGGTTACGGTCGGCGCACTCCTCGCACCACTCCGTCCGGGGCGACAGAGGGGCGGTAAACACGCGCACCCGTAACCCACCCGCGCGACACGTCGCCTTCGTCGTTGGGCCGACTACTGGAGCATAGTGACTAGACCTCAGTGGTCGGCCAGAAAGGTATATGGGTTGAGATGATGATGAAATATGCATTTGTGATAGAAGTCTAATTCAAGTTAATTTCAATGTAATCGATTACATGAATTTTATTCTTACCCTGTCATCACACAGGTAAATGTATTCTTACCCATCAGCAAAGATGGATTGTTATTTTTACATTCATAAATAATTGAATCCTTCAAAGAGGTAAACTCAACTTGAAGATTTTAAAATTAAATTAGTTTCTTAAAATCCGCAAGCTTCTTTTACAAAGAAAGGTTCTCAGCTGTTTTAATTATTATTTTTAATCTCTTCGGATAAATTTTACTTTGACTACCATGGGTCGCTAATTAGTTTTTGCGCTGGCTTATCATTGGTTTTATCAATACTATCACTATCGAACCCATATCCAGTACAAACTAATTCATTTATCTGTAACAATCTGCGTCAAGTAGGAACTCACAACTCACGTCATCGAAGCATATCAGTTCGATTAAACGTCTCTGCATAACCGTTGCGTTGGTACGCCACGATTGTATCTTGAGATCCTTGTCAGGGTAACTTGTCCATTTTTGTAACTTGCAAGTTTATTTGCAACTTTGTTAAACCTTCCGACTTAAATATTAACTTGTGTGAGGTTGTTCTGTTCAACGAAGCGGTGTTTCGATTCGGTCGGGTAAAAGTTTGAAGTCCATTCGACTCGGTTAGACGCGTCGGTTGGTTGCGCACCACGGCGCCTCAGTTTGCTCGCGCTGCCCGCGCAGCTCACTCGTCTGATTGAAGTTTAACTGTTATCAACCAATCTGACTTTCCGATACGAATTTGGAACGTTATAGTCGGGTATGATTGGTTTAACTGTCGCTTTTAAGCGAACAATTTTGTGACCGCCTAAATTTCGCATTGCGATTTGGCAGTGCGATTGCTTCACTCTGTTACGCTACTGTCTTAACAGATAACTGTGAAGAAACGTGTGCAAGCTTTTAGTGTTACGGAGTCGGCAGATTTGTGCTTTATCAGTGCTGTGGAATGGAGTATGTGTTTTGTGGAAAGTGTTAATTTTGCTGTTTTGTTCGAAACTTGAGCTTCGTTTCACTGAATCTGATGCAAAAGTAGTTTTTGTTATCGAGTTCATGTGACTGCTGGAATATTCATACGTACTGCTAACTTTAAGTCCAGAACTTAATTTACGGTAAGTCCTTTTGTTCATTTTTTAGAATGCTAGGATTTATTGTGTACGGAATTCACTCAATGTTAACTGTTCGTCCTTATTTTTTCAACTATAAGGATAAGTAATCTTAATTCATTTATAAATTGAACTGTGTAAATGCGAAGGCCGATGCGGTTGATGCCATAGGAGCATTAATTCAATGACAAGTTGTACAAACTTCCGTAAAAGGCTTGGCAAGGCGGTGCCGGGTGTGATAACCGATAATTTCAAACGGAAATTAAATATTATCTGTGACATTGAAACCGTGAAGAAGAAAGCAACATTAATAAGTTTATTAAAAAAACTGGCACGCATAGTCATCACACCGAATCATCACCGTAAAGCTTACAGAACTGATACTTAATTAACACGAGTGGAGTGATACGAAGAATGTTCGATAGTAGGTCAGGCTATTTATTAATTGCGAATCATTGCGAACAAGTGGGCTCGCCATTGTAAGCGAAATAAACTGGAACTTGAGAATTCCGTTCACTTTTAATGTTATACTAATATAAGGTACACGAAAAAAATATTACAGCTAGCTGATGTATACTCGTTAAATCGGACAAGTTATGCTGACGAATGTAATCAGTATTTCCATATTTAATAGGTACACAAATATTGTTTTAAAGAACATCGATGACTAGTCTAGCAATGCCGTGATACTACCGTTAAATTCCTAGAAAGTTAGATAACGCGGCGTCTATGAAATACTACAACACATTTATAATGTCAACGTAAAGATAATTTTTATTTTATTAAAAGGCACACCTTGATTTAAGACATAAATCCTTGTCTCGTTGGACTACTTTACATACAAAGAATTAATCGACTGATTACATTCAAACTTGAAACGATTATATGCTATTATTCATAGTCACGGGCGGAATGAACGCTGTAAAGTGTTCGAAACGTCGGGCAATCAAATACAAACGCGATAAAATCCGTGAAATAGTTTTATTTACAACTAGGAACCCGCCCTCGCTTCGCTTCGGTTTCAGTCGTCTTGCCTGCGTAGTGCCCGCTCCCGTGGGAATACCGGAATAAAATATAGCTTAAGTTACTCCCTAATATTATAGCTTTCCATTGGTAAAAGAATTTTTGAAATCGGTCCAGCCGTTTTGAAGACCAAAACCCGGAACAGACAGACAGACAAAAAAATATATAAAGTGTATTTTAGGCATATGTATAGTGCAAATAACCGTGTGAGCATGAAAAAAGCCTATTATTTTGACATTACAAACAGACACTCTAATTTTATTTATTGGTATAGATGTGTAATACTCGCATAAACATCAAAAATCATTATATAAATCATATGCTAGTCACATAAAGAATTCTACTGTGTAATATTCGAACTAGTACCACTCAGCACGGGTGGTAACTGCTTAAATCATTTTGCTATCCCTAATAGGTATAGATAAAAAATGTCTCTTGGCGTATCATAATTACATTTTCGCAAATGATTTGATAAAAAAAAAAGAAATAAAACTATGCCTAGTTAAATCGAGTGGAACTCTAGATCTAATAAAACTTCCGCGTTTCGGTTATTAGGTGTCAATCATGACATTTGAATATAATTTGCAATCTTTATTAGCAGCAAACAGAGTGTAAAATCAACTTAGAGTTATTAGTAAAGCAGTGTCGTAGCCTAGAGCTAGAGAGTTTGACCTAGGCACAGATTGGATTTGTGTACATACCGTATAGTCATACCGGTGCTCACACCCGTGACCCCGACGTCACGAGTACTACAAATATTGTGAGTCGTGCGGTTTCAAGTTTATGAATTTAATTATTATTAATTTTATTAAATTCTAGACATTACACAAGTAACTTATTATACTAATATCATTCCATCATTATTAAAGCTCATATACGTCCCTTAACTGGGCTCGAGCCCCCTAAAAAATTATAAAGAAATTTACCTGCTATGATCCCCTGGTCAGGTTTTATTTCAAGTTTTCCTTTTTCTGGCATAGATGTTATCTGCGTATAACCCCTTAGTCGTCTTTTACGACACCCACGAACAAGAAAAGGGGGTATTGAACTGTATTCTTACACCGTTACCATACGAAAAATATTCCATATATAATATAAAGCAGGGATTTTATGCAGTGCCGTAACCATAACTAAAGTACGATTATCCGATATAACCGATTTGACAATAGATCCGAAGTGTTTTCGATATAAAAGTTTCGAGTAATAATTTCGATAGAAGCGAAATCTGGAAGGGATATGATACTTTGTAAATATGTAGTTGCAAAATGTTAACCTAGATATAAAATAAAATTGTTACTTTGTTTTTGTCTTTTATATCATCATACATTCATATACGCCCCCCTGCTGGGATCGAGCCCCCTCCAAAATTGGAGGAAAATTGAGCTGCTGTTCTCCGTTGGGCAGAGGGTTTGGTACAGGGTTACAGGGTTTTATTGGGGGTGTTTCTTTTCTTGCATAGATGTTGTATGCCTATTATAATCCCTAAGTTGTTTTTTAAAAAAACTACGTGCAAGAGTAGGCGAGGTGAATTGTTGGTTGCCGGATTCCTCCTACAACTCCCTAAAAATTTATATCCGTAACAAAAATTATACGAATTCGTATCCGTAATCGTATCTGAAACAATGATATTCTAGTATCCATATCCTTATCCGCAATATCTCTTATGCAAAGTAACGGGATCGTGATAGAAAATAATAAACTAAAATAAATATGATAAAAATTGTAAACATTAGATAAATCAATACTTAGATATGATCTCTCTATCTGTTTCTAGATAAGCCCGAGATGTAACATTATATCAAACCAACATATCTATAGATACCAATAAATAAAATGTCTGTTTGTAATATTAAAATACTGGGCTAGTTTGATAATATTTTACTACCAGGTTGTTGTCTATGTATAAGGAGTAACTTAGGCTATTCGGGAACTACGCAAGTGAAACAGCGCGAATTTGCTAGTTTTAAATATGGACGTAATTTTAGTGTTAAGAATGTCTTGTTTCCAAGATCCATAATTTGTTGCTGATTTCTATGAATTTTATAATTGTAAGTACAATTTTTAGATAAAAGAAATGAATGCTTCATTGTATCCTTTGGAAATATATTGTGGTTTTGATTTCCACGCAGAACAAACCTAAATGGTTATTCTGTACCTTTGTGTAATTTGAGTGATTATTATTTGTATATTTTTAAATTCTCAAAGAAACCTGTAAATATTCTTTAGTGCGCGAAATTGTTTATAAAAAAAGTAAAGTCATTTATTTTTGTCCATTGGCCTAACATACCACATTAGTCCGACAGGGTTGCCATAGTTTTAATTCGTTCTTCTTTGTCATCTTGCGTAGCTATGTCCCACGTGAACATACGCCCTTTTCTGTCCCGTTGTCCCCAGCCATAACAAAAATGTCCCGTTTTTGCAAACAGACCAGAAATGGTATTTGTTATTCTTAAGTTCTTATTTTAGTAAGTGTCCTGTTCTGATACCAAAAATATAGATCGCGTTGTGTAAGCGTCTCGTTTCGACTTAAAAATAAGGATACTACTTATGTGTATTATTGGTTTCCTAAGATACCCGCGAGTAAGATGTGATGACATCTTGTATTCTTCGTCCATCATCAAACGAGTAGATTAATCTTTATTGCTGTTATCTACATTATATATTTTTGAGATAGCTATAAATACTTCAATACTATTGCAGTATTATGCTAAGTGTATCCTTCAACACTATTTACGAGTTGTTATACGCTTTCATTCATGATAGTGTGATAGTTTTGAAGTTGGTAGTTAACATTGGAAGACGACCAAATTATCCGCATGAAATTTCAAGTACTTCCGGAGCTGGATGTAATAAATTAATTGCTTATGGGTATAAATGTAAAAATACGTATACCGGCGGCTGAGAAAGTGCTTTTGATAGCATAAATGATATGAAAACAACATTTTAATAAAATTGATTGAATTCATCGCCAATTTGAAAGCTCAACTCTACATTCCAATTTAAATTGATGTTTTTATTCTGTGTTTTAATCTATATTAACTATAGCCATTGTCTCGGCGTCCTGATCGTAGTTTCTATCAAACCCATTGTTTAATTTGCGATCTTTGTTCTATGGAAGTATATTTTTTATGAGAGTAACCCGTGGGGTTGAAAATTGAAATTCCCATTCTCTGACGGATATACATAAATAAGATTTCGCCAAAAAATCTACTTTTTTTAAGTATTTATACCGAAAATATTATTTAGAGTGAAAAAAATGTGTTGTATCCATCCGCCGACTTCTTTTTTCAAAATTCAAACATTTACGCTTCATATAATAAATTCACAACTTAGACTGCTAAACGAATTCCATAGTTCCGTATCGTCAGTCTTCAGTCTTACTAGGCTAGTAGTTACATGCTATATATATTATAACGTGTGAATCTTTATGTAAGCCTGCATCATAAAAAAGGCAGTTAGGAACAGCCAAAAAATGGTGTTAGATGCACATTGCCTTTGGGGTCGCCCCCATTATATGGCATTAAAGGTAGTAAAGCGAAATATGGATGTGTTTACTTCTGCATATCCCTTTTTTAATCAAAAGACAACATCCTGAACCAATGTACTAATTCTTATATTAAGGGGTACTTTATATAGATGCAATTAACGGACAAAGTTTACATCCAGACTTAGGACAGCGATTTGGATAGCGCATAATATTGTCCTGTGTGGGCGTAATCACATGCCACTTGACACGGTGACACACATCTTTACCACTATGTCCTCTGTGCAATCAACTTTAACGGCCTGGTCACAACTTTGGTCTTAACGGCGAGCGGCGCGGCGTGCCGAGCGGCGCACGCTGGTAAAGCCCCATACAAAGCTGTCTCAAAACCGTTTCATGTGAAAGTCGTTGTAATGGAATAAAATTTATAAATTAATATATAACACATATATAAATAATTAATACAAACGTGATATAATCCGTAAAAGTAGTTTTATTTACATTTTTTTTTTCTAGTTTGGTCTGCCATTTTAGTATATATAGTATATAGTGGTAGTAGTATAGTATACGTTTATAATATGTTATTACTATGTTCTACCATTTTATGTAAATTAAACAAGCATATTTTGTATTTTTTTTCTTATATAATTCATGAATTTTTAATTTAATTTTTTTATTAATTTATAAACAGATTTTTGAAAATCAAAGTTGTTTCTTTTAAACTTTAAACATTCAAGTATAGGTGTGCAAAATTACAGCTCATTTAGTTTTAAAACAACTGAGATACGGCGTTTTGAGACGAAACATACGCGATTTCCTCACTGTGCGCCGCTCCGCGCTTAGCCGCTGCTCACAGCGGCAAGGTCGTGAACGGGCCGTAAGTTTAAAGCAGTGAGACTGTAAAATAAATGTATAGTAAGATAATGTGGTAGCCACACGCATAGCCCTGTCGTTTGGTACGTCCGCTCGCCTCGGCTGACTGCGATTTATGGTTACAAAAATAGCAAGATTCACTTTTGTTAAACAATTTAAAACCATGTTTTTTATTTCAGCCATTTCATTCTAAATGTGCGATGTATTTGTATTGCGGTTTTTTTTTGTAAATCTTTTTTTGTTTTCAACCCATCGACTTCCACTGTTCGAAGTAAGTACTATATTCAAAGAGTATCCTGTAATCGCCACACTTGGTAGGCGGGTTAGCGGTTGTACCTGGCAAAATCACTCGTCTAACTTATCATAAGTTAAGCCAGTGATGCTGTCTATATTCCTGGTTGTGCCTCAGCTTTAACGTCTGTTACGGGGAAGTATGGGATAGTAAAACTTAGTTTTTCACCCTTCCCTCTTCTTCCCAACATATTTTATTTTTCGCACCACACAGGATGCTTAAATACTATCCAACTCTTTATATTCAATGGAAGTCGTAAAGAATTATTGAATATATTTTTCCTCATAATTGTGTTAGTCACGATAAGGTTTTCTTTCTGTTCAATGGATCGATGCAAATTACTACGTCCTTGATATTGTAATACACACATACATATATTCACGCCTTTTTTCCATAGGGGTAGGCAGAGACCACTTCCCTCCACTTGCTATGATCTTGATATACTACTTTCGCCTCCTCTACATTCATTAATCTCTTCATGCATATTCTTCGGTTTAGGGTACTTCTAACCTGGCCTTTCTTAAGAACGTCCCCGATTTGATCGTGGAACGTCCGCCTTGGTCTTCCCCTTCCAACACTTCCGCTCAGATTCGCCTTATAAATTCTTCTTGTTAATCTCTTTTCATTCATTCTCTCTACATGTCCAAACCAACTTAACATACCTTTCTCAATCCTTGTTACTACATCAACATTCATACCACAACGTTCCCTGATTACACTGTTCTTAATTTTAACACTGAGTTTTACACCAATCATGCTCCTCAGCGCTCTTATTTCCACAGCGCTCTTATTTCCACAGCATTTATTCTACTTTCATGTTTCTTCTGCCATACCCAGCTCTCACTTCCATACGTTAGGGTTGGTACAAGGACTCCCCTATGCACAGCCAGGCGAGCCTTCTTAGACAGGCTCTGGCTGCGCATAAAGTTGCGCAAAGCACCATTCACCATATTTCCCTTACATACTCTTCTTTCAATATCATTTTCACATTTACCAGATATTGCAAGGTCCAATAATATCTTTTATTATTCTTCGTGAATCGAATTACGTTAATTTAAAAGTTCAATGTTATGTATTTCTTATACATATACTTAGTCCTTTGTTTCTGAGCACATGAGCAGATGTTAGTACTTTTGAACGTAAAGTATCTTAGTTCTCCCGTGGCTATGAACGTGGGAAAGTTTTCGAACATCGGACAAGAAAATATAAAATACAAACTCCTTAAAAATATATTTTCCATATGTGTAAGCACACCCAAACATCAGAAATAACATGGTGGTATACAATACTGCTTACCTGCTCATGCACGTATCGCGATGGAATTTTAAGTACTGCTATCCCAGCTAGTATATAACAACTAAGTATATTAGCATTTTGCTTTTACGCGTTGTTTGCGTTTTCTTGTTTTAGTTTGTCGTTTGGTAAATATGGAGAAAGCAAGTGTCAATTTTTCCTCCATACGAGTGTAAATTATGTATTATCGTCGTAGAACAAAAGACGAATTTAGTTCTAGATACACATATTCCTAGTCCGTTTGGTGACGGAGTAAGAATACAATTCACCAGTCTCTATCTTGCCTGTAGGTTTCGTAAAAGACGACTAAGGCATATAATGTCTATAATATCTATGCAACAGAAGGAATACTGAAAATAAAACCAACACATTTGACCGGAACGGTATAGTAGGTAAATTTTGCTCCAGTTGTGGAGAAGACCCGGGCTCAATAGTAGGATTTGTATGGGCTGATATGAATGAATGAATACATATCTACTTCAAAATCATAGACTGTCCTATTCTTAAGTACGAATCTCCACCACGCTAGAAGTGAAATTGGCTTAGTGTAATTTATTTTAGTGTATTAAACGTGTCTAATACACTAAAATATCGAATAAATAATTTAATACCTAGCCGTGACATCATTACGTTCCCGTTAGAACTAAATTATTTCTACATATTATTTCTGAAAGGCGTTCTTTGTGTTACTACATCAACATTAATGTTTGATCACCATTTTGAAGATTATATTCCACTCTAATGACTAAAGATAAGTAAATGTATAAAATTAGCATTTTCATTAAAAAATTAAGTTGAAAATTTCATTCCAACACGCAATCTGGTGATAATTTGTATACTTTAACCGTTGTAGGTAATATTGTGTTAAAAATTACAGAAAAATGAATGTCGCTTTTTGGTGGCAAATCCTAATAAACGTAATGTTTAAAAAAATGACTAAATATAATGGCTTTAAAAGTTTGGTTATTAAAAATTGTTGAGAGGCTTGTAATTTTTTGACGAGCAATGAAATTTCTGCGAATAAAACACTATGCCCTGGTTTGCGAGAATAGCGACGCCAATAAAAATTAATGATTTTAGAGAAGGACATTTTAAGTTTTTTTTAATGTTTTAGTGCATACCATAATATTGAAATGATTTATTGAGGGTGTGACTGTACTGATTAACAGAAAATTTCGCTGTTCACGATAAAATATCAACGATTTTAGATATCAAGGATTATTTGGGATACAGTATTCAATTTTACAGAAATTGAATTACTTCGATATTCTCGAAAACCAGCGTACTGATGCTCTATTGGTTACTTTGTTTCTAGTAGTTTCTTTAATAAGGTTAAATGATCTTGATAAGGTTCTCTATGGCAGCCATGTGGTTGTTTATGGTTATAAGCAATGCTTGGGCGGTAATGAGCCTGTCGCTACTTATTTGTTCATATTGTTAATGGTTTTGCTATACTTGCGTTCATTATGTAATTTATTAAGCAAATTTTACTCAATAGCGACTTGTTATTTATTACAATTGCTACATTTAGACAAGAAATATTCACGTAACTCTTCTCTCTTGTTAAGGATGTCAAATGACCGCGAATTATCCTATTAGTCCTTTCGTTATTATTTATTCATATTTTGCATGTAGTGATGGAATAAGAAGACAATTCATCATCGCCTATCTTACTTGTGGGTATATGCAGATAAAATCTATGTAAGAGAGGGCAAACTCGATATAAAACCCTACGCCAAAACATCTGAGCAGTGCGGTATAATAGGTCAATTTCCCTCCTATTGTGGAAGAGGTCCGAGCGCAGCAGTGGAACATGCTGGGTTGAGTTGAATGAATTCCTTTTTCATATCTATCAAATTACAAAATACCTTTTGATTTTTTATCAATAGTCCTTATATGTACATGTATAATGGCAGCTTGTTTTTACGACTATCATTCTGGACTCTGGTATAATAATCTGGATTGTTTATAGATCATTATTATAATCATTATCCTGGTCTTATCAAAATTACTTGCGGTCGCCGCAACATGTACTCCTCTTCCATTTTATATTGCAAAAGTTATTCTTATTAGCATAAGTTTTATGACTGACCGCCTGTCCGACGTCAAAATTCCTTAAGAATGACTGCACAGATGGCGTAGTGGTTAAGATACCGATGCAGGATAATACTTTGTGCAATCCACAAATTGTTGTTCTGAGTCTGGATGTAATTGTGTCCGTAATTTATATGTTTGTATAGTCCATTGCAATACAAGGATTATTTTCTTAGTGCAGCGTGTCTTTAATATAAAAAAAAATGTTATTATTGACCAGACGGCATCAGTTGGAGCTGGCTCAGGTCGATATAATATATCTCTTAGCCGTCAGCATTATAAGAGTTGGTGTGGTTATGGTGGGATATGCATGGATTGTTTATAGATATCAAACAAAATATACTCACCAGCCTGACAGAATCATATTTATACGATCACCCATTCAGTGTCATATTGAAATATTTATATTTCGAAATTACACTATCATTCGTTACATGGTGTGAAATGACTATTCACTTCAGTCTAAGAAAACAATAAATCTAACTTATCCATATGCTTATTTCATGTTCCTTTGCTTAAATAAATAACTCGCTTCAAGTCCTTCGCTGTCGTTTTGAAGTTATTTGAATGCTGTAAATGGTATTATTTATTGCAAGCCAATGCACCCGACATTATTGCATTCCTTGGAATTGTTAATATTTCGTCTGCTAGTTTGCGTGGCGCATATTTCTTTGTTTACTCAGTGCGTCCTATTTTATGACTGCAAAAATAAAAAAAAAAACTATCAGCAGCTTGTAAGTAGCAGTACCCATACCATCAAAATCCTAATTTATAATAATATAAATGACATTTATGAAGTTAAGATATGTACTGTCGTTCTAACATGGATATTGAAGGTACTTTGCTATATAATTAGTAAAGAAGGCCAGGTCTAGTCATTAACTGCAGCTGTTTATATTATTGATGATTCAAGTACCTTGATTTCACCTGTTTGGGATTCACAGAGTTTATATAGAGGTTATTTATTTGTGTACATGTTTCAGCTGTAATTTCGATCTACATGATTGAACGTAAAGAGTGAAGTGTCTTTCATCTATCCACATATCTCTCATTTCTTATCCACCGTACACTCTACACTTCAAACCTACTGCATTCAGGTTGTTAACCTAATGGATTAAAGTGTCTACCTCCGAAGGCACTATTAGGTACAGACCTCAATTTCCGGTGTTGCTGGCACCGTAGGATTACCCATATTTATGTTCTCAACGCGTCATAATTGTCGGTGAGGATGTCGACCTCAGTGTATGGTAGACCTTGGAACGGAAAAATTACCCGAACTTTTAGGACATAAAATAGCTACGAAAGGATCGTTATGCCTTATATTTAATATTTGATGCGTATTTCGAAAATTACACGACCGCGCTCTCCTGGATAAAGCACGTATAATATAAAGTCATATTTGTAACTTACATTATTTATGTGATTGTGTATATCTTAATACTATGTTTATATATGTTACTAGGAACCCGTCCTCGCTTCGCTTCGGTTATAGGTTATAGTCGTTTTACCCGCGTAGTTCCCGTGGGAATACCGGGATAAAATATAGCCTAGTTTACGCCCTAATATTATAGCTTTCCATTGGTGAAAGAATTTTTGAAATCGGTCCAGCCGTTTTGAAGATTAACCGGAACAAACAAACAGACAGACAGACAAAAATTTTTTAATTGCTATTTTAGGCATAGGTGTCGTGCAAATAACCGTGTGAGCATGAAAAAAGCCTATTATTTTGACAGTACAAACAGACACTCCAATTTTATTTATTGGTATAGATAAGGGTAAGGTAATAAACGGCTTTACAAGGACAACTTGAATCTCAGTTGTACTAGGTATATATCCAACAGCGCGTTATGTGTGGGCGGCATTTTAATCGACTGTCAAGATTCAACGGGATATCGATTCCATTGCTTTTATTCTACATTGCCGAATATTTTTTTACCATATATTTTATAGTACACTCAATTATAGTTAACAAGCTTCTGATGTCGTGTCTAAAACAGATTTACGACGTGATAGTTTTTCTACATTTCCTTAACGATTACGACTGTTTATCACGATATTGCAATATAACTTCACACGAAGGAAATAGGTCTAATATAATAATAGATAACACTCAGTTGTTTTTTAAATGCTTCATAGAATTCATATGAAATTTTGTAAGTTTCAGTTGATTAATTTGATCACCCACAACAAAATAGAATAAAGGATTCTGTTTTGTTGTGGGTTTTCGAAATGTTACTATCATTACAATATGAATGTGATGTGTTCGTAGACGCAAGATTTAACCAACAATTCAAGTTTGTTACTAGTTTATTTGTAGTCATTATCATCATTGTAGCCCACATACGTCCCACTGTTGGGCTCAGGCCTCTTCTATAATGGGAGAGCATTTGACCTTGACTTGACTATACCATGTTGGTCAGGCAGGTTAGTATAGGCTTTCATTTCGAATTTTCCTTCTCTTGCATAGATGTTATATGCGTATTATATCCCTTAGTCGTCTTTTACGACACCCACGGCTATGAGAAGGGGGTGGTACATTGTATTCTTATTCCGTTACCACACGGAAAGTCCTTATTTGTAATACTAAATCATACTGTCGATTAAGAAATATATTAATTCTTTATGTTGGAGAATTTTAGTGTCACCCATGTCCATCAGAAATTCATGAGACGTCCCGTTAATACAAAAAATTGCAATTTAATAAATACCATAAACTGTAAAACAAAATTATAAATAATATCAAATGTTATGAAACGCTAATTAGGCGCTTTTTATGGTATATATTACGACATTTGTGGTAATTTAAAATCTACTTTATTATAATTTAATGTTTTTTTTATTATACTTTCGTTGATGTTTATATAAAAAAACACATCTACAAAAGATTCTGCGGGTAATTGTTATTTTAATGAACTGCTCGTCGGTATTTTGACGTTGAATGAAAAGGTTTGATGAATTTTTATCAGTTTTAATCATTGATTATTATTTTATCATAACTGTTAAAACAATAGATAAAAATTTCCACGCATTAGTTTTTTGATTACTTATATGGTTGAATGACATAGTTCTCAAGCAAATAAAATTCGAATTTTAATTACTTTCTGAAGAGTTTCAAAGGGATAATACAATTCTCCAAGTTACGTGTCACGTACGCAATGCTTCATCATCATCGCAGCCCACATAAGTCCCACTGTTGGGCTCGGGCCTCCTCCACAATGAAAGGGAATTTAACCTACTATACCATGCTGGTCAGACATGTTGGTGTAGGGTTTCATTTTGAGTTTTCCTTCTCTTGCACAGATGTTATGTGCATATTATATCCCTTAGTCGTCTTTTACGACATCCACGGACAAGATAGGCAGTGGTGAATTGTATTCTTACTCCGTCAGCACACAGATAATACTTAGGTTTGCTATTTTCCACGTTACCTTACTATGTTTGCTATTTTCTACGTTACTTTCAATCTTTTTAATGACAATGATCTCTTTTAGGATGTTTATTTTAACACGTACACGAGACTTCCTGGATGTATATCAACTTAAGTATGCACGTGCAGGATATCTTTAAGTGCTGCAGGATTCTTTTACCTAAAATTGAAGGGAATCTATGAGAATTTTTAAATTGCTCAAATGGTGAAGTGGTTTTAATTAGGCAGCTATCAGTATTACAAATGTTTCTGTTATTCACATATGATTTTTCTGAATCTGAATGTGAGTTATATTCATTAATTGTATGTTTCTATACTAACCTCGATACAAAAATTACTACAAATTACATTTACTGCACGAGTTGTTTATAAGAAAATAAAATAAAATTTAAAGGATATTTAAGATATCAATCAGCTGTTGTTGGAATTAGACGACAGCATAGGCAGCGCAGTCTAAGTAGCGAACTTCTTTATCTGAGTGTTGTAGAGTCTGGGTATTATTTGTGTCCGTATATTTGTAAAATTCCTTGTGACTACCAAGGTATTCTTCCTTTGTATCCATAATATTAATTAGTATGTATTTATCTGTGCCGCTTGGGCAGAGCCGCGTCGTGAACACGTCGCAATCATCGGTGCAGACCTGACGCTGCCGACCATCGCTAGGGAGATGCTCGGCAGCATCAGGAATTGGGACGCGGTCGCAGCTTTCTGCGAGGCAGTTATCTCGCAGAAGGAGGCGGCGGGTCGCGAGCGCGAGGAGCACAGCCTCGATGATGCGACCCGCCGTCGGCGACTGGGGCGGCGCAGGCGGGAGTACCTGCGCGCAATGCCGCCCTAGCCGAGGCTGCGGGTGACGTGACCGGGGATTAGTCTCTCACCCGCCGAGAGGCCGACCGCGTGAGGAAAGACCGACGTCCTCCCCGAGGGGGGGGACGTCTGTCGATGGGAGGGTACCCCGGGTAGGGGGTATTCCGTCAGGCCGACCACTGATGACAAGTAACCGCGCTCCAGTGGTCGGCCCAACGAGGAAGACGACGTTGTGTTCGGGTGGGTTGCGGGAGTTGCGTGCTTAAGCCCCTCTGTCGCCCCGGACGGAGTGGTGCGGAGGCGCGCCGACCGCAGCCCACCCAGAAAAAAAAAGAAAAAATTACGCCGTATGAATTTAGAGAGGGCTCAAGAGGTTAGTGATTCATGTAAGTTTTAAAATTTTGTATCATAATAATAATCAGTCCGTGTGGTAACGGAGTAATAATAAAATTGAAGATTCCTTATATTGCCCGTGGGTGTCACAAAAGATCGCTAAGGGAACAAATATGCATTTAACATGTATACAAGAGAAGGCAAACCCGTAATAAAACGTGGTACAGTAGATCAATTGCCCTCCTATTATGGTAGAGGATCGAGCACCACAACGCGATCGATGTTTGTGAACTGAGATGATGATGATTCATTCTAAGATTTAAACATAAATAAATCCAATATGAGATCGGCACGTGACTGTTCGTGAGAAAATCCAGCAAGAAACTCGCCGATTTGTCTATTATCTTTATTATATTTTTACATTTTTTTACTAATTCCTTTTATATGAAATTGTGTACAACATGTTCAGAAAGTATTACCTGCTCTTCGATTTACAATATAATGTTATTTGGATTTTGGATGCACCCGAGTACACCATAGTAGGGTATAGGCATAGGAGAATTTAACTGATATTTGGACCAGAGTTATGCCTAACGCGTGTGCGGCTGTATATCGACAAGAAGTTCTATCACATTAATCATAAAAATTTCATTTGAGGATATAAAACAACTCTATATAACCTGTATCAAGTATAAACATGTTTCTTCAATATCAGTTGCTTTAATTAACATAATTCAATTCATAATCCAACTCCTTTTTGTGATGATGCGATGCGTAAAATATTGAGTTTTGTAATAGTAATATTGAAAATTATTGCCTCTCATTAACTGGTATTTAAATAGGTCTTAATTTATTCGCATATGATTTTTTAATGTTGTTTTTATAGTTTATTGAGCTTAACGAAGGCTGATCTGAAGATTAAAATTGTATGTTTTAAAGTTAGTTGATTTTTACTGCCTATTTCCTACCACGATTCAAACAATTTAGATTTTAACAAAAACATGTTCGATTATTTCCAGAAATACAAAAGTTATGAGATTTAGATAATATTGTGGAAAATGTTTGTACTTATTTGGCAGTAGACTAAGAATAGAGGTCTCTACTAATTTAGCTAAGGTTGTTGTAAAAATAAGGTTAAGCAGATACCAATACTAAAAGATGAAAAACATTGAATAATTTATTAGAGCCTTAATTAAGTACATAGCTTCGTTGGTCTCATGATTGATTGTTGCTTGACTGTAACTCACTGTATTTTTCATATATTGTTATTTTGTCTTTCACGGGTGGTGTGGTTTTACCTTTAAGTAATTGTCATGTTGTTACTAGCATTAAGAATTTTGTTTAGTGTTAAGCTTTAATGTGAACAATTGTTGGTAAACCTTAATAAAATAAATAAATAAATAAATAAATTAGAACCATTAATCCATCTGACGTACGTGGTACTTAAGTGGTGACCAACGAAAATTTTTCAAGTAAAACGGCGGCTAAAAATTAAAAGACATACTTTATCATTTGTCAGCACTGAAGTGGTATTATGCACATAATTGTTACATATAATGCATTCAATCGTACATTAACGTCAGAGTCACGCACGAGCACGTCCGCTCGGTTCGCAGTCAATGGTGCAAATGCATCTCATCACGCATACATACACGTGATTGGCTGAAAGCTCCACTGTGCCGCACCGTTTTCCGGTCTGCATGCATTGAATGCAACCTATTGCACTATATTGCGAACCAAATAATATTGTACCTCCAAATATCACGTTTTCAATTAATTTTACTCATCATCATCATCTTGCTCTTATCCCAATTACTTGGGGTCGACGCAATATGTCATTTGTTTTGACATATTGCAAAAAGTTTCGGCAATGACTTTTATGACCGGCCGCCTGCCTGACGTCAACCCTCCTTGGGAATGTAATCGTTGACCCAAATGGTACCAGATGGAGTTGGTCCGGGTCAATCTAGGGCTCTTAGTCGTCTTTTACGACACCCACGAGCAAAGCAAGGGTTGATAGTATTCGAAACCGCTACCACACAGCAATTAATTTTACAGTTTTCAATTAATTTTACTATAATTTTTAAATTTATTACAGCTGGCATAAGCCCAATGTGGATATATCTGGAATGACAAAAGAATGATTATATGAACGACGATAGTAGATCATGGAACTTGGACCTTACCTAACTACAGCCAAACCAAAAGGAGTATGTGCGCATGTACTTATTAACGCTACTAATTTTAATTCGCAAATACGGTGTCATTAGAAACGTCTTGATCGTGCACTGTTATATGCTATACCAGATCACACAATGTTCAATATGGCATACAATAGGTGACCTAGTACTGAATTTAAAAAAAAAATACGTGTTCTGTAATCTGTTAAAGTTGTACATTTATAAATAATATCTGCTCAGATATTATTAGACACATAAAAATACAGTAGTGGTAGGACCACACTGTCGACAGTTATCTGTCTACAGCCGCGGGCTGGTCTGTCCGGGGTGGTACCACGCTCTCGCAGAAAATCGACGTCTGAGTAGTAGCATTTTGTTACTGCGCTTCGTTCGGTGAGCGAGAGAGCCGGAAGCCCAACTTTCTGAGGGTGTTCGCGTGTGGAGGGTGTTGGTGGTGCTTTTGGTATCACCGAGCCTCAATGCACGCATTCACACTCCCTTCATTCCCTTCGCGGTAGGCAGCGGCCTTGTAAAGGTCCATGAGCGGCAGCAACACTTACCATCAGGTGTACTGTTTGCTCGTTTGCCACTGCTTGCAATAAAAAAAAAACGTTTTAAAAAGATTTCGGTTAATTTGTATTCTCAACTAGATACATATCGAATCTTCATCACCATTCAGTCTATTGTCGCTGTCCACTGTTGCACGTAAACCTCCTCCAAATGGGGCGTTAGGAACACAGTGATGTGTTTGACGTTTCCACTCTCACTCTTCTCACTCTCCTAGTGATGCTCTCCGTCGGTTCTTCTTACGACAATCACGGCTAAGAAAGAGGTGGCTGTAATTGTATTCTTATCCCGTCCACACCCCAGACATTAGATCTTCAATATTGACGAGTTATGTAGACAGTTCTTTACACCGGACATCCTACTACTAAAGTCCTAACTATAGGTACTAAAGACGTGAACGGAATGACACTTATCGCATTCAGCCTTTGCATATTTACTTGCAATGAGTCAGTGACATACCTGTAACATGCAGATTACTTGGAAATTTTAATTGCATGCAAATTATTTAGAAACTGGATTGCACGATTATTCTCAAATCGAACGATATAGTTAACTTAGTAAATAACCTTGTCTAGGAGAAAGAAAGGGAAATAAATGTAATATATAACTAAATATAATATAACCAACGTGGTAATAATACCCTTATCCCCCTTCTTTTCCTATGTGAGTTGTAAAACAGGCTGAGGGATCTTCAGGAGAACGATCAGCTGCACTTTCTTGTGTAACTTATCACACTAATCGCGATTGTGAAACCGTCTGCCAACCATGGCGATTGTAAAATTATCTTCCCTTTATTGTGAAGATAATTTCATAATCGCTATTGAGGAGAAAGCCTTATCTATATATATATAAAATGCTTTGTCCTGAGTGATGGATCAACGCACAGCCTAAACCGCTGATCAGAGACCTGTAATTTTGAGGGTGTGTTCTTTGTGGGACGTAGACGCATCCGATAACAGCGGATTTTTAAAAATTATACCTCTAAGGGGGTGTAAAAGCGGGAAAACTAGTCTGGAATCAACCCCCTTAGGTTTAGAAGCGCCCCTTGATAACAACGCCTCCCTGATATACCAGATTGGCAAACCATGAAATGAGTTGACGATATCTAAATATACCACCGACAGCACTCCTACACAGTGATCGCCTTGATGGTAACGAGTCACAGGCATAGAAAGGCTGCGATCGTGTGCCAGAAAGAATTGGTCTTATCGAGACAATTATGCTAAGGGCTGGCTGGCTGATGCGGGCAATCAAGATTCTTTACACTAGCTTGCCTACATCATCCAGTGCAACACGCTGGACCTGTAGAACCCTGAACTCAGTACACAGTTACGCAGATCTAGAAACGTAAGTAGATAACTATGTAAGCTGGAGGAAAACTTTACCAAACCATTTTGTATTAATTATTTTTTATCCTGAGTAAGAAAACAATTCACCACTCCCTCTCTTGCCCGTGAGTGTCATAAAAGACGAGTAGGGGATATAACATGAACATGTCTATGTAAGAGAAGGAAAACTTGTAATAAAACCCTATAACCCAACACTTCTGACCTGCATGGTATAGTAGGTCAATTTCCCACCCATAGTGGAGGAGGCCCGAGCCCAACAGCGGGACGTGTATGAGCTGAGGCTGATAAAAGGTCACAAATATACTCCACATTATCGTGCACAGAACTGCCCTAGAAGTGGAACGGATGAGGGCCGAAAAACAAAAAACTTTTTTGTTGAAATCAGTATGTTTAACACCAATGCGTATCGAATACATACTTAGAAACGATGCTAATGTACATACCGACTTCTGCTGTATTAAATAACCATTATAAGTAATTAAAATTTAATTATTATGGTATTCATGAACTCTTATTTTTCCTATATTTATAATATATACCTGATAAAAATGGTAGATTTAATGTCGGGGTATTTTTAGTCATCTTTTACGATCAACCACGGGGTTGGGGTTTGATGAATTGTATTCTATCACTGTCGTGTGTGGTGACGGAGCAAGATAATGAAAAATATTACATTGTACAAGTCACCACCCCTTCTCTTACCTGTGGGTGTCGTGAATAATATGCATATAACATCTATGTAAGAGAAGGAAACTTGAAAGAAAACCCGATGCCAACCCATTTGACCAGTGTGGTGTAAGAGGTTAATTTCACTCCCATAGTGACAGAGGCCCGAGTCCAGCAGTGGGATGGATGGGATGGGGTGAATATTAAATATATTTATATTAATAGACTTAATTTTATACTCATATACTATGTTTTTCTTTTTTATTGCAAACGATGGCAAACGAGCAAATAGTACACCTGATGGTAAGTGTTGCAGCCGCTCATGGACCTTTTCTAAGCCGCTGCCTACTGTGAAGGGAGTGTGAATACGTGCAACGAGATTCGGTGAATCTAAAGGCATCACCAAAACCCACCACACGCAAACACCCTCAGAAAGTTGGGCTTTCGGCTCTCTCGCTCACTGAACGAAGCGCAGTAGCAAATTAATACTTACTCAGAAGTCGATTTTCTGCGAGAGTGTGGTACCCCGGACGAACCAGCCCGCAGCTGTAGACAGACAACTGTCAACAGTGTGGTCCTGCCACTAAGAAAAATATACTTCTCCCTTCTTACTTTCTAGTAGCATAAGTATTTTTTTTATCTGACTATCAGGTCTAGTGTATACAAATTATATATGAAACATAATTCCGTAAAAGTTATTCTCATTTATGGAATTTTTATATTCATTCATTTACAATTGATTACTAAATTTATAATAAGGTAGCAGTAAAATCGATTACTGTAATTCCATCAAAGGCTCGGGGTAATAAAATAGAAACGGTTGAACGTATGTATAGGCGTAATCTCTGTGATTAAATCAGTCTAATAACCTTAAGGGTCAATTCTGCTATGGGTCTCACTTTCTATAATAATTTATCTACCGACAGTGTTTTGACATACCACGTAGCTCAGTGGTGGGTCTATGTCAGGGCTCGCGTACCTTTTGATACTTCCATTTTTGGTTTACCTCATTTCATCACTCATACTCATCATTTCAAGGTTTCTACAACAAAGTATATTTCATTACAATTATCAGAAAATTCTAAGCATTAGCAATTTTCGAACCAGAGAATTCAGTTCCGACACGTGATTGTCGCATTGTACTGAGAGTTTTACAAGACCTTAAGTTTTCAATGTCTTAAAATCGATATTAACTTGTTGAAAATGATTACACGGATATTTTTCAAGCATTTTGTTCATAATTATTTTATGCAAAAAAAGAAACTACCTAATGTAGACAATGAAGATATTTTTTTTAGATTTTTGTTGATTTTCAAAAATCGCTTTTCCGATTTCGATAAGATTTTCAGTGGACCAGTTGGAAGGTATGCCCTTTCCAGCAAAAAAGAATCATCAAAATCGGTTCATAAACGACCAAGTAATCCGCGAACAAACATAAAAAAGCATATATACGGTCGAATTGAGAAACCTACTTATTTGAAGTCGGTTAAAAATTGTAAAAAAAAAAAATACTCGATGTCAACGTTTATATTTTTTTTTTGCATCTTTTAAACCCAACGTGAATAACAGGTGAACTTTAAGCCTACGTTTTTTGACCAAATGTACATATGTTTATTTAAAATTACATGATATGATTAAAGATCTAATTATAATTTCAATTAAAATATCGTAATTAAAAAGTATAATTACGAAATTATATCACAATAATTATATTTACCAATAAATAAATAGTGTTTATCTAAGATCATCTTGATAAAATAAAAGACACGGCTTTAATGAACCTGATTAAAATCATAATTGATTCTAATTATGATTTCAATCTTTTGATTTCACTCATCAATCTTTATTGTGGACTACTAGCGAGTAGGTTATGCACTTTCCATGTGGTGTGAGAGTAAAAATATAATTCACTAGTCTTTCGTTATCTTAATGACAATTACAGGTGAAAGAGAAGTTGACATAAAGAAATAAATTTATTTCCCTCATTTTCTATTGTGGAGAGGTTTATAGTCAATTTTGCTTGAGATGTATATGGTCCGAAGAAAAAAAAGAAGGTTGAGCACCCCTACATCTAATAGTCGCTTGTTTCTCCGTAATTAGGCGACTCGCGCGCACTCGTTTCACTCTATCTTTAAATGATATTTTAATTGCTGTGATGTATTGCTGTATTTTTTACTCGAGGAATGCTTAAGGCAGTAAACTTGGAATTACTAAAACCACTTTTATTCTTTCTATCATCCTTCAATTTATTTTCCATATCTATAGAGGACCAATTTTGTCAGTAAATTCTCAACCTGTATAGAACATTATAAGCATTACTCTTTTAAGTGAAGTTTAAGACAACTTGACATAATTGTATACCAACCTGTTTGGTTTTTGATAACAGGCGAATTGCCCTACCATCTTATAGTACGCTCCTTTTTTTTGTTGGGGTGGGTTACGGTCGGCGCAACCCTCGCATCGCTCCGTCCGGACGTAAGCACATACACCCGTAACCCACCCGTATAGCACGTTGCCTTCGACCACCGGATCTTATAGCACAATCCTGCAACAATTAACAACGGCACTGCATCATTCATGATTGAGAAAAGTTATCATTCAAAACAAATATTATTGCAGGGTTCCTTAATTAAATCTCTTTAGGATAAAGTCCTGATTACTTTATATGATTAATACTTCTTCACAGTTCAACTTGAAACGGCAAGTCCAATATTGCTGTTGTAATAATGATTATGTTCATTCAGATAAGGTGTGCAGAGATAAGTATTATAATATTTCGCTATCTCTGTTATCTGGAGTTTGTTAATCTTTTTGTTATGTAGGTGAACTAGTCAAGGACAAAAGTATTTTCACGATAACAAGCATATCTATTTACTGTCTCAATAGCTCAGCAGCCATGAACTGTTTCTAAAACTTTATTTCCTTTTTCAATTTATCCAAAATTAGCTAATTAGAAATCGATGTTTTTTTAAACATATTTCGATCACGGTGGCCAGTCTCAACAAAGAGTAGTTATTTGCGTAAAACTTATTGTAATGCACAAGCGTAGATGCTCCATTGACTCGTGTTGGTTTTGTATAGTGATGGCAAGTTTAGATAAACAATAAAATGTCAATTTATAATCTTTATATATATATTTCTTGTGTACGTGTGTATGTCAATGAACTCCTCCTATACGGCTGGACCGATTTTGATGATTTTTTTGTGGCTGTTACCATGGGTATGAAAATGGTTTAGATTAATAATTGGAACCGGTAGGTGGCGCTGCGATCAATTTCAAGGAGAATTCGTTTTACTATTTTTTTAGTTGTGAACAGAACAACGTCTGTTGGGTCATCTAGTTCAATACAAAACATTTGGAAAAGTGATGTGTTCCGTGGTCTTTAACTTGATATCCCAAAATAGGTAGCGATATTGACACATTCGGAAGCAACACTAAAGTGCTTTTCTGTAACCTTATATAGAGAAGACGGAAGAAGAGTGTTCCAGAGCTTTTAAGTATGTGGAAGAAATTAATACGGGTAACTGGGCATTGAGTGGTGGTTGACAATAATAATCGGTCATTGGTAATGCAATGCAGGATTTTTATTTTCTATCCTCAGTTCTACATTTAAGTATCCTAATAAAATGGTAACGGCTTTTTAATGATTCTGGTTATAAAAGTCCCGTAGTACCAGAGACCTTATAATGAGGACGACAGTTATTTATTTTATAATTTAATATCTGGTTGACCGAGCTTCGCTCGGCATATTTTTGTCGAATTTATATATTACTAAAAACTAAATAATGAAAAATATATAAAAAATTACAAAAAGAGAATAATAATAACACCGAGATTCGAACCGACGCTGTTTGAATGTCAACAAAATCAAAATTAGAACCTGTCAACTTCCCACCTGAGCTATCGTAACTCATGACGTTGCCATCGAAATTTGAATTCATATTCTTTTAAAATTTAATGTCATTGTTTATTTTGCTAAAAACATGGACAAAACAAAATTTTCTATAAATAAAACCTAGCTAGATCGATTTTTTGGACCCGAATCCTCTAGTATGCCAAGTTTCAACAAAATCGTTGGAGCCGTTTCCGAGATCCTGAAAATATATATATTTACAAGAATTGCTCGTTTAAAGATATAAGATTAGTTATGCCTGAGGTTTTACGCGGCATATATTTTATTGACCCTGGTAAACTGGAGGGTCAATGTAAGGTACATAGTAATAGTCGTTTTTCCTTAGATCTAAGCTCTACTTGATTTTGTCACATTATTATTATTCGGTTTAGGTAGATCGCTTAGCTTGTCGCTTACCTTCAGTATAGCCAACAGAAAGAATAATAGAACAATGGTAGATACATTTTTTGTTTACAAAGAGAGACAGCTGTTTCTTGATACTGGATATAGCATGTGCCCTTGGCATTGCTGCAATTAAAACATAAATTGTGTAACTATTACGTAACACAAGTTTAATAACTAGTGGGCGATATATTTTTACAATTTACATTTCCGCTTTCTAATTTATTGGCTTAGTTAGTTTATTATTAATAGCTATTTTAATTTAAATCGTGTGATTGATTGATATTGGTAAATTATAATTCAATTAATACGTCATTGGTATCATATTAAAAAAAAACCGTTTAAAACCGGTGAAGCCTATACTCCTCAGTGCGTGAGTATTAGATTAATTACAAGGCATCTTTCCGATATGTGTGTGCGTGATTAATGATGGATTGTTATTATAATAGATATTTATATAATTTTACCAACCTATGCCATACCCTGCGTATCATAACAGAGAATACATGCACACAAATATATATTCTAAGTAAGGCTTCATCGCAAGCAGTCAGGCGATAGTAAAATTTACATAAAATATTTGCAGTATATTCTTATTACATTACTCTATCAATGATGGACTGGCCGATATTGGACAAACACACACAATTTCTCAACGTATTTCACACATTTTTCCAATTTATTACATGCAATTTTATTGATTTTTGTAGTTATTTTAAAAGCAGCACCTTAATTAGTATACTTCACACGTTGGCTCTTCTAAATTTTGTCTATTATGTGTCGAGCGAGAGGTTGTCAGATTGCTGTCAAATGTTTCTAATTAACGATCGTTCACACTAAACGGTATTATAACCAATAGCAAGAAACAGTCGTAAATATGTCAATGGTGATGTCGCGATCAACGGAACACGGGATTTATACCGGTTACTCGTAGGAATGTTCCTTGAGCGTGATATGATTATAGTTTGGAGATATCAGATATCTATTAATTATATAAACTAATATACTACATCATGAGCCTTTCTTTATAAAACAAAATGTCGAATGAATGATTCATTCAAGATTATTTTGTTACGACTGTAATTAGAATTGTAATTCTAGGTTTATCTCTAAGTTCTAATCGGTAACGGTTCTTTTGAAATTTGCAATATGGAAAGCTTAGTAATATTTTGAACATATATGTTTCATTTCAGCGCATACACGTCCCACGGCTGGAGTCGCCTCCAAAATGGAAGTGAAAATTACCTAGTATACCACGCTGATCAAACGGATTTAGTTTTTTTTTTTTATTGCTGTTGGTGACAAACTAGTAAACAGCACATCTGATGGTAAGTAGGTAATACTCCCGCTCATGGATCTTTGTTAGGCTGCTGCCTACTGTAAATAAAGCAAGAGAAGTGTGAATGCGTGCAATGAGATTTAGTGTTAGGTACTAAAGGCGTTTCCCTTCTATTGCATAGATGTTACCCATATATTATTTCCATTAGTCGTCTTTTACGACACCTATGGGCAAGAAATGGTGTGGTAAATTGTATTCTTACTCGACAACCATGTGGAGAATATATTTATAATGCAATAAAACACTTCTTGCTTATAAATATCTTTCGTAAACTTGGGTCGAGTTTATGAAATGACAAATGCTAACATCCTCATATATGTATAACGTGACCATACGACCCGATATTAATGGGATAGTCCCGTTTTCAGGCTGTCTCACAGTGGGTCGAAAGCAAGATTTTAGGGACTTAGGGACCAACTTTGGTTTTTTATTTTTTTCTTAGTGCGGATGGATAGAGCTCGTTAACGTCAATAATAATTGCCCTTAGAAGATTTTTCCTAAACTTGATAGTTTGGGCAGAAAAAAATATTTTGAATTTTTTTGTATGGAGCTGATCAAATAAAGTTAAATTTCTGCTAAGTATCGTTAGATCCCGCTTTTAAACCTTTTGTTCCTTACACCTTGTCTAGTCTACTATCATTTGATGTTATGAACATGTGCATAGTTGCAATTCTCCGAAATAATTGGATAAAAAAAAAGAAAAAATATATTAATATAAAAAGCTTTATTTTTATTTTCTTAAGTTATTTTAAGTTAAATTTAATATGGATTAATAAGTGTAAGCACGTAATAATACGCATAATTACTTAACAACTAATAATAATACATTTAAAAGATTCCTAATAAGCTTTTAAAAATGTGTGAATATTTATCTAGAAATTTCTAATTGTCCGTTTAATGACTGTAATTAATTTAACCTTTCATATTAAAAAAAAATGTGTTGTCACGTTTAGCCATTACTGTAATTTTAATGTGGATGATTAGTTAATGAGGGTTGTAGAAAAAAAATCTATTACTGGAAGTTATACTTATAATTACCATAATATTAGCTAGTATTCGTTTATTCGTACTACTACTAACATCTCGTGATTGTGATCGTCCCTTTTACGCTATAATGGAGAGTTTAGTGAACAATTTAGATTTATTTATGATTTTAAGAGATCAACTGAAATCATTGTCGGATAGTGAAAAACTTTGCCAATTCCTACAACATAAAATCAATGTGGCAGAAAAGAACAGTGCTGAGCTCCAAAAATTTTGTACGCGATATTGTTCAATTATAAGTGCAAGATGGGAACGAAGTAGTCGCACATTATCACAGTTTATAAGAAAAAATGGTGATTGGTTAGAACGTGCAATAATCTGGGCCGAAGGAGTGATACCTGAAGCTGTGAACACTGAACAGGAAGGGGTCGGGATTTGTGATACTGATAATGTTGAAAATTTACCACCATCTACAACAGAAGCTTCGACATCTACATTTACACCTCGAAAACCTTTCGAAGAATTGGCCTCCAGGCAAAAACGAAGACGCGTAGAAGAAAACATTCGTTATCCCCCGATGAAGTGAAAGCTGCTACAATTGCTAGTTTAAGAAACACCGGAAATGAGGATGTAGGAAAAATAATTAACCATTTGTTAAATCACCCAGGAGATCTGGAAAAAGTTAAGGAGTGTTTAAGTACATGTAAAGCGAAAAGTAGTACATATTCACCCGATGAAGCCCTGTCTTTATTAGTTTCACTTAAATTAAGTAGGTGGCAGTATATAAACCTAAGAGAGGCAGCAAATGAAAATGGGTCTGACTTATATCCTTCTTATTATAAAATTAAACAAGCGAAGTCAAGATGTTATCCAGGGAAAGAAGATATAATTATAACTGAAGAAGGAGCTGCTGCTAAACTGCAAGCTTTACTCAACTTGACAGTTTCAAGACTTTTAGATGTAATTGCTTTGGATTTAAACTCGGCAACAGATTTTCTGCTTATAAGCAAATGGGGCTTTGATGGAGCCTCGGGTCAAAGTAATTACAAACAAAAGAGTGAAACAGAGTTTGATGATTCATCTATTTTTATGGCCAGTCTAGTTCCTATTAGGCTTCAACACTGTAATGGAACAATTGTTTAGGAAAACGAACGACCTTCATCGACTTTCTTTTGCCGTTCGATTATGTTTAAATTTACTAAAGAAACGCAGTCAACAGTGGCAACTATAAAAGCTGGCATAACAGAAGAAATAGAAAGACTTCAGCCATCAAGAATCAGTCAAGTTGAAGTTAAGCATCAATTGCTCATGACAATGATAGACGGCAAAATAACCTCGTATTTGTCAGACACATCCTCAGCTGTCTGTGATATTTGCAAAACAAAACTGACAGAGATGAACAATCTGGAATCACTTGCTCATAGAGAAAGGAACGACGAAATGTTCCAGTACGGAATTTCATCTTTACATGCCTGGATAAGATGCATGGAATGCTTGCTTCACATCTGTAAATATTTCTTACTTCATACTTTATTACCTTGTTGTTTTATGCATCCTGTGACATTATTTTTCTAAATGACATTTTTTTTTAATTGCAGCTTATCGTTTGGAGTTTAAAGGATGACAAAGAAAAAATGGCGCTTAGAAAGAGCGCTATACAGCAGGCATTTAAAAAGGACTGCGGGTTATTTATTGATATAGTTAAGCAAGGAGTAGGCACAACCAATGATGGCAATACTGCCAGAAAATTTTTTAGAGATGCAGAAACAACAGCCCGTATAACAGGAATTAGTAAAGATTTAATTGAAAGGTTTCACGTGATTCTTCAGACTGTTGGATCTGGAGAGAACGTAGACCTAAGTTTTCTGATTTTTGTAAAGATACTGCAAAATTGTATGTACAGTTATATCCCTGGTATTATATGCCTTCCAGTGTACATAAATTGTTAGTACATGGGACGGATATAATTAAGGAGTTTGGTGGCATACCTATAGGTAAACTGTCGGAAGAGGCAGCGGAAGCTCGCAATAAAGATTTCCGGCAATATAGAGAGAGCCATTCTAGAAAGGTAAGTAGAACGGCGACAAATGAGGATATTTTAAACAATCTTCTTTTGTCGTCTGATCCAAAGATCACAAGTCTAAGACCTCGAATGGTAAAACAACATAGAATGGTTTTCTCTCCAAAAGTCAAAGAGCTTCTGCTGAGTTTTTCCACAGAAGCCGATATAGATTTTATTAATGTAGATAATTTACAGGATAATAATAGCGATAGTGAATAAGGATTCTAAGTTTTTTTTTTTATTTTAGTTTGTGTTGTACTGGTATATTGTTAGTTTTAAGTTTACTTTTGTTAGTAATAAGTTACGTTTCCCTTTATTAATTTGTTAATGATATATTTGTATTATTATTATTATGTACCTGTACTTATTATTCAGTATTAGATCTAATTTAAAAGAACATTTTATAATCTAATTACAGTCATTAAATGGACAATTAGACATTTATAGATAAATATTTACACATTTTTAAAAGCTAATTAGGAACCTTTTAAATGTATTATTATTAGTTGTTAAGTAATTATGCGTATTATTACGTGCTTACACTTACTAAGCCATATTAAATTTTAATTAAAATAACTTAAGAGAATAAAAATAAAGCTTTTTATATTAATATATTTTTTTATTTTTTTGATCCAATTATTTCGGAGAATGCAACTTTATGCACATGTTCATAGCATCAAATGATAGTAGACTAGACAAGGTTCAAGGAACAAAAGGTTTAAAAGCGGGATCTAACGATACTTAGCAGAAATTTAACTTTATCTGATCAGCTCCATACAAAAAAAATCAAAATATTTTTTTCTGCCCAAACTATCAAGTTTAGGAAAAATCTTCTAAGGGCAATTATTATTGACGTTAACGAGCTCTATCCATCCGCACTAAGAAAAAAATAAAAAACCAAAGTTGGTCCCTAAGTCCCTAAAATCTTGCTTTCGACCCACTGTGTGTCTGTCTCATTGTCCCCAGAGCCGTAACAAAAATATCGCGTTTTTGCAAACACACGTGTTCGTGTCAATTTTTAGATTTTAAGTTCAATATTAATCTGTGTGGTGACCAGTGGCGGCTGGTGGGTCATCAAAGTGGTGGTTCACTTTACTTCCTCGCTAAGTATTAAGATCAGAAATTGCAATGGAACAACAATTTACGTAAAAAAATTTTTTAAATTATTTTTGAACGCATTACATTTTGTAGGTGTACATGCGAAGAAAAATTGGTATTTTGTTTGTTTTTCACACTTCAAAAAATATTTATAAAAGAGGGCCTTGGCGGTCCCGCCAATCTATATCAACTTTATTTTAAAAAGTTTTGTTATTGTCTTTAATATAGTCTATATTTATGCTCATTTTCACCCACTGTATACGCAGTATAAAATAGAACTAAGACCAAAATAAAAAAATACAATTAATGTAAACAAACCATATTTAACTCGTCACAGATACATCGAAACTATACCTACTTACTGTACTTAACGAGACATCATCAGCTAATTTCGTCGTAAGTCGAGTTTTCTCGGCAATGTTCGGTTCGCTCGTGCGCCGTACGGGAACAGACTCATTTTTCAGCATATTTCTATGAACTATCTTCTGTCTCACGCGCCAGGCATTTTAACTCATTTTTAATACAAGTTGTATGGGCAGTCCCCGTGCGCTCGCCTCAGCGCACGAGATTTTTTTTACAAGGAATATAAGTTTTAATAGTTTAGTAAAGGGCTTATATTGTTTCGTCATAATTTGAAATTTTATTTGTTATATGTTTTTTTATGTTCAAAGAATAAATATTAATGGTAATTTAAAAATAAATATGAAGTTAAATTTTGTGGTTTTTAAATATTTTGATTTGGTGGTTCAGCGCACGAGCGCATTTAAGGTACAGCCGCCACTGGTGGTGACGGAGTAAGAATACAATTAACCACCCCTTTTCTTGCCCTTGGGTGTCTTAAAAACGACTAGGGGATATGTTATGCATATACATCTATGCATGAGAAGGCAAACTCGAAATAGAACCATATATCAACACGCCTGACCAGCGTGGTGTAGTCAGCATGTAGGTCAATTTCTCTCCCATTGTGGAGGAGGCTCGAGCCCAACAGTGGGACGTATTTAATCTGCGATGATGTTGAAATCCATATTATTAGCTATTTCTGCAAGACTTTTCATGTCTTTATTTTTTAAATATTTTCAACTAAATATTTCTGCAAGTGTCCCGTTCTGACACAAAAATACAATGGTCGCGTTATGCAAGCGTCTTGTTTTGACTTAAAAAATATGGTCACCTGACAGTACATATGTATTATGATATCTACGTAAATCGTATAACTCGTCAAACATGTTTATGGCCAAAGTCGACAACGAGCTAAAGGCTGTATTTATTTTTATACAATGCATGCCAGGTATAGTGACATCACAGTCAACTATTAGAACTTAAGCTAAACATCGTCAAGGTTCGTACCTACTTCGGTACTTGTTATGAAATATTCATGGGGTTCACATCCCTATTCTATCTAAAATCGCGTGAAATCTCTAATTATATTCGATTGTGAGTGCGTTAACTATCTACAACATGTAACAGATGCATTGGCCGTTAATTCAATAGGTGTTTCTTTCATTAAAGCTGTGAAGATAGCGGTGTGCGCATAATTGGATGCTCCGTTCTAGAACAAATGGGTTGTGTATATTGAATTACTTGAGACTTGAATACCGGTTAGTATTTCTATTACTATTTGTAATGAATATAAATAGAATAAATTTAAAATTTCATAATACGAGTACGTTAATAAATTGAAAGGACAAATAATTCAAAAGGACTAGTAAAGTATTACTGACTTTAGTAAATTAAAGTAAATTAAAGTATTACGGACTTTAGTAAAAGTCCGTGACCGTTGAAAAGTATTCTAAAAATTGAGAAACTGAAATCAAATACAAGTGCAAAAAATGCATAATAATCATTCTATTTTATATATTTCAGAGTTTTATGATTCTCTATGTTTTAGTACAGTTATATTTTTGAATTGAATACGTATTAGAAATATTCTACAGTAATTCAACCAATAGCAATATGTTTAGCAGACTGGAAGTATTGCTAATTATTAATAAAAAATATGTTATATACTAGTCAAAAGGAAAGTTCTTATCAGAAGTTGTCTGTATATGGCTTGTGTTCTAGTTTCGCTTACCATAAATGAACAGGTCAATTTTTATCGCTATCGTGATAAATCATTGAAACTAGTTGTTAAAGGAAAGCCTGAGAAATGTAACGGGACATTAGGGAAAACTGATTTTAATTACTTCACACTACATTTTATGTAGAGAAAATGTTTTCATTTAAATTATATCTTTATTAGATATCTGTGGAATTGGTCCAGATCTATTAATGGTATTACATTATCTTTCCATGAGAAAGGCATAAATTACTTCGCTAATCTGTTTAGTATAAAAACAATTCATGACACTCGTTTTTCTGCCAATATTGTAAAAGACGACTAAGGGATGTAAGCAGGTAGCATTTCTGCAAGAGAACGAAGACTCGTAATAAAATCTTGACCAATCGGTCTGTCCAGCATAGCGTAGTAAGTTGAAATCCCTGCCATTGTGAAGGATGGAGAGATGCAGGCCGCATGCTGTAGTGGTATAGAACGCCGCGTATTATGTGATTTCGAACAATCTGATTAATGTATAATTTTATTTTAACTTTTCTATGACTCGCATGGACCTAAAATTACAAACTAATTGTATCAGCAACTTTGCTCACATAGACTACTTACGTTGTGTCATTAATTTAACAAATAACTACTTTCTACTTGACTTCATGCAATGGAGTGGTCAAGGTGTCCAACTCAATGTGTCAAAATAGTAGTGTTTCATAAAAAAACACATGAAATATGTATTATATGTGAAGATATAAGCAATCAAACATGCATTCTTTTTTTCCGTAACTTTTGAGTTCATTGAGCCAATAAGGTTAAAGTTTTTATTTAATAGATTCAGATATGTACATAAATTTTCCTTCCAGCTGGGTCGATCGCGTCTTTAAAATCCGAATCTGACCACTCGGATCACTCATATCATTAATTTTAAATTCTAATCATTCATCCGTCAACCTATCAAATGTAGATATAGGCTTCCTTAAAAAGGAAGCCTATATCCATAATGCATTAAAGAGCACTCTAGGAAGGTGGACAAAAATATTTAGTGATATAATGCCCATTCTTTTGGTAATGTTTTCGCCGCTTTTAACAACTCCGAACGACGAAGCCTAGTGAACTGGGGACACGTTGTATTCTTAGCCTGTGACCACGCATGGATTGGGCAACTATAATACTATAGTTAAATTTACATTTGAGTGGGAGGCCGTTTACTTTTTTTAGATATTTTTTTTTTATATTCCGGAAGTTTATCTATAATAAAGAGGTGTTAGTTTTTTATGTGTTAGTTAATCCACAGACGGCTATGAATGTAAGAATATAAAATTACACTTCCTTGTGGTTCGTTTTATGTGGCGTATTCGAGTTTTATATCGATGTTTGGATAAATATTTGAAACATGGTTCGACGCAGAATATATAAATCATTGAAGCGGTTTCATAACTCAAACTGACTTATGTGGTAACTTGTAAATATTTTATTGTTTATGTCGTTATTATAAAAATTATATTGTGTCAACAGGACGTCGCTACTTCTAGTAAGTTTAATAAAGTATAACGTTAATACGATCACATTTCTCTTAAGCGATACAAAGCTTTATAATGATCAGCGGAATGGTTAAAAAACGCATAAAAAGCAATGCCTTAAATATTATATGTATCGAGGGAGTTGGGGCGGCGCCGTGCTGTATCACTATCGGGTCGGTCACACATCGCGAGGGGTTAAAATAATACTTCGGATGGCTACTTTTAAACTTTATTCAACAATTAGCGTTACCACTTTTTTATCATAACCACTAATTAGTGGTTATGATACACGGATACCGACAGCTAACTTACAAGTTAGGGAAACGCGGTGAATTTGATACAACACGGCAGCAACAACGACCGCTCGCCCTGAAGTCTCGCTCTCCACTGAGTAATCAACGGACCGCTCTCAATAAAGAAAGCTCCGTTTTATTTCCAAACGTTAACGGTCAAACGACAAACATTAGAAATCATTGCCAACGTTGTATCAAAAACACTCAAGTATAATACTTGACATTTCCGTAATCGATTGATTCTTAAAAACTATTAAGATATGGCGCCTGAGGTAGTGACGCTGCGACATATAATTGTTATAGATTCAATTTGATAGAAAAGGTAACATATTATAATTACAAGCACGTCTAACTCATATATTGATACATCCATGAATCAACGAGACTATAACCATAACTTACGCATGAATGAGCCTTTTTTACTGTCGAGGTCAAGAAAAACGTGGTCCGTTTACTCTCCATTCAAATTCCGAACAGCTGTGGACGCCATCTTGTCTCCAATGATGCGCGGGAGTTGAAGTGATAAATGTTTTTACACGAGTTCGGTAATACGCTATTGTCAACGATTGTTGCTTAACTTGAAAGAATACAATTGCTATTGTATTAAGCAATTTGATTGAGATTGCTGAGTATCGGGTCATAACTGCTTAGTTTGACATATTTTGCTCATACATTGACGTAACATTATAACTTCTTATACGTATTATAAAATGATTTGTGATTTAACTGTCGTCAATTGTTCAATTTCGTTATGATAAAGTGGTAACATTTTTTTATTAGACCAACCAGATTCGATGTCATACTTACATTCAGAAGTTTAAATGTGGATTTTTTTTTGTTTAACTTTATATTTTGAACAGTTACCTATTTACCTCTTTTTCTAGAACGTTGGACATCAGGAAAGTAGCAAATATTTTTGCGATGATTAAATTTTTCATTTGGGACAAATCTTCTGCGACAATTTACTGTCTTGGGTTCGAATCCCACGCTGGACAACACTTTGTGCGATCCACAAATTGTTGTTCCGAGTCTGGATGTAATTTGTGTCCGTTAATTATATGTTTGTAAAGTCCCTCGCAATACAAGGATTATTTCCTTAGTGCAGGGTGTTTGTTGTTTTAAATAAATCATCATCATCTTGCTCTTATCCCAATTACTTGGGGTCGACGCAATATGTCATCTGTTTTGACATATTGCAAAAAGTTTCGGCAATGACTTTTATGACCGGCTGCCTGCCTGACGTCAACCCTCCTTGGGAATGTAACCGTTGACCCAAATGGTACCAGATGGAGTTGGTCCAGGTCAATCTAGGGCTCTTAGTCGTCTTTTACGACACCCACGAGCAAAGCAAGGGTTGATAGTATTCGAAGCCGCTACCACACAGCACAATTGTTTTAAATAAATAAATAAAAAAAATAAAAAAATGTTGTTCTGAATCTGGGTGAAATTTGTATCCGTTAATTCCATAATTTCTTTTACTGTTACTTCTTAAGCGCAGTGTGTCTTAAAAAATATATATAAAAGTGTACGACCCCAACAATCAGAAATAAAGAAACCCATCAAATCTATAACAGTCAATACCAAGACTAACGTTTTGCTGAATGGGTCACCATCTCAGCATTAGCTGAGTTTCACCCAGCATTGATCTTCCGCTGGCAACCCTGTTGTTGACTCATGGACATAATTTATAGTCACTTTACAAATATTCAGTTTCATTATAATCATTATCCTATTCTCATCCTATTTACTTAAAGTCGACACGAAGCGAATGGTGAATTGTATTCTTACTCCGTCACCACACAGACAATAGCGCACGGATAATATTGTCATTAGTACTGTTATAACGGTTTAAACAATCTCATACGCCTAGAAGTAACAAGTTAATTTGTTCGAGTTAACATGTGAATATTTCATTGTGATGTCATTGAGCCAAACGGCACTTAAACGGAGATGCGCGTACGCATACGTTTACGTATGTTCCGTTAGTATAAACATTTCAAATTGTCGGTTGTTATTGCGTAATTGTATTGTACTGAACTGACCTACGTATAATACAGTGAGTTGTAATTTTTGATAATGATATACTTAACTGATAACGTAGTAATAATGTAATACTTACCACTCTTTCCTTTCCCATGGATATCGTAAAAATTTATTAAAGGATGTAAATAGATAAGACCAATATAAGAAAGATAAGAAACTCAAGATGAAACCCAATACGTGTTAATATTACCCAATAATGTTAACGTGATCAAAATTTTTAAATGTTTTGTTATTTGTGTTGTGTTTACTTTTCAGATATCCTTTAGTCAGTAAATTTTGGAAAAATTTATAAATCCTACTTCAATATTATTAATGTGAAATGTTCTATTTGTTACTCAATTAGGCTTATTATGCCTTAAACAGATTTGGAAGAAAATTGGAACCTATAATAGTTAGATTATTACTTCGAGTAACTCGTAGGATACTATCGTCCCGGCAACGTGTGTTCTCTTGAAATAATAATTTACTTTACCTTTGTTTTACTCAAGCATCATTCGTTGTATGGATTTTTTTATATAATACTTTATGGGGGCCATGCTACAAGCAGAAAAGAGTATTTTTAATTATAACAGTATAATAACAGTATTGCGTTGTATGATTTATGATTTAAACATCTATAGCTAAGAATTATCTGTTTGTCTCGGTCATGCCGTCACATCATGTAATATTCTCAGGAAGGAATGTGACATTTTATTTACACTGCCACTAGGTGAAAGTCTAACCTCCAAAAATATGTGACATTTTAGTCCTTTGATATGCAATGTGAGATAACAAAGCGTTTGTATAACAATAAAGAATTCGAAAACTGAATTAAGAAACTATCAGCTTGACTTGAACAAATGTTTGTACTAGACAGTCTGTTCAATAAAGCTAAATGTTCACACTGCTGCGGTCCTATAAACCAAAGCGGTAAATGCACGAAGCGCTGTGGTATGGCCATCACTAGTAATAATCTTATTGTTTTTAACAGGTATTATTTTTATGCGTATACACTAGCAACCCGCCCTCGCTTCGGTTTCAGTCATCTTGCCCGCGTAGTTCCCGTTCCCGTGGGAATACCGGGATAAAATATAGCCTATGTTACTCCCTGATGTTAGAGCTTTCCATTGGTGAAAGAATTTTTGAAATCGGTTCAGTGCTTTAAACGTGAAAGCGTAACAAACAAACAAACTTACTTTCGCATTTATAGTATTAGTAAAGATGATCACCATCATCATCTTAGCCTATGTAAGTCCCACTGTTGGGCTCAGACCTCCTCTACAATGGAAAGGGAAATGACCTACTATTCCACGCTGGTCAGATGTTTCGGAATAGGCTTTTATATCGAATTTTCCTTCTCTTAATTATATATTCGTTTATTTTATATCTTAATTATATATTAATTTATTTTATAATTCATAAAAATTATTCATTTGACTATTATTTAAATGTCATTAATCGTTGAGGAACGTGGAGGGATACCCACTACCCACGCATTGCGCGATCTGAAGTTAAAACCATAGGTGTTCGCGCATAAATAAACAAAATAATATTTAGGTATACAATTTTAACGTAAACTATATTTAGTGGAATCTAATTATATACAGGTAAAAATATTAATAATAATTACACTGAATATAGAAAGATCAAAGGTTAATAACAATTACTAGATTTGATTATTCTTTAATCGTATAATAGTTCTGTTTACGTGAATCGCCCCGAACATGGAAGTTTGTTTGTAGAGCAATAAATTTAATCTAAACAAAAGATTGTTCGTCTCAAAGTAGGTCAACTGCTTAGTCTAAAATTGGTATTGTGTTTTGTAGTTGATTGAATTCATTGTTATAGCGCGTTTGATAGAAACTGACATCTTTGTCAATGGATATATTGATTACTTATACAAATAATTTTGTCTGTTATTTATTTCGGAATTATGGATTGGTTTACGAATCATCTAAGTCTAAAGATATTCAGTCGTAAGATTGAAAATAATTAAGATATTATTTAAATTTAATGTAGATCATGTTTATATTGCTGTGTGGTGACGAAGTAAAAATACAATTCACCACCCCTTCTCTCTTCCCCAGGGATGTCGTAAAAGACGACCAAGGGATATGATATGCAGATAACGTCCATGCAAGAAAAATTAAACTCCATATCAAACCCTCTGTCATTTCCCTCCCATTTGAGGAGGAGGCTCGAGCCCAACAGTGGGACTTATGTGGGCTGCGATGATAATGACGAAGATTCCATTTATAATTGATCATTTCATTAAACTCCCTTTCTTCTTTACTTCGCAACTAAAGACTTATATTCCTTAGTAGTCTTTAAAAAATGTTTTCATTAGGTTCACTATAATGTATAATTGGTTACCTGTCATTCTGTGCTATTTTATTGAGAAAGCATAGACTATGGCGTAATTGAATACACAGGTGGCGTAAGTAGAGACCTACGTGCCGAGTCACGTGGGCGCCAAAATCATGCAGGACAATCTTTTTATGCCATCATCTTAACTTATATGTTCGAGACTCCCCCATAATAGGAAAGAAATTGACCTACAATACCACGTAGGTCGGATATGTTGGTATAGGATTTTATTTAGAGTTTTCCTTCTCTTGCAAAGATGTTATATGCATATTGTATCCCTTAATCGTCTACAACCACGGGCACCATTAGTGGTGGTGTATTCTTATTCCGTCACCACACTGAAAATGTTTTTATATGATCCACAAACTATTTCGATTTGTGTTTGGTCTGACGTATAGAACTTCTAGGGCGTTATTAAACCAAACATCAAATATTGAACTGCATTTCTTACTGCCCATGTGCTGACAGACTAAGACTACAATTCACCACTACCTCTCTTGCCTGTTGGTGTCGTAAAGGGCGACTAAGGGATATTTTGTGCATATAATAACTATCGAAAATTCTAAATTAAAGCCTATGCTAATACGTCTGCCAAGCGTGGTATAGTAGGTCAATTTCTCTCCCATAATGGAGGAGGCCAGAGCCGAACAGTGGGACGTATATGGATTGTGATGATGATTTCTTACTGTTATCAGCTTTCTTTTAATGTTTACTATGCATTCCACAAACCTTTTTTGTTGGCGTGGGCTACGGTCAACGCACCTGCCGCCCGGCCCCGTCTGAGGCGACAGAGGAGCGGCGCGCGGCCCCTTAACCCACCCGTGGCACGTCGCCTTCGTCGTTGGACCGACCACTGGTGCAGGGTGACTTGTCGTCAGTGGTCGGCCCGACGGAATACCCCTGAGGAGTAACCCTCTCCTCGACCGACGTCCCCACCTCGGTGCATTCCACAAACGTGAGAATCAATGTAATAATATAGAATAATGCTCGATCCAGCAATTTTAATTGATACTATCGTAGTTATCCTGTAAAAAACGCAACGTTAAATTTTGCTAATTTGTGCAAATAAGTCTTAAATCTGTGTCATGCATATTTTTAAAATTTTCTAACTTATGTTTACTTTTTTATAATTTGTTTTTAATTTTATTAACTTTAACATTGAAGAATAATTTTATATTTATTATGCAAATGATATTGTGTAATATAAATTATCATATCAGAGATACATAACTCTAGTGTTATCTTTGATACATTATTGTAGAGTAAATATTTTGCGTGTATTTTATTTGGTAAAGATCTTTTAGAAATTGTAAATATTAGTATTTGGCATCATCATCTCAGCTCATATATGTCTCAATATTGGCTATTGGGCTTGAACCTCCTCCACAATTTGAGGGTAATGGCCCTAATATACCCATGGTAACTAGGCGGGTTTGTTATAGGTTTTTATTTCGAATTTTTCTTCTCTTATAGGTTGTTATCTAGATATTATATCCCTTAGTCATCTTTTACGACACTCATGGGCAAGACAGAGGGGGTGATGAATTGTATTCTTACTCCATCATCATACTGAGATTTATATAAATATAAACCTGAACTAAATTAAATTTGAAGAAGAAGTGAAGCTAGCCTAGTGCCGCCGAAGTGACAATGGGCAGGCCACATCGCTCGACGAACCGACTACTGCTGGGGAAGAAAGGTTCTCGAGTGGCGACCACGTATCGGACGACGCAGTTCAGGACGCCCCTTCACCAGGTGGACCGAAAACCTGGTGAAAGTAGCTGGGCGTCTTTGGATGCAGGCAGCACAGGACCGCACTTTGTGGAGTAACATGAAGGAGGCCTACGTGCAGCAGTGGACAGCGATAGGCTGAAAAGAATGATGAATCATGATGATGATGATAAAATTAAATTTAAACAGTATCTTATTTTTTTTTTTAATTTTTTTAAAGTTTAGGGAATTATTAGCACTTCACATGAGCTGCATTCGTTAACTTTCTCACTAAGCGTCGGCATAGTGGCATCTACATACATTGGGGAGACTGATGTCGAACAGTGGACTTCGATAGACTCATAGGTGGATTGAAAGTTTGAATTACATATGTTTTGGTTAACATAATGATCTCTAATGTTTACGTATTACATATTAAACTACTACTATTTTTATGGATTTTGTCGCGGTTTTTTTTATTTTATTTTTATTAATTGCCCGACTATTCGAACACTTTACAACATTCATAGTTACGGGAAGACAGATCCCGTTACCCACTTTTTTTTTACGAAGTAACAATACAATTCACCACCCCCTCTCTTGCCCGTGGGTGTCGTAAAAGACGATTAAGGGATAACGTGCATATAATATCTATGCAAGAGAAAGAAAACTTGAAACAAAACCCTATACCAACACGTCTGATCAGCGTGGTATAGTAGATCAATTGCCCTCCCATAGTGGAAGAGGTCCGAGCCCAGCAGTGGGACGTGTATGGGCTGTGGTAATGATGACGATCCTCTATTACCAATTACGAATTTTATCACGTCAGTCGTCCTCCCGTGAGGAGATAAAGTGTGCGAAAATAATTTATTATTTCAAATATATGATGTTTTGTTCAATGTTGCTACGTTTTGATGTTGTTATACTAAGTGAATGGCATACATTCGTTCAACTTCAATTATTTTTATATATTAGCTCTTATGTAAACTATTCTTATACAACTTTGGTTCTAATGCAAAAATTAACTTTCAACCTAACATCTAAAATTCTATTCTGTGTTAAGATGAATAATTCATGAGTTGTGAATTTTCAATTACATATTAGTCCGCTGTTAAACGCTTATGGTACTATTTTTGTAAATTATCTTATCGAATTAATTACAACCACTTAGAAAAGTCTCAAGATTGCCAGTGTCTATTAAAATCCTCCCGAAGCTTAAATACATATAGTTATTGTCAGTCCATATATTGCTATAAGCCGGCTGAAATTGGCGTATTATAGTTATTATGGTATCTTTTCTAGATTGCCTTAATTGCAATGGAAGTACCTATTTGCGAAGGATATTCAGGCGATGTGAGTAGTATGTACTCACAATAAAAATCCTTTTTTTATGCGTCAATTTTTTTTTGGGGATGGGTTGCGGGAGTGCGTGCTTATGCCCCTCTGTCGCCCCGGACGGAGTGGTGCGAGGAGTGCGCCGACCGCGATACACGTCGCCTTTGTCGTTGGGCCGAACACCGGAGCAGGGTGACTTGACGTCAGTGGTCGTCAGTCGACGTCCGTCCCCCCCCCCTCCCCCCTCGGGGAGGACGTCGGTCTTTCCTTACGCGGTCGGCCTCTCGGCGGGTGACGGACTAATTCCCCGGTCGCGTCACCCGCGGCCTCGGCTAGGGCGGCATGAGGCGTTTATGCATCAATAAGAAAGTCCTCAAAGTAAAGGCACTTAAAATGCGACGAATATTTTTAAACAGAATTTATTTCTCTGTAGTTCACGTAAAGTATGATCTCACAGTAAAGATAGCGGTCCAATTTCCGTTGGCGACTAGAGTGGACTAATTTGACAGCTGTCAAAATCTTCCTTTTATTCTTATAGGCGTCATTAGGAAGAGATATTTTTATTCTAAAATTAGTTTGGTTTAGAACTGTTAATATTGTTTCCTTTTGATGGTTTAACATATAAAATTACCTACTGGATAGTTAGTTTTTTCTTGTAATATTTGTTTGTAGTAGCACAGTGTTTGTTGAAAAAAGAAAACGTATGAATACTAATGGAAGCGTTGGTTGCTCTATAGGTATCTTATTGTCGTAGTCATATTTCATTAATACGCAAAAAACTAACATACTTACATAATATACGAATATATATACATATTTTGACAATTAGTTACGCAGAATTTATTTCGCTTTGTACTAAAATAATTTTATGGTCTCTGTGTATAGTGCCCCTATCAAAAGCACACAGTATATACTTCTTATAACGTATTAAAGAAACTATTAACTAGATCCAGCCTATTGTCGGCTCCTGTTGAGTGGACCACTAAAGTCAAATAGGGTGTTAGTGCCGCCGTGTTGTCATCCCAGACAGTCAAGGCGCCAGCTATGTCCACCCTTATTGTATTTTCATCAGTTATGATGATCTTGAGACTGAAATATAACGTTGTGCATCATGTTTATTAGCTGCAGATGACTATGACACCTATACCCAGATTGATGGGTAAGCGTTGAGGGCTCTCAACCCTAGGGTCCGGCAATATAGTACTAAATTGTCATCGTATATCATTGAGGTTAGAGAGTATATAATTTATTGCAGTTTACATACCATCATCAAAAATGGAAATCTCGAAATGTAAACCTATACCAACCTGTTCTATGCAAGATAGTATGCTATGTGTATTCCCTTCCATGGCGGAGCCGGTATGGGTCCTGTAGTAAGATGTATATAATCTGAAGAGAATCGATCATGATTTGTCATTTATTTGTATCCAATTTTTTTTTATAATATTGATAACTTTTATATTTTGCATTGCAGGTAAGCGACTTATCAATCACGAAGGACTGGGCATATTACGTAAGTTCTACTAACCTAGATTTAGGTCTTTTTGTAACTCTTTTTATTAGTAAAGTATTGATTTATTAGAAGCACTCTCAAAACTGTCTCGCAGTAGATACCTAATAGGTACTACCAAATTCTAGTATATTTTCTGTTACTTAATAACACTGATCTAATATATGTGTATCTACATTTTTTTAAACAACACGAAGATACGAAGTAATTCCCAAAGGCAAAATATTTCACATAGTCATATTTTACGACGGCATTCCCACACATTTTCATTATAAATTAATATGTATTTTTAAGAAAGTGGAATTAACTTGTATCAATGTTCACAAGATCGCGTGTATCGGTCACCAGTATAACTGCGCTGCGCGTTCATTAGTGCTCATTAATCATTCTTAATACACCACTAGAATGAATATCGTAATATTTATTCTAACGCGTTCTTATGGAAATAAAGTTTCTGAGAGAGGATGCGACGCAGTAAGTCGTAAATTGAACAACTTACCGATAAAGCTACATTTAATTACATTTTGACAAATAGCTATTACCATCTGACTTACAATATTATTAAATAAATATACATTTATTACTGTTCTGTAAATTTATAACACGGCTTTTTTATTTTTAATAACATTTTAAATTAATGCTTCATATAAACTTTTATGTTATATGAAGATACAATCCACCACCCCCTGTCTTGCTGGTGGGTGTCTTGAAAGACGACTAAAAGAAACAATATGCATATAACATCTATGCAAGAGAAGGAAAACTTGAAATAAAATCCTATGCCAACATGTCTAAACAGCGTGGCTTAGTAGGTCAATTCCCCTTCTATAGTGTAGGAAGCTTGAGCCCAGCAGTGGGACGTATATGACCCGACATGATAACTCAATTAGTTATTGCCAAATATTATCTTATTATCTTTTTTTGTGTGACTTTAATTTCTAGCCGCAGATGGCTGTGACAACTTTACGCGGACCGTTGAGTGAACGCTGAGGGTTCTCAACCCGAATTTGTTATATCTATTTAAAGCAATGTAAATTTATTTATAGGACAAAAATTAATAATTCATTCATTCTATTTGAACTGAAATGGGACCACCATTGACGTCCATTCTTTATCTCTAAACTGGTTCATATAAAATAAAACATCTATAAAAATGTCCTATCTTCGTTCGGAAAATAGTGAAACACCTCCCGTTTTTGAAATCGGTGACATTAACTAAAAAGACGAACCGATAGGCAGGCAACCATCGATGCCCGAGGCGGTAATTAATTCATAATAGCATTGATATGAAAGTAACTTTATCTATTTATTACTATGTCATGGTGTGGCTATTAAGCTTATAAAATTAAATATAGCGAAGAAGCTTGGCGAAAGCGACTGCACGATTTTTTTATATTGAAGTAATCAACTCGATATAATGGCGGATGTAAGTTGTTTATGGTGAGAATGAAAACAACGTTTATAGGAATGGTGATTTATTGCCTTATGCATCAGAAGGGAATTACTAGTTGGTGATGTTTCCGTGTGGTGATAAAGGAAGAATACAATTCACTACTCAATATCTGGATGTCGTAAAAGACGACTAAGGGCTTATAATAAGCATATAACATCTATGTAAGAGAAGTAAAACTTGAAACAAAACCCTATTCCAACACGCCTGACTAGCGTGGAATAGTAGGTCAATTCCCTCCCATTATGAAGGAGGCCTGAGCCTGTGGGACATATATAGGTTGAGATGATGATGTTTCCATGATGACTCTCTTTCGAATGCTTAGGCAGAGCCTCTTTAGGTTTTCCGTCAGAAGCTCGTCAATAGCAGTGCAGCAGGTGCAAATTCTGCTAATGTGCTTGTTCAATTATATTAGACTTCTTCCGTAGGCCTTATCAAGTTTAAAGAAAGTCTAATTCTTTTGTTTTCATAATAAGTATCGAAAACACGCATAGTTTTAATAATAAGGGTATGTAGTCCTTTTGACCTACTATGTCATGCTGGTCAGACATAGACACAGTTGGTGTAGAGTTTTATTTCGGGTTTACCTTCTCTTGCACAAATGTTATATGCATTGTATGTCTTTTACGACATCCATGGCCAGGATGAGAGTGGTGAATTGTATTCTTACTCCGTCACCACACGCAAAACGACATATCACCTAACCGATAAATTACAATTACATCGAGTTTTGGCGGGAACGTATAAGCGCCATCTGTGTGGTGGTCTTGTACTATATTCAATATCTTAGTATTTTATTGTGTGGAGATATTTTTTGTAATGAGAGGTGGAGGAAGTGCTGGGGTGTAGTGAATATGACATAACAATGCTTTACATATGTCCTCATTTTCCTCTACAATTCCAAGAAGATTATAACCCTTGGATTGTAGGCGATATTTACTGACGGAACAATTACTTAAGATGTAGTGATAATTTATAAATAAAGATTTGGTACAAAGGTCCTAGTAACCACGCCATAAAATTTCTTGAAAAGAAAACTAAGCATTTTATTTTGTTGTATTCCACCAAAATCCTTAGCAAATATCATTAACACTTGTTGATGAATGCGACGACCTTGGTCTTTGTAACCATATCATAAAATGCTTTTAAAGAAACTGATTACGTCCAAAACAATATACCGAATTAAATCTATGGAATAGAATAGGCTTTTGGAATTTGTATAAGAGAGAATAACCACGAATCAAATTTGAATCCATGCTCCTTTGTAAGTCCGTCAAGTTCGTCCGGCAAGTTTGCTAAGTGCTAAACTATTATAGTTTTATTTGTGGTAACCCAATTACAAATTATAGATATTATCACCTAAAGGCATATGCAGATTGATATTAATTTTACTATGACGCGACTCTGTATTGCAATTTTCTTTTAAATTATCTTATTATTTTATCATTTAATTTAGAGAACTGTTTGGTATGTGAAGTGTATAAAAATTAATAGAAACATTAGAACCAAATTCGGACACAATTGCCACTATGCCACTCTGATGAACAGAGAATGTCTCGAATGTTAATGCTATATGACAAGCATTTGTTGCATTTGGAGGACATTCAGCAGTTTGTATTGGTATTCAGCCGTGCACTGACCTGAGACTAAATGTCTCGTCAAAAATACTCGTATTATGATTGGCCCAAAACAATATCCAATGTATGAACTTTTCCAAATCGAGTTCAGAGTTGAAATAATACTATTTTTATAAATTTTATCGCGATAAGATCCGTAATCTTGTTGCCTATAAACTTGACCTATGATTTCAACTTGACCTCCTAAATGTCTGCGTCCTTCATTATCGTAGCACACCGGTCACTTGCGTTGAGGCAACTTTCCGTTCGTTATTATAAGTTTATAACCCAAAAACATAATTGTATTTCTCAGTACCTACGATGTAACCTAATCTATCGGCCATCTTCATTCTTCAGAAAGCGAAAGTAAGTCCGCCTGTGAATAATTTTTGCGACGATATGGTTCACAGCGTGAGTCCGCCATATTGGATTTGGAGGCCAACGCCTTTATTGCACTAACGAAATGATTTAAATGGATACCTCACTCTCTATTCTCAACCTTATATTTACAATAATAAAAGAAAATGTTGTTTATTGTGAATGAATCTGATAATGTGGCCTATGAAGCGATAGTATCGCAGAACATCTGAACTTTCAACTATTCAGATTTAATAGGCATAGTGGTTTACATTAAGGGACTGGTAAGTGTTTTAGACTTTCGATTTTGTTTCGCGCTTTTTGATGACACTACTATAAACATACACTTTTTTATTATATGAATACTTTCATGTATGCGGTATCGGGAGCAATATGATCCGCTAAAGCGAGTACAACATAACTCGGTTACAAAAACGTGTGATTTCTATGTTGCTATAAAATAATTAAGCCATCAAAGGTCAATGTAGCATTAATATATTTTTTATGACACGAGTTTTCGTCGCGTACAGCTAGCATCCTGGTTGAAAAGGCGCACTAACGCTAATACTTACTTGGATATATACAATTTTGTTTAAACTACTTACCAACTTTTTTCAGCTTACGGCCGCCGTCCCGGTGGTAAACTACTAAATTGATTTCAGACCAAATGTAAAATTTACCATAAATATTTAGTTTGATTTGACATTGCGCCCAAGAAAATATGAGAAAATTCGCAGGCAATGCCAAACATTTATCTTCCCATGCAGGACTTCGTAATCGCTACAGGACTCAAAAAGCAGTCTTAAGTTTTTATGTACTTTCTAAAATATTTGTCAATAAATCATTTTAATGAGAATATTTCATTAAAATGATTTATTGCCATCTCATGATTTTTATGATTACACAAAAGTATCATCACATATTGATCATCAGTTTTAATGGTACTTCGATCGACCTCGATTCTACTTTCTAGTAATAAAGATAAGAATTAAGGCAATCTAAACACAACCAACAATTGAGAATTATGAAGATTGGCGTAAATGGCACACGCAGAGTACGCCATTGTTCGATGTGTAGACTTTTTTAGTGTGCCACATAGGTGCTTGATTCATCGAGTCATTATGCTTGTTCAATATTTAGTAAATGTGTGTATTCAAATATAAAATTACTTTGTTTTTGTGACTGTTACGGTTTATTTAGTCACATCGCCTCTTTAAACGGTATTTTTTTTCGTTTTCTGTTACAATCGCGTGTGATCTCCAGATAGTTAAACAGTGGTACCTTGCTACTTAGGATTCTATTATATAATAGTAGCTGTAACAGCAAATTTAATATTACTATTTCGTTGAAACAATTACGACTGATCAGTCGTTTTCAATGCCTTCTTCCAAGCACACATGGAAATAGCGCTGTATGTACTATTTTTTTTAAATTTTATAAGGAGCTCATGAATTTGAATTTCTTTGGTATTCCTAAAGACAGAATCGGTACTTGCAGTTCCGTGCTTTTATCATCCGAATGTAAAACTATCCATGATGTTAAGATTCTAGAACATATGGCACTGGACTATCCAAATATTGCTTATTTTCCTATTTTATTCCATGTTAAAAGTTTTTTATATTTCGTATTGGTTTACCAGATTTTTTATTTTCACATCTATATGCGGAGCAGGGAGTAGACAGAAGCGTATCACACCGTTTCAGCCAATTTTAGATTATAATATTACAAAATACTTGCAAACTTACGTTATCTATTAATTGGTTATTAGTTCGACCTTGTTTCATAACTGTATCACAACTGTTACATTGCTCATTAAGTTATACCACCTCATTTAGGGTTGGTATATATTTTAGTTTATTTTTATTAAGTTTTAATGATTTAGGGTTACCATATTTAGATGTCCGTATGGTGACGGAGTACGAATACAATTTACAACCTTGTGGTGTCCAAACTTGTCCGTGGGTATCGTAAAATGCGACTGAGGGATATAATGTGTGTATGACATCTATGCACGACAAGGAAAACCCGAAATAAAACCCTATACCAACCCGTCTGACCAGCGTGGCATAGTAAATCAATTTTCCTCCGTATGTGGAGGAGGCTCGAGCCTAGCACTGAGACGGATATGAGTTCTGATAGATCATCAATCAGATGTCTTGCCCAAGGATATGGTAGAACAGGTTATATATCATATAAGTCCCACTGCTGGGTTCGAGCCTCCTCCACAATGTAAGAGAAATTCATCTACTATACCCGCTGGTCAAACGAGTAGGTTTTATTTCCAGTATTCTTTCTCTTGTATACATCTACTTATTGTAATATCTTATTCGTCTCTTACCACACCCAGACATGTATAATGACTATTATATATTCTTAGGTCATCATCATCATACGCATGTCATGCAAAGGTGTTTCAAATGGTAAACTATTTAATTTAAAAATATTTCATTCATACATTTCAGCCCATATACGTCCCATTGTTGGGCTCGGGCCTCCTCCACTAAGGGAGATACGATGATACTATACGATGGTCAGACGTGTTGGCATAGGGTTTTGTTTCGACTTTTCCTTCTCTTGCATTATATGCATATTATTAATCCCTTAGTCGTCTCTTACGACACCCACGGGTAAGAGAGGAGGTGGTGAATTGTATTCTTACTCCGTCACCACACGGGAAAATTTAAAAATATTCATAACCCATATCTATAAAACATAAAAACTATTTCTATGTCGGTTCTAGATTTTGAAACTATCCAACCGGGCCTCGTACTAGTTTCTTTACAAAAACAAAAATGCGAAGATGATTTTAGACCATTAAACAATACATTTCCAATTTCTTAAGCAATAAGAATTCGATTTACCACTCCCCGTCTTACGCGTGGTCTCGCGAAGAAAACAAATTGTTCGTTTGTCAATACGGTAATATAATAAAGCTATAATATGATTTTACCTAAGGTCATCATGTCATAAACTTACGTTGCATTATTTGGCACTATCGTCCTCAATAAATTAGTGGCAAAATTTAACGTCATCACACTGACGAGACGAATTGCCATAAGGATTTATTACGAATTTTTCTTCCATTGCATTGACGTTTGGACGGACTTATGGACATGTGATGAAGCGGGATGAAAGTAATGTTGTGAGGAAAGTTTTAGGTAGGAATATTGAAGGCTTTAGGGGTAAAGGAATACGGAGGAAAAGATGTATGGACTGCACGAGGCATGACATGGATAGCCTGGGAGTGACTGCAGAGATGACGTCTGATAGGACCGTATGAAAGAAGATGACATATTGCGTCAACCCCAAGTAATTTGGATAAGAGTAAGATGATGATGATGCATTGACGTTTACCTGCTTTTGACTTTTAGTCATCTAATGACTAAAAGTCAAAAGCAGCAGGTAGCAGGCAGGTCAAAGGCAGGTCGCGATATACTCTACATATATGGGGCAAGATGATGTTGATGCTGTATGCCTACAGATTGCGGGTAGAGAGACCGGATATTAGCTGCCATTTGATGTCTGCCGTGTCGGTTTGACAAGATAATTGCTCAAGGAAGCGACCACAAGTATCCGAAAGCGTATACCATTCAGCGGCCCATTGAAGCCTATTATTATGGACCTACGCCACCGTTCTTAACTACACCCATTCTTACTTTTTTTACCACATAAAATGATACAAAACCTATCCTTTGGTTCATAGGAAGACTGATAGTAAGTGGGTTAAAGCTTAAATCATGAGAATACGACTGGTTATGGATCACGAAAAGACTCCTTATGTCCGCCTAACCTACATTTTATTTTGATTGAAATTAAAGGTGTTGATTGCCAGTATTATTTGTAGAATTGGAGTGTTGATAGCTAGGCTAGCTTTGTTCCACTTTCTGTGTAAAAAGCCTACGGTTTACTATAAAAGTAATTGTAACCTATATTTGTTATCGGGCCCGTGTTAACTATGTCGCAACATTTGTCGTATTACTTTAAATGTTCTCACGACAACCGTGGAGTCGATTCGTTTAATGGTTTTGAAGTAGAATTCCGTTAGTCACGGTGGGTTTTTGTTACCTATTATTAGGGTTGACAGGTTCAACAATAAGTCGTCTGGTTTGATACTTGGTTTTTCCTTTGTTGCTCTAACAGTTGATTTTGTTGTAAATGCTATACTATAGAATGTACGATTCTTAAAGTTGAATACGAGCTATCATTGACAACTGGTGATTTTATGGGTTAAAGTAAACAAGAGCAACTACTATTGAGAATAGTTTTGTATTACGGAATGTTGTGTTGAGGATATTATGTTCCTAACATTGAAGTTTGTATCTAACGTGAGGAACATTCTGTTACTAACCCATCACCAAACAGGTAATTATAATGTAGATCTATAACCTATATACCTTGTGGTGGGTTAATAATATAATTTTTAAATTTTCTTTTAGCTGCGCATGTGGAAAGATCTAACTAAGGGATTAGGACAATGACCAGTTAGCACTCCTAAAAGTTTTTTAAAAGCATTATGCATATTACTTAGTGGTAAAGCCTGTTTCTAGCAGTGGACGTCGATACACTGCTTGATGGACGGTCTATAGCTAAGATTTAGTTAGTAGATATTCGTTATTGTTGGAATTACAATCCTTTGAACATTGTATTGATGCATTGACCATCATGCCTGTGGTTGAAAATTAGCAAGAGAATGAATTAATCGTTACTTGTTATGGAACAGAGAGTACTCTTTACTCTCTCTGTCGTTTGTCGTCCTAGAGGTTTTGGTGGCATAGAACCATAGATATCACATACCAGCACAGTATTCTCTCTATTATTTCATCATTACAGCTCGTATACGTTCCACTGTTAGGCACGAGGCTCCATAATTCCAATTTGGCGTAATATACCGCACTGGTCAAACGATTTGGTATAGGATTTTCTTTTAAGTTTTCCTTCTCTTGCATAGCTATTATATGCATATGATAATCTGTTAGTTGTGTTTTACGACACCCGCAGGCAAGATACGGGGTGGTATATTGTATTCCTACTCCGTCACCATACGGAAGTCCGTCACCACAAGCTAATATTTTGATTGTACGTAATATTCGGTGACATTTTGTCGACTTAGTTCTTACCAATATTGCGAAGTTTAAATCTAGAAAAGTGACAACCCTATCTATAAATACCCAGATCGCTAGTGTCCACGTCTTAGTTGAGTAATAATAGTTACGCAAGAATGTGACTATTTTTGTATTAATTACTTATCAACTAAACTTACAAGCCGAATTATTTGGTGTTAAATTAAGCAACAAAAGTATTTGTTGTAGTATCGTAAATGGTTGTATAGATATTTCTTTATTATTAGTAATATATTGTTTTTATAGAGTTGTTATTGTATGTGTCGTGATGGTGTAGGAATACTCTGTGTCACGACTTGTTCCTGTCCGCCTATTCTATGGGTATTTATTAGACGACTAATAGATGAGAACATTAATTGGAAATCATCATCATCATCATTCATCATTTCAGCTCATATACGTTCCACTGTTGGGTTCGAGCCTCCTTCACAATAGGAGGCAAATTGACCTTACTATACCATGCTGGCTAGACAGGTTGATATAGGGTTTTATTTCGAGTTTTCCTTCACTTGGATAGATGTTATATGCATATTATGGAAATCATATCTATGCTAAATTGTCTGCTCGAACATAAATCTCTTGAGGAAGTCTTGAAGGAATAGTTGTTGTAACTATTTTTTCTTATTTACTTTCTTTCACGAAAGTCCTAAAACGGCTAAAAAGGAACACTGACGAGGTTAACAACAGCGCACTCCTGGGAAATTTGTTTTGTGGCGTCTTAGGTTCTAGAAGAGGTACATTTATCATCGTTATCACTTCAGGTCATACACTGCCCGCTTTTGGACTCGAGCCTCCTCCGCAATAGGAGGGAATAAGACACTATACTACGCTGGTCAGACATGCATTTCATATAAAGTTTTTCTTGTCTTGCGTAGATGTTATATGCATATTTAAGCCCTTAGTCGTCTTTTAAGACACCCTCTGACAAGAGAGAGAATTTTATTCTTACTTGGAGACTTACTTCTTAGAGAGGCTAGGTAAGACAAAAAAATCTAATTGAATGAATTAACACTTTGTTTACCGGACATCGGGGAAGTTATTTAAACTGCGGAAATATAACCAAGATAGCAATTGGGGGCCAACAATATAACCTACATTTTTGAGAATTTTCTCGAGCAATTCTCAATAATATACTAGAAGTAACATAAGTGCCATAGTGTTATAATTCCGACTAGATAACGACAATAGTTTTAGCTACGTGGAAGTATGAGAAAAAGATATGGGAGTATGGAAGAATATTATCGAGAGAAAATTGGTATTATACACACCAAATTTTTCTCGATAATATATATATAACAGAGGTAAGAATCCCATCCCCTGTCTTGCCCGTGGGTGTCGTAAAAGGCGACAAGTGATTACAAATATGCAGATAACATCCCAGCCTGACCGGCGTGGTAGGTCCATTCCCCTCACACATTGTGGAAGTGACTTAAGCCCAGCAGTGGGACGTATATGAGCTGTGATGATAATGTTGATAAAATTTGGAGGTAATATCAGTCTCTGTAAATGTTAACGAATCAAGCTAATCGAACAAAATTTGGTACAAATAGTACCTACTTCACGCGTCAATTATTTTTGCGCAGGCGCCGTTTGTTGCATGGCAACCGTTGAGATAATAAAAATGTATTCTTAATCCGTGTACACATAGAATAATACTTGCTATAGTAATAACAAGTATAAATAATACTGCTTATAATAATATTTAACTACTACGTATACTTTTCTTGGATTATTTATCTTTTCGTTCATCAGGCTATCAAAGTCCACTTCTGGACATAGACCTTTCATTTGAGAGGAAATGCCATTATTTAGCAAGTGAGTTGCTGCTATTAGTTTACTAGTGCACTGTTACTGCAGCCACTTCTGCCAAGGAACAGCCGGGTTTTATCACTTTCACGCAAAAAAATCATTTCTCCCACGTACGTGCAAGCTCTGGAATGAACTACCTGCTGCTGTGTTTCCCGAGCGCTATGACATATCCTTCTTTAAACGAGGTTTAAGAAGAGTATTTCCTTCACGGTAGGCAGCGGCCTAGCTGTGCCCCTGGTATTGCAAAGGTCCATGTGCAGCAGTTTCACTTACCATCAGGTGTGCTGCTTGCTCGTTTGCCACCGTTGGCAATAAAAAAAAAAAAAAGTAAGGGGTGTTGAAACATTCTATTCTTAACAAACACTATTGGTAAAATCTTGGAAAACTGCAGGCAATATTTTTTGTGACAAAATTATATGTCCACTTAAATTAAATTTAAGGGCCAATCAATATATTTAAAGAATAACATGAATGTTAGATGTGTAATAAAACTGTCTGACATCAAACGTAGACCGTTTGTTCATCTAATCCTCTGTATGTACTAAAGGGCTATCCGATTCGTTTCCCCAGTGTGTAATAACATATATAAAATACCTCAGAGCGGTCATTCTTGTCACTTCACCACGGATGTGACGTAATTTAACACAGATCTTACTAATTAGCTCTTTCTAATTTATTGTACACATAAAATGATGTAACATTGTATTATTTGTATAGTAAAACTGTATGGAGTTTTATAGTTGAAGGTAACAATTGAGTGTGATGTATAATAAAAAACCTTACAAATATAATAACTTAAATACACATACTGGAAGTTCAATAAGAAATTTCTAAGAAAATAAAAATCATTAAACATAAAACTGGAGCGTGAAATATTAGAATACCTTTGTGTTCATTTCATTTATTAATTTAATCTCAAATACGCCCTACCATTGGGCTCGGGGCTTCTCCACTATGGGAGGGGAACTGATTTAGTATATCACACTTTTTCTTCTCTTGTGGTGAATTTACGTATTATATCCCTTAGTTCTTTTTCACGACACCCTCGGGCATGATAAGGGGTAGTAAATCGTATTTTTACTCTATCATCACACAGATATTTTTGAGTTATTCATCATCGCAGCCCACATACGTCCCACTGTTGGGCTCGGGCCTTCTCCACGATGGGGGGGTATTTGACCTGGTGAGACATGTTGGTATAGGGTTCCATTTCGAGTTTTCCTTCTCTTGCACAGATCTTATGTGCATATTATATCCCTTAGTCGTCTTTTACAACATCCAGGGGCATGATAGAGAGTGGTGAATTGTATTCTTACTCAGTCACCACACGGAATTGAATTTGAGTTATTAGAGCAGATTTATTCTTTTTTTTTTTAATAAATAAAGACACCTAGTCACCGCATACTTTCCTCTGAAGTCAAGGGTTTGGTACCGATGCTCCCTACAAATGAGGATAGTGCGCTACGGCAAGTTATTAAATTGCACTCCGTCTGTTCTGGTGACCTGAACGGATTCGGTGGGGTATAATATAACTGAGTTATAGCTTATCCGTACAAGAAAATGCTGTTGGTCAGCTGATGTTTAGAGGGTATGAAATATTCTTATAGAATCTTTTTTCAGCAGTTTCAATTTTTATGGAGAGGAGGCAAACACAAAATAAAACCTTACACCAACACGTCTGATCAGGGTGGTATACTAGATCAATTTCCCTTCTCTTGTTGAGGAGGTTACAAGAGGAGGTTCAAACCCTGTAAAAAAACGTACGAGAACGAAACGTATATGAGCTGAAAATAATGATTAGATGATTACATCCATGCGTGCTAATTTTTTTGTGTTTATGTAGTTTAATTATGTTGTACAGCGTTGATATCTGTCACACGATTACTCTGTGTGACTGGTTACCATTTGCATTTAGCCTTGTCAATGAAGAAATCCGGTTAATAGATACAAAAAATATTTGCGTCATTGATATGCCGGCACGATTACCTAAATTTACAATTAATGACTTGGAAAAATGTGTTATATGATATGTATTACAATTTTTTTCATGATGTGCGTAGAAGGAATGGAATAATATTTTGATTTCTTAGTACTACTAACATTGAATAATATGTGCCTTGTAACTTTTCCCCATTATTATGAAGGCATTGAAAGTTGTGAAATAAGACCACATACCATTCAACTTGCCTTTCAGGAATAAAAGGTACGAGTGTTTAAATAATACATGCTTATGTTCAATTTCATTTTGAATTTTGTAATAACTGTTACGCACACGTTGAGGTAAATACACCGGAAAAGCAAAGTTCAAACCTTGATCCAACCGGTTGCTGACGGACTTAAGCGGGATAATTACTGACCGATAAAGAAACTTTGTTTGGCTACGTTTTCGAAGTGACGGCCGGACATCCTTTTGACTCGTTATCGCTTCCCTTCATTTTCTTTGGAAGACTTAATACAAAGGAATGAAGTTCGGGAAATATAATATTACAGGACTACACTGCTGGGTCTATATTAAATTATTTTTAAAATGTGAACTGAAAACAACTAACATTAATTGGGGCCAAACACTTAGCCAATCAATAAATTACCCCACAAATATTTTTTGCGTTAAAGCTTCTTTTTTGTACCTATATTATCTGAAAAAATCGGCTATTTTATTTGCAGTGATAAAAAAATTTATCACATATCTAATAATATTTTTAGTATTATACATATATCGACTTCTCTTTATATACCGTCTGTAAAACGAAATGTCTTTCTTTGACTTGTACCACAATAACTAGGAGGTTTCTGATATCGAGTACCTAAGACATGCTTTTAAATACCGCAAGCTACTTCATAGTGCGATTCTTGCATGCATTCCAGATTTTTTGTGTCACGTTGTAGGCATATTGTATAGAACTTTATTAATTTGAAATAATACTATTTTATGCAGTCTTTGATACTAATCCACCCGCGACCACGAACACTAAAAATATTCTAAACATCGGGAAATTAATAATCAAATACAAACGTGATCAAATCTCTTAAACGTATTTTTAATTCAAATGTGTAATACTCTCGTAAATATTAGAGTAAATTTTATTAATGAAAAACAAATGTTCTTGTGTTCTATAACCATTATTACACTCTCTTAACATTTGTTTTTTTTAAATTGTTAGGTATAGTCGTTTCTGTGTTACGCAATTTACCTCAAAAATACTGGCAATGTTCTTCAGAAGGTAACTAACAGCTTTATTTATGAATTGAAGATCTTCACTTATCAACAGCCGCTGCCTAATTTATGAGCATAACATTAAAAATGTCACAGTACTTACGTTTATAGTATTGTCGACTTTTACAGAATCGCAAACTACATCGGTGAAAGTAGTACATATGCTTTAGTTTACGTAAGCCTATATTATAATTCGATATCTTAAATACGAGCAATCAAATCGTAACGACTTCGTAATGGGATATCGAATGATGCTCTTTGTATTACAAAAAAAAAAAATCTACCGTTGCATCGTTGCTTAAGATCAAGTAAGATAATGAGGAAGTTCCATTCATTGATTTGTATATGTGTCATTTGGTAAGAGAACTTCCGTTGAAATCATCACAGGGGAAACATTCAATTTACCGTCGTTTGGGTATATCCATATTGGATATGTAGTTATTTTATTCGTATAGATACATTACCTACATGACGATTTAACAGAGTTAGTTCCATAACCATGCATTTTTATTTAGACGAGCAGCATTTAAGCGATTATATTTATGCTTTTAGGAGTTAACAGAAAAATATATGCTAAGCTGATGTTTCGCCTTATAGCTCCTTATGGTACGCCAATAATTTGCGTAAGCATTTTTACTTTTCATGCTAGAAGCTCAGATTTGACGCCTAAATTAGACTAGCGAGTTTTGGAGTTTGTTGTGGCTTTGAGCTTTTCTCAAAATTTAATTTAAGTGATTCCCTTTTAATTATATGAACGCTTTTTTTAAAACGACTTCGGATATAGATCCTATAACAATTCGATTATGATATCGAGTACATGTATGCGTTTTAGCAATTACATCATACTTTTGCGAACAATGACAGTCATGACTATACAGATGGCGTAGTGATTAAAATAACGACCTACCGTGCCAGTGCGGCGGGTTCGAATGTCACGCAGGACAATACTGCGATCTACAAATGGTGTTCTGAGTCTGAATGTTAATTGTATGCTTGTAAAGTTCCCCGCAATACAAGGATTATCTCCTTAGTCCAGTAAAAAAAATATATAAAAAAATTAATAAGAAAAAATAAATCTGGCTTGGAACCTGTAAAAGGTTCATAAAGGCACGTATACATACATAATATGTATGTGGATAGGAGCGAACGCTACATTGCACTTGCCGAACTATAAATTGCAGCTGTATACCTACCCTGAACATATCTAGCCCGGTGTAGATTTTAATGACAAGTACTATTGCCGCGCCAGCAATCGAACTAGTTGTTAGTTCGATTCCATCCAGTGTGCAATTACCACTAACAACTGCGCATTCCGTGCTAATGCATAAGTAAATCAGTAAGTAAGACTTAACCTTAATACGTAGTTGACGGTCGCTCGTAGCTATATTCTATGGCAGTATCTAGTATATCCATACTAGTATATTCATACTAGTATATTCATACTAGTTTATTTTTTTAATGTCACGAGCTAAGAAATAACTTTAAGAGTCCTGGGGGCAATTCCATATGTGACTGACACTACATTTGACACTTTTTGCGTTTTGTTTTGTCTTACATTACGATTAGTAATATGTTTTTAGCTTCAATTTTAACATGGCTTTGTAGCAGTTTCAACAATTATCTTATAGAATAAAAAATGGCAACCAATTATATTTTGAAATAGCATTTATTTAGTAAAATATAAACGTGACTGACACTACATGCGAAAGGAAGTCATTTTCGAGAGTGTTTTTAAACTTCAATAATCTTCCTCTGTACTGGCGTAATAACTTTAATTTGTGTTTTTATCGAAAGTGCATGAAACAAACTATTATAAAAAGCAGAGATTCATTTCTTTAGTTTTTTGTATTTAGGCGTTATTATTTCAGGAGTCATTTGTCTTGCTAACGTATATATGTACAATAATTGCTCCACACTTGAAGGACGAATGGCATTTTGACTTTTGCGACCGCTATTCCATATGAGCTTTTTGAACCAAATGCTTTAGTAGGCGCCGCTCTTTTCGCAGATGTATCTAGTGAATTCTAACATAAGTTTTCTTTCTTTAATCTTACTTCTATACCTGCTATTCTTCTATAGCCCTTCTGATTTCCTTTTTCACTTAAGGCTTTAAGAATGTTAACCAATGCTGTTTGTTTTATCAAACGTCGTTGATGTTTCCTGTTTTCAGATTAATTTTTCGGACAATCCTTTAGCTTTCAGCTTCAACTCGGCTTGTGCTTCTTTTCTGCAGCTGTTATCACCATCTATGAGCAAAAATCAAACAAAAAGCTATATTTAATTATGATACGGGATGTAATTGACTTTACTTACGACGTGACCGACTCTAGAATGTGACTGACACTACAGCAATGTCTTTAAGAGTTTAGGCATTATAAAAAAAGATAATAATGTTTCACCATCGACATCATTTGAGTAAAGTCGTTAAGTAGGAAAAAATACTTCATTTCATGTTATCGAAGTAATTTTACTGTAGTTAGAGAGAAAAATAATGTTATTCTGTGACCGACACTACACCTTGACACTGTGATATTATAAACCTAATATACCTTAAAAAAATAATATTTCCATTAATTATTTACTTTTTACCGATGTATTATGACTTGAACAGTCAGTATATAAAAAAATAAAATAATAATTCAGAAGACTTACCTTAAAATTTAATCAAAATTCCACGACAAAAAACCGCTATCAGCTGAGCTCACGACGCGAACTCGTAAATGAGAGTATATATAGTAAGAAAAAAAATAACAAAAAATTATTGCCACTATAAAAATTAAAAATAACATAATATTGCCATCATACTTAAGTATTTTTACTAACAAAATCCGATATTTATTTTTTTCAATTATGGTAGACTTATACGTGGAATTGCCCCTGGGACACTTTATGTACAAATAACGTTACAGAAATTATACTTAGATTCAGTACAATTTGATCGTACAAACATCTGTCCCGCATAGGAATCGAACCCATGACACTCGATGTGACTAGTTGTTACTAAGACCACTCTGTAATTTTTACAGTCATATGACTTCATATGACATTTTATGACTACACATGGTCATCATTACTCATATATTCATTGTCATTTTGAAATCATTGATAAGATAGCCTGGCTTATTCAGCGAATTTTAGTAATAGCTGATACAACTACTAACATTTAAACAATAAATGTATCAATTTCATGACTTCGTACTCACAATGTATTTGTCATAGTGAATTGATCAGTACTAAAAAAAACATTATATGTGGTCTTTTAAGTATAAATGTAATGGTCTCCGCCTTTCCTTTCCTGTGGGACTAGCAAAAATCGATTAAGTAAAAACAATCAGAAGACGGTAAACTTGAAATAAAACTCCATGTCAAACCTTCTGATCAGCGTGGTGGATCAGCTAATTTCCCTTATTTGGGAGAAGGCCGGTGCCCAGCAATGAGAGTTATATAAGGCAAAAAAAAAAAGGTTTTAAATTTGAATCTTAATATAAGGAACTAGATCGAGTTTTATGGCGATTGTTACCATAGGAATAATTTTATATACTTGTTTCAAATATTGGATCTATTTCTAAAATTAATATTAATTGCCCGTGTAGTCATGATTAAGAATACAACATGTATCTCTCGGTTCAATAATACTGAGACATAGAGAAAATTATGGATGAAAATTTAAATAAAATTAGTATTTAGAAAACGAATTTAATAGTTAATAATATTTAAAAATTAAACTTTCAAATATATTAGAAAGTTGACGACAACGCGTTCAAATGCAATAACCGTAAGAGGTCAAAATTAATGATTAGTACCCGGACGGACATAGTTGCAATTGTGTAAAAACACAGAAATAATCTAAATTGCTTGCAAATCATTTAAAAGACCAATATTAGCATAGAAGTTGCTAGAAAGTTTAAAAGCTTTTAACCATATATGCTATTATTGATTTAAACATATAGTTAACATTTAATTTATAACATATTTGTTGTCATATTATTATCCAAACACAATTAAAACTGTCTTTAAAATTACTGCACGGATTTTTCGATATTATCTATATAATGCCGGATGCACTGCGCATTTGCTTCTCCAATTAATATCGATTTCACTCAATACGTCGCTTTCTTTTCATGTGACTTATGTTCAGTACTAAAATAACTGTTTTATTAGTAGGCTTTAATTAGTTTGTCTAATAAAGGATGAGATTAAAAATTTGGATAGATATTACAGCATCATTTAATTCAACAAAAGGTTTTAACGGTTTTTCTGATACATAATTAATTTTTGATTATTGATTGATTAAAGATTGTATTAGTATTAGTTTTAGTTTTGTGTGGTATATAATATTGTGGTTTTATAACGTAAAATATTGATTGAAGAGGCGTAGCAGACCGATATATCTCCAAGTAATTTTAGTTCTACATAGTAGGAGAACTTATTTCCATCTACCTATAGTTGAAAACATCATGCTTATATTCGAAATTTTTCTCCGGAAAAATCATATAATACTTTGCCTTATGTTTGATTCCAGGCCTTCGCAGTTAGTTATAGCATTCTTAAGCTACTGAATCAAAGGGCAGTATAATTGTTTTTTTTTTTTTTTAAAACCACGTCGCCTTCGTCGTTGGGCCGACCACCGGAGCAGGGTTACTTGACATCAGTGGTCGGCCCGACGGAATACCCCCTATTGGGGTACCCTCCCATCGACTGACGTCCCCCCCTCGGGGAGGACGTCGGTCTTTCCTCACGCGGTCGGCCTCTCGGCGGGTGACGGACTAATCTCCGGTTACGTCACCCGCGGCCTCGGCTAGGGCGGCATGAGGGCAGTATAATTGTTTGATGAAGATTCTTATCATTCTTCTGCACTTTGTTTGTTGAGGTGTTAAAATTACAAATAAATTATTTGAAAGTGCGTCCCTTATATGTTGACCACTGTGATATTTAATCATGTGTATTAAGACATTATTATATAAACTGTGAGAAAAATTCTTTCCTCGTTTACGTAATTGCAAAATCTTTAAGTCACTTTTTGTGATAATACCTTTCTTTTCGCATATTTTCAATTTTTTTCACACATTACATCATTTGGTGCTGGTTGATATCGTATCGTGATGCAATCATTTCACTATATTGATTACGGAAATTGAGCTTATAAAATAAGTATTTGTACAGGGATTCGAACGGAAGTTTTGTTTACGATGAAAATATGCGTCCTCATACACCAACTTACATTTTTTATAATTTTATAGAATTATTGATAAAATTAAATAAAATTACGCATATCTTAGTTGAGTAGTATATACAAGATATAATGTATTTTAACCTAGATAAGAAATTAGTTTAATTTTTACTACTTCTTTTAAATCTAATGTTTTTATGTAAAAATCTTCATTTGTATCTTCATTAAAGTTGGATCAAGAATATTGATATATTTTATTTGTGAGAGTTAGGGTAAGTTGCTAAGATTGTTAATTAAAAGTGGTTTGTAAAAATATTGAATAGCCATTCCGTGTGGTGACGGAATAAGAATACAACTATAGTCGATATAGTATTAAAGCCGTTATTGGTTTAAATAAACAATATTTACTTTCATTATTTAATTTCATGATTAAGTATCACGGCAAAGTTCTTATCTGCTTCAGTTTATCGATATTTCGCAAGCAACGGAGCCGACGGGAACTTTGTGAACTTTACCTGACTGCTAGTATGATAGCTATGGCATCTGTTAGCTACAGAATTAATATTTGTACCTACAACAGGTTGAAGGTCTAGCCTGCGGTTACTCGAGATATGTCTGATAAGTATAGAGAGTTAAGTTGTTATTGCAAATAACAGTAATTATTATTGACGATTTTTAATTTTTACTGTTTATTTTTCGATACCATTAAAACGATTGTAATCTTTTATGATGCTAACAATATCAACAGATGATTAAATTTTCAGGATTATAATCATGAACGGATTTTGTAAATTAAGACTTTTAAATTAATGAGAGATAAATACGGCGCCAGGGAAGTGGATAACAACGTCCTCCTGGGAAATTCGGTTGACTTGCCTGCTAAGTGTGATATTATCTATTATGGTATTATCTCCCTTCGTGGAAAGACCATGTCCAATAGTGGACGTAGATAAACTGATAGGAATGATGCACAGAACACGGGTGTATTGGGTCAAGTAATAAAAAATATTGGTTAGCTTTTGTTGATTTACCATTTGACATAAGTTGTTTTTAGATTTAATATTATAAAATCTCAATTTATGCCCTACTAATGTAATTCAAATGTACTTATTATAATCATATATTTCAATGTACATATTACGATCTAAATATTACATCAAATACATAAAGACAGCAGGAAAAGGTGTCAAACAGCAAATAAATTTGTTAACTTGCAATTATTGGCAATAAGGCCGGAGGACACATGGCCAATTCTCGCATGAGTTACATTAAAATAGATGATAATTGCACTTTCACTGAGTGCACCTAGGGCCTTATTGCGCTGAATTGCAAATTGATTCCGTCGTTGAGATTTAGTTTATTTGATTAAGAATAGATAAAGATAAATCTTATTTTATTGGACGATATAGTTTAATGGTTATGTGAGTTCTAAGGTGATAACTACATATTACGATATAACTTTTCACTTTGGTATTGGGAAAATATTGAAGTTGGTTTGTGTAGGGTAGATTTGGGTTTTATGTCAAGTTTGCCATCTATTCCATAGATATTTTTTTTGTATTGCTGTTGGAGGCAAACGAGCAAAGAGGACACTTGATGGTCAGGGATACATCGATCAATCATGAACCTTTACTAGGCCGCTTCATCTTGTAAATAAAATGAAGGAGGTGTGAATGCGTGCAATGAAGTTCGGTGATATTAAAGGCATCATCACAAGCATTTGAACACGCAAACACTCTCAGGAAGTTGGGCTTCCGGCTCCCTCGCACAACAATTGAAGTGCAGTAACATATTGCTACACTACTCAGACGTCGATTTTCTGCGAGAGTGTGGTACTACGCCGGACTAGGGATCATCGATGTTAAAAAAACATCGATGTTATGTTTTAATATTTGACAAAGAAATAATTTTTTTTAGGAAATCTGAGTCGGATCTTATAATGTATAGGGTGACTTCTAACATCGATGTCATTGTCTATTATCGCTAAAATTCTCGGGCGAGAATTATGATTACTTTTTTTTTAGGAAAATCTGGAGTCGGATCTTATAATATAGGATTAAATTCTACTAGTAGTATGTATATAGCATAATCCTACTAGTTTTTAGGAAATCAAAGTCGGACCTTATATGCTTATATGTAGGGTGACTTTGCGTGCATTATCAACGATGATCAATTCCCTTAACATCGATGTTACGATGTTTTGCCTATAGCAACATCGATGTTAAACCATCGTTTCGTGTTTTTCCTTTCAACATCGATGATCATCGAACATCGATGTTCATCGATCATCCCTACCCCGGACGTACAGGCCCGCGGCTGCAGACAGACAACTGTCGACAGTGTGGTCCTGTCACATAAAATATTATATTATGTGCATAACTGCATTTATATTCCTTAGTTGTCTTTTACGACACTCACAGACAAGATAGCGGGTGGTGAAATGAAATCTTATTCCGTTACCACACGGATTAGAAGTCCAATAAACAGTATTATTATTGGTGTACATGTACTCCGTGTGGTGACGGAGTATGAATACAATTCACTACCCCCTCTCTTCCCCGTGGGCGTCGTAAAAGTCGACTAAGGGATATGACATGCATATAACATCTATACAAGAGAAGGAAAACTCGAAACAAAACCCAATGCCAACACGTATGACCAGCGTGCTATAATAGGTCGATTTCTATTCAAAGTGGAGGAGACCAGAGCCCAACAGTGGGACTTATATGGGCTGACATGATGATGATGATTATTATTATTAAACATAATACAACAACCCTTATAATATTTGTCATACAAGTCGGTCAAGGCACAAGGCACGTTAATAGATGCTATAGATTAAAGAGTGTTATAGATTAAACAGTCTGTAGATAATATGATTCAATTAAAGAGAAGTGCCGAAGTCTCTTAAAAATCACATCGTAATCCATTAAGTAAATTTGATGACCTTATGTGGATATACATACATAGATAGACCTCGGGCGACTTTAATTTAGTGCTTATATGGAGACGAAGAAATATCTCGTCATGTGGGTGGATCCGAATCTTGACACTGACGTGTAAATCATACCGTTGAACATTATAATGATTGTAATCTAATGGATTTCAACAAGTAACCTATCTATATCTATCGAATTCTGTTCAGGAGTTCATGTAATTATTAGATTAATATTCTGTTCATTATAAACTTGAACAGGCTAATGAAATTCTAGGATGCTCCTGATGATGTCGAAATTCAAGCAAATAAGGCGTAATCATTTTTAAAGTTTAATTACTCGAACATCACATCTGACGATTTTTCTACTTTCTTGTGATAAATAATTATTTTGTAGCTTAAATTCTATCTTTATATTTTTTACATACCTGTAATACAAAATGGCTTCGCATATATTGAAGAACATTAGTGGATTTTAGTATAGTAGTATATCATCTGTTTGCGTAAATGGTTAGTGCCCTGTCAAGTATGGCATTTATATTGTATCCCTTAGGGAGGTTACGTGCAATAGTTAAATCCGATAGGCTAATGGATGGAAGGTAAAAAATAACTAAATATAAACTTGCGTTCGCCATATGCGATTGATCAACTTGAAAGGGTTAGTGTAAAATACTTATTAACACAATTTGTACGGGTTCTTTATGCGTAGCACTGACGTGTACTATAAATATACATGTATGTAAGTATATATGATAAAAAAAATCCGTGTGGTGACGGAGTAAGAATACAGTTTACCGCTCTTACGCGGTATAGTAGCGAAGCGAGGGCGGGTTGCTAGTATTAAATAAAATAACACCCCAATATAAAACAAGAAGGAAATAAGATACATATGTTTTTAAGGATCCGTAAATGTCGCCTGAATCCTATTATTAAATATTTACTGGCCGTTTTCTCGGACGCCAGTCCGTCTGTCTGTCAGCGGGCTGTATCTCATAAACCGTATTAAATATAAAAGATATTTTCAGTCTGCATTTCTGTTGTTGATTTAATTAACTCTTCAGCTAGTTCGGCAACCGTATAAAATAAAAAAAAAATGAGTTACGTTGTATAAGTTTTAGAATATTTTTTTATAGAAAACTGAATAGTTTCATTTATAAAATGCTCGAGAATTTGTGTTTATATATTTAAACTAGCAACCCGCCCTCGCTTCGCTTCGGTTTTAGTCGTTTTACCCATGTAGTTCCCGTTCCCGTGGGAATACCGGGATAAAATAAGGCCTAGGTTACTCTCTGATAGTATAGCTTTCCATTGGTGAAAGAATTTTTGAAACCGGTCCAGCCGTTTTGAAGATTACCCGGAACAAACAGACAGACAGACAGACAAAAATTTTTTAATTGCTATTTTAGGCATAGGTGTCGTGCAAATAACCGTGTGAGCATGAAAAAAGCCTATTATTTTGACATTACAAACAGACACTCCAATTTTATTTATTGGTAAGAAGGATTAAGATAAAACTTCATATTACACCTCTCGTTTCTTTTACCAAAATATTAATGGTACTGCTCCTCTTCAAATCATATACGAAGATACGGAACCTTTCTTGAACACATCAGACTCGCATTTGACCGATTTTTTATTAGGTATTATTTAGCAGCAAAATAAGATCGTGATATACTTTCAAAACTTTTTGCATTCGTAACACTTCTCAGTGTTTCCGTTTCACATTGAATATTTGAAATTTAGCATACGTAAAGAACGCACGCTACAATTCGCAATTACACTTGGAAGTTTAGATTTTACTTAAATAGGTACATATGTATAAATTGACCGTTGTTCCGTGTGGTGATGGAGTAAGAATACAATTTACCACTCCCTCTCTTCGTAAAAGACGACTAAGGGATATTATATATGACACCTATGCAAGAGAAGGAAAACTCGAAACAAAATCCTATATCAATCTGTCTAACCAGCATGGTATAGTAAGGTCAATTTCCCTCCTATTGCGGAGGAGACTCGAGCCCAGCAGTAGGACGTATATGAATGAAAGATATTGAGTTCCAGAAACGTCCAAAGTAGGTATCAAAACATATGGGTTACAGATCATCATTTTCATCATCATCTCAGTCCATATACGTCCTACTGTCGCGCTTGAGTCTCCTCTACTTTGGGTGAGAATTTGACCTACTATACCACAGTGATTAGGCGTTATGATAACGATTCATATACAGCAAGTTAAAATATAATATTATGCTAGTTTAAAGTTTAAAAAAAAATATTCTGTAAAAAAAATTGTTTTGGACAATCCCAAGACGTTGGTGGCGCTGCTGGTTTTAGAACCTAAACTAAACAGTAACAGACGTGTGCATTATGAGTTCCACATGTGAATACATTTACTTTCAGATGTTATAAGACAAATATCATCGCATATCCTTTTATTGTCCAGAAATCCTCAATGGCAAGCACGAAGTCTGACATTGTGTCCTTTAACAGCAACAAGGTCGTTTCTAATACGTAGAATTAAAAGTTTTTATGTGGTAGACAGCAAGAATACCATTCACCTTTTCTACCTTTCGCACAGGTGTCACTAAATACATCTAAAGGATCTAAGCAAGCAGATAATATCAAAGCCAGAGAAGGCAAACTCGTTGTACTGCCTTATTCTATTTTAATCCATTTAACTAACTTTTCCTATTAACTAAATCTATTTCTCCTTCATTATGGACGCGATTTCAGTTTAATAGTGTGATGCATTTAAGACGAAGAAAGTTTTTTATTATTTAATCTTTTCAAGATGACTATGACCTTATAATACACATTTATTATTTATTTTAAAAATAAACATCATCATCATCATCATCACAGCCCACACTCGTCCCATTATTGGGCTCGGGCCTCCTCCATAATGGGAGGGAATTTGATCTACTATACCATGCTGGTCAGACATGTTGGTATAGGGTTTAATTTCGAGTTTTCCTTCTCTTGCACAAATGTTTTGTGCATATTATATCCCATAGTCGTCTTGTACGACATCCACGGGCAAGATAGGGAGTGGTGAATTGTATTCTTACTCCGTCACCACACGGAAGAAAAAAATAAACGAGGCCTTAACAAAAGAATATACTTACATTTAATTAAGTAAAAGATTTCATTTCATTTGTAAACTATTTTACGGATTTTATGTGTGTCTATAAAATCCAAAAACGCATGCATGTAAAATGTTCGAAACGTCGGGCAATCAAAAATCAAATACATACGCGATGAAATCTTTAAAATACTTTTATTTACAATGTATAATACTCGCGTAAACATCAGACTACTTGATTTATTAGAAATTTAATTAGTTTTGAAGTTTAGCCATATTGATGTATAATTTCTAATTATTGAAAAGTAGGAAGAAACTGTATTTCTTCTTAGTAGTTCACTCTAATATTTTCATCAATTATATTTAAAACAAATACTAAGAAAGGATGTGCCAATCACTTGCTTGACCCCTTGCAATATTTACGCGTCTAATTTCGTATATTGATCGAGTTCGTCAGACTGTTATTAATCAAACATTGATTGTAGATAATAAATCACTTGTCATAAGTTTCTATTCATGTCGGATCGAACTTTTACTATTGATGAGTATGTTTATGCCAGGATGTTTAAACTAATGAATATGTACCATACCGTCGTGTAACTAATATCGAATGGTCGTAAAATTGTATTTAGAAGCAATCAGTGCATTTGTTACACTCTGATGTGAGTATGAAACATCTATTTTAGTCGTCTCACCCTATATATCCCACTGTTGGGCTCTCAGACCTTCTCCATTAGGGGAGGCGAATTGACCTAAAATTCCACGCTGGTCAAACGTGTTGGAATAAGGTTTTATATCAAGTTATCCATTTCTTTCGGGCCGATCACTGATGACAAGTAACCCTGCTCCAGTGGTCGGCCCAACGACGAAGGCGACGTGGTGTTCAGGTGGGTTGCGGGTGTTGCGTGCTTACGCCCCTCTGTCGCTCCGGACGGAGTGGTGGGAGAAGCGCGCCGACCGCAGCCCACCCCAAAAAAAAAAAGTTATCCATTTCTTGTATCGCGATATTACGTGGTTTTTAGTCGTCTTTTACGACAGCCACGGGCGAGAGAAGACACGGACCTATGACATAAAACTTGTGCTGTTTTTTGGGTCGGTTATGGTCTGACTACGCGACTTCTAATAATCCATTGTAACGTGAGGCCCTAAAATCTGTCGTATATCTCCTCTCCGCCCCCTGGGAATTAATTAGACAGCTGTAGTTTGACCTACGTCTTAATACACTTGAAATAACACGCAGTAATCCTCAGACAAGATATATGTTATATATATCTTATATATATATATATGTATGTTATGAATGTTATATATATATATATGTTATGAATATATATATCTCAAGATATTTGTATTCATAACATATATATATATATATTCATAACATATCGAGCGTGAAAAAGATGATTGCGTGCTAACGTTTGATATCCGATAGCTTTAATTCGTAAGTGCACTTGTAAATCAATATAAAAACTAGTCTTTAGTATTTCCGATTACAGTAAGTTGCAAGTTACAACTGGTTTTTAATAATTCTACTTCTATAATACTATTCACCATGATTTTTGATGTTTTGGAGAATTTTAAACATTATAAATAGAACGATTTTTTGTATTTCGCGTAAAAAAAAAATGAAAAAGGAGTGTTATATATGTGTAATAAATACATGATGTTTATAAGTCATCTGGACAACTCCACTTGCGTTAATAGTTCAACTTGAATTCGTTTCACAGAAACATAAACCGTTAAACAAATTTGGATTAAATTTCATCTTGAGCAATTTAAACGAGCGAAGTGAACTATTTATACATATGAAATTAATCATTCTACCTTTTGTTAAAGTTGTGGGGACCTCTAGTTTACCTTAATCCTCCCATGAACAATGGCGTAAAATACTTAGACAAGCCCGCTGAGTTTCTTACCGGATCTTCTCAGTAGCGATCGCGTTTCGATCCGGTGATAGTTTATTTATTTAATTTTTAAACTTGACAATATTTAAGTGCCTTCTCGGGGTTTATGCATAATAAATGATTTGAATTTGACTTAAATTCCGCATAGCAAAAGCAAAAATCAAATTAAAACACAATAAAATCGATCCAGGCAGTGTTTTTTTCAATTGTATTTATAATCAAAAATTTTAAATCAAATGTAATAAACTCATTCAGATATTTTGCTTTTTAAATAGCAAACGATTTATAAAGGTTTGTATAACAACATTCCTCACAGCATAACTAATGTACATTAAACATTAAAACATACAGATATTAAATACAAAACGCATTAATAAGCCGATTTAGTGTTGTAATTAATGTGATTGCGGATGCGTAACCTTGTGCGGAAAAAATTCAGACTCGCCACCTAGAGACTTAACAGATAGAGGCGAATGCAGCTCGCATGCAACTTAATTGTCCGACTTATTCACTTTTTTTTTTTTTTTTTTTTTTTTTTTTTTTTTGTGTGACTTAGTTGTTAGCCTCAGATGGCTGTGACAACTTTACCCGGACTGGTGGGTGAGCGCTGAGGGCTCTCAACCCGCTTAAAGTTAAGCGACCAATCCCGAGGGCACCCCCTGTGGGGTACGGACCTCGGCTCGGGCGGTCGCTGGCAAAGTGGGCACTCCCACGTTTATGACTTTAACGCGACACGTTTTCCTTCCCCGTCGGCGGGGGCGGTAACGTGGATATTTTTTATTACTATTTGTCAAGGCCGCGCGGGCTGTGTATGCCTCAGTCTGGGCGAGCGTAATAATGTCGTCGGGCTCTTCGAGTATTAGTCGCGGTTGTTTGATCGCGGACATTTTAGAGGGAATGTAAGAAGCCGCCCTTACCACTAATGGGTTCGGGTGTGTCGCGGCAGAGTCGAAGTAGCGGCGGGAGCACTGTTTCATGAATTGCCTGATGGTCGGCAAGCCAAGATCTATGTGAAGATCCACATTGCGCATGAACCACGGTGCTCCCGTCGCTCGGCGCATGAACCTATTCTGTAATGCCTGTAGCCGATGAAGCCTGCGTGGCTTCGCTTGTGTAAACACTACACTTGCATACGTCATGATAGGACGTATACAAGCGGTGTATAATCTAACTTTATTACGGAGAGATAGCTTAGACTTGGCGTGTACTAAGCTGTGTAACCATCCTAGCACTAGGGCTGCGCGCGCGCGGACTCGCCCTATGTGAGGACCGAAGGTCAGTCGTCTGTCCAAGGTCACACCCAGATATTTGACCTCCCTTGTCCAGGGGATGGGTTGGTCGAACATCTTTATCTGTTTGTATTCAGCCATTGGGTAGCGGCGATCTATCCCCTTATGGAATATGATCGCCTGGCTTTTGGTGGGGTTTATACCGATTCTCCATTTCCTAGTCCATTTCGCTAGGGCGGTAGCCGCAGTTTGGAGAGCGGTTATCACTGTTGGGGGGGATTGACCTGCATAAAAGATGGCAGTGTCGTCAGCGAATAATGCTGTTTGAATTCTACTATGTTGGGGTATGTCGCTGGTGAACAGCGAGAAGAGTATTGGAGAGAGCACCGATCCCTGGGGAACGCCGGCTTCTAGTTTGTGCGGTGCTGATAGAGTACCTTCCACTCTGTAGCGAAAGCTACGCTCGAGTAGAAAGTCCCTAACTATCATAACTAAGTAGTGGGGGATTTTGAGCTTTATTAACTTGAAAATAAGGCCGTTATGCCAGACTTTGTCAAACGCTTTTTCTACATCAAATAGAAGCATACCCGTATATAAACCGCGTTGCAGTTTATAACTTGTATACTCGACTATTCGATGTACTTGCTGAACGCAAGAGTGTTGCGTGCGAAAGCCGAACTGAATCGGCGGGATGAGGTTGTTATCCTCAGCGCACTTTCTTAGCCTACTAAGTAGTACGCGCTCATATATTTTACCTAAACTGTTGAGTAAACTAATCGGGCGATATGATGACGGTTCGGTACGTCGCTTGCCGGGTTTAGGTATACCTATTACCACGGCTTTTTTCCATTGTTTAGGAAATATGTGATTGACTAATGCGGCGTTAATAATTGCTGTTAATATTAATAATAATGAATGAGAGAAGAGTTTAATAACTCTATTAGAAATACCGTCCGAACCGGGGGATTTCCTAGGGTGGAGACCTCTAACAATCGACTGAACCTCCTCCACTGTCGCTGTTGGTATAGGCTCTTGTGGCTCAGCGTCTGCGGTACGCGTACGCGATGTACATCGTTCCACTTCGCTGTTAACGGTGTCGGTGTGTCGCGCGTCTGTGTGTTGTGTACTCGTCGTACATTGCTGCTCAAGGTCGGCCGCCAGACATTCAGACTTTTCATCGTCATCGAACGCCGGCGGTTGATTGGGGCGGTTCAAGGGTGGCATGGTGGACACCGTATCCTTTTTGAAAGAACGGGCAAGCCGCCAGTAAGCCTGGTGCGAAGGCTCCAGTTCGCTTAAGGTGGCGTCCCATTCGTTTTGTCGAAACTCATTTATAGCCGTTTTAACCGCCCTCTGCATTGACCGCATGTGATAGCGGTTATCTTCGCAGGGGAAGCGGTCGTAGGCTCTTATGGCTGCGTTCTTACGTCTCAGTAGGTCGCGGACGTCAGCGGGTAAGCGCCCTCTACGATTGCTCGTGTCAGGCACTCTCCGTGAACAATCGTTAACTAACGATTGTACGTGACCGGTGAGGGCGTCGATCGCGGATTCGATGTCCTCTTTGTTATTTAATGTGCTACATACACTGTCAAGATGAGCGGACGAGGAGGGGGACTGGAGTTTTACCTTCAGTCGCTCCCAGTCTGTGCACACTTTCTCAGTGGGGGGGGTGGGGCCTGAGGGGCCGTATCGGGGGGCGAAGTCTACGACCACCGGGCGGTGATCCGAGTTAAGCTCGTGTATTACCTCTATTAGACATAAACGTAGGTTTATGTTCTTTAATAGGGCTATATCTAATACGTCGGGCCTGTGCTCGACTGTGTAAGGGAAGTGAGTCGGCTCCATTGGGGCTATGATGTCGAACCCGAGCCGATCTGCGTAAGTCTCGAGGGCCAGTCCCCTGCGGTTGTTGGTGTGGCTATTCCACGACTTACTTTTGGCGTTTAAATCGCCTGCGATGATGACGGCGTCGCCGAGTTTTAAGAGGGCTTGGAGATCACTCTCAAGCAACTCTTTTGGTGGGTCCCCATTAGGAGGGGAGAGGTATACTGATGCTATGATCAGTGGCTGGTGACCGGTAAGGGCCAACCGACAGACCGAGGCTTCAATGTACGTCATGGCGGGGGGATCTAGGGGTGTACAGTGCAGTGACCTTTTATAATAAATGAGAGTCCCGCCTAGGGGAGAGCCGACCCTATCGTTGCGCACTAGATTGTAGTTTGCAATTTTAGGGTCTCTTGAATAGGGTTTGAGAAAAGTCTCTTGGACTAGTAAAAGGTCAAGCTGCTGGTCTTGTAGAAATGTACCTACTTCGTCTCTCTGGCGAGCGAGACCGTTCGCGTTGAAAAACCCTACGCGGAGTGATCGTGTTTTGACTCTGCCTGGTGTGTACCTATCCATTATTTAGGCTCTGAAGGAACCGAGGCTCTCTAGGACGGGTGAGAACCTCATGGCGACGTTAAGTAACGCGAGGCTATTGCCTTCATTTTTTCGCAGTTCTGCTGCGATTACGCGTATTTCTGAGATGTTTATTATTTGCGCGAATCTGGCCACTAGGTCTAGATCCGGGTCTAGACCGCTAGTGGCTGGCGCGTGTGTGTGCACTTGTTTGCCTTGAGGAGGCTTAGGAAGGCCCGCGGGTGGCAGTTTTTGCCCAACGGTTGGCGGTTTGTATAAATTATTATTAGTATTAGTTCCGGCCTTTGCCGTCGGTGTCGCGATCGCGGGTACCGGCGGGGTGGCTAGTTTGGTGGGCAGGGGGGGGTATTCCGCCCTGCTTTGCGAATTAACCCACGGGTTGCGTGTGGGTTTAGGTGCCGGAAGGTACCTTTGTGGTGGGGGTGGTGGTGGCCTCCTCATAACTGGCCGTGGTGCGCGTGGGCAGCCACGGTAGTTTGCGGGGTGCCCCACTTGCCCGCATAGTACACACGATGGTGGTGTGGTACTTTTTATGGCGTCGTTAGCTTTAGGCCTAGCACAGTCCGCCGTAGCGTGGTCCTCCAGGCACTTTACGCACCTGGGCCTCGCGTGGCAGTTGCGCGCTGAGTGGCCATATAGCTGGCATCGGTGGCATTGCGATAGCATGCCATTCCGACGCGGGGGTTCTACCACGATGCCGGAGAGGCCGCACACCGTGGTGATGTTGAAGATGTCCTTTCCCTCTTTAGAGAGGTCGAGGACGACCATTATAAGGTCGAAAGGTTGGCGCGTATGTCCACGGATCATCCGGTGCACCTCGATCACCGGTAGTCCTTGTTGGGATAGGTCCTCCTTGACAAGGTCGGTACCTAACTCGACCGGAACGTTGCGTATAACTACGCGAAGTTTTCGTTCCTCGGGGAGGGTGAAGGTGTGGTAGGGAATGTTTTGGCTACGTAACATAGCCGTAAGTTTGCGGTGGTCGTCCGATGTGGACAACTGCACCTTTATACCTTCGGCCGTTGAACGGGCCGTACGGTATTGTACACGGTTGGTGTTACACCAAGCCGAGACGGGCATCCACTTCTCCTTGTTTCTAATGACAAGGGGAGGCGGGGTGGGGGGTTTGTAAACCTTAGCCGGGGGCTGCTGTACAGCGGCCTGTGGCTTAGGGTGTGAGGTGGGGGGAGAGACGTCGGTGGCGGCAGAAGTGCTCGCCTCGTCTATTCTCGCGGCCTTTTTCGGCTTTGGGTGGTTTTTACGCCCCCTTTTGCGGGAGCTGACTACCGTGTATTCGGAGTCCGCCGAGGTGGACTCGGACTCCGATTCGGCGGACGACGACGCCGTGTCGGCGTTCTCGTCGTCGGTGGCTTCCTCCGTCTCCATCTCGGACGGAGTTGGTTCCGCATCCGGGGAGGCGGGGGAGTCAATGTGCGCCGGCCCGGTTACGGGCTCGGTATTCGCGATCGCGGGGCGGTCGGGAATCATGTTCCCGAACCGTCTTTTTAGCAGTGAGTATATCTCCTCGTCGGCGAGGAGCATTTCGAAATTTAATGCTGGAAGAGCCATGATGGGAGATGAAGGATTCCTACGCGTTTTTAAAAAAATTCCTAACTCCCCAGGGGGAAAACCCGGGGATGTGTAATTATGTTCCCTCCCAACCGGGTTAGGTCAGGAGGATGTACTTAGAAAACTAGGTGTGCCCTAAGCTGTGATTTGCCCTTCGCCGATCTTAATGTGCGAGAGGGGGCCCTAGCTGCCCGAGTGGCGGAGAGGTATTCGGCCTTTGAGGGCCGGCACTCCCAAACTACGCACTCGGGAATAGGAGAAGGAGGTGGAAGGGTGGGTAGGAGATAACCGGGGTAGACTAGGGGTCACCCCCAAGGCCTACTGTTCCGGTCCCGTCCGAGTTGTGCGCCTCGCCCTGAAGGGGGTCGGCAGGCGACTCGGGGCTTCGCCTCACCCGGCTTTGTTGACACCGTTAGGTTTCAACCGGGGACCAAGAGAAACTTGGTTTTGCCCTTATGGGGCCACTATGACCTTTATCCACTAGACAGAAACAAATATCACTACCTGACCTTGCTTTGAACGCAGGCAGTTAGTGATATTCGTGAGCAGTCTAATAATTCGCCTCGAAAAAGGCGGTTTTAAACTGCCACTTCTTCGTCCGTTTGCAGTGACCGTTGGAAAGCGCGCGAAACAACGACAGCGAACGCTGAGCGTACGGGTGACGTAATCGACAGCGCGCGGGAGCGTGCGTGTGACGCAATCGGGAGCGCGGAGCGGCACGCTAGCGTACCGAGAGACGGACAAGCGTGGAATGCCGACTTATTCACTTTTTTATTTTTTTTTTTTTTTTTTTTTTTTTTGTGTGACTTAGTTGTTAGCCTCAGATGGCTGTGACAACTTTACCCGGACTGGTGGGTGAGCGCTGAGGGCTCTCAACCCGCTTAAAGTTAAGCGACCAATCCCGAGGGCACCCCCTGTGGGGTACGGACCTCGGCTCGGGCGGTCGCTGGCAAAGTGGGCACTCCCACGTTTATGACTTTAACGCAACACGTTTTCCTTCCCCGTCGGCGGGGGCGGTAACGTGGATATTTTTTATTACTATTTGTCAAGGCCGCGCGGGCTGTGTATGCCTCAGTCTGGGCGAGCGTAATAATGTCGTCGGGCTCTTCGAGTATTAGTCGCGGTTGTTTGATCGCGGACATTTTAGAGGGAATGTAAGAAGCCGCCCTTACCACTAATGGGTTCGGGTGTGTCGCGGCAGAGTCGAAGTAGCGGCGGGAGCACTGTTTCATGAATTGCCTGATGGTCGGCAAGCCAAGATCTATGTGAAGATCCACATTGCGCATGAACCACGGTGCTCCCGTCGCTCGGCGCATGAACCTATTCTGTAATGCCTGTAGCCGATGTAGCCTGCGTGGCTTCGCTTGTGTAAACACTACACTTGCATACGTCATGATAGGACGTATACAAGCGGTGTATAATCTAACTTTATTACGGAGAGATAGCTTAGACTTGGCGTGTACTAAGCTGTGTAACCATCCTAGCACTAGGGCTGCGCGCGCGCGGACTCGCCCTATGTGAGGACCGAAGGTCAGTCGTCTGTCCAAGGTCACACCCAGATATTTGACCTCCCTTGTCCAGGGGATGGGTTGGTCGAACATCTTTATCTGTTTGTATTCAGCCATTGGGTAGCGGCGATCTATCCCCTTATGGAATATGATCGCCTGGCTTTTGGTGGGGTTTATACCGATTCTCCATTTCCTAGTCCATTTCGCTAGGGCGGTAGCCGCAGTTTGGAGAGCGGTTATCACTGTTGGGGGGGATTGACCTGCATAAAAGATGGCAGTGTCGTCAGCGAATAATGCTGTTTGAATTCTACTATGTTGGGGTATGTCGCTGGTGAACAGCGAGAAGAGTATTGGAGAGAGCACCGATCCCTGGGGAACGCCGGCTTCTAGTTTGTGCGGTGCTGATAGAGTACCTTCCACTCTGTAGCGAAAGCTACGCTCGAGTAGAAAGTCCCTAACTATCATAACTAAGTAGTGGGGGATTTTGAGCTTTATTAACTTGAAAATAAGGCCGTTATGCCAGACTTTGTCAAACGCTTTTTCTACATCAAATAGAAGCATACCCGTATATAAACCGCGTTGCAGTTTATAACTTGTATACTCGACTATTCGATGTACTTGCTGAACGCAAGAGTGTTGCGTGCGAAAGCCGAACTGAATCGGCGGGATGAGGTTGTTATCCTCAGCGCACTTTCTTAGCCTACTAAGTAGTACGCGCTCATATATTTTACCTAAACTGTTGAGTAAACTAATCGGGCGATATGATGACGGTTCGGTACGTCGCTTGCCGGGTTTAGGTATACCTATTACCACGGCTTTTTTCCATTGTTTAGGAAATATGTGATTGACTAATGCGGCGTTAATAATTGCTGTTAATATTAATAATAATGAATGAGAGAAGAGTTTAATAACTCTATTAGAAATACCGTCCGAACCGGGGGATTTCCTAGGGTGGAGACCTCTAACAATCGACTGAACCTCCTCCACTGTCGCTGTTGGTATAGGCTCTTGTGGCTCAGCGTCTGCGGTACGCGTACGCGATGTACATCGTTCCACTTCGCTGTTAACGGTGTCGGTGTGTCGCGCGTCTGTGTGTTGTGTACTCGTCGTACATTGCTGCTCAAGGTCGGCCGCCAGACATTCAGACTTTTCATCGTCATCGAACGCCGGCGGTTGATTGGGGCGGTTCAAGGGTGGCATGGTGGACACCGTATCCTTTTTGAAAGAACGGGCAAGCCGCCAGTAAGCCTGGTGCGAAGGCTCCAGTTCGCTTAAGGTGGCGTCCCATTCGTTTTGTCGAAACTCATTTATAGCCGTTTTAACCGCCCTCTGCATTGACCGCATGTGATAGCGGTTATCTTCGCAGGGGAAGCGGTCGTAGGCTCTTATGGCTGCGTTCTTACGTCTCAGTAGGTCGCGGACGTCAGCGGGTAAGCGCCCTCTACGATTGCTCGTGTCAGGCACTCTCCGTGAACAATCGTTAACTAACGATTGTACGTGACCGGTGAGGGCGTCGATCGCGGATTCGATGTCCTCTTTGTTATTTAATGTGCTACATACACTGTCAAGATGAGCGGACGAGGAGGGGGACTGGAGTTTTACCTTCAGTCGCTCCCAGTCTGTGCACACTTTCTCAGTGGGGGGGGTGGGGCCTGAGGGGCCGTATCGGGGGGCGAAGTCTACGACCACCGGGCGGTGATCCGAGTTAAGCTCGTGTATTACCTCTATTAGACATAAACGTAGGTTTATGTTCTTTAATAGGGCTATATCTAATACGTCGGGCCTGTGCTCGACTGTGTAAGGGAAGTGAGTCGGCTCCATTGGGGCTATGATGTCGAACCCGAGCCGATCTGCGTAAGTCTCGAGGGCCAGTCCCCTGCGGTTGTTGGTGTGGCTATTCCACGACTTACTTTTGGCGTTTAAATCGCCTGCGATGATGACGGCGTCGCCGAGTTTTAAGAGGGCTTGGAGATCACTCTCAAGCAACTCTTTTGGTGGGTCCCCATTAGGAGGGGAGAGGTATACTGATGCTATGATCAGTGGCTGGTGACCGACTTATTCACAGATGCTTGTCAGTTATATATCGTATGCGAGAACACGCACACTATATTATGTACCAGGAACAGTAAGTCAATATAAATAAATAAAATTGAACAGACATTGTAATGTAGTAGGTTTTTTTGAGGCTCACACGGTTATCTCCACGATACCTAGGCTTAAAAACCAGTTTAAACTTTTTCTTGTATGTAAAAAGAATAATAAAAATTATTCTTCTTATATTTTTGTTTTGCTGTTTGCTTCGGGTAATCTTCAAAATGGCTAGATTTGTATAATATTTTGCTGCCAGGTAGCTATCTATTTAAGATGTACTTAAGCTATTTTTCTCTCGGAAAGACCCTATACATAAGATTTTACCCAGTTTGGAAATCGAATCCGAGGTCTAATGGACTGCAGTCGATTATGAGATATAGAGCACTTGAAATGAGGGGCAAAGTACCTGAAACCAAAGCAAAGTGAGGGCGGGTTACTATTAAATAATATTGATGTAAAAATGTGATCAAGAGAAGGAAAACTTGAAATGAAACCCTTTTTTTTGCGTTGGAAAATGCAATTTTTACGCATGTTCACCTTAGAGAGGTGGGGTATGCCGGACTCAGCGTTGATTTATTGTCAGCGCCACTACCAGCTAAAAACCACACGCTGTTCCTGTCCCTCGGTTAGGGCGAAGTTATGGGACCGTTCTCACATGCACCACAACTCCGCCGGACGAAATAAAATCCTATACCAACATATCCGACCAGCATGGTATAGTAGGTCGGATTCCCTTCCATTGTGGACGAGCCCCGAGCTCAACAGAGGGACGTATGTGGGTTGTGATGATGATGATGATGAAAAATGTGATCTATACCAATAAATAAAATTGGAGTGTCTGTTTGTAATGTCAAAATAATAGGTTTTTTTCATGCTCACACGGTTATTTGCACGATACCTATGCCTAAAGTAGCAATTAAAAAATTTTTGTCTGTCTGTCTGTTTGTTCCGGGTAATCTTCAAAACGGCTGGACAGATTTCAAAAATTCTTTCACCAATGGAAAGCTATAATATCAGGGCGTAAACTAGGCTATATTTTATCCCGGTATTCCCACGGAAACGGGAACTACGCGGGTAAAACGACTATAACCTATAACCGAAGCGAAGCGAGGGCGGATTGCTAGTAATACATAAAATAATATCATTTCGGTTTACATTCGCCCCACGCTGGGCTCGAGCCTCCTCCACAATAGGAGGAAAATTTATCTGCTACACCATGCTTCTACGTGCGGTGAGGGATAAGAATACAATTCGCCACCCCCTTTCATGCTCGTAGGTGTCTTAAAAGACGACTAAGGGATATAATATGCATATAACATCTATACAAGAGACCCACCAACATATCTGACCTGCGTGGTATAGTAGGTCAATTTCCCTCCCATTGTGGAGACTCGAGCCCAATAGTGGAATATATATGAGCTGTGATGATAATGAGGACACCAGCCACAATTTGTGCTCGTTAACTCATGTTTGTTAAGTTCCCCTCAATATTGAGAAAGGTTGCCATGGTGCAGAGTCAGCAGAGGTAAAGACACCAGTTACAGAATAATATAAAATATTTAATATATTAATCCTGTTGCAAAAAAATAATAGACAAAAATAAAACTCATTAATAATAAACTTAATTACTGTGTGTTGACCCTGAAATTACGTACTACTACAACTACTACAATTAATTACACTTAAAATACAGTTGTGCATAGTAACAGATCTTCTTACGTAGCTGTAATCGACTCGCTCGTAAATATACCAACATGAAGTGCACTGTTTCTTGTTGAGGTATCAATCTGTATACCTACATCTATTATTTATGAAAGTACTAGCTGACCTGGCCAACTTCGTACTGCCATATTTTTTTTATAAATATATTTTCTGAATTTCCAAAGATATAGTCTCTAATAGAAGAACCATTACGCCTTTGTCAGGAAAGATTCAATTGTCTTAGTCACGGCATTATTAATGTTAATTCAAAGAGAATACAAATTACTGATTATTGATTTCTGACAAAATTATAATACCATCAAAAACAAAACTTGTAAAAAAAACCAAGCCTCGCAACTGAGTTCTTCTACCATAAAAAGTTGTGAGATCCATGTTATACCAAATCGGTTAACTCATGCAGTCCCTGCTTAAGGGACCTTGCTTCTTAAGATATTACGTAAATAGCGAACCTAACAACTTCTTATAGTGACTATATAAATATTAAAGATCTTTTATGTCTTAAATAAACAGAATGACTTGGCAATCTATATACTATATGTTGGCTATTACATATAGTAGTTGGTATATCAAAATGAATGTTTTCATCGTGTGGTAACGGAGTAAGAATATAGTTTTAATATAGTTGGATAATATTTTACTACCAGGTAGCTGTCTATATAAGGAGTAACTTAGGCTACACTTTATACCCGTATTCCCAAGTGAATGGGAACTATGAGGGGAAGGCGACTGAAACCGAACCGAAGTGAGGGCGGGTTGCTAGCACAGAAATATTAATACTATTAATCTTATTAGTTTTTCTGTGGTTGCTAGTATTCAATATGAATGAAAATTATCTATGTGTTGTAAATATACATATATACAACATATAGATAACTTGTTTTTTTTTTTATTTTAATAGTGGAATTAATTGTCATTTCACAAAGTTAATACACTTAGCAATTATAAACATTTGTAAAAAAAGACTTGTATTGTTTTGCCTCGGTATTGAGGTCACTTTTTATACATTTTGTTCACTTTTAATACAAATACTTAACTTGAAGGTCTACAAATTATGTGTAGCTTAGCTATAAGCTTATAGAACAAAGTAATTTTAATAACCTATTCTTAAAATTATTTGCGTACATAAAAAATTATTTGATGTTTTTTGAATAGTAGTGGAGGTTTTTAAGAAGATCGAAATTTAATTACAATTATAGACTTGCACGTTTAAATAGATGTTATACGGTGCCCGTACGCGTATTTCTTTTCTTCTCATTAGAAGGAGCCTGCCCAGCGGCTCAATATGCCTTCTGGTAACTAACTGTTGAGTCAGTCACCTGTGGAGTCTTTTCATGACTTCATTCTCACCCTCCAAGGTTTATAAGATCTGAATGTCAGTACAATACTGTGTAGGTATTTTATACATTTTAATCACGAGGCCATTATGTAGCACAGTCATTTGAATTAGTAGATATTTTAGCTAAATCCCTTACAATGTATATTAAATAAGTATTTCTTAATGCGGAAATTATAAATTTAGGGGAAAGGAAGCCATCAAGATACATTTGTCATTACAAATTGATATTCTTATCGGTATTTGAATATATACATTTACTTTGCAGTCAATAAACGGATACAGCAGGTTGGCTTATGCGCGTTAGTTGGCTCTAAACTGGTTTCTTGTGCAAATATTTAGTGGACTGAAGACAAAGGTAGTTTTTTTTATATCTACATTGACATGTGTCCGGAAACGTGGTCATTGAATTGGATAGAATATTAAGAAAAACCCTTAATCTAGTTTATATTGCGTTATTATTTATTTAAATTTTTTTAACATTGATAATGGAACCATGAAGAGTTGACAAGATAATATTATTGGTTATTCTTCCTCTTCTAAGTATGGAGGTAGCATGACAATGTTTGTAAATTATATTTTTTTTTCAATAAAAAAGCTTATTTAACGTAAAGAGGATATTTTCATTCCGTTAGTTCCTATAGTATGTATGTTTAAGCAATGAAATTTATTAGCTTTGTAAAGTAATATAATAAGAGCTCTTCAGGAGGACTCTTGTTTCGAAAAGTTTTGTTTAAAAACTAAGACAACTATATGTATATTATATTATAATTAAACTTGTGACTGGTTTGCAAATTTTCGGTCCTGCAATAATCCTAATGGAAGGTATACTTAAGATTTGGAACCATACTCCGTGTCATGTGGGAGGAAATGGAAGTTCCTCCCACATGACACGGAGCTTAAAATAAAATTACGCGTTGAAATTTGTACGTTTATAATGGTAAAATAATTGTGAGAACATAAATATAATGTCGATGAACTACGTTAATCCTTCATTTGAATAATTAACAACAATAGTGTACAACAATACATTTGATAGCCGTACACAGTTATTAGACTTTGTATAGTCCATAGGAAAATATTACGTTATCTGTGGGAGTATCGCTGTAATGAAAGTTGTTTATCAAAAAATTGAAGCATGTTATTGCTATTTACTGCTCGGATATTCAGAATGATAGGTGATTAATGGCCCATAGGAGTCTATTGCTCGGTATGCATCTGCTTCTTAGTCTTCTGAACGGACAACTGCAGTCATGTATTAATTTGCCAGCGCCTTGAACAGGTTTTGGTACTTACTCCTGCGACGTCCTAAACACTTCCGGATTGTCACAACTACGTTACAAGCTTCAGACAAATCATGACAGTTAACTTTAAATATTCTTAAAATTCTTGAGAGATTATAAAAGTCAAATTGTTCATGTACATAATGTCCCACTGCTGGACTCGAGCCTCCTCCACAATGGGATTGAAATTGACCTATTATACGCCTGTCAGACGAGGTGGCATAGGGTTTTATTTCGAGTTTACCTCTTACATAGACATTATCTGCATATTGTAACCGTATGTTAATCGTCTTTTATGATGCCTAAAAGCAAGAAAGGGGGTGGTGAATTTTATTCTTAATCCGTCACCACACGTAAAGTTTATTTATTACAAAAGGAATATTAATGTTAATTATATTTTTAACTAGCAACCAGCCCTCGCTTCGCTTCGGTTATAGGTTATAGTCGTTTTACCCGCGTAGTTCCCGTTCCCGTGGGAATACCGGGATAAAATATAGCCTAGTTTACGCCCTGATATTATAGCTTTCCATTGGTGAAAAAATTTTTGAAATCGGTCCAGCCGTTTTGAAGATTACCCGGAACAAACAGACAGACAGATAGACAAAAATTTTTTAATTGCTATTTTAGGCATAGGTGTCGTGCAAATAACCGTGTGAGCATGAAAAAAGCCTATTATTTTGACATTACAAACAGACACTCCAATTTTATTTATTGGTATAGATTCGCAACGCACACCAAAACTTGTATTTTTATTATTTAAGCGAACAATTGCCTATTTGATAATATCTAACAACTTCATGCATTATAATTACACGTTATATTGTTTAAAAGATTGGCGAGATAAAAGATAATGATAAATGAGTACTATTATGTGTATGTTTGTTAGAAAGTAACCGGAAGCACGCCATATTGCCCGAAGGAAGTTAGATATTCGTATGTATAATCTCAAGCTGTATAAAAGTTTTATTTAAAGCAGACCTAGTCGTTGGGTGTCCATACAAATATCTGGAAGCTTTTATTCTACTGTGTTACTGTACAGTCTACTTTTAAATATAGTATTTATTTATCTAAACAAAGAAAATAATGATTATAAATTATATTTTCTTTTACGTTATAGAAATGGCGTGTTAGAAAATAAATATTGAATAAATCAATAAATATTAACTACATTTTAAATCATGATTTATTATAAAAGTACATTGTGATTTTGTTTTGTAGATTACATAGATTTTATTATTTACACCCCAAAATTTATTAAAATGCTTGCACAAATGCATCTTTAGACTTTTTAGATTAAACCTAGATTTAATAAAAATAATTGCAAATTTCACTATTGCACAACACAAATATTTAGTATATGTATATCGTATAATATATACAACTATAACCCCTTCTTCGCTCTTTGGTGTTGTAAGAGACTACTAATGGACTTCAGATCATTTTTAAAGCAGTTGTAACGACTTGAATCCGTTCCAATTTGCTTGAATCCTGAATGTTTTTTTTTGTGTTTATTCTAAATAAGTATATAACTTATATATAACTTATATAATATTTTAATTTTCTATTAGCTTATTAAGAGAAGGAAAACTCGTAACAAAACCCTATTCCGACACGTCTGACCAGCGTGGAATAGTAGGTCAATTTTCTGCCATTATGGAGGAGGCCTGAGTCCAACAGTGGGATATATATAGGCTGATATGATAATGATGATGATTAGCTTATTATTCAGAAAATATATAATTTATCATTTCAGCTCATATACGTTAAATTATTGGGTTTGAGCCTTCTTCACGATTAAAGATGGCGACTGCATAGAGGACGTAGTGGTTTAGATACCGATCTACAGTGCCATGCGATCTACAGTGCGTGTGTCATGAGTTCGAATCCTACGCGGGACAACACTTTGTGCGATCCACAAATTGTTGTTTTGAGTATGGATGTAATTTGTGTCCATTAATTATATGTTTATATAGTCCCCCACAACACAAGGATTAATTCCTTAGTGCAGGGTGTGCTCTTAAAAAAAAAGAATGTGTGTACAAAATACGCATATCAGAAGTGAAACTCCTTTATCCATCTTCCTTCATCTTTCATCTCTTTCTCTCGCCAGCTAAATCCTATACATTTACGTGTTTGTGTCTCTAGGGACTCGCTTTTTCGTTTCATCGAGTTAGAAATCATAACGATTCTAAAGAAGTTTCACTTCAAAAAAGAAAAAAAGGGAAACTGACCTACTATATCATGGTGTTCAGATGTGTTAGTATAGGTTTTTCTTTCCAGTTTTCTTTCTTTTGTATAGATGTTATATGCATATTATATTCCTTAGTCATTCCCACGGGCAAGAGGTGATAGTGAATTGTATAACTACGTCACCACATGGAAAACACACATCATCATCATCATTTCAGCCTATCGCCGTCCACTGCTGGACGTAGGCCTCCCTCATGTTGCGCCACAATGAGCGGTCCTGTGCCGCCTGCATCCAACGACGCCCAGCTACTTTCACTAGGTCATCGGTCCACCTAGTGGGGGGGGCGTCCTACACTGCGTCGTCCGATACGTGGTCGCCACTCGAGAACCTTTCTTCCCCAGCGGTTGTCGGTTCGTCGAGCGATGTGGCCTGCCCATTGCCACTTCAGCGTGCTAATTCTTCGTGCTATGTCGGTTACACCCGTTCTTCTGCGGATTTCCGTATTCCGGATTCTATCACACATATAACACACAATATTGGATAATTATATACTTAGGTACAGTTGTTAATATAGTAACCATATTTTTACAAAAAAAATATTGTTTTTGTTCCAGGTAAGGACTTCATTGGTGTTTATATGAAGAATATTGTTGTAAATTGATGCGTGAGTAAAAATTAATAACACTTTAGACCAATGATATATTTTATAACTTCAGTTTTTTTTATTGTTGCATTAAACATATCTTTACTAAAATTATCTAATTTATAATTTCGCACTGGGGAGCCATTAAGGCTGTAACAAAGGGGTCAAAATTGAACCCAAACACATCTCTCACTTGGGCACTGGACTCGTTCAATTGTTAATTATCGCTTCTTTGATGATAAAAGAATCGTGACGAAAGCACTATTATCTAATCTTAGTTTTAACTACTTATGTTTATAAGTTTGATGTATCTCACCACTCATTTCTCACCTCAGATATAGGCTCCATCAAGCTCTCCCATATCCCTGGTGCTGTGCGGCTGCGCTTATCGTAGCTTCACATCCTCTTGTTTATTGGCTAACTAATCCATTTTCTGTCATATCTCCCGCATTGCATAAGAGGAAAGTGGAATCAATTTCTTCGAACTCCTCCTGTTTAACTATTCTAATTAAATTTGTTGCGGCCTCAAGACGATTAAAATCATCCCGGGACTGCTTGAGGGTCAAACTTTAGTGTCATCTATGGAGACCATTGTTCATCCTGGCTTATAAGAGATACAATGGTGGGAATGTGTGGTGGCATAAGTCCAAAAAATAGATGATATATGAACGATGATGGATATATGAACGCATCTGGATGAAATTCGGGTTAGATAGAGATTGGAATACAGTAAAACCCGTTTAAGACGATTTCGCAGGGACCCGACCAAAAACGCATCTTAGACGGGAAAGCGTATTATGCGGGAAAGGGAAAAAACGTGCCATTATTATTTATTATATTCTATTATTATTTTGAATACCTACGTCTTGAATTTAACATTTAAAAATTACCTAAATAAAATGTTGTTTATTTTCTTTTTTTAATATACTTACTACTAGATTCACTTATTTTAGTTTGACAAAAAGATTTTAGCAATTACAAGATTTGCAACGTGGTTAAAATTTCGCAGTGCGTCTTCGCTTGATTCAAAGAAGTTACATAACGTCTTAAATCATCAACTGCTGATAATGCCTGGGCGTGTGACAAAATCGCAGTTGACTCAGATTTTTCTTGGTCATTATGACTTAGGATCGCTCGACAGTCGTCACTTCGTCAGTCGCTGGCCGCTGCCGCAAGGGGTAATATGTCTATTTGAGTGGCACATGTTGGCGTATTCAACAGGATGACGATCGTATTAAGCGTTAAGAAATGTATGAAAACATGTCTCAAGTTGCTGGGACTGACGCAAAATGGCGTATTATGCGGGAAATAGTATTAAACGTGATCATATTAAACGGGTTCTACTGTTGTTCTATGATACTTTTTTATCTCAGAATAATATACTGTTTGCAAGGGATTTAGATTTATTTGACACACTGCATTAACATGGACGAAGCTGTGTGCATAACTAGCAATTATATAGACTGTAAAGGTACCTTTAATCCAGGAAAATACACTGTTCTTAGAGATAAAAAAAATTTGATAAAATCTCTGTCAACGCGAGGGATATTTAAATTTAGTAAAAGTGCAACAGCTGTGGCATTATAAAAGAAATGAAGGTTTTTTGATAATACCAATTACGTTAAATAAATCGAACTCGTTTTTTGTTAATATATTTTGGTCTTGTTCGAGGTCAAATCTCAAGTGTTAAGTCGTGTGTTTAATTTTTGGTGTATTATTAAACATAGTATCTAATGACTTGATAAATTATCAATATTCATATATATACATAGTTTTAGTTTAGTTTTTTTTTCATTAAAAATTTATCCGTGTGGTGACGAATCAAGAATGCAATTTACCAGTCCCTTTCTTGCCTGTGGGTGTCGTAAAAGACGACTAAGGGATATAATATCAAGCATACAACATGAGCAAGAGAAAAGTTTGAAACGAAATCCTACACCAATACGTCTACCCAGCGTGGTATAGGAGGTTAATTTCCCTCCCAGAGTGGAGGAGAGACAAGCCCAATAGTGGGACGTAGGCATATGGGCTGCGATGATGATTCATAATTACATTTTTTTACGCATTTTCAATAAAAAGTAAATTGTAAACTAAATTCAACTGCGAAAATAACGTGATCTAAAAATTATGAAACCCGAAAATATTCAGCATATTGAAGTCCAGAGCATAATCGTACATTCATACCAGTTAAATTTATAACTCACCTTCGTCGTAGTCGAGTAAAAAAGGAGTAGGTTTTCAATTCGATTGCTTTTTTTATGTAATTGCCGTCATAACTTTTTTGTTTATTGCGGCAATGTAGATGGTTCTTTCTATTTTGAAAGGGCCTACCTCAAGCTTGCGTGTATTTAAACTTCATTGCCTTTAATGCTTCAAAGTTGAAATCTTTATTTGATGATATATTGCGGAACTTGCTGAAATATTGGTAGTTTTTCCACTCTAAAATAATAAAAAAATATATATTACTAGCAACCCGCCCTCGCTTCGCTTCGGTTTCAGTTGCATTACCCGCGGTGTAGTTCCCGTGCCTGTGGGAATACCGGGATAAAATATAGCCTATGTTACTCCCTGATATTATAGCTTTCCATTGGTGAAAGAATTTTTGAAATCGGTTCGGTGTTTTAAGCGTGAAAGCGTTACAAACAAATAAACATCCTTACTTTCGCATTTATAATATTAGTATGGATAAGATATTTATTACTTATTATTTAATAAATAAATATATATTACTTATTAAAAGATATTTGCTTCTTAAAGAGCCATACTTGAAAGCCAATATGACACATAGCGACCTTCGCAACCGAGTGACGTAATCGAGATGCAACCGCGGAGTTAGGTAATCGATATAACTGAGAAATCGCGAGCAAAACTCTATTGAAATTGCGAATCGATTTATTGCTAATATGCAACTTGATTTTTAATTCATGCTTAATTTAGTAATTTTTAGGGTTCCGTAACCAAAGGGTAACAACGGAACCCTATTACTAAGACTTCGCTGTTTGTCCGTCCGTCTGTCTGTCATCAGGCTGTATCTCAAGAACCCTGATAGCTAGACAGTTGAAATTTTAATATATTATCTATTTCTGTTCCCGCTATAACAACTACTACTAAAAACAAAATAAAATAAATATTTAAGGTGGGCTCCCATACAACAAACGCGATTTTTATTACCCTTTTTATAGATAATGGTACAAAAACCTTCCTGCGCGACTCCGATTCGCCCTTAGCCAGTTTTTATTAGTTTTAACTATTAAGAGATGCCGAGTTATCATGCAAAATCACGTAAGGATACGTGCTAAAGAATCCTCTAAGCTTAGAATAATAACGTATAAATGGTAAGTTCGGGCACAAAAAGTGAAGCATTTCAATTGGAGCTTAATGGGGCTTACGCCGGAACCATTCCGTAACGTACAAAGTCACTGTGCTGCACGTACGTACGCAACTCTTAAAAAATAAATAGGCAATTATGACGATTTGTGCATTCAAATGGTGTATGACACCATTGGAAAACAAAAAAGGTTTTTAACATTACTTTTAAAAGTATTTCGACAATTAATGTTAATAAAAACAAAATTTGATTCCTAATTTGTATAGTGGTGTGCGTGTGTACGTGTATAATCGTCCGTGTGCATGTAGTATTTTACATTCATGTTTCGATCGTTCGAAGTACCGACACTATCCTTCTATACGTTATTATTCTAAGCCTCTAAGGTTATATTCCATATTGCTTCAAAATTGAATAACTTAGAGTCTTATAAACTAATTAGTAATACAAGAGAACAAGTTTTATTAAATTAACGTCGCCGCTATATCCATATTAAAATCTAAGTCAGGTAATTTCATCAAGTTAGTTTAAAAATACTTTTCACCACAGCCTAAACAGGTCGCACTGTTGCACACGGGTCTTCTTCACTCTAGGAGGGAAATTGACCTACTATACCACGCTGGTCAGAGGTGTTGGCATATGGTTTTGTTTCGATTTTTACCTCTAGTAACGGAGTAAGAATTCAATTCACCACTCCCTATCTTGCCCGTGGATATCGTAAAAGACAACTAAGAGATATAATACGCAATATAATATCTGTGCAAGAGAAAGAAAACTTGAAAGAAAACCTTATACCTGTCCTCATACTATGTCTGACCAGCATATAATAGGTAGGTATAGTAGGTCAGTTCTCCGTGTGGTGACGGAGTAAGAATACAATTCGCCGCTCCCTGTCTTGCCCGTGGTTGTCGTAAAAGACGACTAAGGGGAATAATATGCACATAAGATCTGTGCAAGAGAAGGAAAACTCGAAATAAAACCCTATACCAACATGTCTGACCAGCATGGTATAGTAGGTCAAATTCCCTCCTTTTTGGAGGACGCCCGAGCCCAACAGTGGGACACATGTGGGCTGCGATGATGATGATGATAGTAGGTCAATTGCCCTTCTATTGTGGAGGAGGTTCGAGTCCAGCAGTGGGACGTATATTATGAGCTGTGATGATCATGATTAGCCGATATATGTAATGTAAACACACGAAAATATGTTTCATACGAAATCACTTCATAAATCTTTGTGATTGTCCAATTTCCTCGACTATAATACGTATGTATTATACATACATATCTTTTCTTGAAACACTCTGTCCATTGATGAAAACCGTATTAAATTCCGTTGTGTTGTCAAGATCTAAGACTGCGAGTGGCAAAGGCGACTTTGTTTTATAATACGTAAAAATAAAAGAAGCTATCAACCTTAGAATAATAACATATAGAAGGTAAGTCCACGCACAAAAATTTTTCATTTGCATTTCAATTGGAGCCTAATGGAGCTTACGCCGGAACAGTCCCGTAATGTACAAGTCATTGCACTGCACGAACGTACGCAACTATTAAAAAATAAATAGGTAATTATGACGGCTTGTGCATTCAAATGGTGCCACAACACATTTGAAAAACATAAAAAGGTTTTTAACATTATTTTTAAAAGTATTTCGACGATTTATGTTAATAAAAACAAAATTTGATTTCATAATTTGTATAGTGGTTTCCGTGTGTACGTGTGTAATCGTCTGCCCGCCATTAGTATTTTTAGATTCAAATTTTTAAAGTTCGAAGTACTGACACTATCCTTCTATACGTTATTATTCTAAGCTATCAACTATATCTATAACATTGTCATGAATAAATTCATTAAAGTAATATATTACAATATCAAAGATATAATATAAATGTGCATTACTTTCTCAGTGTTCATGTCATGACACATACCTAATTTTCGCATCGAGTTTCACGGAACCGCGTGTGAAATGTTAACTGCATAACAATAAGAAATTAGATCAAGTGTGATGTAGCACGACACTTATCACAGCTTTGTCGTTGGCCACAATGGCTTCCTTAATTTACACCTACAATTTGTATTTATTTTCTCTTCTATGTGAACTTGTAATTTTTACTGAGAATAAGCTATTTCATTGTCTTACAAACATGATGTATACCGCCATTTTGTGAATCAGATTAGTTTTACAACTGTTTTTTTTTTTGCTAGAACCATTTCTCAGCTTTTCATTTAGGCGGTAATATTTAAATTTGGAATTTAATACTCGTGGGAAAACTTGAAAACTTTTAAATCTCAATCAAATAACTTTATGCGGAGTTTATAACGGGACTGTTTGATAAAGTAATCGGAAGATGTACTGTCCAATGTTTTGTGCTTAGCAAACGAATGTTGTGATCGTCCATTGTTCACATAGGTAGTATCACAATTTGTAATGTTTAAAAGATACTTCATTCTGTTCCTTGTTTTTAAAAATCTTAATGTCTTTCTTAAAGTGTGTTCCCAGCTACTTACAGTTATAAGCCCGGACGGATCTATGCATGTTTATTCTTAACTAATACCTTTCCTTCTAAAGCATAATTATTTTCATATGCATTTTTGTGTTAATACATAACATTACGAATCTCGTCTGAGATATATGTGTATGTTTATTATTCTCAAATATTAGCACCTTTTTACTAAATTACCTTTCTTACTCCTTGAACAGAAATCTGTTCGAGGCTAAAAGTAGCAGTGACGTCATCGCGGAAACCTAGTTTTGTCGGTCAATTTGTATTGGAGGAGCGCCGGCGCCAAATCGAAGGATACTTAGTCAGCTATGACTGGCTGTGATAATTGCATGGAGAATAGCGGTTATACTAGCCATTTCAAAACTGGACACGCGCAAGTGCGCGTAAGTTTGTCGCTACATCGGACACATTTTTATATAATAGACGGACAATAGTTTATAATTGTTTTTTTAGCGTTCTGCGTTTGTAAATAAAACTAAGAGCTGTATTAAGAACTGATAGATATCAATTGATTGAATGATCGATTGATTGATTTTTTTTCATATTTTACATAAATAATAGACACGACATCGTACAAATCAAAAAATTATCTTTCAAAAACCATATAATTTTAATTGAAGATCCAAAAATAGCTACTGTATGTTCATAGTTTTCTCTTCTGTCAACAGTCTTCTTGACTTCTTTGTATTTTGTATTAAGAACTAACAGTCTGAGTAGCTGTAGTCGCGAAAAATAAATTGAAACCAATAATCAGCTTATACCTTTTGGCGTTAAAAATAAGGAAAGTATTTCATGGCCGTATTGCAAAAGCGACCGCGTCAAATATTGCTGGCACTTCCATAATATACATTAAAATACTTAAAAATCATAATATTGAATTATATTAACGTAGTACTGTTACTGGCGGTTACATTCGATTACTTCACGTTGGGATTAGCATAAACATTGTATAATTATATGCGTTATAATGTAGGTATATAATGCATATATGCGTGCCTCAATGCCTCATACATGTCAAACTACTGGGTTCGAGCTTCCTTTCCAATAAAAGGGAAATTGACCTAATATACCATGCTGGTCGGACATGTTGCTATATGCTTTTATTTCGAGTTTTCCTTCTCTTTCACAGATCTTATATGCATATTCTATCCCACTTAAGACATCTACGGGCTGCGGCCATTCCCTACGAGTGCTAAATTGTATTTTTACACTATCACCACACGAAATTAAATACGAAGTTCATACATTATCTTTTTCATTTAGCATACATATCTGATGAAATTGTATATGACATGATGCTATAACTTGCACTTTAACAAACAGAGTTGCTCACAATGGTGAGGTCGTATTAAAAAGTTCCCCAGAGCGTAGATACGTGTCGCTACTCGCTCTAAATATCTTCTGACAGTTCTGTGATCTGTCTCCGTTTACAGAGTGCGTCAAGTATCAAGTGTCTTTTGTTTCACATCTTATTTGACATCTTGTACGCGGATTTAATGTCGGCCATGTTTTTGTTTCGCTATTGTTTGGTCAGGGTCAGAGCATGTTATCTGATGTGGTATTATGATAATCTAGGTTTTATAAAAGATGTGAATTAGCATATCCTTGTGAATTGTTTTACAGTAATTGTGTCTACGTAAATAAACGTAGGTGCCGTTGCAAAAATGTGATGGAATTGATATGATTTAATATCGTGAACTTTATAGGCGAGAATTCCTACCAATTCTCTAATTAATATTGAGCTATTGGAGAAATAATTTCTGTTTGATTTGTCAACAGATAGAAATTGTTTTGTACGTGTAGTGACGGAGTAAAAATACAAATCACCACCTCCTCTCTTGCCTGTGGGTATTCTGAAAGACGACTAGTAGGTCAATTTCCTTCCTACTATAGGGGAAGCTTGAGCCCAATAGCGGGATATATGAGCTGATGATGATAATTTGTTTTTGACACAATGTAACCGCAGAAGATTATAAGCCAATGCGTGTTATAAATTCTAACTTAAATAATGATTTCTGATGTTTATACGAGTATTACACATTGTAAATAAAACTACGTATTTTATCGCGTTTGTATTTGATTTTTGATTGCCCGACGTTTAGAACACTTTGCAGCGTTCATGGTCACGGGCGGACCATACGAATAAGTCCGCCAAAATCCGTAGTTTTATGCTTAAAGTTATACGCGTCACGTACTTGCAAGTTTATTTCCATTTTTCTAGTGTCTTTATATCATAGGAACTCTCATTAAATGTTAGTCCTTGTAACTTGAAAGTTGCCTGTGTTTTAGGATATTTCTTAACAAATAGGGATTTATGGACAATTCTATTGTCGTCTGTACATTGTTTGCTGTCTGCCGGTTAGTCAAGGTCACGACTATGTCGTTATATAACACAGTTGAAACATTTTTACTATTGTCACTATAATTTTAAATTTTATGAAGTTCTTAATAAGTTAAAGAAGGTTAGTGATTAAATCAATAATTAAAAAATATAGATTCTTCCACGAAACAAAGTAAGTGAATAACCCGACACTAGCGTTAAAATTTACTATGGTGTCAATTCAGAGACCGTTTCTACGCACTACCCTAATACCACCCCACTTTATTGGCCACTGATGACGAAGACGGCCCTCAGTGGCCCGCCTATGTGGCGAGGAGAGGTAGGTACAACGTACAGCAGTTCGGATTGTGCTACGTCGCCTCCGTCGCCTCGAACGGGCTTTGACTATAACATAGCATGTCTCTAAAATAAAAACAAGACAAAGCACAAAGTTATGAGGAGAGAAGTGAAAACTTAAAACTGTAAACAAAAAAATTAATATAGTAACATTGACATAGCTACAGATATAGTGTTTATCACGTCACGATGTCAACTTGCATGAATTTACACCCCATCTAAACCTGTCTATAAAAGTTTTCCCTTCAAAAACAATGGTCTTAGTTGAGCTAAGGTTGCGAAATTTATTTCTGAACCGTCTCGGTTCTTACGCCCGAGTAGTGATAATTTGTTACTGCACTGTCGTTTGGTGAGCGAGAGAGCCGGAAGCTTAACTTTCAGAGGGTGTTTGCGTGTGGTGGGTTTTGGTGATGCCTTTAGTATCGCCGAACCTCATTGCCCGCATACACACACGCTGTACTTTCATCGCGGTAGGCCTTGTAAAGGTCCATGAGTGGCAGCAATACGTACCATCAGGTTTACTTTTTGCTCGTTTGAAAAAAAATTCTACTCAAACAATTAATGTGTTCCATTAACTTTCTCACATTTATTTCAACTTATGAACGATATAATCTTTAATTTATCACGGACTGTTTGTTACCATTATTATTTATTTGTGAGTTAGTAACTGTAATACAACTGTTATTTGTACATTTCACGAGGCGCCATTCTATTTAAATAGAAAGAATTTGTCACAATTGACTGTGAGAAATATAATTCCTCATATAATATCACGGTCGAGGCATTAAAATTACAAATGCCTATTAAAATGCTATAGTCTAACTTTATTAATGGGAATCGTAGGGTATTACATGTACTTTTTACAGATTGAAGAAAAGGAAAATAAATGTTGTATGCTTTCTTTTTGCTCACCTTGAGTATTGGCTTAATATCATTAAACTAAAACGTAATAAAATAAAATCGATATTTTACGACCATTACTTTAAGATCTATATATATACAAAAATTAAATTGATGTTTGTAACGTCAATTCAGATAGAGTGATTGCCTTTTACTTTCCTAGGGGAACCGTAAAATCTGGAAAATTAGTTTTGATAGAAGATTTTGATTATTCTAATACATCCCGATAATACATTTTAATATCAATGCGAATGTATTAAAAAAAAATATAAAACATTATCGAATTAATATTTCCTTTCTTTGTAGAATTACATCTATTTAAAAATGAAGTTAATAGTTGAAATCAATGATTCATTGATCATATTTAATACTTCTAATACTCAATAAAACATAATAACTTTAATCAGATGTAGTACTTCTCACAACGCGTTCATTGCGGTCATAAATTAACATTCATGGTTAGAAGACGAGATAGTTCTTGGCTTTGTACACGGCGGTGCTGACAGTGAGATATAGAGTTTGATTCTTGAAACAGATTTGTTATTCGTTTCCTATTACGTGGGATAAAAAGTTACAAATTTGATAATAAGTGCATCACAGTAAAAATATGGCCTTCAGAAATAAATGCTTGAAAACAACCTTGATGTCCAGTTATATAAAAGTTATGTATATAGCTGTGGAAGTTACTACGTTAGTAGTTGGTGTCGTAAAAATCCATTTTGGTCTCGAACATGTCCAGATTATAATCCTGAGAATCTGCGTTGGCAGGCTATTGTTATCCTGATCCCACTTCTGAATTGTGGGAATTTTCAACTGTTTAACGTTCATGGGAATTTCGAGAGATTGATTTAAACAAAGAAATTCTATTCTTATTAATTATAGAAATTCTAGTATACTTTTTGCAATAAATATATACTTACATGTTTATTTAAAAATCAGTATAACTATTGAACTTGATGCCACACTTATCTAATTTAATAGTTGTAGTTATCGGATCATGAACATTCAGTACACTTGTCAGTCAACGACTCGGTTTTCTGAATCAATGAATATTTATTGGTAAAAGTTAGCTGTGGTTCATGATCAGTGAAATTTTGCCCTTTACCACGCTCAGAAACAATTTCTTTAATGGTTAGTACTTTGTTGCTGTATATTTTTAGTATTATCTAATCAATTTCTAATTAGAAATATACATTATATCATAAGCATGATTTTTTAACCTTCATTGATATCAAAATGTACAAATCATGTGTGAGAGACGATTGTAGATAGAGAAGTTGAGTCTATATAAACTGACGAGAATGAGCTTTTCCTAATAAAGGGGAGATTTGGAAGACGTCATCAATGATGAAACCTAGAATGATTTGACAGACGAGACATCTTGCCTTTCGACTAGTACAGTTATTGTCGGCGTGTGTTCGCTTCAAGATGGTTTACTCCATGTTCTCTCGAAGAACAATATACCCTCTGCATTCAAAGATACCCAGCAACTTTCACCAGGTCGTTGGTCCAACTTGGGAGCCTCCTCCATTGCCTCATCCGATACGTGATCCCCACTCGAGAAATTGGATGTTGCCTGCCCATTGCCACTTCAGCGTCTTAATACTCTGTGCTATATCGGTTACACCCGTTCTGATACGGCTTTTATAGAGTATACAATTATTTTATTTCTGTGAAATGATGACCTTGCGACCACTCATTAAAACTCCATGGGATGTGGTCAAATCATATCCCGCCACAAAAAAAAATATAAGATAACAAATGGCGCTGATTAAACTAATTATACATACAACTAGCAACCTGCCCTCGCTTCGCTTCGGTTATAGGTTATAGTCGTTTTACCCGCGTAGTTCCCGTTCCCGTGGGAATACCGGGATAAATATAGCCTATATTACGCCCTGATATTATAGCTTTCCATTGGTGAAAGAATTTTTGAAATCGGTCCAGCCGTTTTGAAGATTACCCGGAACAAACAGACAGACAGACAAACAAAAACTTTTTTATTGCTATTTTAGGCATAGGTGTCGTGCAAATAACCGTGTGAGCACGAAAAAAGCCTATTATTTTGACATTATAAACAGACACTCCAATTTTATTTATTGGTATAGATACTCTACCTCTATATATTTATAATCATACTTATAACTAGCAATCCGCCCTCGCTTCGCTTCGGTTATAGGTTATAGTCGCTTTACCCGCGTAGTTCCCGTTCCCGTGGGAATACCGGGATAAAATATAGGCTAGTTTACGCCCTGATATTATAGCTTTCCATTGGTGAAAGAATTTTCGAAATCGGTCCAGCCGTTTTGAAGATTACCCACAACAAACAGACAGACAAAAATTTTTTAATTGCTATTTTAGGCATAGGTGTCGTGCAAATAACCGTGTCATCATCATCATCTTGCTCTTATCCCAATTACTTGGGGTCGACGCAATATGTCATCTGTTTTGACATATTGCAAAAAGTTTCGGCAATGACTTTTATGACCGGCCGCCTGCCTGACGTCAACCCTCCTTGGGAATGTAATCGTTGACCCAAATGGTACCAGATAGAGTTGGTCCGGGTCAATCTAGGGCTCGTAGTCGTCTTTTACGACACCCCCGAGCAAAGCAAGGGTTGGTAGTATTCGAAGCCGCTACCACACAGCATATAACCGTGTGAGTATGAAAAAAGCTTATTATTTTGACATTACAAGCAGGCACTCCAATTTTATTTATTGGTATAGATATAGATTATAGAAATGTGTTATTCGTCGCATCATGTCTGCGGATTGTGACCACCATAATTACTGGTCTGGGTCAGGTCTTACCGAACGTTTTAGTTATCAGCGAGGTTTATAGCCCTCTAGGTGTTGCAGCTAATGGACAATAGAATAACATCTGTCCACCTTTCCTCTGATCCTTCTTCCCTCCACTAGTATACATAAAAAATTAAATACTAAATAAAAATTGTAAAATATATATGCAACCTTATAATACATAGCGGTGTATGCGGTAGGTACTAGTAATAATTTGTTGAAATAACTAACAAATTTGATAAAAATAAATATTTTCGTTTGATTTTATCGCTTATATTTACACGCTATGATACGCATGTCGGTCGGATATAGTTTATTTTTTTTCATTTCTTATATTATTTCATTTCCTTTGTTTGATACTCAAATAAACATTATATATCAATACGTTATACATATATTCAAAGTACTAGGCCTATTAGAATATAATAATTAAAATTATTATTATTTAATAATTTCGAAAAAAATCACGAGAAGAGAGAATGAAATGGGATAAGCCTAGGCAAAGAGAGAGAGAGAGATTATTTAATAATTTCTAATGTTTGCGCGAGTATCACAAAGCCGTGAAAATAGTTTTATTTATAACTAGCAACCCGCCCTCGCTTCGCTTCGGTTATAGGTTATAGTTGTTTTACCCGCGTAATTCCCGTTCCCGTGGGAATAACGGGATAAAATATAGCCTAGTTTACGCCCTGATATTATAGCTTTCCATTGGTTAAAGAATTTATGAAATCGGTCCAGCCGTTTTGAAGATTACCCGAAACAAACAGACAGACAGACAGACAAAAATTTTTTAATTGCTATTTTAGGCATAGGTGTCGTGCAAATAACCGTGTGAGCATGAAAAAAGCCTATTATTTTGACATTACAAACAGACACTCCAATTTTATTTATTGGTATAGACTAGCAACCCGCCCTCGCTTCGCTTCGGTTTCAGTCTTTTCTGCGTAGTTCTCGTTCCCGTGGGAATACCGGGATAAAATGTAGCCTAGTTTACTCCTTGATATTATAGCTTTCCATTGGTGAAAGAATTTTTGAAATCGGTCCAGCTGTGTTGAAGATTACCCGAACAAACAGACACAGACAGACAAAAAAAAATATAAAGTGTATTTTTGGCATATGCATAGTGCAAATAACCGTGTGAACATGAAAAAAGCCTATTATTTTGACATTACAAACAGACACTACAATTTTATTTATTGGTATAGATGATAACTATTTTTACGCGTTTTATCGCGTTTGTGCGTGACGTTTTGATGGCCACGGGGGGACTAAGATGTCTCACGCCCAACAAGAAATCGTTATTACGAAGATTTTTAGTAGTATAAAAAAATCAATCTATTTGAAGAAATTACTGTGTTGACCAAGACCATGAACGCTGTAAAGTGTTCGAAACGTCGGACAATTAAAAATCAAATATAAACGTGATAAAATCCGTAAAATAGTTTAAATTACAATGTGTAATTCTCGCGTAAAGATCAGAAGTCTTTAGCATTATTGTTAAATAATAATCGGATTTTGGATAAGAAAAATCTTGAGGAAATGTAGGATTGTTGTTACCATATACAAGTTCCAAGGAGTAACTCTCCAAATTGCCGACAGTATTGGTATCCTCGGCGTCGAAATATCGAACAAAGTCCAATTTGGGAGTCATTTGCAGGACAAAGCCAAATTGGCTAGCAAAAAGTTGGGCATCCTGAACAGAGCCAGGCGGTACTTCACACCAAGACAGCACCTTGTACTATACAAAGCGCAAGTTCGTCCTCATGTGGAGTACTGCTCACATCTCTGGGCAGGCGTGCCTAAATATCAGCTAGACCCACTTGACTCCCTCCAAAGGCGTGCTGTTCGAATCGTCGGGGATTCCAATTTTACGGACAGATTGGAGTCACTGGAGCGGCGGAGAGACTTTAGGTCACTCTGTGTACTCTATCGGCTCTTTCATGGGGAGTGCTCTGAGGAACTGTTTTACTTGGTACCACCGTCACCGTTTTACCAACGTACCACTCGACACCGCAGCAGGGTTCATCCATTTCACCTGGAAACGATATGGTCTTCAACTGTACGTTTCCAGCGATCATTTCTCCCACGTACGTGCAGGCTCTGGAATGAACTACCTGCTGCTGTGTTTTCCGAGCGCTATGACATGTCCTTCTTTAAACGAGATTTAAGAAGAGTATTTTCTTCACGGTAGGCAACGGCCTAGCTGTGCCCCTGGTATTGCAAAGGTCCATGTGCCGCAATTTCACTTACCATCAGGTGTGCTGCCTGCTCGTTTGCCACCATCGGCAATAAAAAAAAACAAAAGTTCCCATAACTGTGTATAATTGTCAAGATATTTTAACACATGACACATACAATTCTAAATAAAGAATTTTACGTTTATCTTGACACTCGGTTTGAATAATAAACCCGAATAAATTTTATACGCATGACAAGTGGCCATTGTTACGTGGGAGCAGGGGGTAATAAACCGCCAAAATTGTGTAGAGAATATTCAATCGGCAAGTACATCGTTTCTCAATCGCAAGCCAACGTTGCTCATAATAATAAAATACAGAGTCATAGAAATTCCTCTTTGTTCTGTGGAATATCAAATTTATGTTACTTGTTTTCTGTAGTATGACAGGCTAAAAAGTATTCAATTTTCAGTATTGAAAATATAGTTTCTTCAATACTATGTCTAGTAATCAGCTAAATTTTCTCCTATCTTGTGGGTTATTTGAAATTGTAGATAGATAGCTGGCCACAGGTGCATTTGAATTTCAGAAATAATAAAATTGTCAGGTTGCAAAATCTCGGCTATGTACTATATAACATATGTACCGAATTTTATTAAAATCCATTGAACCGCTCTTGTATGATTCAGTAATAAATACGCGAATACGATTCCTATTTATAATATGAACATTATTCAATCTTTACTTGAACGAAGAAGGTAAAAAATAACTTTAGAAAATTTTGTTATAGAATATATAGCGTGTAAAGAAAATTGTGTTCAAAGATATATAAACAAAACGTATCTTAAAACGTTGACGCTGGAAACAAATTATATTCTCCATAAACATCCATTAATATGTCTACATAATACATTGTTTTCCTCTTTGAAATAGCTTTAAAAACTTATTTCATTGTAAAGAGAATCCAAATATACTCCTTTACTTTTTGCTAAATCTCATTTAGAATGGAATGTAGTTATAATAATTCATATTAATTAGAATTTATGTTGTCCGTTAAAGTAACTGTTAGCGTTAGAAGTTTTTTCTTTATGCTACGTTGCTGGAATTAAACTTTTTCAGTTTATTTTTGTAAAGTATGCTCTATGTCAGTAGTTTAATATTATTTAGGACATGTTTTAATTAATTAGCATAATATAAACAAGTTATGCTTAAATATATCATTTTGACTTAACAATTTTCTCTTCATTATAACAATATATAAATAGATTTAATGCGTTGAAAAGTTAATGCGTTGAGGAAAATCCAAACGGCTGATTGATGCTGATTAAATTTTTGTACCCATTTTGGTTCTGAACTTACTGTTTGTTTCAAACCCGTAAAATATATTTCTTCAATAGATTAGACTTGTAATAAAATTTATTTTGCACAGCTATATACTTTCCATCGGGGCTCGAACCTTCACCGAAATGGGAGGGAAATTGACCTACTATACCACGCTAGGCACACGAGTTGGTGTAGGTTTTAATTTCGAGTAGGTATGCTTCTCTTGTATAGATGTTGTCTACCTATTGAAATGCGTCTTTTACGATACCCATGGGCAAGAATAGGGTGGTGAATTATATTTCTACTCAGTCACCACACAGAAAAAATTTAATTAAAACTTTATTAACTATTTATAAATATTAAATTGAAATTAATTATAACGATTATGTTACATCCATTTCAGAGTGTAAGTTCTTGATTTTTATCTATTATGGCGTAAAAGTCGTGCTTTTGAGTAGATTTTACGGCGGTTATAAAGTGATAAAGAGTGTGAATAATTTCAACCATAGAATGCTATGGGAATCTGCGATATCGATGTGTATATCGACATGGGCTATTATTTCGTATTATAGATAGGTATATAATAGTTGTAATATTGAGTAATACAATTTGGGTATTCTAAAATTGTACACTGAATGCCTTTTCTCTGTTTGGCAATGCTGTTTTTTGTTTCCTTTTGGCATTTTGAGCTCCATAAAAAGTATTAGTGAGCATTTCATCATCATCATCATCATCATCGCAGCCCACACTTGTCCCACTGTTGGGCTCGGACCTCCTCCATAATGGGAAGGAATTTGACCTACTATACCATGCTGGTCAGACATTTTGGTATAGGGTTTCATTTCGAGTTTTCCTTCTCTTGCACAGATGTTAGGTATGCATATAACATTATATCCCATAGTCGTCTTGTATGACTTCCACGGGCAAGATAGGGAGTGGTGAATTGTATTCTTACTTCGTCACCACACGGAGGTAGTGCAGCATTTACTTATAATAAATTTAAAAACAAACTTATTATGCTGAATTTATTCAAATTAAATTTAATTTAAGTAATGATCATAAGAATTTCAGCAATCACAACACATACACAACATTTTTGTTTTATATGCGTTTAGTTTTTGTTGGAAAGTACATTTTATTAATTCTTTCATTTATTTTTTTATTATTGTGCATTTTCATGTTTTTTACATTGCACGTTAATTAAAGACTTTTTATTTTATGCGTAATTATTTTCTATTACATTGTACATTTTAAACAATTTCGCCAGCAATACACTGATTGAATAACAAGCTGCTCAAAAATAGTACGTCAATTTTTAACAATTTCATAAAAAGCATAATTCTGAAAATCGGAACAGATTAACTTAAATTCTGTACATTGTAACAGATACTTGAAAGTACACATTATTCATTGTGTAACTTGAATTTGTACAAATGGTCGCTTAATTATGATGTCCAATATCCAAGGAAGAGTTCATACACCTTTACTTTACTAAGCACAGACTTTGTAGGCCGTGTTTTTCTTTATTTGATATCTACATCAGGGCTGCCAGATCGTATAATTGGATACAAAATTCGTATAATTTGGTTATATCATGTATCCTGTTTGTATAGCAGATTGTTTTGTATAATTAGATACAAAAATAAGAATTAAAATGTAAAGTAAATTTTGGGAAAATAAAAAGAATAATAATTATTAATCATTAGGGACAAGCATTTCTTTAAATTTGCTGAGATCAGAAGCAGCTAATAACAAGAAGTAGTTTTTTTTTTCTTATTCAAAAGTAAAAGTAACGAAAAGTCTATTTATTAACAGTTTTGTTGGTTCTGTATAACAAGATTTAATTTTGTATAATTTCAGAGACTCAGCAGTATAAAATAAATTTCTCTACTAGCAGCACTGATCTATTCAACGTATTTATGTTTAGCTAATGGGTTTACGTTTCATTAATATTTTGGTCTAATTACGAAACCATTTAACTGATATGGCAATAGATATTTAATTACATTGTAATTTTAGAAAAGACAAAAGGGAAATATAGAACTACATCATTATGTTCTATTTACAATAAAATTTAAGACTTTTCTAGGGATTGAGGGATGTGCCTTTATTAATTATAACTTTACGTAAGAGTGAGTTTGATGACGGGTTAAGGCTATAATGTTTCAAGTGCAACAGAAACGAAATAAAAGAGTATCAGAGAATTGGGTACGAGCGCTCTCTTGGGAAACTGATAACAGAAATTGAACCAAACGATGGCTTAAATGTACTTATCGTGAGGATGACATATGTCCAATAGTGGACGTTGACAGGTTGATGGATGTATGGACTAAGTAAGAAAAGCTGTTTTCCTAGAAAATAGTCGTGGTCTTTATTATTATCAATTGATTTCAAGTCCAACCTGATTAGCTGAACATATTCGCTTCATAAAATAGATATGTATATCTGACGAAGAGATTAATTACCTATGCAATGCCAAAGAGTATCGATATACCAAAATGAAATTATTAATCACGATATAGTGACGTATTCTTTAGTTGTGTTCCTTTTTTTAATCAGACAGGCACTTGGAGTTCAGTGCAAAGATCACGTTCTGTGAAACTACAATACTTTATTAAATTGACATTAATCTATTAAAACACAGATGTAATCAAATCTATAGCAGTTTACGTAACAAAATTAGCGAAATAACGGTTAAACACTGTGATTGTTGCTATATATTGCCATAAAGTGATTGTAACACCATGGACTAAATTTACAATCCGCCAAATGTACGTGTTAGTAGCGAATGTCACGCACCAGAATTTTGCGAATAAATAAACATATGTTGAAATAATTTATTCTTGTATTCGCTGTTTTAGGTGTATGGTGTCATACTGTTGCGTTTACTATTAATGCTGATGGGTGTCGTAAAAACCAAGAGCTCTGAACTCACATGTGCTAACCAGCTTCAACTGTACTAAGAGGTCAGTGCTTACAATTTCAAGAAGGTTACTCAGCGGGCAGCCGCTCGTAAGACTTACCTAAAATCTTATGTAGCAAGCTACAAAGCAAGTCAAGACTCGCTTTGCGTCTGACTGTGTCAAAGAACGAAGAATTGCTCCATTTATATGGTGTAAATTGGAATAAGAGCATAATAATGATATTGACGACGCTTCGCTGTTTGTACGTAAAGTTATGTGTTCAACTTTTATATAGAGAGTATTTTTTGCTAGTTTGAAGATTATAGGTTTTATAATTATCTATCCTTAATTCATAAATTAAAAAAAAATACCTTCAAATACACCAAGAGGGCTGTGTCAGAAATCTTCTGAAAAGCAGGCACAACTTTACGTATCTTTTAAAAATAGGAGTGTTTAAACGCAATTTCGATGGATATAACGTAACCGTTTATAATCGGTCATATAAATCGCGAATTTATTTAAATTGGCAGTTATAGCTTGCGAGGTTTCATCATAGTGTTTTTATTGCCCACAGACTTAGTTATTCCATTTTATCGCCTTCATCAGGGATTGTTAGAACAATAATTGTTATTTTTTTGATCGGCAATTGATGCGAAATTTGATAGCAGATTGTGTTATAAAAAAAGTAATTCACTGTGTTGTTTATGAGGCCAATTAATGAGGCATCTGTTCTGAAAGTCTAATTTATGTTAAAAAACGAAAACAATTATGCGTTATTACGGAAGTTAAATTGAGCTATATAGCTTCAAGATAGGCATCTGAATTAGATAGTTGAAAGAACGCGGATTTGAATTCCATAGCACAGGTGAAGTTTTTTATATATGGACTATCATCTAACATATCGCTTTCAATCGTCTAGTGTTAGCAGGGTGGTGTAGTGTCCTATTATACGCCAGGAGACAATTGATTATTTTTTGAATAATAATGTGGTTATTGGTTGTCCGTACATTTTCCAGCGTGTTAGACTCTCGGCTCCTTATTTCTACAATGCGTTCAGATGCACTTTGCTGTATATCTTGTTGTGGATAACAGACTTTTTGCTCCGTCCACTCACTGTCTCTGGTGAGTGGTGACAAAATTAAAAAAATATATCACTAGTTCTGAAATGTTGTTAAATGATTTCACACAAGCACGAGTGTGTGTAAATGTATGCACTAAACCCTGACTTGACTATATACTTTATTCACATGCATTACCTTGAGAAAAGGTGACTATAGTTTGCAAATGAAAAAAAGAACGAAGATTACGGATATAGAAAGTAATTTAGCGTGTCCATACACCCATCTGTCCATCAGTCCATCAACTTCCACCGTTACACTTAAGCAAGGGACAGAAAATTCTAGGGAAAGCAAATTACATAGTCTCTACACTTGAAAGTTGAATGGGCGATCACAGTTGCTGTTATAAATTTCTCAGGCGAGTTATGATGTCCATTCTCCTGAAGATCCATCCACCAGTGATACACTCAAGGGAAACTAGCGTCACATTCAATTTCAAACCCTGAATTTAGAGTGTATAGTATAATCATTATATTTAATGAGATGTACATTATTACACTTATCTACCCTTTCCGGGAACGTTGTTTTTAATTACTTAAGTCACCGCCTTTAATTAAAATTAATTTTATACGTCAGCGCTGCTTCGATAAGAACGGTGTTTGGTTGCTTTAGAGATAACACTGCAAGTGTAGTGTTTGTTTTCGTATGCCTCTCTTTCTTAATGGTTATACATACATATATGTATGTGTTAGTCACAAGGAACCGTTGGATGCAGGAGGCACAGGATCTGAGTAGGTTGACCTATGTCTAGCAGAGGACGTCTACAGGCTGATGGATAATTAGACAGAATGTATAGTAATTTATGGAATATTATATTTTTATGTATGAAAATTAGGGTGTATTGATTTTTCACTCAACTGCGCTGTGTCTTTTCTACCGAGCATAATTGAGAATGAATATATAGGTTATATTCGTTCTGAATTATTCCCAGTTCTGAAAGTCTTGCCGTGGGTGTCGTAAAAGACGACGAAGGCATATGATGTGCAGAAAACATTACTGCAAAAAAAAAAAGGTCAACATGAAATAAAACCCTATACAACCTTATCTAAAATTATCAAACAGCTACAACCGACATAGCACGGAGAATTAGCACGCTGAAGTGGCAATGGGCAGGCCACATCGCTCGACGAACCGACAACCGCTGGGGAAGAAAGGTTCTCGAGTGGCGACCACGTACACGTAGGTGAACCGATGACCTAGTGAAAGTAGCTGGGCGTCGTTGGATGCAGGCGGCACAGGACCGCTCATTGTGGCGCAACATGAGGGAGGCCTACGTCCAGCAGTGGACGGCGATAGGCTGAAATGATGATGATGATGACACGTAATGGAAAATAAGAACATTTTTTATAACTGCGCGAATATTCGCACATAAAAAGTGGTAATATATTTTACGATGCTGGTTCATCAAAGATTTTCTAATTTAAAGACGTCCGCAACTATCAAATAAATATTAATAATATAAAAATAATAAACTTAAAATATAGAAGTAATTTTCAATAAATTTTGTGTGTTCAGGCTAATAACAATTTCTTGTTAATGTAAATTGTATCATTGTTTTATTGCTGAAAGATCTCTTATCTTGAGTTAGAAAATATGATAAAACAATAACATACTAAATTAAAAACCAGGAAGATACATTTTATACAAGTAAATTATTAAAAAAGACAAATTGATGCAACAAATTGTTTTTAAGTTATTCCAACTTAAATTCCTAGACAATGTATAGTTTAATCACCCTATCCATCAATTGCTTTATTTCTTAACTTCAACTTATTTCATATTCCATCCACGTTTTGAATGCAGCATGCTCAAAATATCTAACTTCACTTATTGACTTCTAAATTTATTCGTCATTTGTAATCAGTGCACAGTAGGTATCTGTTGACTACTAATTAATTTCATCAGGATTAGGGTTGTCAAGTTTTCACCTAATTACTAATTTATATAATCACTAGCTGACCCAACAGACGTTGTCCTGTTCAAACAAAATAGAAGGAGTTTTTCTTGAAATCGACAGCAGCGCCACCTAGCGAGTTCAATTGCGAATCTAAACCATTCTCGTATCCCGTTGAACACACACAAAAATGTCATCAACATCGGTCCAGCCGTTTAGAAGAGGTTTAGTGACATACACGAAACATACGCACGAAATATATATATATACCTATGTATTAGGACTCTTTATTCATTCACAATAAATCAGTTCCTGTTCCACATTCGCAAAGGCATTTGTGTTAAAAATTTGAAGGCTGTAATCCTATATGCGAATCCAACCCTTTCAGACCCGAGACAAAACTTAGCAAATAATTGAAAAGTGGATTAAATGTAAATGATAAGCTTGGCCAGGCAAAGCGCCGGTCTCCCTTACACTTACGAAATCACTATATTCGTCACAAGAATGTAGTGATAGGCCCGTCTCAGTAACACTTTTTAAATGCCTAAAAAAATTATTCCACCCAACGTCACAATTGTGTTAACATGGGCTGAAAGAGCAATAGTACCCGCCAGAAATATCTGGAATATGCCTTTTTTCAGCCTTTATTCTTCGTTATCGTGTTACAGCACTTATAGTTCAGCCTTATTTTTCTTTAAGTAGTAAAATATCACTTAAAATACACTGCATATAAAAGATCATAAATTTAGTGAGTTTGCATGTCGCTATGCTATTAAGCGACTAAACGGAATGAGAGTGTAGCTATTTTTCATATTGTTCCGGTAAGGGCTTAGTATTGGCCCACCCTGTTTTATGAGGGAAAAGGGAATGTAATTTTCTTGCATAAATGAATGATTAATATTGATAAACCGTGTATGTTATTAATGTAATTCGTTTTTTTTTATTAATATCTTAAGGGCGAAACTCTTTAGCTTAAACTGTTAGAACAAAAAATCTTACCCCTTATCTGTAATATTAATACTTCAATATATTTTTATTCTTTTTATATCATCCTTCAAAAAGGAGAAAGTAGTCTTCTGTCTTTTATGCTTGGTAATCTGTTTCGAACTTTTTTTTGCACTAATGTTATCTTCTTTAAAGCTCTTTATCATTATCATCATGTCGGCTTATACGTCGCACTGCTGGGCTCGAGCCTTCTCCGCAACGGGAGGGAAATTGACCTACTACGCTGATCCGACATATTGGTATAGCGTTTCGTTTCGAGTTTTCCTTCTCTTACATAGATGTTATATGCGTATTATATCTAGACTTATATATACTTTTTAGGGGGTGGTGAAATGTATTCTTACTCCGTCACCGCACAGAAAGGGCAAAGGGTTTACTTTTAGTGATATTTCTTCGACATACAGTTAAAAGGAAGAGTTATTTTTATTTATTTATTTATTTACACTTTATTGTACACCATGTTGAATACAGAAGTAGAAACTTATGATAATATTAGTTCGTACAATGGGCGGCCTTATCGCTAACAGCGATTACTAAATTGTATTCTCGCTTCTTTACTATACAGAAGTTGCCATATGCCATTCTTCAATGGCAGACTAAGAACAAAAAGGAAACACAAATCAAAATCAAAAGCCTTGAATCCCATTTGCTTATACTTTTGAATAGATATTAATTACCCATTATTTCTATTCAAATACAAATTAGGTATACGTAAGAATAATGTAAACCATCTTTCAAACATCAAAACGCACCTTGACCCAGAAGAGCACAACTTTAAATAACACACATTAGAATCTATTACCAACTTGTAATAGTTTAAAGTTGTTTGGCAGTCATGTGTTAAATTTTTCTATGTATGTGCGTGTATTCATAGACCCTTCAATGCAGTGTCTGATAGATAAATATTGTTCTAACACTTTCGCTTTTTGCATTTGTGCGTCGAAGAAAAGAAAAGTGTTAAGTGGATTGGTTTTGAACTTTTGTAGTACACTCGTGTTCTTTATAAAAGTTTCTGTACACAAATAACTGTTTCTGTATTGATATAAGCATTTATTGTAACAATAGCTGTGTGAAACCTTTGGCAATCTCAGTGTGTATGTAACCTTTGGTTTAATGATGGAGTAATAATCCAATTCACCATCCCTTATCTTGCCTCTGGATATCGTAAAAAGGTGTATAATAAGCATATAACATCTGTGCAAGAGAAGGAATCCTGATATAGTAGGTCAAAGGTATCGTGGTCTCTCTTATGGTGGAGGAGGGTTGCGCTTAGTAGTGGAACGTATATGAGCAGATATGATGATGATGAACTTTGTCATTATGGATCATCAGCAAATTCAATTACAGCGCTTCATAATCATGCAATAATTTTAAAGCATTTTTAAGCATTCTTCTGTGGTAACGAGTTAAGATAACTATGCGTCATCAGTCCTTAGTCTTGAGCCGTATAAGAGAGCAGATGAGTGAGCATTAACGCCCTCCTGGGAAACTCATATGACTAACTGTTATTTCCAAATTATCTGCTAGTGTGGCGATGATGAAATTATACTTATTTGTAGGCTGTGTTAAATAGTCAAAGCCAAGACACAAATGCAGATGGGGCGTATCCCATTTGTCAATTTTTATCTACATCGCCAGGTAATATGGTTTAGATATCCCGTTCGTAGTTTGCAGAGGTATGCCTTATTTAAATACTAAACACTCCATACATTAATTTAACCAAAGCTTTGAGTAATTTCTGTTAAATCCATTATAAATCGAAGGTGTTCTATAATTATGTTTGTTGACAGGAGACTCGTGCCTTTTTCATGAACCAAGGTTAATTAAAATTAATTCTATATATTTATTCCAAACGTTCAAAATAAAAAATGAAATACCAACGCAATAAAATCCATAAAAATAGTGTTAATTTCGTTTAAACCTTAGGTAATACCTAAGACAAAATTACACATAATATTGAAATTTCATATCGTTACCATTGCGTTAGGTGTTATCCGTATATTACGAGTCGCTGGTGAAACCGGTCATCAGACAAATATTTTGAACTTATGTGCCGACAAAGCTTTTCATACAATTTGATATAATTATTTTTATATAATTGTTTGCAAGTCAGAATTATAAATTACATTTTGCAAAGCGGACGTTATTAGAATAAGAATGCGACCGAAGCTTAGGTAATACAAGATACGATTTCGAATACTCAAAAACTTTTAACGTCTTTCTATGATGAGTATCTTGATTTTATTTCAAGTATTTTTTAGTTACTATAGATGTATATGTATGTTGTATTCCTTGTGTTATACTACGGTACAATAGGAGTTAGTAAATTGTATTTTTACTCCAACATCACACTAGAATACTATAATTATCTATACCAATAAATAAAATTGGAGTGTCTGTTTGTAATGTCAAAATAATAGGCCTTTTTCATGCTCACGTGGTTATTTGCACTATACATATGCCTAAAAATCACTTTATATTTTTTTGTCTGTCTGTCTGTTTGTTCCAGGTAATCTTCAAAACGGCTGGACCGATTTAAAAAAAATCTTTCACTAATGAAAAGCTATAATATCAGGGAGCAAACTAGGCTATATTTTATCCCGGTATTACCACGGGAACGGGCACTACGGAGATAAGGCGACAGAAACCGAAGCGAAGCGAGGGCGGGTTGCTAGTATTAAATATTTGTAATTCAGGCATTATAATAGTCATTGCAATTATAGAAGTGTTTTATAAAAATTCAACATCTACGAAGCTATTTCCACTCGTCCGACGCCGGTACTGTGCCGGTACGGCGTCGGACGAGTGGGAATAGCTTCGTACATGTTTTATAAAATAATAATATTATCACTGATACTGACATACTGTCACCTCACGGTCACGTTAAGGTACTGTGCAGTTACTGATGTGTGGAAATGAACCTTAACACGTGCAGAATTTGAACTCGCATCTACTTGAAAATCCGTTTCATCTGCTTTAATAATTAAGCTAGTGTGGCAGCTGCGTGCAGTAAATTTTTATCTACTTTCTCGTCTTTACGACATACATTCTACTACACGGTCTATTGGAACTGTATGTAAACAATTTCCGATTGATTGCGTGATAAAACAACTCATTTTGTTTATTTTTAACCCCCGACGCAAAAAGAGGGGTTTTATAAGTTTGACGTCGATATCTGTCTGTCTGTGTGTGTGTATGTCTGTGACATCGTAGCTCTCAAACGGATGCACCGATTTCGATGCGGTTTTATTTTTCAATTGAAAGCCAGTTTCCTCGCCGTGTTTCTTAGCTATGTTTGTTTAATATCGGTCTAGTAGTAAATACATATGTATAGTATACTTTTAAATGATATAATGGCGTATGCTTACTCGGTTAAGTGCTTCACGCTTGCTAGTATACTCATTAAATGTCAATTAACTGATCATTCCTGTTGAAGAGAGCTTTTATTATTTCAGAATGTGTCGAGGGTTATTCAAAATATTCCTTTTCTTTTCTATACCAATAAATAAAATTGGAGTGTCTGTTTGTAATGTCAAAATAATAATAGGCTTTTTTCATGCTCACACGGTTATTTGCACGACACCTATGCCTAAAATAGCAATTAAAAATTTTTTGTCTGTCTGTTTGTTCCGGGTAATCTTCAAAACGGCTGCACCGATTTCAAAAATTCTTTCACCAATGAAAAGCTATAATATCAGGGCGTAAACTAGGCTATATTTTATCCCGGTATTCCCACGGGAACGGGAACTACGCGGGTAAAACGACTATAACCTATAACCGAAGCGAAGCGAGGGCGGGTTGCTAGTCTATAATAATCCTAGGTGTCAAACGCTAATTCAACAAAAAGTTACCAGTAATATGCCTAAGTTCAGTTGCTTTAATAGCGAGATTTCATTAATACGAAGGGATTTATGTAAGAGCAACTATTTTAAAGTAAATTGGTCGTGATGATGTTCATGTTCGTGTAATAATGTTTACATAACATTTGATTGATCACGTCGTGTAATATGATTTTGCCTCCGGTGTTAATTTAACTCTCAGTGTGCTATTAATACTTAGTAATTTTCTAAACATCATTCTTTCATCATCAAACATGAGAATGTGGAAATTTTGAATAAAGTTATAATGCGACTGCACTGATGGCGGAGTGGTTAAGATACCAACCTACCGTGCCAGTATCGTGGGTTCGAATACTACGTAGGACACACTTTGTGCGAGCCACAAATTATTGTGCCGAGTCTTGGTGTAATTTGTGTCCGAATAACAAAATAGATTCGATTTAGCTTATAATTGTTGTTATAAGTATGGCGCCAATATACTTATAAATATAATACTAGTAGCTCCCTGCGGTTTTACCTGCATAGTTCCCCTTCCCGTGGGAATATGGGGTAAAATTATAGCCTATGTATTATTCTGATATGTAATCTCTATTATATTGAAATTGCATCAAAATCGATTTAGTAGTTTTTGCGTGAAAGAGCAACAAACATCCTCACATACATACACACAACTTTATTCCGAATTCCGATTAAACATATTCCGAATTTCGTGACATATTATACTATAATATCGGGATGGTAAAAATTATGTCCCTTTTTTGCATACGGAATCATAAACATTCGTGCTCTTTGAATTTTGAGCAGTTCATTGACATTCTGGTTATTTGAATTCGGATGCCCACCTCGCTTCGCTTCTTTAACTGGCTATTAATCATACTATAAATATAATCATACATCCCATTACGTCCTGCGTTATTTAAATATATTTGAAGCATGTCCATATTGCAAATTAAATGTACGGAACCATTGAATGCAAGTGACACAAGACTGTTCTGAGTGGCAATCTTGTGGGGAGGCCTATAACTAACAGTGAACGTCTACGGGCTCATAGACGATGGATGATTACAACCAGTCCTCATCCTTGGAAATCTTATTGTTGATCATAGGCCACTGGATGGAATGTCCATAGATTAGTAAGGAACGAATTTTACGACAGCATACTAAGAGTACCATAATATGAAATTAATTCGCGATGCTTCATTTCGTAACTTAAGACAAATACAATCTCTTGATTTGTTTTATATTAATAGCAAACCGTAAAAGATTAGTACATCGTCTTTAAGTAGGATGTTTGAGACAAAAAAAGTGTAACAGTTAAATTTCGCACTAAGTTAATATAACTGTTATCATCCGTATCTCTTGATGAATCTATAAATGTGCCTATGAATGTCGGTCAGAAGTTGCGTAGGAACTATTTATTTAACAATGATAATCAATCATTTTATTTTTAGCACATAACATATTTAAGTAAAATATAATTGCATCGAAACAAATGAATTATGCTTTTTGTTTTGATTATCTTTGAATAATATTATTACCGAGATCAACGATAAAAGTGAACACGAGTTAAACTCAGATTAAGCTATGGGATTTGAAACTTCATTGAAATTCAATATTGAATGAGGTTGATATTAAAATCGTTTAATTCGCTGACTTGATAACTGCCATTGTCGACTTTATGAATGCCTATAGCGTCCAAAAGCAGTCATTTCATGAGAATATGCTTTGAAAATAATTGTACTTTGATTTTATAACGCGTTTAGAATATGGCTACTAAAATCGAATTCAATGTAAGCGTTAAAGTTAAACTTAGTTCTTAATTTCGAGAATGTAACTTCTTGGTCCTTAGTAGTTTCTCTAATTTACTGTTAGCCATTTATCCTTCAAGAAGTAGAGGGAAACCATAATAGGCAGAGTCTATAGACGTCTAAGTATTGGCCACAAGTTCCAAATGTGATGTCACTAGTTCCGAAGTCCTGATAGATTAAATAATCCTACGTAGGGATCTATTCCGGGAACCAGTGACCAGCAAAACTAACTATTGAAGAGGGATAGATTCGCCTAAAGCAATGCACATTTAAATTTCATATTGTAGCGATTAATATTTATAAACTTTCTTTGAATGTTTTTTTGACGGCTTCCCATGAGCCGCCCACGCATTGCGTTGTTTGACATATTGTGGAAACCATGTTACGACATAATGTCATTTTGACCTTAGTAAGTTCATCAAATGTACGCTTTGTGTTGTCATTCTAATACGTAACTTTTGGTTTTGTTTCACTAAATATGACATGTCTTACATTAAATAAACAAAAAAGATATTGTCATGCTGATATCGTACAAATATTAAAAAGAAATAACTGCATTCGCTAAAATCGCCTTTCATCTACGAAGATTTTTTTTTCACTTTACTTTAATATTGAATTTTAATTTTCTAGTTTTTTATTAGTCTACGTGCCATATACTTGTTTGAATTTTGAAGTCATAGATATAAATTATACTATATTTTTTCTTAAACATTTAACAAATAAAAATAACTCATATTATCTATATCTATATCAATAAATAAAATTGGAGTGTCTGTTTGTAATGTCAAAATAATACGCTTTCATGTTCACACGGTTATTTGCACTATAGACATGCCTAAAAATCACTTGATATTTTTTTTTGTCTGTCTGCCTGTTTGTTCCGGGTAATCTTCAAAACGACTGGACAGATTTCAAAAATTCTTTCACCATTGGAAAGCTATAATATCAGGGAGTAATCTAGGCTATATTTTATCCCGGTATTCCCACGCGATTGGGAACTACGCGGGTAAAACGACTAAAACCGAAGCAAAGCGAGGGCGGGTTGCTAGTTATTAAATATATGTGTAACACTATAATTCCTGTTCCATTTAGAATAGTACAGTTTATTTATATATTTCTATAAATATATCAATAATTAGAAATATATTAGTAACATTTAAAAAGCCTATTATTTTCAGTTGTTAATTCAACCTACTTATTTTTATTTTGTTATTTTCCGTTATGCTTATATCTTTTATGTGATAGGCGCTATTTTCAAACTCTACATTCTTATCTTTCACATAATCATATTGGATTTTTTTTTTATTTTAACCATTTAGTCATTTAGTCTTTCTATAAGCTTAATACGTAATTTGTCCCAAGACAAAAACTCATCTTTTAACTGCCCCATCTCTGAGATACTTTTTGAAATAATTCTCTGCACTTATGTATTTTTATTTTGTCCAATTCTAGTAGCGCGGCACCTTATTTAAATATTCGCACTAAATACTTTAACTACACTTAGTAATTGACAGTTAATAATGATTCTAATACAATAAAAACATCGCCATAAATTACATAATTTATAGCTAATTGGACGCTGTAACTGCAGTCAATTTAGTGTCCCATAGAAACTGGATAGACCATAAAATTGGTTCATTAGAATTTAATTGAAGTGTGTATGTAATTAAACGATCGTACGCTGGTGGGCTATCGGATCAGAGTCTTAAATCGATAGTAGCTTTCTATTACAAGTCTGTAGTCTGATATAAATTGTCTATGTTTTGCGTGTTAGGTTTGTAATTTTACAACTGCACTAATGTTAGTTGTGTTCAAGGATTCCTAGCTTATTATATCTTTTCGTGTCTATAAAATCAATGCGCGTTTATCCTTACGCATTTGAGCATCTTTTATTTGATCTAATGAGAACTTAATCTAATGGCTCTTTAATGAGCATTTGGTCGCTTAACAGCTGTTTTACTACTTACATAGATACACTCCTCTGTGTTTAATTTAGAATACAATGTGTCAGCATCCATTACTATCCTGTGGAAGATTTAAAAATTGGCTAAGGAAAGTGCGCAGCAGCACTCTCTTGGGCAACTCATAATACAATGATCAAGTTATCCTCTCAATGGGAGTAGCAATATTTTAGTGGATGACCGTCAATGAATGTATCCTTTGAATGGATAGTCTTGAAATTTAAGATTTCTGTATTTTTATTGATATGAAACTATCGTCTTTAGCCTTATTAAGTCTATAGCTTATAAGCATAATAAAATTTCTTTAGACTTTCCCTATCGCCCTCATGTGACTACCAATATGCTTACATAAATTACAATGTATGTACATCTTTGACAAAGGGTCTATATGGTTTCAAAAGCTGTTAGTTACTTAACATCACGGGTTTTCACTCTACAGTACCTAGTATTTTGTATTATATTCTAGCGTGTTATCATTTCTAATAACTATTGATTATTTTAAGTGCCAATGGCGCCAATTATATAGTGACATCCTAATTCTAGAGTACCCATAATCACAATCGTAAATCATTTCATCATATTCTATTTCACCGATTAGATATGACACACGGAGTTCAGTGGGACATCGCTTAATCAAGTAGCTGAGCAGGCAATGGAATTTAATAAAACATTTGGCAATGGTTCGCTCAAAAGAATTACAACCTATAGGTAGTTAGTAAAGCACCACCATTCCCTGCTGTTTATACCGAACGGCTGAAACGAGTGGTTCAGAATCAGAACACAAGCCTAAAAGAATCAAAGCACCCACATATACGTTCAACAACATTTACGTTCACGTTAGTCAGAGAGAATCTTAACTTGTACGAAACTCTTACTAATAGGAGACTACAGAATATTTTAAGGTTAAGACAGTACAAAACAGCACTTTTCTCGAAAATCATTTTGGTTATGGCTCCTCTTATTTATAACAAACTACCGAAACAAATGAAAGCCGAAAATGCCAGTAACTTTAAGAAAACTCTCAAAAAATTCCTAATAAATTAAGCCTATTATTCCATCAATGATTTTTTTTTAAATGACAAATGTATATCATACTGAATTTGATCTAATTATATTTTTATTTCTCTATAATGTAATAATTAATAAACTAATTACTATAATCTATGTTTCATATGCCAAACAACGGCTAAACAGAATGAGCAATATTTGTATATTAATGTACTTATCATGTATTTTACTCTGTTTAATGTGAACGACGACACAAACGACACCAATAACAGAAAAAAAGGTAATTAATACATTAAAAGTTTTATTACAACGCATTATCTATTTGACATTAGGTACAGTGTGCGCGTGTATCGTAAAAAGACTTGACTAGTTAACTTCAGGGTGTCGCTTTTTCGTGACGGTGTGCGCGTGCATCGTAAATATTTACTCCCACAATTTTTTCCTAACGCGTCAAAAGTAATACTTCAAAAATAGAATCTAAACTTTCCTCGTGTTTTTTTTTTCTTTAATTATTCTTATAATACTTGTACACGAATTCCTGAACGAAACACGCCATAGGCAATTAGTATTGTGTAATTAGCATAAGAATATTGTGATTGACTGTACCAGTTAAATACGGCTATTATGAGTGACTGTACTATAAATGATCTATATTAACAATGTACTGTGAAAGTCAATGGACTTAATGATTTTCAACTTACATGTACTGTACTGTTCTCGTAACTAGATTGATTGCTAATGTTCTTATTAGTTAAAATGGAATGCGATTAAGACGAAGGGATTTGAATATCACCTTTTCTCTTGCGGAATATTTTCTCCTTATGTTTTGTGATATAAAAATACTCCGTTTTTTAATTTAAAGTATATAGAATTTTAAAGAGTACAATTATCTACGTGCTGTCCATTGTACTTTGTACCTTTAGTATTTGTCAATTGACGCTTAATATTTGCTTATTTATCGTTTGCGTTTACAAAACATGGGTAAACGCGCATCCATATATATGCCTTTCTTATGATTGATATTGAAGAGGTTAGTACCTAAAACAATAGTGGATATTTTATGATTGAAAAGGAACCTCCAATTATACTGTGACCAACGTGGTTTAATAAATCAATTTCCATTAAGAGCTTAGTCCTACAGCTATACCTATACCACCATTACGTGCCGACAGCTGTACGTGGGGGTGATCCGGTCGATGGCCCTGTACGGCGCACCGGTGTGGGCGGGGTCCCTGACCGTCCGTCTTAGGGCCCTCCTGTGGCGACCACAGAGGGTCATGGCGATCAGGGCCGTACGCGGTTACCGCACGGTGGCGACGGAGGCAGCGTGCCTCCTGGCCGGAACTCCCCCGTGGGACCTGGAGGCGGAGATGCTCGCCGACATTTATCGGCGGGTGTCGGAGAAGCGCGCCCGCGGCGGCATGGTCTCCATCACAGAGATCACCGCCTGGCGGGTCGACGCCCGCCGAGAAGTCATTGCCCGTTGGGCAGTCCGGCTGGAGAGTCCTCGGTATGGTGTTAGGACCGTCGAGGCCCTCCGGCCGGTGCTGATGGAGTGGTTGGAGCGGACGCACGGGGTGCTTTCCTTCCGACTGATGCAGGTGCTGACGGGGCACGGTTGCTTCGGGAAGTACCTGCACAAGATTGTCAGGAGGGAGAGCACACCGTCCTGCCACCACTGCAGTTGCGACGAGGACACGGCGCAGCACACGCTCGAGGAGTGTGCTGCATGGGAGGAGGATCGCCGTGAACTCGTCGCAATTATCGGTGCCGACCTGGCGCTGCCGACCATCGCCAGGGAGATGCTCGTCAGCGTCAGGAACTGGGACGCGGTCGCCGCCTTCTGTGAGGCCGTTATCTCACGGAAGGAGGCGGCGGATCGTGTGCGAGTAGAGCTTCTATTCGGCGACACGTTCCGCCGCCGGCGACTCGGGCGGCGCAGGCGCGAGTATCTGCGCCTAATGCCGCCCTAGCCGAGGCCGCGGGTGATCGGACCGGGGAATTGTCCATCACCCGCAGAGAGGCTAACCGCGCGACGGCGACCGACGTCCCAGGTCGAGAGGTGAGGTTACCCGAAAGGGTATTCCGTCGGGCCGACCACTGACGACAAGTGACATCTGCTCCGGTGGTCGGCCCAACAACGAGGTGACGTGGGTACGGGTGGGTTATGGGCCCACGCGCCGTCCTTTCATCGCCCCGGACGGACAGGACCGCGCGTGCGCTTACCATAGCCCACGCAAAAAAAAAAAAAAAAAAAATACCTATACCACCAAAGGGTTGTCTAGAAATATAATACATCTACATTTAACTGTAAATTTTCTTCTTTTTCTTCAATCCATATATTTCCCAGGTACATATAGCTAAAGAAGTAACCCGAAATTCTGTAACGATTTTACGCAGATTAGTAACCAGGTCGGCACTTTCGGCAGCCTACTGGATAAATGAGGTGGATAATAGCAATTTATAAAATAAGCGTAACATAAATGTAAGCTCACCTGAATTCCTTGATTTCGTCTCGGTACATAAGTTGGAATTAGAAATAGGGCACTGCATTCCTTTCAAAGATAAGTTCATTTTTTGTTCATCGATTTTCGGGCGTATACGAAAAGGATTCGTCTTGGCTAACGAGTGTTATGTTGATAAGTCTGTAGTACAGGGTGTTTCAGTTTAGAAACTAGTAACTACACTAGTTTATACGATGAACTTTTGATACAATGTCACTTGCTGTCGTAAGAGATCAACAACATAACTAGATAAGACAAGGCAGACTCGAAGCAATACCCTTAAACCAACCTGTCTGTCTATCGTGATCATTATCCCAAATGCATGACTGCACCGATGGCGTAGTGGTTAAGATACCGACCTACCGAGCCAGTATCGTGGGTTTGAATCCCACAGACAACATTTTGTGCTATTCACAAATTGTCATTCTGAGTTGGATGTAATTTGTATCGTTAATTATATGTTCGTAAAGTCCATAAAGCATAATTTTCTTAGTAGTTATTATTTTTATTAGATATCGTGAATCGTAATAAGTGTAACACAAATAAATTTTTCTTACGAATTATGGTCGCACTTTAGTGCTACCTAGGAAAATACACAAACAGCTACATCTCGTCGTGATAGATATTTTACTGCCTAATTTTACATTTAATTTATTTTATTTTTTATTTATAAGACAACACCATGCACTAAGGAAATAATCCTTGTATTGCTGGGAACTTTACAAACATATAATTAACGGACACAAATTACATCCAGACTCAGAACAACAAGTTGTGGATCACACAAAGTGTTGTCCCGCGTGGGATTCGAACCCTCGACACTGGCGTGTCGTGCAGCATTTAATGTTATTTATTTTCCCATTTACTAGAGGTTTTATATGCGTCTTGTAGCAAGCTCACGGTATGTAATCGTTTACTAGACGTACGACGAGTTTCTATAAAATCTATATACATATGTCCATATACCGACACAATTTTTTGCGTTAAATTTTTGTTTGTGAAGTTTTACTTGCCGTATTTATATATAGGGTTATTTTTTTTGCGATCGGCGCGCTCCTCGCACCACGCCGTCCGGGGCGACAGAGGGGCGTAAGCACGCACACCCGCAACCCACCCACGATGCACGTCGCCTTCGTCGTTGGGCCGACCACCGGAGCAGGGTTACTTGTCATCAGTGGTCGGCCCAAAGTGTCAAAAAACGTTTATTTATATCTAGTTTTTAATTACTTTAACTAATTATTATGCATACGCATAAATTAGAAAAACTAAGTTCAGTTAAAGAAACAAAAATGGATAATAACAAATCCATAATCCTTACCACCGGTAATAATAAAATTGATAATTAGTGATAAAAATGTCTGGTCAAAAGCTATAAATTATCAATTTAATTGAACGCTGAACATAAGGCTCTTTGGTATCTAGACGCGCATCTTAATCGATTCGTTGCATTCTATGTCCGTGGATATTTTTCTTGTGAGTCTGTATTTTTATATTGATAGCCGCCAAGCCCGCCAATAACCTTACGAGTCGTGGGATATAATCAAATTCGGAATAAACGTAATTAATACTATGCGTAACTACGATTTTTTGTAAGAAACCTTACTTACACATAAGTGTTGAGTTGAATTTGTATCTACTTTTTTAGATATTTATACAAAAGCATTATTTTTGATTAGGAAGCTGTTTACTAAATAATATACAAATACACGGGTGAAAGTATACCTGTTTATTTCCCGTTCCGGTAAAAAGTATAGTCTATGATACTGATAGTCCAGCCATGGGTGAAAGAATTTTTAAAATCGACCTTATTGCCGCAGTTTCACCCTCATAGTATTTTTCACCATTGCTTTGAGAATTCATAGATAAAAATAGTCTATAATGTTACTCGCTGATTATGTAGTTTTTATTGATGGAAAAATAAAATTATATCGTTTTAGTGGGTAAGGCGTGAAAGAGTAAAAAACAAATAACCTCATATTCGCATTTAAAAAATTAGGATGAATAAATCCTGTGGTGACATCGACATTACGTTAATTTCAAACTCCCTTAAATTAATTATATTCTCTATCTACTAAAGGATTGAAGCGAGGCTGCTACTAAAATATGCTAGAATACACGCAACGAACTCATCTTGTTTTATTTTTTATATATACATAATTACATACATATTTAGTAAATATTGGGGCCAGTGTGATAACCCTTCGAACCAAGATATAATATTTCCAAATATAATGTAATAGATAAGGAAACGGAAGAGAAGGAAAACTCGAAACAAAACCCTATGCCAACACGCCTGACCAGCGTGATATAATAGGTTAATTTCCTTCCCATAATGGAGGAGGCCCGAGCCCAACAGTGGGACGTAGAAGGGCTGAGATGATGATGATGATGATGAATGTAAAAGACTGTTGATTGATTGCAAAATATAATGTAAGGCTGGACTAGGTGTCACAAGCGGCACCCGATCACGAATTAACTACTAAAGCAGCCATCGCTCTTCTATTCTACATTATATTTTATGTTCTAAAAATTATGTGTATTTATAGACTTTTATTACAATTATTTTTAACGTGTAATTAACAAAAATGACAAACAAATATGTTTACCTATAAATCGATATCCGTCAATACTGACGCATTCTAATCAGATATTATTTACGGCAGAAGTGAAAAAAATCTTTACCAAGCCGTACTAGCTACTTCTATTGTCGTCCCCACATTATTTTACCAACTATTATCTTCGTGTATCAAACTATTATAAAGGAAGGCGCTTGCTTATAGCACATTAAAAATATACACAATTCTAAGCCACCGCCTGTATAAACAATATCACCATTCAAACCTCAAAATTATGTACGTGTGTGGTATCCTTTGATATGATAGATAATTACACCATTGTATTGCGCTCCAGGTGGAGCCGAGACTGACCCATCATACACGCACGGGCATGTCTTCTTCTAAGATGTTCGAGATGGACAATATAATGGTGGCAGAGGAGCTAGTCACTCAATAAAGGTTTTGGTCAAGATAACGGCCATGATTTATTACACTTATGAATCGCATATTCAAGTGTTAGGGAATCCCGTTGAAAACAGAAATGTATTTAATTATAGTAATTTTAATATTGAAAGTATTGTGAGTTTCTTACTTATCCTTACTAATATTATAAATGCGAAAGTAAGTTTGTTTGTTACGCTTTCACGCTTAAACCACAGAACCGATTTCAAAAATTATTTCACTAATGGAAAGCTGTATCAGGGAGTAACATAGGCTATATTTTATCCCACTATTCCCACGGGAACGATAACTACGCGGGCAAGGCGACTGAAACCGAAGCGAAGCGAGAGCAGGTTGGTAGTGTATTAATAGATAATGCATGAAGAAAAGTTATGGTAATAACATTACTAGCACACCTCAATTATATTTATAGTTTAAAAGATTTTTTAAAATTAATAGTATTAATTCTAGTTTTTGCAATAATGTAGGTTTAAAAATGCAAATTGATTTATATTAATTCTCAGACATAGAGGTTACCAAATCACATACTTTTTTTTTTGGGGTGGGTTGCGGTCGGCGCGCTCCTCGCACCACTCCGTCCGGGGCGACAGAGGGGCATAAGCATGTCCACCCACAACCCACCCACGATGCAAGTTGACCAAATCACATACTACTTTACCGTTTAAACAAGCGGCAATTTAATGTTGTGATATTTTACGCTGATTCCGACCCAGAGACCTTTGCGTTACAATAACAGTTTCACTATTATAGTGATAATTTATTTAGTGAAATAAAACAGGGAGATAATAAAACAGAGGAAAATTTATTGAACATACCTATATATTTTATTTAGTGCTGTGTTCTACTAATATTGTAAACGCGAAAGTTTGTGAGTATGTGAGAATGTTTGCTGCTCTTTCACGCAAAAACTACTGAATGGATTTTGATGGAATTTCACAATAATACAGCTTACATATCAAAATAACACAGACTATAATTTATCCCGATATTCTCACGGAAAGGAGAACTATGCGGTAAAAACTGCAGGACGTTGCTAGTATATAATATAGATTTTACTTTGCTCTTCCGTGAACAATTGTGGACCAAAGCCTCGCTTGCGCACTCTATTTTTACTTTTCATTTAAACTGTCCTTTTAAGGGAGTCCATTCAATGAGAACTGGATTCGAGAATGAATGTTTTTTGTTTACGGTAACTGATATTTTTTCCATACGATGGGATTAATCTTAGATCTGGCATATAAAAAGTTGAAGCAATTAGGTGCTACCTTACCTGTAACTGATTCGGAGATGAAACAGGTTCTTACTTGTTTTGTTGTTATGGGAAATCGGAATGGGAAGTGATGATTCGAATATGGTAATATTGGAATAGTTATGGCTACGGTTTCGTTTGTGCATTATGTATTTTCTTTTTGTGTATGGTAACAGAAGAAGAATACAATTAGTCACTCACTGTCTTACACGACTAAGAGATTATAATGTGCACCCGACATATATACAAGAGAAGGAAAATCCTTACTAATATTTTAAATGCGAAAATAATTTCGTTTGTTACACTTTTACGCTTAAACCACCGTATTTATTTCAAAAATTCTTTCACCAATGGAGAGCTATAATATCAGGGAGTAACCTAGGCTATATTTTATCCCGGTATTCCCACGGGAACGGGGACTACGCGGGTACGGTGACTGAAAGTGAAGCGAAGTGAGGGCGGGTTGCTAGTTCTAAATAAAACCCTGTACCAATCCGTCAAACCAGCATGGTATCGTAGGCCAATTTCCCTCTTATTATGAAGGAGGCACGAGCCCAGCACTCTGAGCTAAGATAATGAAATGTATTTTATTAGTATCACGCTTTCATTCCTAGATGGGATAAGCAAAGCTGTAAACAGAATAGCATTTATATTAGAGATAAAACGGATAGTGGTTTGGCCGGATTTGACCGAATATTCGGAATCCGGCCAAACTGCGAAGCCGGAGCGGCGGCTACCCTGCCACCGGATATTCGTCCCTTTCGGAAATTTTCGGGCGCGTTCGGGTGTTGTCGCACGTCAGCGGGGATCGCGACTACTCGGGGGCGTTCGGTGGGCGCGTGTCAGTTTGTTTTTGTTTATATCATTGTTATTTTACTTGACGTCGTGGTTTTATGTTTGATTGTAAAGAAATGTCATCATCAACAAAACGATCGCCGATTTCGCAATATTTTGTCATTTTTGAGTATTGAATAAAAAAAAAAGTTGTCCATAACCTATTGTGGTATGATTTGCCCTATGTAAAACAATGAGTTTTTTTTCATCTTACTATCCGAAATACTGAATTACTATCCGGCATCCGGCCGGATAGTGAAAAGAAGGTCGGATAGACCCGGATAGTTACCGGATATCTGTTTCGCCTCGAAGTTATATGTTTATATTAAATATGTTTTAGTCCTATGAAAAAGTTTGCGAAACTGTTGTGGTTGACCGGAGATATATTCTCAATCTCCAACTTATGCTGACGATTTCCTGAATAAATCTTTTGAAATACGATGAAATCTGCAGAAAACACTAATAATATCTTTTTGCTTGTATGTTAATCAAGGTTAAGAGCCATATTTATAATTAGTATTACTGTTAATTACATCGTAAAGAATTAATGTACAAACACACACTATTAGTATTTTTATTATTGGTTTAAAGCATTAATTATTTTTAAAGTTATATTTCTTTTGGAGCATTAGGGAAAAATGATGAGCGTAAATTTTTACGATTCACGCACACACCGTTGCGAAAAACTGACACCCTGAAGTTAGCTAGGCAACATTTTTTAACGATGCGCGAGCTCATCGTCACAAATATCAACTAGATATAATGAATCTTTGAATGTACTTAAATACTTTTTTCTATTATTAGTAACATTTTTTCTACAAACGTAGAATACCGCGAATAAAATTTTAAACATAGTACATACACTCTTTTTACACACATTCTTATAAACAAATCGTAAGAAGTTAAGACTAATATGTCATCAGTCCACCTAGGAGAGGTTTATCTATTTTACTTACATAAATATAATCGTTACAGTCTCTCCGTAAGACGAGACTGTGGATATTATTTTGTAACAGCCTAACACCATAATAGTTGACACATAAATTTATTTCCAAGTAAACGATGCGTTCAAGCAACTGGTTATTATTCTATTGATGGATGGCAGATTATTCATGTCTGTACTATATCTATCGTCATTATATTGTATTCCTTAACAAGCTTGCTCATAAAAATTTCAAGGACAATAATAACATGTTTATTTATGTACTAGGTACAGCTTGCCGAGTCCTAGCCAAGAAAGTTCGTTCCCGTGTTTTTATTATCTACTATGACATAAAACTAATAATTTAGTTTCAACATTTGAGTGAAGTTTTCCGTGTGGTGACGGAGTAAGAATACAATTCACCAACCCCTTTCTTGTCTGTGGATGTCGTAAATGACGATAAAGGGGTATGTATGTAGGTACCACTCGACATCGTAGCAGAGTTCATCCATTTCACCTGGAAACGTTATGGTCTTCAACTGTACGTTTCCAGCTATTATTTCTCCCATGTAAGTGCAAGCTCTGGAATGAACTACCTGCTGCTATGTTGCCCGAGCGCTATGACATATCCTGCTTTAAACGAGATTTAAGAAGAGTATTTTGTTCACGGTAGGCAACGGGCCGGCTGTGCCCCTGGTATTGCAAAGGTCCATGTGTGGCAGCATCACTTACCATCAGATGTGCTGCTTGCTCGTTTGCCACCGATGGCAATAAAAAAAGGGTAATATCTATGCAAGAGAAGGAAAACTCTAAACGAAATCCTACACCAACATGTCTAGCCTGCTTGGATAGTAGTCGTGGAGGCTCGAGCCCATTAGTGGGACGTTTGTAACGTCCGACTCATGGGCTCAATGGGTGGGATGAGATGGTCCCAGCTGAATTGATGATGAATGATGGTTTGAGTGAAGAGTGTTATGTATGGTGTTATAGTGAAACAAGAACCTGGATCTTTAACTAGGACCAAGCAAAGAAATAACTTCACCACGTTATGATTTCTGCGTACATTCGTCGTCTATTCGTAATCCCTGTAACAAAACCAATTAATCCTTTTTCAAATTTGCGTGATCGTGATATAACGTTACGCGTTTTTTTCGCGTTTGGCAGACGAACACGCAATCCACCTGATAATAGGTGAAATGCTCACAGACCTTTGCAATTTTAAGGTCAAACCACGTTCCTGCTAACCAAATGATGGACTTTGGATATTCAGCTTTCATGCTCACTGAACAAAACACAAATACAAGTTGATACTAATCAGATGTCGATTTGCCGCGACTCCATTTCGCCGGGGGGCACCCCTGACTTAGTTATACTACAGACAGAAAATTATCACTCGCGTGGCCCTTCCAATACAAAAAGTATTAAATCAATAATAAATTATTTTAACTTTTAGGCTATTACGTCGATAAAATTTATTATCCTCCCACGCAATTGGGGGTCGAACTTTCTCACGAACATGGTTTCAGAAACTGTATTTGTGCTGTGTGCCTGGGATTTTTGTCTGATTAAAATATGATTAATGATTGATCTAAAATAAGACCATCGAACCTTATGACTTATAGGCGTATGCTTAAAATACTGAACTAATATACCTTATTAGTAGAGTTCTACAGAGTTTAGACTCGATGGTTTTATAGCTTATTTCTTAGGTCATCATGAGTTCACTAGGAACTGTTTGTAAACAAGAAAATGGATGGTCCATTTTACTTTATAGAGGCCGTCAACATTCGACAAGACAATAGAAAGAAAATCTCTTAATAATATCATTGCCTATTCTTATGATGGCGACCATGGGAAATAGTTTATGATGTGAATATGAGATAGACCTCTTAACACACATTCTAGGTGTTAATGAACATAAGTTTACCTGATTGTGTATGCTTAATATCTTTTTTTACGCCATAACGGGAACTTATAGAAATAAACAAAATGTGAACTAAAATAAAACAAAGGAACATTACACAAAACATGACACGCAAAAATTGTACATTTTTGTTGCGGTTTTGAGGACAATGGGACAGATAGTCTGATAACCGGACTGTCCCGTTAAGAATAGGATGTATGGTTACGTTATGCATGCTGCATATTTTTTAAGTCTCATGCGTTTATAGATAGAAAGACTATATGTCTTTCTATCTATAAACGCATGAGACTTAAAAAAAATCACTTGAACAGCCAATATTATTTTTGCTCGACGCAAGATTCGAGCCTGTCCGATTTCCTATTTTAAACTTGGTCTTATCATTGTACGAGAAACTTAACTTTGGAATGCATATCTGCTTTGATTTATGTTGTTGTGATATGGCATCTAATAAAATAGCTCTTTGCAAGGATTATTTTTTATTCAATAAGGAATTAAGACGACAAACTACGTTTTCAATTAGTAACAAATGAGAGCTTGTTTAATATTTCGTGTTACAAACACAATTACTCAACAACAAACGGTAATTGTGATACTGCTGGTAGTTGTTGTTGTTGATTATAAATAAAATATTATTAAATAGCAAAGGATTTTATTGTGTTATTAATACTTTCAAAGAGCGTGGTCTTTATTAAAGAATTGGGATGTTTACAATACAGCAAAAAAAAAGAGAGAGTTCAAAATAAAAAAAAAGTTATTCATACATAACATAGGTAAGCGATGAGTTAATAAAAGCATCTAAATATATCTTTGTCTCTATAAATATACTTTAAATTAAAAAAGATTCAAGAGATATGTACAATATTCATTCATAAAAATACTCATAAAACTAACCACGGATTGCGGTCGTAAATTTATTGAATGAATAGCTTTTGAACTCTCGAAACGCTCCAGGCGCTTATTAATGGATTTAATTTTAATTACTTTTATAGTAGTCTATAGTAGCGAAATGATTGATCGATGTATAATTTTGATCAAATGGCTTATGGATTTATGAAACGATCCGACACCCACATCTTCCTAACAAGACTATAAAAGATTTCTAATGTTCCCGTTATTGTATTATCATTTGCGCCTTGCAGTCTTCATCTGGGGCAATTAGCACTATCCATTCAACTTGATTTCAATTATAATGCTTTCACGGACTTTTAACTTTAAATTTAGGCGTAGGATTTTGACCTAAGCGTTTACATTAGATTGAATTTATTATTATCTAAATCATAAATATCCAAAATTAGTTACAGATACCATCATCTCAGCTCACATGACCCGCTCTATTGGTCCTACTTTTGGGCTCGAGCCTTCTCCATAATAGGAAAGAAATTGATTTATCACGCTGGTCAGACGTGTAGGCGTATGTTTATATGTTTAGTTTTCCTTTTCTTGCATAAATGTTCTGTAAATATCATATTTCTTAGTCGTTTTTTATGACACCCAAGGGCAGGAAAGGGGATGGTAAATTGTATTCTTACTCCGTCACCACACAGGAAACAGTAACGGTAAACGCCACATTTTTTTTTAACACAACACCCATCACTAAGGAAATTGTCTTTGCATTGCGGGGGACTTTACAAACACATAATAATACGAACCCACGACACTGGCTCTGTAGGTCGCTATCTTAACCACTACGCCATCTGTACAGCATCTGTGCATATAAACTAATACATTTGATAATGGTATTTATAGTCAGATATGTAAATATGTCTGATGGGTGCGATATAATGGGTCTATTTCCCTCTATTCCCATGAAGAAGGCCGCTGTCCTAACAGTGAATGTCGACAGACTGCTAGATCGACCGACCACTGACGACAAGTAACCCTGCCCCGGTGGTCGGTCCAACGACGAAGGCGACGTGTCACGGGTGGATTACGGGTGTGCGTGCTTACGCCCCTCTGTCACCCGGACAGAGTGGTGCGAGGAGCGCCGACCGTAACCCACCCCCAAAAAAAAAAGGATCGGATTTGATTTTGCCTTCCATTATGAGGAATACTGATGCTCAACAGCAATTCGTGTATATGGGCTGAGAAGTTCTTATACAAAATTTATGTTTTTATGCATTATTTATGCATTTTCTGAAACAGATTTAACAAAAATACTGTTTTTATAATGTCTTGTGAAATTTTAATCAAAATCTAGTATTTTTTTAGACGCCCGCTTGCGATAGCATCTATTAACATCCATGCCGTGTAATGAAAGGTAATGCTGCCATTAGTAAATAATAAACCGAGGTTATTATACTAAATCAATTTACGTTACTAAATTTCTACCATAAAATATTTGAGTTAGAAAGTTGCAAATATCTAAAATTTGCCCGGATGTTCATTTTTAAATAATTATTATTGAAGGAATGTTTGTATGTGTTTCTAATGTATTTGCGTTTGATTTATCCTGTTGAGGTGTAAGGTTATATGGTTAAGTTCAGCTATTGTAAAGAAGAAAAAAGTATGTGTGTACGCACGTAAGAAGTTATATTTCTTTGGCGTAATAAGACGAAAATCTTTCTACAAATTTTACCCTTCGCGTTATCCCACGTTTACGGAAAAAACGACACTAATAATAGACAAAAAGGTATTATTATATTATACATTGAAAGAATTATTATAACGCAATTATCTAATTGACATTTGTGACGGTGTGCTTGCGCATGGTAAAAATTTTGACTAGCTAACTTCTGGGTGTCAGATTTTTTTTTTACGACGAAGCCGACGTGTTACGGGTGGGTTATGGGTGTGCGTGCTTACGCCCCTCTGTTGCTCCGGACGGAGCGGTACGAGGAGTGCGCCGACCGTTAACCACAAAAAACAAAATAAAAGGGTGTCAGTTTTTCGTAACGATCGTAAAAATTCACTCTCATCGTTTTTCCTAACGCGCCAAAAGAAGTATAGCTTCTAAAATCTTACTTACCGTGAGTAAATAGGATGAAGTTTTTTCTAATGATTTTGGATATTGTTAATTAATAACCAAGTAAGACTCAGGTCGATCAGTTAATGATAAACAGGATGTAGGTACTTTCTTAATGTTCGTGGTGTGGGTAAAAATAAATCATTCATCTTTAATCTGTCAGAATTGCAGAACGCATCTCAACTTTTACCTTTGTTAATCATATAGTCATTAGAAATTTGCGTGTTTTTCGTTGATTACATGAAAGTGGTCATACTTCATGAGTAAGGTAAGCAGAAGCCTTGATTTTGATTGATTTCGCAGTGATTAATAGTGAGATTGAAAAATATAGAATAACTAGTTGACTCAACAGACGCTGTTCTGTTAAAAACTAAAATATTAAAGAATATTTTCTTGACATTGATCGTAACGCCACCTACCGGATCCAATTATGAATCTAAACCTTTCTTAAATTCACTGGGAATACAAAGTCACCAAAATCGGTCCATGAGTTTAAGAGGAGTTCAGTTACATGCATATGAGTAGAATAATTATATGTTTACACCAGCAACCCGCCCTCGCTTCAGTTTTTGTCGCCTTATTGCCGTAGTTCTCGTTCCCGTGGGAATACCGTGATAAAATATAGCCTAGTTTACTCCCTGATATTATAGCTATCCATTGGTGTAAGAATTTTTTAAATCGGTCCAGCCGTTTTGAAGATTACCCAGAACAAACAGACAGACAGACAAAAAAATATGAAGTGATTTTTAGGCATATGTATAGGCAGTCCGGCTGCAGAGTCCTCGGTACGGTGTCAGGACCGTCGAGGCCCTCCGGCCGGTGCTGATGGAGTGGTTGAAGCGGACGCACGGGGTGCTTTCCTTCCGACTGGTGCAGGTGCTGACGGGGCACGGTTGCTTCGGGAAGTACCTGCACAAGATTGTCAGGAGGGAGAGCACACCGTCCTGCCACCACTGCAGTTGCGACGAGGACACGGCGCAGCACACGTTCGAGGAGTGTGCTGCATGGGAGGGGGATCGCCATGAACTCGTCGCAATTATCGGTGCCGACCTGGCGCTGCCGACCATCGCCAGGGCGATGCTCGCCAGCGTCAGGAACTGGGACGCGGTCGCCGCCTGCGGTGAGGCCGTAATCTCACGGAAGGAGGCAGCGGATCGTGTGCGAGTAGACCTCCTATTCGGCGACACATTCCGCCGCCGGCGACTCGGGCGGCGCAGGCGCGCCTAATGCCGCCCTAGGCGAGGCCGCGGGTGATCAGACCGGGGAATTGTCCGTCACCCGCGGAGAGGCTGACCGCGCGACGGTGACCGACATCCCAGGACGTCGAGAGGTGAGATTACCCGAAAGGGTATTCCGTCAGGCCGACCACTGACGACAAGTCACATCTGCTCCGGTGGTCGGCCCAACAACGAGGTGACGTGGGTACGGGTGGGTTATGGTCCCGCGCGCCGTCCTTTCATCGCCCCGGACGGACTGGACCGCGCGTGCGCTTACCATAGCCCACCCATTGAAAAAAAAAGGCATATGTATAGTGCAAATAACCATGTGAGCACGAAAAAGGCCTATTATTTTGACATTACAAACAGACACTCCAATTTTATTTATTGGTATATAGATATATAAAGATTAAAGATTAAAAATATAATATGTAATTTATTTAATTTCCATTACATACCTTAATACAAATCACATTTTATAACGCTATTCACATCCTTTTTCTTTACCACGAGTATAGTGAGAAATTCATCATCATCATCACAGCTCATATACACCCCACTGATGGGCTCGAGTCTACTCCACTATGAGAGGGAAATTGACCTACTATACCACGCTGGTCAAAAGTGTTGATATAGGGTTTTATTTCTCTTGCAGAGTGGTTATCTGTATATTATAATACCTTAGTCGTCTTTTTGGCAAGAATTTGTCGTGGTGAATAGTAAGTATTCTTACTCCGTCACCACACGGAAATATTAGGAGAATATGAAATCACTAGAAGATGTAACCAGATCACTATTATAACTGAAGGAAAACTTAATTTTATTTATTTGTACACGAATTTATATAAATAAAATCTAATGTCAAAATAAATTTGCGCAATAATTTTATGCCGTCCAATGTTTGTCTCAGACATGTCGACCGTATTTTGCCCTGAAATGTATATTCCTAGATCATGACATGCCACTTCTATTATCTGAGCACCATAAATTTAATACCTTTACCGTTAGGCCAGTAGATTATATATATTGTGTGGGTCAATATGACCCACGGATCTAGCGTTTATGGGTTATAGAAAGTAAATGGTGTTTACTTACTATTTGAAAATGCGTGAGGCACATATGAAATATCAAAATAAAAAGTGTATAGTGTAAATGAAAGCATTTTCTACTGAAAGTTTATGCTTAGTATACTTTCTTTACACCATAAATGTGGTAGTAGGACGTATTGATCGTAAGATATATTTGTGCCTGTGTGGTGACGGAGTCAGAATTCAATTCACCACCTATCTTGCCCGTGGGTATTGTAAAAGACGACTAAGGGATATCAAGAACAAATAAAATGTATGTTTTAGATGACAAACTCGAAACGAAACCCTATACGAACGTGTCTGACCAGCGTTGAGTAGTTGATCAATTCCTCCTAATGTGGAGGAGGCGTGAGTCCAGCAGTGGGACGTATACTGTGATGATGATGATGATCTTACAGGTGATGATAAGTAGTCTGATGACTGGTCGCACAATAGTAAAATAGATTGTAGTAGTAATCTTTCAAACCAAGATCCGAATGATCTATTTCCATTGCAAGTGCTAATTTGTGTAATACATAAATATTTTCTGTGTAATGACTGACTAGACGAAGCAATTGTCTTTTCTATCATTCAGCCAGTGTCATTATATGATATTTATAGTTGACTAAATAAAGAAAGTAAAAAATATACTAATTTAAGCGAAAATTCCAAGTAAAACCTAAATCCATCGCCGTACATAGTAGGGCCAATGCATTTGTCAATCTGTCAGTCTTTAGACAGGCTAGTATCCAAAAGTCTCATTTACATATATGCTGACGATAAGACAGAATATTTATATAGATTCTGGCTATATTGCTCCCATTGGTTAATCCAGTGGGTGGTATCTAGGATTGCACACTGTGATACCTGGGTTATTAGACATTCGCAGATTTTTAGGTCAAGAATTTTCCGATAAAAACCACAGCCTTCTCTTTTATACATCAGCAGTATCAGCAGCATCAGCATTTTTCCCTTTTTTAATAGATTAAACTCATAAAATTGAGGGACATGGGCCTTTCACGTTTCTATATCTCTTGGAGGATAAAGGCTTAAAGATTTAAAAATTCAAGCCCATGCAAACGAGGCCATGAGCATTTCTAATTTTCGATAAAGTGACTCGCCCTTCTAATAAGCAGCCGGCAGGCTCAGGCGCCAACGGTTTGTTGTGTAAATCTGCAAATTGGTGTGAAACGAAAGAAAATTGTTGCTTTCTACCGTCAATCTTGCCGCTCGCTCTTGGTGACTGTCGGTGAAAACAATTGATCTCTTTCGGTGAAAGTATTTGCACCTTGTATAGATAAAAAGGGATTGGTGCGTTAATATGTATTAATATACATACATGGTTGTGTAAATGACAGTTTGTACGGGCATAATCCTCTATGTATGTAGACATCATTTGTTATGTTTCGGATAAAGTTTTATCTTTTATGGAAGACCAGATGAATAAACAATTGTATTGTAGAGGACTAAACAAACGTAATTTCTGACAAGATTTTTTGTTTCATCATCATGCCAGCCCACATAAGTCCCACTGTTGGGCCCGGGTCTCATCCACAATGGGAGGGAATTTGACCTATTATGCCATGCTGGTCAGGCATGTTGGTATAGGGTTTTATTTCAAGTTTTCCTTCTCTTGCACAGATGTTATATGCATAGTATATCCCTTAGTCGTCTTTTACGACATCCACGGGCAATACTCCGTCACCTCACGGACGATTTTTTTGTTTATGTCGCTAAATTATTTTCTCTGTCGAAATCAAAGCACATTCGGCATAACAAGTCGCTTTCCGCCTGGAGACTGAGTAGGAATGCAATTCACTATCTTTGTTTTGGCGGTGGATATCGTACTAGAGACTAAATCATATGATAAGACACCATTGTAAGAGAATAGAAACTGGACCTTTCCTAACTAACACCTCTGACTATGAGAATCATCACTTTTAGGTCACTTAAATAATTGGGAATCGACCCACGAGATACGACAAGGGTGATCGATACTACATCGCCATGCTATCTCTGCAATTTAATATTTCTCAGCTTATTTAATAATGGGGGAATCATAATTATAATTCCACTTTAGTATATAATTACAGTAGTTACTAGTTACGACTTATCTTCGAGGATGCTGTGGATAATGAGATCAATTAAAATATTTCATAACATGTAGCTTTAAGTAAATTGCTTTCCGTATTACCTGCTTGTTATATAAAATGATATTCGTTGGGCTCTTTATATTTTATAGTAAAGCATTATTATTAAGGCTATATTGCTTATTATAAGGGCTGCATAGGAAATAACAGGCGGTTATTTAGGCTTTCATCCAAAAACTATACTTACAACAATGTTAATTGAAGTCGGCGACATATTGTGCGACATGGATGAACAAGAGGAACTGATCACATCAACCAAAAGGTTTAATAAATCGCTCAGGTTTTCTCGAGGTATTCACTTAGAAAGAAAATTATTTTATTTTGAATATTCATTTGCTTCATCCTTTCACCAGCCTATAAATATCCACTGTTGGACATAGGGCTCTCGTAGCTCGTAGTAAAATATAATTACCACGCTTGGACACGTTAGGAGTATTCTAGAAGAGCGCTGCTATTCATTTCTTCTTGCTTTTGCAGGAGATTTTGACGACTGCCTTTGGAAAGTAATACGGCGCGCCAGTGTATTCTTTACATATGACCACAAGGGAGACCAGGCTTCCTCACTTTATTCAAACTAGTTTTGATGTGTAACATCCGTGAGGTCAAAATCGCACATCGAAACTAACGTATCTTTATGATTAGAGATTTCTTTGTAGGGCAGATATGATAGATCGGCTCTTAACTCGAAGTACAAAGGCGTTAAAAAAAAAACGCAAAGCAACAATAAAAGTCAATGTTTGAGTCATGACAATGAATCATTATAAAGATATCCGTTATATGCTTATGTTCGCACGTATGCACGTGGGTTCAAATTGATCCTGATGTTAAGATTACAGTCTTATGGTTTTAATTCTATTCTTATGGTGACTGATTACGAGTAGTTTTATGCACTCGCTCGTTCTCGAATATCACGCAAGATGTTCAAGACAAAAGGTCCTTGACATTGTGCATATTTTAGCACATAGTCGCAGGTTTGACCGGCCGCTTACATGCTGGTAAAGCTATGCTGTTAATTGATGCAAATCGTGTGCCTGCATGATACCATCAGAATTTCTGTATGTAGGTCCTAACAGTTTTATTTTACTCTAAATAAAAAATATAATAAACAAGACCTAAATTAGTAAAAACACATCTCAGATTTTAACTTAACAATTTTTGTACTTATGATTTTCGGGGGTCCTGGACAATGCAATTGTCGGACCTTGTTTTCAGACTTTTGTGAATTATCAGGTATATATTTAAGCTGATGAAGTTGTGTGACTAATTAGGCGAAAAATAGCGATGTTTTAGTTTATATTATACTTCAAGGTCAACAATTTCTCCTAACTCCGGACTCAAATGCGCTAACTCACGATCGTCATTATCACACTTATTTTGGTTTGTATTTATTTAATTTTTTAATATCAATACTTAACATTTAAGTTATGCTTCGCTGAGAATTTACAAACATCATGTAATAATAATAAATGTTATAAAACTATTTTATAACAATTTTTTTGTCATTATAAATAAAATTATTTAGCGGAGGCAACCCTCTCGTGACCATTAAAGCTAAAAAGCGTTTGAAACATCGAGAAATCATAAATCATACACAAACGCCATAAAATCCGTAAAAATAGTTTTATTTATATTATAATTTGTAAAACTCGCATAAACATCAGAAATCATTATCAGTTAAAAAATAAATTACATCCAGACTTAGAACCTACTTAGTCCACTCGACCCAAGTCTAAATAGTTTTATAATAATAAAATAATATAACTCGTTGACATTGTCAAATGGATTTTGGTGTTGTATCCGGTGAAAGCAGGTTTAGAGGCTCCTATTTTATAGTGAATTGTCTATGGAGGCTCCTTTTCTCAGTTCCCACGATCCCTATTCAGTGTCGGACTTATAAGATATACGGTAGTCATTTATGTCTTTTTTGAAAAAAAAAAACATTTACCCGTACGTCTCTTCGTTAATCATTGTATAGGTACTATTAAAGGCCAGATTAAAAAGAACTTACTTCGTTATCTCTTTTTGTATTTTTTGGCGGGGATTTTATTTGACCGCACCCAGTCCGGTTCCGCAGTAGTAAAGCACATGAGAGCCCACAATCGAACGCTGTGTACACAATTCTCCTGTGAATCAAATTAGTTACCTTCTAATAGATCTCTCATCAAAAGTAGTCTTTTTTACGTGATTTTACTGATTAGCTTAGTTGTTATCTTCGAAAAAAGTATCACTTCAGAGACACCCTATAATGTTAGCTGTTTGTGTTATCAAAATAGATCTAGCTGTTTCAGAGATCACAAACATATGGAGACAGAAATTTAAAACAACTTTTAGGTGTTTATGCTATGTACATAATCATAAAGGCTTAAGATACAGCTGTTACACTACTAGCTACTACTATATTTCTTTTTTTATTTATACATATTATTTATAAATAACACGGTTAACGAAATTGTAAATATTTGTGTTGTGAACGAATACTAAAATACCGTTAAAAAGTTTGTTAAGTCAAATCCATGTCGTCGTCAGTAACCTTTACTGGTAAAAATCCAAGTTCAACGTACCCGTATCCAATTTTAATAGTTATTTTCATTTAATTGCAGGACCGAGCGGCAAAGACAAACGCGGGAACGAGAAACAGAACTGCCAATCAAAATGACCACCGAAAGAGCAACCAAAATAATAAGCACCCGTCATATTCATGATTCTTTCAAGATTACATGATTCTACACGATATTTATTGTACAATAACTTTAGATAACGAATCTAGTCGCCATAGCACTATTTAAACAAAGCAATTTAGACTATTATTAATAACAATACGATTGAGGATCGGCTATTGAAGTACAAAGGTTAAAAAAGAATTCAAGAGACAGTACAAACGACTCTGGGACGCTAATATTGATTTTGAATTAAATTAATTATTTTAGAAGATCCCTGAGAAAACGAACAAGATGTCTGCAAGTAAGTATGATTGTTTTTAATACTTCATTCGATCATTGATTACTTATTTCCGTGGGATGACGCTGATGGAGTAAGCATACAAATCATCACCCGCTTTATTGCCCATGGGTGTCGTAAAAGACTACTAAGTAATAAAAAACGCATCAACATCTATGTAAGAGTAGGGAAATTCGAAACAAAACCCTATACCAACACGTCTTGACCGGACCGGGGACTTTAGTCCGGCACCCGCAGAGAGGCTGACCGCGCGACGGCGACCGACGTCCTGGAATAGGGACGTCGACAGGTGAAGGTACCCATAAGGTTATTCCGTCGGGCCGACCACTGAGGACAAGGAACTCGGCACTGGTGGTCGGCCCAACGACGAAGGCGACGTGGGTACGGGTGGGTAATGGGCCCGCGTGCCGTCGTTTCGTTGCCCCGGACGAAATGGACGGCGTGTGCGCTTACCATAGCCTACACATAAAAAAAGAATACCAACATGTCTGACCAGCGTGTTACAGCAGGTCCATTACTCACCCGTCATTTAGGAGGCTCAAACCCAGCAGTGGCAATATTAGAGAAAATTGACCTACTACACTACGCTAGTTAGACGGGTTGGTCTATAAAAAAATAATAGACCTCATGTTGTATTCTCATGTAACGTGTTAAGAATAAATCCTCTATACATCTATGTATATAAACTCTTTACATCTCCGTAGCAATCGTAAAAATGCGCTGAGAGATCATCAAGGGTAGTGACTAGTGATAACAGCACTCTCCTGGGAAGCTTATTATAGAAATCCTAGCGATGTCCTGCCTGCCAGAGTCGCAATTACTAGATTATCCTTGGAAAGTTTATGTCTGAGAATGGACAGATAGATGAAGTAATGATTGAAAGTATGGATTATCTATATCGAAGTAAAGGTATATTGCGCAGAAAAACATACAATAATTTATTAACGAAGTATATCGTATATTTTTTCAGGCTTTGAACACTCTTCAATGAAGAGCAGCTTCTCATTGTCATCGTTACGAAGTGCGCCCGCACCACCTGGAGGCCGCTGTGAACAATTGGAGCGACCGTATCACAGTCTTACTAAAAAGAGGTAATACATCTTGACAGTTTACAGTGACTAGAATTCATAGGATCTTTTCCAGATGGGTTTTGTGACTCCAGCCAATCACTTACCACCACCCGTACGACCACATTGTGCCGGCTACTAAAAAGTCGCATGTACTCGACTGCACATATGACGTACTGTTAGGAGAGTTCTACGTCATTATCATCATCATTAGGCTTTTCTCATGTTTCGCCACCAAGTGCGATCCTGTACCAACTGCATCCAATGATGCCCAGCAACTTTCACCAAGTCGGCGGTCGCCTGGTTCGTCTTTTACTACCGTGTCCGAGTTCTGTGTGCAATCCCCAAATTATGTACCAAGCCTGGGCGTTATTCGTGTTCATTAATTATGTGTTTGTAAAGTCTCCAACGAGATGAATATCTATCCCATAATGCGCGACTTTTCTTTAAATAAAATAATAACACACGAAGACTAGTAGATGTGAGTCTCCTTCATCGAAGATGGCAATTAACTTGCTGGCCAAAGGAAATATGAACTTTTGTTTCGATTGCCTGCCTACATATAAGTATATATGTATATCTTGTTCTTGTTCAGCGCGAATACGTCTTATTGTTATTAGGTATCTGCCTGCTACACAATGGCAGTGAAATTGACTTACTATGCTAATCTGGCTAGACCGATTGGCATAGCGTTTACTTCTTTCCTTCCTCGCAGTGAAATTATTTGCTTACATCGTTTAGTCGTCTTGTTCGACACTTCCAAGTGAGATAGATATATATTTGATACATGGTATTCTTATCTTCTAATTGTATCGTTACATTCAAACTATACTAAATATTCATTACATTAACTGGTCGAAAAGACACTGCTTTATACAAATTAAAATAAAAATGGAAATAAAATTTCTTGGAATATGTTGCAGCGCCATCTACCGTGTCTAATTGTAAATATGTGTAAACTATTCTTGGATCCACCTTATCACCAACGATCGAATATTACAAAATCGATTTATCCATTTTGGAGAAGAATTATATTAGTGAGAATTACACCGTGATAATATATATTAGCGCAATATATCATTAATAGGCGGCTGTGGTCTTGGGTAATCAGACTAGTCAGTAGCTACTAATAGGTAGGCTATGTCCTCATATGTCGTTCCGGCTTAATCTTAGATGAAACCTAACTGTTAAAAAGTAATTTGGCTGGTAATACTGTTTTAAACGTGATACATGTATTTTATGCACAAACGAGACCGAAGTTTGCATAATGATGTCATGTCAAGGAAAACTTTTAGTGTACCTAATGTCTATTTAAATAACAGTATGTGATGAATGATCATAACTGGTTTATTAGTTTGTGTTCAGTGTTTACATTACTTGAACTTAATTTTGAAACACAGAAATAAAAACTTTAATATTTTAGATAGTTATTCAGTTGTTTACATTATGCGTAGGTGAGGTTAAATTTGTGCACACTTTTGTAACCGTGATAGTGTAGTTTTATTTGCTAATGCCATTAATATCTAAATTAGGCTAAGAATCAGGTGGACCGACGACATTGTAAAAATCGTAGAGTACCCTATTGAATTAAGCTGGCCCCCGGACGACAAGGAACCCGGTACCGGTGGCCGGCTCAATGGCGAAGGAGAGGGAACTGACGGTGTGTGCGCTCACCATAGCCCACCCAAAAAAATAGGAAATTCCCTGAGTGGCATTCTCGTGGGGAAACCTATGTCTAAAATTGGAAGTCTACCAGCTGTTAAATTGGTGGAATGATGGATTAGGTTTCATTCTGAATAAAGATGTTTTATTTGATGTATTGTTTTGTTTTAATATACATCTTTAGTTTGAATAAGTTTTTATTGGTTTAATTAAGGTTATAGGATAATTCAGTAATTGTAGTTTCATACTATTTTGAGATCTCAAGTAGTTTATTTTTGTGTATTTTTCACAGAATCAGCAGATGTTTTGTTGGGCAATTATATTTTATTTATTTTTAATTTCAAATCACATAGAATTATTATTTTTAGTTTGTAATTTTTGATACTTTTGATAGATTTTTGTGCTATGGGTACTCATTTTAATATTTTCTGTTTCAGGAAGGAGCCATGCCGTGAAGCTTGGCGTCGTAGCTGGGGCTCCGCGGCTAGCGGCGGTAGCGCTGGCGATGACCTGTGGCCGCTGCTTCAGCATCACTATGATTATATTATGGACAACCAAATTATTGATAGTTGCAAGGTATATTCTCAGTTGTTTTGTTATATTTATTTGATACAGTTAGTGCTGAGGAATACAATTCTTTACGATAAGTAACAAAATATTTTATTAAAATACACGTGGTGAAATACTATACAGGTTGTATCAGGTTATGGGGCAACTGTTCGAGTATGTTGTAGTTTAACGGTCATAGATCGTAATTAGAATGTACATTACACAAAAAACAATATAACATAAAAGTTATAGTGATTACATAAAAATGTGTCTAAGCCTTAAATATTACGTATTTTGTAGGCATGTACAGACAGATGTAGGCATGTAAAGCTTCGACGGTATAATTTCATTCATTAATACCTAGAATTACGCAAACGTTTCAATGACATCGTAGGTACAACGGGAGCGATCAACGGTCATAGGCTGATCAGCTGTTTTAAAGCGAAGTTTGTCTTGCTTATGTGAATGTAATCATTGATTTATTCAATTTCTAATGAACATTTAACAAAGTATGAATATGTTGCGTATTAAGTATCATTGACTTTATACATTTCAATCAGATTTACACGAAAAAACGATGACAAAATTGAGAACTTTACATGTCTCTAATTCCTTAATGAATCGATATTTTTCGTTCAAATTTTTTTCATGGGTTCCTACCCCCATTGCCTAGCTCCCTTTTGACCAGTTGCCCCATAACCTGATACACCCTGTATAGTAGACAGGCGCCCAAGTGTATCTCAGCATAGTTTTTTTAACACATAATTTAGTTTGTATGTAACGAAATCTTTGACATAGACATAGACTCTTAGACACATATTTTTGTAATCACTATAACTTTTATGTTACATTGTTTTTTGTGTAATATAGATTCTAATTACGATCTATGACCGTTAAACTACAACATACTCGAACAGTTGCTCCATAACCACTATATATATATATTTATTTTTATACACTCTGTATAAAAATAAAAAGTAAGAAATAAAAAAGTGCACAATATAGATCTGCGAATTCTTTGTTGAATTTTTTTAATTTCCTGTGAATATACTCGAAAATGTATAAGAAAGATCCAACAGTACTTCTTATTTGATGTAGGATTCGAATCCAAAACTTGACCATAGACTCAAGTGCTTATAGCAATGAGCTAACAACGCAAACATATAAATAAATACTATTTATTATAATAAAAATTATTATTTTTTTAATTTCAGGAAGCAAACAGCGAGCTATTATCACACAATTCCCCACCACACGGCCACCAGTTTCTAAACCCGACATCTGGGTTCAACAGGCAATGGTCTTTGAACCAGTTGATATCGGAGTTCAGCGAGTTGTGCCAGTGGCTGACGCATGTACAAGAGGAGATCTATTCTAGTCCAGAAAATTTATCCAACAGGCAACTGAGGATGGTTCGTATACTTCTTTTTCTCCTTCTTTTCGACAGTGGCAGTATTTTCTTAAAGACAAACCTTTGCACTGTCCGTGTGGTGACGAAATAAGAATACAATTTTCCACCCCCTCTCTTGCTCGTGGCTGTCGCACATTACGACCAAGAGATATATGCCTATAACATCCTATGCAATAGAAGGACAACTCGAAAAAACCCTATGCCAACACGTCTGACCAGCGTGTAGTAGGTTCAATTTCCCTCCTATTGCGGAGGCGTCTCGAGCCTAGCAGTGGAACGTATATGAGCCAATATGATGATGATGAAACCTTTGCGCTAAAGAACAAATCCACGTATTGCGGGAGACTTTATTAACGTGTAATTAACTGATATAAATTATACCCAGAATCAAGACAATAAATTTTAAAAACAGAATTTTACAGCGCACAAAATAATGTTCTGCCTGGGAATCGAATATTTGGCACCATAGGTATTTTAACTGCTATGCCATGCTTGCTATACCACGTTAGATCTCAGCTTTATTTAGATCCATTGCCTTTCTTGCGATAAACATGTGGCATACATTGTTTTCCAATTGCGAAAAGGCCGTATTTATATGAGGTTAGTAAGGCAAGGCTTATCGCTATAACACATAGAAGACAGGCAAACATGTTACGTAGTTTTGGCCAGGTTTTGTGACTGTTTGCTGACTTGATGCTTGTTTCGGAATTCAATCGTTTATGATTAGGTGTTAGATGACAAGTTTGTTTAGACCACCATAATCATCTTATGACAGTCACGAACGTTACGAACGAAAAGGTGAAGATTGGTAATACATATTCATGATCGCTATTACGCCGCATACGGTTAGTATATCCTTCATACCATATCATATATAACCGACTCTCGATAATCTAACACTCGTTAATTTGAATTCAAACATTTATACGAGAGAAGGAAAACTTGAAACAAAACCCTATACGAACCTGTCTGACTGTCATGGTATAGTAACCTTAATTTCCTTCCTGTTGTGGAGGCGACTCGAGCCCAACAGTGGCACGTACATGAGCCGAAATGATGAATAAATTTGAATCTCTCAAATATTTGATATTTCTTTCTGTTCTCATGAAAATAACTCCCAATTCCCGAATGAAATCAATATTAATTGGTCCCTTCCATAATTTGAAGTTGTAGAAATAGTATCTTGTTTGCCAACATGCAAAAAGATTAAATCCGTGTTCCCTATTCTCTATAGTATGAAGTGTTTTTTTTTTATTGCCAACGGTGGCAAACGAGCAAGCAGCACACCTGATGGTAAGTGAAACTGCTGCACATGGACCTTTGCAATACCAGGACACAGCCAGGCTGCTGCCTACCGTGAAGGAAATACTCTTCTTAAACCTCGTTTAAAGAAGGACATGTCATAGCGCTCGGGAAACACATATCATTCGTTGTCATTCACATATCTGTAGTTACATCTATCTGTCTATCATACTTCATTTATGTAAACTATCTGTAGATTGTTCACATAAATGAAGTATAAGTGAGTTTGCAGTTCGCATAATGACAGTCTGCGGTTGCTGATTCTTTAAAAAAATAAGGAGTTCTTTTCCAAATGAATATATAGGAATAATTTGTTAAATTAAGAATCAAACCTTTATTTGATTTTTCTCTTTCCCTCACGGTTGTTTAAACTGTTGTTATTTTGAACAATACGTAATTTGAAAATTGCCGCCGGACAGCTGCGCGCTGCCCTTTCGTTACCCCGGACGGAATGGATGTCCGACGTTGTATGTGCTGAACATAGCAAAAAAAAAATATAATTCTATCGGCATCAAACGGGCATAGTTTCAAATTTGGTTAAGGGATATAACACGCATATAACATCTGTGCAAGAGCAGGAAAGCTCAAAATAAGACTATCAACGCGTCTGAATAGCGTCGTTTGGTAGGTCAATTGCCCTCCTATTGTGGAGTAGGCTCGAGCTCAGCAGTGGGACGCTATGAGGTGAGATGATGTTGATGAATAAATATTGTATACTATCAAAATAATAAAGTTTAATGTATATTCTGCAGAATCGTATGAGTGAGTTGTTGTCAGTGGAGCCGCGCCGCGCCAAGTTTATCGAGCAGGCAAACGCTATACTTGAACGTATACCTGAAGCCAGTGCTGAAGTAAGTACATTTCATATTTTTATAATACACTAGCAACCCACCCTCGGTTTGCTTCGGTTTCAGTCGCCTTACCCGCGTAGTTCCCGTTCCCGTGGGAATACCGGCATAAAATATAGCCTATATTGGTCACGGATAATGTAGAATTCTAATGGTGAAAGGATTATTGTCCAGTAGTTTTTGAGTTTATTCGTAACAAACGTTCAAAAATACAACGTTTTCTCTTTATAATATTAGTGTAGATATGCATCCCATTGTTGGCTATTAATCTCCTTCGAAATAATGGCCGAATTATCTGAATTATCATAGCCTCATTAGACTTTATAAATAAAACTATTTTTATGGCTTTTATCGCGTTTGTATTTGATTTTTGATTGCCTTTCAAATACTTTTCAATATTCATGGTCACCGGCGCACTAAGACGTCTCACGTCCAAACAATCATCATTAGTACAGTCAATTTATATCTACTCGCTACAGAATTAGTTATAGAATGTTGACCCACATTTTGATAAAAATTTAAAAAAAGTCGGGCAATCAAAAATCAAATACAATCGCGGTAAAATCCGTAATAATAGTTTTATCTATTATATGTGATACTCGCCTAAACATCAGCAGTCATAGCTTGTTGGCTAATGTTTTTGCTTTGAGTTTCCATTGTTTTAGCAGTGATATTTTCTGTTTACGTTCTGGGAAAGGAGTGGTGCGTTATTTATTTATTTAATAAATAAATAAATAATAACATTTTTTTATAAAATCGTGTTCATACGTATCATCATAGGTATGTAGTTAAACTTCAAATTCAAAATGTGATCACCAGCAGCAATTATAATAAATAGTGAGATTCCCTTGTGCTAGTGTCCTAGTGCTGTGTGGTAGCGGCTTCGAATACAACCAACCCTTGCTTTGCTCGTGGGTGTCGTAAAAGACGACTAAGAACCCTAGATTGACCCGGACCAACTCCACAACTCCACCTGGTACCATTTGGGTCAACGATTACATTCCCAAGGAGGGTTTACATCAGGCAGGCGGCCGGTCATAAAAGTCATTGCCGAAACTTTTTGCAATATGTCAAAACAGATGACATATTGCGTCGACCCCAAGTAATTGGGATAAGAGCAAGATGATGATGAGTGAGATTCCCTTGTGGTGACGGAGTAAAAATTCACCACACTATCTTCCTCGTGGATATTTTAATAGACGATTTAGGAATTAAGTATGTTTTATCATCTATGTAAGAGAAGGGAAAATTAAAATAAAACCATAAAACTTGACTGACGAGCGTTGTATAGTAGGTCGATATCTGTCTTATTATGTACCAAGTTCGAAGAAGTAAAATGTGTGTGATATCTATTTATTATCACTGTTGCAGGTGACATGGCGAATAGAGCACTTGAATGTAAAATGGGACAGTCTCCGCCTGCTACTTAGTCCTGAGCAGCAGTATCGTGAAGGAGACAGTTCTGATGCAGTTGGTCAGTACATACACGTTGATTATCTTGTTCTTATCACAATTACCTATTTGCTGTACAAGTAAACCCGGTAAAAATGTATATGTGACTAAGGTAGCCAAATTCAATGTTATGATAATTATGTTGTGGTCGTCGACTTCATCAACAAAAGATTTGAGATATAGGTAAATGGGTGCCAAGTTCTGTATATTATAATGCAATTTATTTATTAGAAAAAGATGTAATATTCTTAAGTTAATTTTAATACCTAATTTCTTGCTTTTCTTCTACTATAAAAGTGTTTGCTATTTATAAATATGACTTATTACATATATAAATATGTATATATATTATATAGGTTATAATTCTCGATATCTAAGAATTATATGACAATCGCTACGGAAATTACACTATAATAAGATTTTATTGTGAAACAATTTATTAATATTTGTGTGCAATTTAATCGATTTGATTCCATAATCCGATTTTATTATACAATCAGTGTTTTGTTACTAACGACTGTAGAAATGGCGTAGTGGATAAGATACATGCCTACCGCGCCAGTATTGCGTGTTCGAATCCCATGCGGGACAGTATTTTGTGCGATCCGCAAATTGTTAGTCTGAAGCTGAAAGTAATTTGTCGGATAATTATGTTTGGAAAGTCCCCCCTAATTCAAGGTTTAGCTCCTTAACGCAGGGTGTTGCCGTAAGTGCCTTAATATTTTAGCTTATAATAAAATGTGTAATTAAAGTTTAATGAAAACGGCTTATTCTTATTGTGCTTTCTTTACATACTGTAGTTCAAGTCGCGCCATCTATTGTCACAAAATCGTTTTAGTTAAATGCATCTGCAGAGGATTACTAGAGGTGTTATTGATTTGATACTAAAATCGAAGATGGCGTTGAATAACTATGTAATAAAAGTCTAAACTGTCTAACAATAAGTAACATCTATCTATCCGCAATGTGTCTGGTGTTCTCTATTTTATACAGAATACCCATATACGTAACATATATGTTTAATGCGATGTAGGTATATTATATACCATCAAAAACATATATGTTATGTTTAATATTGATATAGTCACTATAAGAAGTTGTTAGGTTAGCTATTTACGTAATAACTTAAGAAGAAAGGTCCCGTAAGGAGGGACTGAATGAGTTAACCGACTTGGTATAAGATAGATCTCACAACTTTTTATGGTAGAAGACCTCAGTTGCGAGGCTTGGCTTTTTTTTACAAGTTTTGTTTTTGATGGTATCTCATTTCTTTTTGTAGATAGACCTACTTATTTTCCTTTCCGGTACCTTCTACTTCTTGAATACCAACAACGGATTTTCTTAGAGACCACTCTCTGAAAAATGAGACATCTCTCCTTTCCGTTTGAGTCACTTCTACCTAAACTAAGCGGAGAGATGTGGAAATAAAGAAAATTGATTGGTTTTTTGAAACACATCTCCTCTAGTCTTCTTGCCGCTGTGATGGCAATCGAGCCTAATGATGGCGTTCTTTCTTTCAGAAAAATTTCAGGCAATTTAGTTTGCTTAATACTTTGGGAGATTTTGGTACAATTTCATAAGACATGTCCCACTCTTGCTTTTTAATTAAGTTGATTGCCATTTTACAAGTTATCATTGAACATAATTATATCTAGGTATCTGTCTACACCTATTATGCCAATCATCATTCAGCCTATCGCCGTCCACTGTAGAACATAAACCCCCCTCATGCTTGACCACCACATGTGGCACCTGCATCCAACGACGCTCAAGGGTAACAGAGTTGCCATGACTAGAGCTCATTTTTCTTCGCCATATGAGGAATAATGACGTAGTCGCCACGTTTGCTAGGCGGGTTGGTTTCGCAGTGAGATATCATACATTTCCCCGGCGAGAGCTGCTGCCCACTCTCCTTCCTGTTGAATCTTTTTTTTAAATGACAACGCCTTGCACTAAGGGAATAATAATCCTTATATTGTGGGGGACTTTACAAACATATAATTCAGCATCATCATCGCAGCCCTCATATGTCCCACTGTTGGGCTCGGGCCTCCTCCATAATGAGAGGTAATTTGACCCACTATACCATGCTGGTCAGACATGTTGATATAGGGTTTCATTTTGAGTTTTCTTTCTCTTGCATAGATGGTATGTGCATATTATATCCCATAGTCGTCTTATACGATATCCACGGGCAAGATAGAGAGTGGTGAATTGTATTCTTACTTCGTCACCATATGGAAAGAACATATGCTTAATTAACCAACACAAATTACATTCGGACTCAGAACAACAATTTGTGGATCGTACAAGGTGTTGTCTTGCATGGGATTCGAACCCGCGACACTGGCACGGTACGTTGGTATCTTAACCACTTCGTCATCTGCGCAGTCGTTAGCCGGTTGTTACGATTCCCATAGAGAAGCAATGATGGCGACAAATGTATTCTTATTTTTTACAAAGTTATAACTGCAAATGTAACTTTGTAATCATATATATTTATATGAGTTTACAAAATTATTTATGCAGTTAGTGTATCTCGGGAACTGGATGAAAATTACAATGTTTCATAATTTTTCCTTCATTTATACACTAAACACTAATTGTATTCTAAATTGTAGCTTTTATGTCTGCTAGAAATGCCTCTTTAATATTGATGATCGGTCAGTCAGTCAGTGAGTGACAAAATTACGAAATTTTGACTAGTTACAATTCTTAAACTATTGGTTCAAATTGAATGAAATTTGAAATACACAATGTGTATACAGTGCCTGCTAGGTTACTAAAAATTCAACCTTCTAGTTTTATTAACAACGAAGTTATAGGGGGTCGAAAATGGCCTGAATGGCTTCGAGAAAAGTATGTTACGGCAGTGTTGCGTTTTGCCCGACTTTTTTTTTGCTCGACTTGGCGGGGCCACTACCGTGCCCCCAGATAGGTTCTCTAACTCTTGAGTGCATTTTGTGTACGAACGGTTGTTTATTATGTACAACCAGATACTGTTACTAAACTAAAACTACTTTAAAGAAGAAAAATTTTTAAAGTTATTTAAAATTGTGGATGGCTAATAATCAGTGCCGCCGTGACGGATGATGTGTATGTGTTTTGCAAATAAAGTAAACTACTACTTCTCTATACTTCTCTTCGTCTTTGGTGGTGGAGTCTAGTCACTAGTATGCATAGTATAGATCCTAACGACATACTGAAGCATACTTTGATGTTCCTCAGGGTCACGTAGTCAAGATTTAGTTTCATGGGATTCAGAATAATAAAAATATCCGTAAAACTACTTTATGGTGCTACCAATATGTACTACTGCTAATACGTATTTCTTATTTTTTTATTCATAATTTTATGTATTTAAATTTGAAACTCCAAAATGTCACTCCCGTGCCCAGGATTAGTGTTGCCCAAAAAAGTCTTGGTCTTGCGAGAAATGCGAGACCAAGACCGCTTAATTTTTGCAAGACCAAGACCAAGAGTGGCACTGCAAGACTTGAGCAAGACCAAGACTGAGCCTGCAAGAGTCTCGCGTCTTGCATTTAAGTCAAATCACCATTTCAGCTTACATATACTTATACATCCAACTGTTAGGCTCGTGTCTTCTACGTAATAGGAGGGAAATTGACCTACTATACCACGGTGATTGGCTGTGTTGGTACAAGATTCCATGTCAAGTTTTCCTTCTCTTGTACCGCTGTTATATACCTATATATTAGGTATATCGGCCCCAGCGATGGGACGAATTACTTTTTATTCAATTCGAATCAATCGAATTAAAATTACTATTGCTTCGAATCGCAATTCGAATGAATTCGAATCGTCACATTCGTCACGTCAGCATTATAGTCAAATTCGTACTCGTATTTCGAGTCATCCGCCTGTGAAGCCGAGTTGGCGAGTTATAATTCGTTTACATTATTATTCGAGCGAGTTTTTTTTGGCGGATCGGTTTGCATTACGAATTAGTCGAGATTTCGAGATACAGCAGTGTGCTCGGTATTTGGTTACGGAAAGAGGACTTACAGGTATATTGACTTTTAAACACGTGGATAATGACAATACTTTTTTTTATTATTACGATTAAAATCATCATATCATAATAATAAAAAGTAGTAATAAAGTCATATACAAAAAATACATTTTTTTACCCGATAAATCAACTTTAAAAAAATAAATTCGTTTTTATACGTCTCAGGTTTACTCATAATTAATAGCTATTATTATTAATTACGTAAACGAGCAATCAACAAAAGCAAGAAAACATTAAATCGCGCGAGGGACGAATTGTTAATGTAATAAGTATCTACCTCAAACGAATCGAATTGCATCCAACCATCTCGTGATTCTTAGAACATTTCGTGTATTTTCGTAGTTTCTCACTCGTACAATTCATTCATACGATTCTTCGACTCCGTATTAGAGAGCGAATCAACGAATAGAAAACGAATCAACGAATATCCTATCAAACCGAGTCGACTGATCGCCGCGCCGCCGTGGCCGCCCGCGCTACGAGTACCTACCTGTCTACAAGTACGACACGAGTTAAACGAATTGATTCGGTTTCAGTCAACGGCGATTCGAATGAACGAGTCAAGTCTTATTCGAGTTATTCGAATTAAATGATTCGAATTACGCAACGCTAATCGGCCCTTAGTCGTCTTTTACGACACTCACGGGTAAAATAGGGGGTGATGAAATGTATTCTTACTCCGTCACTACACGGCAAGTCAAATCAGTCTTGAGATATCCATTTATTGGCCAATTGATTCCCAATGTTGGTGTTGGCTTTTCAGAATTACTCTTTGGAAAGGCTTATGGACAAAAATACCATAATCGTTAACCTGTTAGTTAGTCTTGATAAGTTTCAGACGAGAGTGCTCTTGCCTATTATATTTATTTATGCGTTTATTCATTAGCCCAACGACGTCCACTGTTGAACATAGAAATATGCCTACAATTAATCTACATAAATAACACCCAGACTTGTAAAAAGAATTATTATGCGTATATCGGTATGCGTACATAAAGATCACAATATAATAATGTGAAAGAGAAGTAAAACTAGAATAAACTCCTATATACTAGAAATAAAATCCTATACCAACGTGTCTGACCAGCGTGGTATATTAGGTCAATTTTCCTCCTATTGGGAGGAAGATTAAGCCCAGCAGTGGCACTTTTATGAACTGAGACGATGACGACGAATATCATGCATTTGGTGACCATGACCAATATACCTATGAAGAGGTTCATAGGTATATTATTAAAAACTATTATTATCTAAACTACTACTTATCATAAATCGGGCGAAATTGTTTATTTGAACGCCCTAATCTCAGAAAATATTCCAAAAATATGTTATTTTGAGAGATAGTCTGTTTATCCAGAAAAGTTTTAGGCTCTAATACATAACACTGCGACATATTGGTAAATTGGTCCGGAGCAGTGTCTATAAAGGCTAACAAATCGGACAAAATTTTAAAGCTGTTAAGCGTTCTCCGTAGTAACCGTTGTTACGGCAACTAACAAAAATTGTGATTAAAGTAGGAATGTTATGGATATTATAAATGTTGATATTGTTTTTAATACCAGGGGGCGTTATGGTTATTTAAACGAAATAATAGCATTATATAGATTGGTAAGTCATGCAAACGAAGCTGTTGGAACAGTTAGTATGAAATTTTTCTGAAGGTAGAATTATAGGTATAAAAATCGTCATTAACACATTCCTTTTTATAGCGCAACTATTAGGTATGGCGGCTATTGTTAAAGGGAATATAAACATTCCCATTTATTATAAAAAATATTTAAAATGACAAAATTTATTGTATCAACTGCCCCGTGTGGTGACGTCTTAAGAAAACAGGGTAGAAATTCCTTCCTTTGCCTAAGGAGTAGTAAAGCTGTCTAATGTAACACCAGGGGAATAGGAGAGTAATTTTCCCCAGTGGTAAGGGTTATATTCAATAGTGGACTATAGGCTAGCAGATAGGTAGATAGGATAGGATGATATTTGATTAATTTAATTGGATTTTTCCTTGCCATGATAAATGACTGTTACGTTATTCCAACTGCAAGACTTGCAAGATTTTGCGAGACTCATGCTGCAATGCCAAGACAAAGACTCGGGTGCGCAATACCAAGACCAAGACGAGACCAGGTGTGATTTTGCAAGACCAAGACCAAGACTTGTCCAAGTCTCGTCTTGGTCTTGCATTTGGGCAACACTACCCAGGGTATAGTTACCACAAAAATGTGCGCTACTTCATCGGCCATTGAAGTTATAACTCATAGAGTCAGTGGCGTATTAAACTGGAAAGTTGTCAAACTGTCGCCCTCCCCGAGGGGGGGACGTCGGTCGATGGGAGGGTACCCCAAGTAGGGGGTATTCCGTCGGGCCGACCACTGATGACAAGTAACCCTGCTCCGGTGGTCGGTCCAACGACGAAGGCGACGTGGTGTTCGGGTGGGTTGCGGGTGTTGCATGCTTAAGCCCCTCTGTCACCCCGGACAGAGTGGTGCGGAAGCGCCGACCGCAGCCCATCCCAAAAAAAAAAAAGTTGTCAAACTATAGTGGATTGTGGATTACTATGCTACTCTATTACTTCATTTCTGTAAAGATTTAATTTCCTTTTTGTATTGATTAGACACTGCTCATGAGATGCGGTGTCTACGTCGCTGGCTTCATTGCATGGAAGGTCGACTACCGCCGCCATCACTCGCTGCTGCTAGAGGGGCGTCATACCACGAGTTGCTGCGAAAACTCAGCGAGCATAAGGTAAGTCGAAACTATTGACAGGTTATTTTAATATTATGCAGTCTTGATTTTTACGCGAGTATTATACGTATAATACTGTTTTATGGCTTTTAAGGGTGTGTATCTGTTTTCCGTGTGGTGACGGGGTAAGAATACAATTCACCACTCCCTATCGTACTCTTGGATGTCGTATAAGACGACTAGGGGATATAATATGCACATAACATCTGTGCAAGAGAAGGAAAACTCGAAATGAAACCCTATACCAACATGTCTGACCAGTATGGTATAGTAGGTCAATTTCCCTCCCATTGTGTAGGAGGCCCGAGCCCAACAGTGGGACGTATGTGGGCTGTGATGATGATGACCTGTTTTTTACTATCTTGATGTTTCGGTGTTTGATCTCTAACAAGCCATCTATATTACAGAGGTGTATCAAAACACGGTTTACTATAACCCAGTTCACTAAAAACGAGGTATTTATAATACCCCGTTTTTTTTATTTTAATTTTATTTATGAGGTATTTAAAATATCCCGTTTCTTAAATTAAAACGCGCTGTTTAAAATACGATGTTGTCTTCAAAAGTCCTTGTTTTGTTTTGTACGTTTATCAAGGTGTAATTGTTATAATGCGTCTTACTTTCATTTATACATGTACTAAATCTTAATAAATGTTATAATTATCACAAAAACGTACAGAGTAACGGGGTAGGGGAAGTAAAGTGATACAAGAAGAATAGATACTAATTATAAATTGATTAAATATTAAACGAAATAGATAACTAATAAAAACGCAAATAATGCTTCTTCTCTAAAATATTTTAATTTAATAAATATTGCCTCATGCATCTTATAAGTAACTGATTATTAATTTGTGCGATGTGTAGAAAAAAATAGCGCTGTGACGATTTTTTCATATTTTTTCAGTCTATGGTAAGTCGAGGTAATAGTGATACTATTATCACATAGTTTATCTAGTAGCTATTATCACATACTATTATCATATAGTTTATTTATATAAAGTAAAAAGATTTGAAATCTATCAGTTCTGGTTTGTCCTATGCTTTACACGGCATTACAAAATACATCAGGTCGTCATAAAACCCCATTGTAAGTTGCTGTCACCATGAACAGCTTGGCTTGTAGAGTAAAAAAAGGTAGAAAAAGTGACAAGTTAAATGTTACAATAAAGCATAAGCATCGATGAAATCCCTTATTTTCGTGTTACATCATAAAATACTGACAAAGAACTTGATAAAAACCAATTTGGGTTACGACTGTGGACCAAGTGACGAAGCAGGAATACCATTCACCACTCCCTATCTTGCCCGTAGATGTCGTAAAAGACGACTAAGGGATTACCTAATATGCATATAAAATTTGTGCAAGAGAAGGAAAACTCGAAATAAACTCCTATACGAATATGTTTGACCAGAATAGTATAGTAGGTTGATTTCCTTCCTATTGCGAAGAAGGCTCGAGCCCAGCAGTGGAACATTTATAGTCTCAGACGAGAAGACGGCGACGACGACGAGATCATAAAAAATTGTGTTATGCTGATTAAACAATCAGTGTTTCAACAACCGCTTCTGTAGAGTCAAATATTAGCCTTTATTTTTATTTAGATCAAAATAATAAATATCTCTAAAATTCCAAAATGAATTCGAAAATATTCTTGAATGTTCTTAGAGAACTTGAAAATTCATCTTTAACAAAAGGTCACATAAATTACACTAACCTATTCACCGTACCATCACATTGACTCCGTGTATTTCCTTCGTATCGCATACATTGCGTAGTGTTGTCGTGACAAGGGAACAACGGCTAATAGTGGTTATAAATCAGCCAGCGATGGAGAGATGGCCTTAATTAGGCTCACTCGTGACTGAGACCTTTTGGCCCTTTGAGTTATAGGATACATTCGATAGGGTAACTTATGTGTTTTTCGTGATTTATTATATTGTGTTTATATATCTTTTGTTATAAATAAAAATTGTAGATGGCGCTGTAATAAAGTTCCAAATGATGCATAATGCAGAGTTTTACGTATTATGTAGAGATTCTAACTATGTAGTATAAGAGAACTATGTAGTGTTTAAAATAGCCATTCGTGTGGTGATGAAGTAATTTCATCACCCCCTATCTTGCCAGTGGCTGTCGTAAAAAACGACCGAGGGACTTCATATGCGAATAATTTATGCAAGAGAAAGAATATTCGAAATAAAACCCTTTTACCCACCTGTTAGATGTGTGTGTGACTAACCGCGCGACGTCGACCGACTTCCCAGGACGTCAAGAGGTGAGGGTACCCGAAAGGGTATTCCGTCGGGCCGACCACTGACGACAAGTCACATCTGCTCCGGTGGTCGGCCCAGCAACGAAGTGACGTGGGTACGGGTGGGTTATGGACCCGCGCGCCGAACTTTCATCGCCCCGGACGGACTGGACCGCGCGTGCGCTTACCATAACAAAAAAAAAATATACTCATAAAAAAAAAAAATACCCACCTGTTAGATGATCATGATAGGTCATTGAGGAGGTTCAAGCCCAGCAGTGGAAAGTATATGAGCTGAATTAATGGTGATTTAACACAGCACAATAAAGATTTAAGTCCGTTTAATTTTGTTTTCTTTTACTAGATGTTTTATAAATAAAGTCGGTTTACTGACGATAGTTGAACGTGACAACGTCAAAAGAAAATACTGATGGAATGGTTTCATTTTTCAAAAGAAAATTTTTATTTTATTTGTTTGATAGATATTTTGTATGGATCAAGCCTTAAATGGAACGCCTCAGAGCGAGGTAACGCCGCATGCCTCATGTTTTTTCTTGTGTGCAGCCGGCTCCATCGAATTATAAGACGTTGTCACGTCAAAAAATTTCATCATCATCTTAGATCAAATACGCGCTTCCTGCTGGTTTCGAACTTTCTCCACAATAGCACAGAAATCGACCTGCTGCTGACCTATCAAGCTGGTCAAACGGATTAATCTAGGATTTTGTTTTGAGATTGTCTTTTCTTGTACTGTTATTTGCTTGCGTCCTTTACGATTCACGATATATAAACAGGAAAGGTGGCGAATTGTATTCTTAACCCATCACAACATAGGTATATTTAATATTAAATACATTATTTAAGGAATGGGCCCTTTCAAAATATTTTTCAGCAATATTATTTTCATGTTAATGTAAAAGATTAGGTAAGATACGTAGATAATATAAGTATAAAAAAACGTTCCCAAAATCAGTATTAGTCATCAAGTAGTAAGTATATAAAAACATTTCTAAAATTTTAAGCTGACAGCGCCAATACACGACCCATTGTTGTCGCTATTAATATATTGTATGTTAAATTATCATGCACGATAATGTCAGTCACATGTTACTCTAAATAACATTAGCTGGAATGAAAGTAAGTTAAAAGTAAAAGTTATTTCACAAGTGATTTTATGTACATGAGATCCAATTAAATTGGGTCATAATAAGTCTTATTTAATAAAAACAATTATCGCAAAAACATTAAAGAATAGTTGCAATGAAATAAAAAAAATGTGAAAGTAAAATATATACTTAATGCCTTGTCTTTCTCTTTTGCGGAATAAATATTTGTATTTGTATTATATATTTTATTTATCGGAGGAAATAATAAATAAATTTTTGATAATAATCCTAGTTACACATACAATGCAATGTATATAACATTCCCCGGATACCAATTATACCCCAGATGCTGAACAATTTGTGGACGGTACAAAATATTTTTTGGGTGGGCATCGAACCCGTGATACATGAGACTTAACACGGCGGACCCGATTCTTAACCACTACGCGATTTGTGTAGTTATTTGCTTATGTACATTACTAACGCACGTACAATAATTTCAGAATCGGCAGTAATGGTTTAAATACTGACCCTCATTGTCAAGTTTTCTAAGTTCGATTCTCAAGTACAGTAATTCTTTATGCGAAATGCAATGTATCTAAATAAATTTGGTTGTAATTTATATTGTTTAATTGTATATTACCAAAGTTGCCCTATAATATAAAAATTCATCTCTAATTATAGTAGGTCAATTCCCCTCCCACTGTGGAGGCATGCGCCCAACAGTAGGACGAGTATGAGCCGAGATAATAATTATATGGTACCAAAGTCGCCTGATAATATAAATCTTCTTCCGTTTAAAGTATTTTCTTAAATAAAGTATCAGTAATTCGATCGCGCCTATTCTCAAAAGACTACAAAATAGCACTAGCATTATACCATTGCGCCTTAAGCGTATTGAAGTGTTGATACTATTAATATGGTCAGTCAAATGTCGCTAACAATGATTGAAATGAAAGTCCAGTAAAAGTAAGAGTAATCGGAGCTCTATGATCAAAGGTTATCAGTTTGTCTATCTAAGTATAGCAGTACAAATTGCCTTTATCTGATTCACATTAGCGTAGCCTCATATTACAGTTAAGGCGAGGTCTATTAGTTGAATTTGTGATTTACTACTATAATGTTGATATGAATAATGATTAATAATGACTTTGTTCATTCATTCATTCTTGTATATATATATATATATTTTTATTTAATTAGCTAGAAGGGGAAAACAAAAATAATGTAAAATTACTAAAAACCTCTTGAATTTTCTTAAACGCGGAGGGGCTGACAAAGCCGTGCATTAGAAAAATAGGACGGTATTTAGGAAGGGTGTAACTGATATAGGAAAGAAGAATATATATAATATCAACATTTTCAGTTTCGGTCATATTATCTGGATATAATTTCATTAATTATAATCTGTCCTAAGTAACTTATTTTCCTATGCACATAAATAAATTAGGTTTCGGAACGTAGTATTTGCTTACGATGTTTAATTATTTTTGCGATATGCAAACAGGACTTTTATCTGGTATGATAAGGTTGCGTGCGGAATTTAGGTAAGATCCTAACTTGGATATTAGGAATAAAAAAAAATAATGCGCTAAAACAGTTTGCTATAATAAACAATGTAAAGTAACTCCTCTTTAACATAATATATCCTGCAATTCAAACAATTCTTGATTGAGTAATGCACAGTTGATCACGGCAACTTTCTAGAGGTCGCAACGCGAGTTGGAATTAACCCTTCAGAGTCAATTTGTCACAGCGCCATTTATTATTTAGATCTATCGATCTAGTTAATTGCCCATGTCTGTCATAGAAAAGCTGTAATAGCACTTGCCTTGTAATCGATACTATAGGCAACTTGGAATAGTAAAACCTTAATATTCAATTCAACTGCAATAATAAAAATAAGGGTTAAAATATTTTAAGTAATAGAATCCTGGTTATGCGGACATCGATTAGCCGCATTCTTAAGCTACATCCTTATTTGCTTATCTTCGCTCTATTTTTTTTTTATTGCAAACTGTGGCCTACGAGCAAACAGTATACCTGATGGTAAGTGTTACGGCTTCTCATGGACCTTTGTAAGGCCGTTGCTTACCGCGAAGAAAGTAAAGGGAATGTGAATGCGTGCATTCAAGTTCGGTGATACTAAAGGCATCACTAAAACCCACCACACGAAAACACCCTCAGAAAATTGGCTTTCGCCTCTATCGCTCGCCGAACGAAGCGCAGTAACAAATTAAACGTCGATTTTCTGCGAAAGTCGGACGAAACCTCGGACGAACCGGCCCACTACCCTGGATAGAGCATTTCTCTAAAACTTACATGCATTATAAAATTAGTAATATTTTAACAGTTCTTATTAAAACGAATGTATGTATGTAGTGAAAGGAATGAAGTAATTTAGGCCTCCAATGTGTATACGTATAAACAGTATTTGTTTTTTAAATTTTAACGCAACAGCATAAATCATTTCTCATTGAAATATTTCGATGCTTTTCCTTATATAATAATTTAATGTCTGTCCTCAATTACTTGTGAATGAAAACTCCCACCCATCAAAGAGATTAAAATAAAAGCAACGTTTAATTTTGACGACTTCCTGACAAGGCGTATTTTTTGTATGGTTTATTTACTTTTATTTTCTGTTAAATATGACGGATATGGTTAACGTATGGCTCTTTAATATCTATGTTTATTATGTTTTTTTTTTGTATAAAGGCAAGCTGGAGCGAGTCTAAAAATTTTGATCTTAACAATGTTTTATAGGAACTGAAAGTACATTATTTGTAATAATACTGTATTAAGTTTAACTCTTTCCGTGTGCTGACGAAGTAAGAATACAATTCACCATCCTGTGGATGTCGTGAAAGACGACTAAGGGATAAATGCATATAACATCTGTGCAAGAGAAGGAAAATTCGAATGAAACCCTATACCAATATGTCTGACCAGCATGGTATAGTAGATCAAATTCCCTCCCATTGCGGAGGAGGCCTGAGCAGCAGTGGGACGTATTTGGGCTGCGATGATGAAGTTTAACTCTTATACGTCCCATCGCTGGGCTCAAGCCTTTTTCAATGTAGGAGATAAATTGATCTACTATACCACCTGGTCAGAAGAGTATACCCCGCTGGTATGGATGGGTATACCACGACTTACTATATCACGGTGGTCAGACGGGTTGGTACAGGATTTTATTTCGAGTTTATCTTCTCTTGCGTAGATGTTATCTGCTTAGCATATCTCTTAATCGTCTTTTACGACACTTACGGGCAGGATGAGAGGTGGTGAATAGAATACTGTATATTTATAAATGTGAGTAAACATTTCAGTTATTTTGAAAACGTGATCTATCTCTTTCTTCATAAATAAAATTGCTTCACTGTGGTTCTACTTAACGAGAAGTTGCAAAGCATGTATTATATTTTATATGTATACTTGCACGTATATTTCAAATAATCATAGTGTAATTTGCATATTTTTAAAATTTCATATGTAATTTATAATTGGTTAATTATCAATCCTTTCAGCGCAGTAATTGTAAATGTAATAATTTTTCGTTTGCATAGTCTTTTATTTTTGAATTTTATGTCATTATAATTGTAAGACTTGCGCAGTTATTCTTCAAAACGTAGTATAATGGATATTTTGCCATTCAACTCCTTAATTCTGACATCACTTGCTTCATAATATTTTATAATTATACTGAGAGCCGAGACAAAAATGAAAATTTTTGTTTACACTAAAACTGACAAAAAATGTCTTGCTTCGATGATTCATATCAGCGTCATGGTAGTTAAAAGTTCATGTATTTTCTCAACTCCTAAACGCACCATCGCTGGGCTCGAGCCTCCTCCTAGATAGGAGGGAAATAGACCTACCATACAATAATAATGCTGTACAGACATGTTTGTATAGAGTTTTATTCTTGCTTCGATGATTCATATCAGCGTCATGGTAGTTAAAAGTTCATGTATTTTCTCAACTCCTAAACGCACCATCGCTGGGCTCGAGCCTCCTCCTAGATAGGAGGGAAATAGACCTACCATACAATAATAATGCTGTACAGACATGTTTGTATAGAGTTTTATTTCAAGTGTTTCTTCTCTTGCATAATTCTTATATCTAATTATATCCCTTCGTCATCTTTTACGACATTCACGGGCAAGATAGGGAGTAGTGAATTGTATTCTTACTCCGTCATCAAACGAAACACACAAGTCTATCTACTACTCTAAAATCGTGTAAACAAAATAACGGTACTTAATGATCCCTCCTTGGTAGGTCCTTAATACGAAGGCAATGAATACAAAGTAAGATACTGTTATCAAGTGCTTTATGAAAACAGAAAACGAGTAAAAGCTGTATTTAGTAATAGAACAGTGTATTAGCGATTAAAGTAATTATAGATGACTTACTGTTCTAAGTAACGCATTGGATTCGAATCAATTCACAGCTCATATACGTGACACAGTTGGGCTCGAGCTTCCTCCACAATGGGAGAGAAAATTTACCTATTATACATCACGCTGGTCGTCTGACCAGGTTGCCATAGGGTTTTGTTTCGAATTTTCCTTCTCTTATATAGATGTTCTCTTCATATTATAATCCCTTAGCCGTCTTTTAAGACACCCGTGAGCAAGAATTGGGGGTTAAGTAAACTGATAAAAATAACTTATATTCATGTTCAACAACTTTTATGTGCGTAATACTATTAGAAATTTTCACATATTTAATTTCGTTAATGTATTTTTATTGTATTACAAATTATATTTATTATTCTTTCATTCTTTTTAACGTTTAGTCGCTACGTTACTAATCATAATATCGTGTTTCAACTTTAACGATGGATTGTGAAGAAAATTGAGACGTGCCTTATATCTGAAAGCTTGCGATCTACGAATCGATTACTGTAAAGTGAACGGTAAAATGCGTAAATTATTTCCTTTTGTTAACGAATATTATTCATATATTATTACTGAAGTCGGGCTTTTCAAACATTACGAACGCCTTGTGCAGAACTAATGTGATATTTTTTGTAGCAATCTGAGTCCCATTGCCTGACCGGCCGGTTGTGAGCATCTACCCTTTATGCTCTAGAATCTAGAGCTATCTGGAGTCTAGATGTTCAGGACGACCATTGAAGACAAGGATCTCGGCTCCGGTGGTCGACCCAACGACGAAGGCGACGTGCTATGGGTGGGTTACGGGGCCGCACACCACCCCTCTGTCGCCCCGGGCGGTGCCGGGCGGCGGGTGCACTGACCGTAGGCCAGCCCCCAAAAAAAGTGCTCTAAATGTTATTGTGGTTGAGCTATCTCTGGTCTGTAAACCCATGGTTTCGGCTAGGTTAAAACAGCAACCTTCTGCTATTAGGTAATGGGTAATTAATGATAGTAATATTAATTATTTTACACCCTTTATACATAGAGGCAACCCTACAGGTTAATATATTTGACAGAAGGTATGCGTGTTCACATAAGAGTAGAAATGTTTTGTAGACGTGCTTTGTTGTTGAACGATCAATCATACTGTGACCTAGTTCGGACAAAGGGACAGGGTGTAATGTACTAATGACTGGCTGACTAATAATCTCTTGTTTGACTTCGAAGTAGGCTTTGTTATCGAAGGTTCTGTTTTGTTTGTTTGTAAGTAGAATATAATTCACTTTGATTAGTGTATAATTGTAATTGTGAATTTAAGCTTTTTGCCTGCACTTATGGAAAATACAGTTTTTTTCTTCATTAATATAATAAACCTAAATTAGGGAATATTAATTTGTGATACAAATCGCTTCGCAAATATAATAAAAACACATTCTTCGTAGACTCCAACCAAATCGTCGACTTGAGAAGATTTCCGAAAGGGTAACCCGTTTGACAGGTCACTGATGACAAGAATTTTTATGGCATGGCACATGGCGTATGATAAGTACTGTGTTCGGCAGGTTATGGGTACAGTTTGGACGGGGTGTTATTATACGACAGTCTGTCCCCAAGACGAGCTCAGCTAAATATTCGGACATCGCATAAATAGATAAATATAAGCAAAAATAAGCACGTAGGTTGATCGGGAGATCACCTATGCTATTGGTGTAGCCATCGTTTCATCATTATGATAATCATTATCATGATCTCAGTTCCTATACCTTGCACTGCTAGGCGAGCCCAATTTTCTTGAGGAATATCGAGGATATTCCTCTAGAAAATGGGGACAGTTAAGTCACTATAACACGCGGGTCAAACCAGTTTATTTTTTATTTCAAGTTTTCCTTCTCATACGTAGAGGTTATATACGTATGCATATTCTTTAATAGCCTTTTACGACACTTACGAGGTGATGAATTGTATACCTACTCTGTTAGTACACAGAGTATAGATTATTATTATTACAGCTCATATACGTCCCACTTCTGGGCTCGAACTACCTCCGTATTGGGAGGAAAGTTGACCCACAAGACCACCGGGTTTGGCATAGGGTTTTATTTTGAGTTTTCCTTCTATTGCGTAGTTGTTCTATGCACAAAATATTCCTTAGTCGCCTTTTACGACACCCACGGGTAAGAGAGGGGGTGGTGAATTGTATTCTTACTTCGTCACTACACCGAAACTCTTACTCCGTCACATATATTATTTCATAGTTGCTATAGTAGTAGGTACCTATTATTTTGAATCGTATCAAACGTTTATTTCGTAAGAGTTAGCCTTTAGCTTAACCTCGCTGTGATAGTGAGTTTAAACTAAAGGCTCCTAAATATACAACTAAATAGAAACTTGTAATTGCATACACAAAATTGTTGAAATGTTTCACAGCTACATTTGGTCGTGTTGTAATTAAAACTTACCACGCACTACCTTGGTACTTCCTTAGCCAATTTTTCGAAAACCGTATGAAATTAAGGGGTGGTCATATCGTCATCATCGTCGTCACACAGGCAAACATCATCCATCATCCTGGTTTTGTTCCAATTATTTGGGATCGACACAATATACATATGTATACTCCTCTTGCATTACACATATTGCAAAAAATAACGACCGCATACCTTTTTTTTTGTATGAATACACCTCGCCTAATCCGCCCGGAGCGACGGATGAGCGGCGTGGGGCCCGATAACTTACCATATTGCCTCATCGCCATTGGGCCGACCACTGATACCGATTTCTTGACATCCGTGGTCGACCTAAAACGGCCATTTGCCTGACATCATCCCTCCTTGGGAATGTAATCGTTGATCAGACGGCATAAGGTTGAGTTGGCCCAGATTTTTTTACAGATGTTCGTAGTATTTTATAACACCCACAAGTAAGGATGTTATTGGTAACTGCACTCAAACAGCACATGAATCATCATCATCATCGCAACCCACATACGTCCCACTGTTGGGCTCGGGCCTCCTCCACAATGGGAGGGAATTTGACCTACTATACCATGCTGGTTAGACATGTTGGTATAGGGTTTCATTTCGAGTTTTCCTTCTCTTGCACAGATGTTTGCACATTATATCCCATAGTCGTCTTATACGTCATCCACGAGCAAGATAGGGAGTGGTGAATTGTATTCTTACTCCGTCACCACACCACATGAGTAACTATATATGATTAATAATTTTGTAATAATTGAAAATGCCGCTCTGGTAACTACTAGTAACATACGAGAGTTTTACTAATAAATTTTGTTCTACGTGCTAAATAGGAAACCGCTCATATTTAGTAGGCTGGTATAACACGAGTGATTAATAAATTTATCGCGGTTAACATCGAGTTAGATTGGTCGCGTTCGGTAGCTACTTTCGCTCCCTCGGGCGTTCAGTCATGGTTTGTTTAATGACGATGTGCGGGCGCTTTTGATTTATATTCGAGGCAAATAAAATTAGATTATTATTAATATAAGAATTGTTTTAATGAAGACCTATTTACGTTTCGTTGCGATTAAATGAAAGCGGATCTTGTTTGTGTGGTGTTTTAATTGGCATAACAAGATCGTTATAATTAAAAAAACTGCTGTCTCTTTCTATTTTTGCATCCAAAAATAACAGATATTTGTCCATAGCTTTAAGTTTTTACTTCCGTCGGTAGTCTTTTATCCCCCCTTTGTCCATAGTGACCCCTTTGTGTCCTTTTGTTTTCGTTTTTAAGTTATTGGTTTTACATAAACTTTTATTGTTTTCATAGTGTAATACAAAAAATGATGAATCTAGTCTCAAAAAAGCAACATGATCACAAGTTAATCCCTAGAACAGTAATCATTCTCCTTAACCATATTAGAGTAAAGGCAGAGCCCCGTTCTACATATTTACCGCACCTATTCACAAGATATCCCCAATACATAAGGATGCAAATATCGAAACCAAATTTTTACATGAAATACCAACATTTGCGTGATGTGATGAGCTTTTTTTTGTTTTTTTAGTTATTAGCTTTGTTTCCAACAAAGTACGTAAATTGTTTCGCAGACTCTGCTAAAAGTACTATACATTTTATATCATGCAGGTAAAACATCGATGTCAAAACATTGTATAAAATAACATCGATACATCGATGTTTTACAATAGTGAACATCGATGTTTTACAATAGTGAACATCGATGTTTTTTATTGGAACATCGATGTTTCAGAAACATCGATGTATCGTTTGCATCCCTACCAATACGCCTGAGCATAAGAAAGCTGTTATAACGACAGCGGTAAATATCTCTATAAGTTCCATCAGAAGGCCATGACCAGACTGACGTTATGGTGTAACACACATTATCATAATCACAGGATATTCTAGTCAAGTTTATTTAAATTGAGCACTGCCTCCGAAATATTTCGTATAGATAAATAGCTATGTCTCAAGTATCCTTCCTTTCCTTATAATATAAGCAATAGGTTATGTTAATTCACTTGAAACTTTTAAGAAATCACCACCAATTTCGTCAAGTATGCGACATGTTTGACATGTTATAATCAATTATTTCCTATGTAACTTGTGTCATTTGTATACTTTAATCACAATACAAGAGTGCAGGAACTTTGCAACGTTTTAGAAATCAATATGAAAGTTACGGCAATTGTCGTTTTAATTAAATTACTATCTTTTTCCCGAGAGTTCTTTTGAAACATGATAATTGTAGTTAAAAAAAAGGGTGTGTGTACGTAAGTACGAAGTAAGAAGTTATACATACTTCTTTGGTCAACAAGATAAAAGTCTGAAAGTTTGCTTCGCGTTATCCTACATTTCTAGAAAAACTATACTAATAATATAATAAAAAGGTATATAAATATTTAATACATTGAGTGTTATTATAACGCATTATTTAGTTGACATTTGTGACGATGTGCGCGCGCATTGTAAAAACTGTTGACTATGTAACTGCTACTAAACAGCGTATCGGTTTTTCGTGACGGTTTGCGCGCGCATCTTAATACTTTTCTCTCATCCCTAATGCCTCAAAAGAATTATAACTTTAATAAAATTTACAAAGAATGCTTTGTTAAGGATTTAGGAAGGCACAGCATTTTTTTATACGAAATAAAGTGTACAAAAAGTTCCAACCCACTCCATAATTACAATTAACCTCCTCATCTAAATCGTGTAAAGTTATATTTCGTTACAGCTTTAGTAATGCATTCCTTACAGAACATAAGAGAGAAACAAAAATAGTTTGAACCAATCAATGTCATGGGAAGCTAAAATATAGTTTCTGGGTAAAATTTGTTATGTCTACAACTTAACAAAGGAATAATTTCACAACTTGTGACTAGCAATAAGGCACGTTCTTACAAGATTGTAGATCTGTCTACAAATATTATACGTAAAACATTTGAATTTTGTTACAAAATTCACTGCGTTTTCGCCTCAGTAAAATAGAGTAAATTATTCTCATAGACAAGAAATGGAATACGAAATAGTCGTTAGAATATTTAGTTCAGTGTTTTCAAATACAAAGAACACCTAGATCACCCAGATGTGGGACTGTGCGGTCGCAATATTTCTCCCGCAGCGTCAACGTGCGATATTATCTCCCTCTAGTGGCAGGCGATAAGTACTACGTGCTAAGTAGTGTTGGAGTAATATAATGCTACCGATAAGATTTACTATATTTTAAAGGGTTTAGTAGGACACAATAGTTGTTATTTAATTAATTAAAGTGGTCATTCGTGAGAAATGTGTATACATTATATAGCATGTTGCTCTCTGAGTGGTGACAGAGTAAGAATACAATTCACCACGCCCTGTCTTGCTCGTGGATGTCGTAAAAGATGACAAAGGGATATAACAAGCATATAGATAACATCTCTGCAAGAGAAGGTAAATTCGAAAAATCTCTATTCCAACACGTCTGACCAGCGTGGAATATTAAATCGATTCCCCTCCTATTATGGAGGAGGCCTCAGCACAACAGTGGGACATATATAGGCCGAGATGATGATAATATAAGCATGTAAAATAAATATTCGGAAATCTGTTATATACAAATCCGACAATATCGTTAAATAGAAATGCTTAGATTGATCATTACTAAGGGCAAGGGTCACGGTGTCGGGTCAAAATCAGGAAAGAGAACGCTTGGCAAGTTTAGTAGCTTCGTAGCGATTTTATATTTTTGGACGATATGCTTCTGGAGCCGGTTAAAAAATAAAGGGAATGTGGAGGTTAAATGACAGGCACCGTCTTTAGGCATAATATGCTTCAGTTTCTAATTAGATAGAATATGTTCAAAGGAGACTTTGATATATGTAATTTAAAATTAATAAAGCTTTAAGACGGTTAACATTATCGTATCATGACTCACGATGGTAGCGAGAGGGGAAGTTTTAGACGTTTATGAAATTTTCAAAATTATTAAAAGAAACATTAATGTTATATAAGTTATTATTAAGTATTATTGATATTTTATAACGCTGAATACATATTAATATTATTTCATGAATATTTTTTTATGTTTTATTTTCTTGAACCTACTCCGAAATTAAAACTTTGCTACGACATTGTCATGGCTAAAAAGTTGATGTTACTTAGGTTTTATTGAGTGATTATGTTATATTGTAACTACACACAAACCTATAAAGAGCATTGCTCTATAATGTATTTATCATTGATAACGCAATATCATGAAATAGGATAAGATAAAAAATGTCTGCGACCGTTGAATACGTAGTGTAGCAAAGTAAATATCTGTCGAGTTTGTCAATAATTTTCTGGCGTAATTTATGTGATAATTTTTTTGCTGATGCAATTTTGAAATAAATATGTATTTAATGTTAGTATTTCTTTCCATCATATTATATTATCGGAACTAAGTATACAATTTCTAATCACTCCTTCGTGCTGAGGAATAGTAAGAAATTGTATATTTACTTGTCTCCTTTGGGACGTGAACATTCATTTATAAGAGAAAGAAAGGAGTCGGAGCTGACGAATATCGGCGTGTAAAAAATATCTAGGTCATTGTATAGCTCTTTTCTTTGTTCAACTACTACAGTCCATGGTTAAGTAAGAGTTTTGTCTATTTGGCAAAATTTATTATAGAGATAATCAAATCCACATACATAGAATCTAGTGTGAAAATTTAAAACTCGGTACGTTTTTAACGATATTATCTGGAATATAGCAACAATATTTCCGTGCTGTACCGCCAGTATTTTACTTGCGTGCTAATCTTCGCTTGGATTTAGAAAGCCCAAGAAAGTGGTCAGTACGCAATGTTGAAAACATATTGTGGCGAAAAGCCCCCACAATAAAGTTACCAGCCCCCGGCTAAAGGTATATAATTCAGTTTTATGATGAAACATAAAACGTAATTACGTCCGCAAGTAAACATTTCTAGAACTGTAAGAATCTATATTTTGTAAGGTTAAAGAATTTTTTTAATCAGATCGATCCAATTGTCATTCTTTCTGTTGATCAGAGTTGAATTATCATCATCATTCTGCTCTTATTCCAAGTACTTGGGGTAAACGCAATATATATTCCTCTTCCGTTGTACATATTGCAAAAGATTTTGGCAATAGTTATATCATCGACCACGAATTTTTTTAATCAGATCGATGCATTTTTCATTCCCTCTGTTGATCAGAGTTGAAATATCCTTACCATTCTGCTGTTATTCCAAGTACGTGGGGTAAACGCAATATATATTCCTCTTCCGTTGTACATATTGCAAAAGATTTTGGCAATAGTTATATGATCGACCACATACCTGACGTAAAGATTCCTTAGGAATGTAATTGTTGACCAGACGGCATCAGATGTAGATGGTGTAAGTCGATGTAAAACTCTTACTTGTCTTTTGCAATCTAAGGGTTGGGAGTATTTGTAGCCGCTACCACATAGTTGCAGAGTTGAAACAACACTCGTGACGTTAACCTTACTTGGAAATTTAATTGTTGACTCTAGTCAGATAGAGTTGGCCCAGGTGGACAGCAGATTACACTCTAAAACTCTTAGTCGTTTTTTACAACACCCATGAGTAATGTTGGTAAGCAGCGACCACACAGCGAGGTCTGTTCCATAATCGAAATAAAGTGCAGTAGCAGCAAAATAGTTTCGATAATCAACAGACAGATACTTCGATTGTGAAACATCACCTGCAATATTTGAGTTTATACCAAAGAATTGATCTTTGTGACAATTAAATTAAAAAAAGAAATGTTATTGTTTAATGTAGTTTTCATAAACTATATACTTTCTATTGACATTATTTTGTAAATATTTTGCTTTATACCCTCACCTATAAAGATAAACTAACAGTGGGGGCCATAGTTATATGCAGTACCACAAAGCTTTATCGATTTATAAATGAAGCCACTATAAGTGAAAATATTAACTAACAACTCTAACTACATCGTAAATACTTCTAATGGTTTAATTAATACAAGTTTCTGCATTAAATTTTGTTTAATCACTTCTTATACATAGATACTCGTAAATTAACTGGGGCATCAATGATTCTCATTTTGTTAAATCTTATCTGGTAATCTGTGAAAGTTATGTTTCTTGCACACTTGAAACAAGTGCGTATTTTCTCATCATTAACATTAGTTTCTTAATGTTAATACTTTTATTAACTTTTTGCTTTTTGTCACACAAATCTGGGTCTTATTTACTGCCATTATATCAATTTGTGTGTCGATAAAAGCAAGAGTAATTTAAATATCTTCTAAAATTTTCATATTAGTAAATAAAATGTAATTATCTATATAATTGCTTCATTCAACAGTTTAGTATCATTAATTATTTTAACTTTCACGTCGTTATCGCCCTTAGGTATTATTTATGGTCTTTCTTTATATTTTATCTCTTTATTATTATTTTATTCTCAAGAGTCAGTAACGCAAAATCAATGATCACTATCGCTATTTTCAATGTTTCACTCCTTGCATTCACAGTAATGTTTTCCACAGATCACAGCTCGTATTTTACTGAAAGCGAAATCGATACAGTTGCTATCGTATTGCATATCGATTTTGCGTGTCTTGAATTATTCAGTAGGCTCTATAAAGCACGTGTATTTACTATGAACATATGAACATTTAATTATTCCATTTATCAAAATGCTACATGGCATTTATACCCCTACAGGTTAGACAGTTTGTATAACTGTAATTACATAAATTATTATCGGATACTTGAGTGTTATGCATGCCATATTATAAAGTGTCTACATAATCTATGCTAATGAGTCTATAAATAATTTCTTTATGATGTTTTTGATTTTATCTTGCCGAGTTTATTTCTTTTGCGCAAATGTTTATTTAATAACATCAAGTTTCATTATATTAGTTACTAGCAACCCGCCCTCGCTTCGCTTTCAGTCGCTTTACCCGCGGCGTGGTTCCCGTTCCTGTGGGAATACCGGGATAAAATATAGCCTATGTTACTTCCTGATATTATAGCTTTCCATTGGTGAAAGAATTTTTGAAATCGGTTCGGTGGTTTAAGCGTGAAAGCGTTACAAACAAACAAATAAACATCCTTACTTTCGCATTTATAATATTAGTATAGATTATAGTGTTTAATTTATTTTTCGGATAATCTGCTTCTGTCTATATGTTGGTTAATAGTAAAGTCTGACACGTAAAGAAATTTCATTGTATATTGTAATTAATTGTGTGTCCTTGACTAAATATGTTATAACCAAATAACATATTGAAACACTTGCTGGATAGATTATAATTCTTTTTCCTACTTCATCAGTATCAGCTAATCAACATTTTCAATTATAACATTAACTATTACATTAGATGTTGTAGGAATATTTTATTTAATTTTCGAATATTTTTAATAGCTGATTATAACTTTTTAAGGAATACATCCCTGTTTTCTACAATCCTTATTTTAATAAACGGATACACTTGATTTATTGGGTCACTACTCAGGTGGAACGCCGTATGTACCGTCTATATGATCTTATTATTCTTATTCATTGAGTAATTCTTCAGTTATGATTTGTTCTGCCATATTATAGTTAACAGCTATAAATTTGCCGTCACTATGGAACACTCTTAGGTCTGTTCTCATGTTATCTCGATAACTATTAGCGGTGCCATAATTCAAAGTTACACAACGGCTAGGAAAGTTCTTGTAATAACTGGCTGGTGTTTAATTGATATATAATTGTGTTGTTCCCCGTTCGGGAAACGATAAAGTATTGAGAGGTTAAGCTTTGAATACTTACTAATATGAGTATCGTATATTATCTGCATTGCAGGCCGCCTTTTCTCTCAGACATTTAACGAACTTTATTCAATGTAACAATCTTGTTAACTGCTTTTTTTTTGGTAGAGGCATATATGTAAATCATTTTTTGTTTTGTTTATAGTAAGTACCCCATTAAAACAATAAGTGCTTTTCATCGTGGAAACGATTGTAGTAATTACTATGTTCAAGTATCTAACATAAAATGAAATTATTCAACGAGAAGAAAATACACTTTGAATCATTTTGTAATTGCTTTTTCATAATTTACACAGTTATACTGGTGCCGCTTCTTTATAGTCCCTGCGCGAAACCTTCAATTACGTCTGAACTAACAATTATTCGCTTTAGTTCCTTCTCGTTCAAGTCATAAACTCTGGGTTATTTTCATTCTCATGTAGAATTATGTCAGTTTTCAAATTGCTGTAATTTTGTAACTCAAAGCTTAGCTTTGAGTTTTACAATATCAAAACCTGTCTTTGCGCGTGTCTCTGTTATTGTGGTTGATAAAGTTATTGTGGTTGATAAAGTTATTGTGATTTTAGAGTTATCTCTATTTTACTAGTTTTTGTTAATTTCATATGGTTCAATTACTTTATTTTAATTAGGTTTAATTATTTTGCAAATTTGCATATTTTCTGTGGTGATGGGGTAAGAATACAGTTCACTACCCCTTATCTTGTTCGTGGTGGTCGTAAAAGTCGACTAAGGGATTAAATATGCTAATCTATGCGAAAGAAGGGAAACTCGAAATAAAACCCTATACCAGAACGTCTGATCAGTTTGGTATAGTAGGTCAATTTCCTTCTTATTACGGAGGAGGCTCGAGCCCAACAGTGGGATTGATTATGATGAGATGATGACTTTGTATTTTACTACAGTGAAAACGTTTTTGAAACGTAATAATATTAATTACCATTCTTCACTTACAGTTTCCAAAATCGAATTTTGATACTTAGTTAGGCATTTCTATGACTTTTACCACATCGGTAGTCCACGATAAATGTTGCTTAGCATTAAGTTACCAGTGCAGTCGTCCGCTACTACGCTATCATATTGCTCCACTAGCACTGAGGAGGAAGAGCGAGGTGGTTCAGTCTCAGATAGTGATAAAATTAAACACTTGGTCGGTATTTGAATTCAGAAGTAATCGAATGGGATATCTATCCATGAAATCTCCTGTCATCACGCTCGCACTTGCCATAGCTTCAATACTAAAAACATGACGTCAAAATTATTGTCTTCATTTTATTATTCATGCGTTTATCGAAATACTATGATTGTTATAATAAATTACCCAAGCTTGAAGTTTAACCTGCAGATGTGACCTTAGAGCTTTGTCGATACTTTAACAATCGCGGGCAAGGTCGAGACCCTTTTTTAACAAATATCCGGTGCAAACAATCGTATGAGTTTCCTGTCCCGCCTGAATGAATACTTTTTTATGGCGTATGTGTTGACAAGATGTTCCGTTCAATTAATATATTGTGCACGCAAGACTTATAATTTGTGCGCAGTGTAGTGTTTTCATTCTCATAAGTTTCATTTTGAATTTACCAATGCCTTCTTCTGTGGTAAGTTTGTTTTATACTGTAAGTTACTTATCTTTTGAGGCAATGGCATCCCATAAATTAGTCTACTTATCATCATCATGATCCTGCTCTTATCTCAATTCCTTGGGGTCGACGCAAAATCTTTTTTATATATAAATTTCTTATGTACGTGTGTATGTCACTGAACTCCTCCTAAACGGCTGGACCGATGTTGATGAAATTTTTTGTGCATTTTCAAGGGAATTTGAGGATGGTTTAGATGCACAATTGGACCCGGTAGGTGCCGCTGCTATTGTTTTCAAGGAGAAATCCTTTTATTTTATTTGAACAGAATAACGTCTGTTGGGTCAGCTAGTAGTATATATTTCTTTTCCATAATACATGTTGCAAAAGTTATCGCCAATAATTTATCACTGGCCGTCAGCCTGACGTCAACCATTCTTGGGAATGTTATTGACCAGACTATCAGAGGGAATGGCCCAGGTCGATATAAAGCTTTTATTCGGCCTTTGCCGATACCCACGAACCATATAAGGGTTCGTAGTATTGATAGCCGCTACTACACAGCGTTACGCACAAGTAGTTGTATGGCCAATGATAGAACTTATATGGGTAAAATATGAGCATGAGAATATTAAAGATTGGGGAATTTCTGAAACTTACCTACGCTCTATTTGGAACAGACTTTGTCGACAATCATCATAATCAACCTTTTGCCACCCGCTGCTGGACGTAGTCCTTCCGTATCGATTACCACGTAACGCAATAATGCATAGGAGTGCTTATTGCCACAATCACCATGCTTAGCAAACGCATTTGCAAACACTGCAAAGTGTTATGCATTCTCCAAAATAGCGCTACTGTCCATTCTCCCGTCGATCTAGCAGCTGAATTTTTCGACTTCCACGCACAAGTAAGGGATAGCTGTATCGGCCCAACGACGAAGGCGACGTGGTGTTCGGGTGGGTTGCGGTTGTTGCATGCTTAAGCCCCTCTGTCGCCCCGGACGGAGTGGTGCGGAAGCGCGCCGACCGCAGCCCACCCCAAAAAAAAAAGCATGACTTTGCTAGAACACTGCTTTATTCCGAAAAAAAAAAGGGATAGCTGTATTCTTATCTCATCTACACGCGAAAAATAACTTGACACTATGTTCTGTATAATTCTTGTCTAAACTATTCGAATAAAACATATATTTATTCATACAAACTGTTGTTACAACACACACTAATTGTCACTGTCTCTGACATCGATAGCCACTGGACTATTAAGGGATTTCACTATTCATAAAACAATTTTGCCGTTATATTATAAAGTAGGTCCGCAATATACTCACACGCATATGTCACATAGACACGGTTCGGCACCGACCAATCATATACACCGTTATAATTGCAATAACGTGGATGTGACGCAAATTTACTTTGATTACTGTAAGATTGGAGATTCGACGGATGTTGTATTATTGCTTTGTTCTTTTGAAATTTTTGTTTACAATGGATAATTGTATTATGTGTTTGATGACCTCGTTGTTTCATCTGTATAAGTCGCTGTTGAATATTGTGGTTCAGGTTTGAATTTTGCATCGTAACTCGTCAAATAATTTCTTAAGGTTTTCTATAGATTTTTTGCTAATTCTTAATAACTAGAGTAGATGTAATGTGTTAAGCGTTTAGGCACCTTTAGTCAATACCTAAAAACTGATACCAACTATTTCACCTAACAATCGTCATCAGTTAATCTTGTCAACGTCATAATAAACATTTTATATTTAATCATAAGATAATGGAGTATTTATGCACCAATACTTGTTAAAATGACGCCTTAAGTAAAAATATGTCAATCTAGCTTTAGAATCAATTTGTGACTCGTCCCGACTAATATCCTGGTCCATATACTGTATGTAACCTGAGCTCATAACTTGCTTCTTTCAAGATATCGTTACATGTTATGGGCAATCAGTTGTCTGTAATGTTCTTAAGTTGTCCTATAATTTTATTGTCGCTTTACTTTCTGCAAATTGACCTGTGACATCGCCATCTCCGCTTTCTCCCTTATCTTCGTTGCGTTATCTATTTGATTACGGAACCGGTCATCTATTTAATTATAGGGCTGGCGGCCCTTGTCAAGTTTTGTTAATGTAGGGAAGAAAGGCCTATTTATTGCCTAATGATCACTTTCACTGATATGGGCTTAATATCTTTTAGCATACATTATGAAATCATTTTAACTTGAGTGGTTTTTGGGAAACTATTACTCTAAAGAATGGGAAAATGTTAAAATAAAAATTAAATGTTTAAATAGAAATTGCTTTTGCAAAAGAGGTTGGTGTTAGATTGTAGCCGATCATAGAACTATTGCCAAAACTTTTGTGATATAGACTATGAACAAAATACAATATGTATTTCGTTCCGGGTCGACCCCTGGTAATTGGTTAAAGAGCAGGATGATAATGACATTTAAAACTTAGTTACTAGAACTTAACAACGTTGTGGTATTAAGACAGAATTATCAATTTGTGTAGTGGCAGACTAGGAGCATATGAAATCATAATGCATGGAAGAACAGCGATAAAGGCATATAAAATGACTGGAAAGGAAGAAGTCGACATAAAAGAGAAGGATAATCGCGCCTTTTGATCGGACTAATACCATCGGGTATATGCACTTTGTGCCCAATTCGGTAGCTTGGGCACCTGAACGACGACGTGTGCAATATCGTAAAATTATAATTAGCGGAATACATATAATAAAACAAATTTTACTTCAACTCCTCTCCTTAGCATAGTGGTGGCTTAGGATAGTAAATACTAAATGGTGGTTTATTTGTGTCCTTGGCATTGGTACAAATATGAGTGTCAATTCTGTAATCACATCCTTATTAATATTATAAATGCGAAAGTAAGTTTGTTTGTTTGTTAGGTTTTCACGCTTAGGTAAACCACCGAACCGATGTCAAAAATTCTTTCACTAATGAAAAGCTACAATATCAGGGAGTACCATAGGCTATATTTTATCCTGGTATTCTCAGGGGAACGAGAACTACGCGGGTAAGGCGACTGAAACCGAAGCGAAGCGAGGGCGGGTTGCTAGTTAGGCCAGCCGTTGACTTAAATAAAAAGAAATGATTTGTATGCTTTATTTTTTATTATAACTATTATTTCTAACGTAGATACCTGACATAAGTCATTTAAATGTCATAATAGCCGCCATATCCAAATATTTTATCATATTTAATTTGTGTTCTTTCTTTTTAAATTGCTAGCGGAACTAATAACTTTGTTTTTAATAAATCTCTAGTTCAAAGACATTTATCTATTTTATAAATTAAACTCAAACTTGCAGTATTGTTTTCGTTGTTGTTGGTTATTGTTCGCTGATGTGATCTAAGTAAAATTATGGCTTGTTATAGTGCACATAAGAATATTTGTTGCGTCTCTCACTCCTGTATTTAATTGCAATGAATCAGGTATGTTAAGACTACAGTATGTTTTATTTTGAATAAGTTAAATACATTTCGTTCTCCCTAATATAGAACCTAATTGTAAATGTTATATATTGCCATTTCAAACGTATAAGATTTGGAATGATGTTTTTTTTTTTAAATATGTTATATTTATGTATGTTGTTTGTATTTCTTAGTTTATATTGGAGCTTTTATAGAACAACAATGAAGAGATTTAGCATTTAAATTTATTTTCACTTAGGTACATTCATTCATCCATCTATTATGTCGACCGTCATTTCTGTCCGCCGACTGTCTTTTCGACATAAGCTTTCCTTTATTGAGGCATGGCATTAGGTAGGCGGGTTGGCTATCACAGTGTTATAAGTGATTAGTAAATTTTGATACCTGTCCTACTAATGGTGAAGATGAATTCATCTTTCTACTTCTTACTTGTATATATATTTTTAATTGAATTTGGTGTGGATCCAACGATAATCCGCAAAAGGCAACCGCTCGATTTTTTCGCTAAAAGCACTCCGCTCGTTTTTTTCGCAAACATCTTTATCATTCACGAAACTTATTTTTAATAGGGATATATTTTATTATAGGAATTGCGATAGTTGGAATGTCTAGTGGAATTATGTGGAAAGAGAAAAATAATAGATTTCGAAGATCTTCGTGAATTTAAATTTGGCTACATGTGCACTATCTTTATGAAATTTGTTAAGTTTTGTTACTCGGAATGCAGCATGAAATTTAAAAGCAACACTTGATGTTAATTTGCTAATTAACAAACAATTAAATCTGCTGTATATAGTTTTTGACTTTCACCTGTTGCATACATAATAGATTTCTTCAACGTACATGGCCAATGCCAGGAGTATAGTTTAAAAAAGTAAAGAGTACTAAATTAATATTTCTTACAAATAAAATGACGCTATTTGGTAAAGAAAGAATCCTTTATTTTAAAATAAAATAGAATGGTGCTTTTTCCCTTGTCCTCTCTCCGTGGCCGGGGAAAGCAAAACAAAACTTAGTATGATTAAAAATATCACAGTTCGGTTTTATAACTAGGCTCAAATATTTATATCATACCATGTCGAAGTCTAGTGACTGGGAATGACATGTCTTCGATTCTCATGCAGGGCAATTATTTTGTGAGATTTGTAAAGAGGTAGATGTTCTAAGCCTAATTTGTGTTCTTTGTTGTATGTCTTGCAAAACGACGATTCATTTCTTAGTGAAGATGTTTTTTGAAAAAATAAATTTACCGTATAATATTTCCAACAGAAATCATAACGGATCTAAATCATCCGAAAGTAGTTCTAGATCATCATCATCATCGCAGACATATGTCCACTGTTGGGCTCGGGCCTCCTCCATTAAGGAAGTTCATTTGACCTACTATACCATGCTGGTCAGGCATGTTAGTATTCGTTGGGAGTTATAGATCAGGTAATCTGCATACGTGTGGTGTCCGAGAAAGAATATAACTCAACAATCTTTTTCTTGCCCGTGGTAGTCGTAAAAGACGACTAATAGATACCATATGCAATTATGCATATAATATCTATGTAAGAGAAGGAAAACTCCTATTGAAACCTTATACCAACAGGCCTGATCAGCGTGGTATACTAGGTCATTTTGCTTCATATTCTGGAGGAGGTTTGAACCTAGTAGTGAGGAGTGTAAGGGCTGAGATGAATCTATATATTATTAGTCAAATAAAGATGAAGGGTTGGTTTGTTTGAACGCTGTATACTCAGGTCACTTTAACTTGCATTCTAAAAAAATCTCATTAAAAATCTTTTATAAGATAGTCTATCGCGAAAGGTGTTAGACGTACATGCTGCTGCAAATATGAGCGAAACACTATAAAGGTTAGTTTAGATTTGGTAATAATGGGATATCGATATCGCACATAAAGCGTTCTGCGCAGTCGCCGTTGTATGGAAACCGCTTACATAGCAAAAATAGTAATAAATGATCGATGTTTTTAATGATGATACTATTATTAATTACAAGGGACGACATAGGTATTCAAACAAAGTAATCATATTAAATACTTAAGTACACAATCCACGCAAACGAAACCGCTATTATAGCTGATTGAATTTAAAAAATCTGGGAGAATGTTCAGGGAAATAATGTCCGTATAATTTAGGCAGTTTACATAACAAATTACGGACATAAAATGCACCCAGTACTAAGTAAATTCATCTGTGAACCTTGTAACCCATCGTGACTACATAATCATTGTTTTTAATTTACAAGTTCTCTTTGAGTGCATTAGTCTTATCTTAATTGTACAAGTGAGGTTTCATAAGACGATAACAGTTATTCGTGGTTGTTTGTCGACAACATTTTGTAAAGCTTACGGTATCTTATTTCGTATTCTTATATATTTTGATGTTGTTTTCTTTGATGCAGAACTTAGTTTATTTTACATAACAAATATTTTAATAAGCAGGCATAAATATATAAGTGCTGATTGTGATTATAATTAGTGATTTTAATTGATTTGCAAGAGGGGGTTTTGGGAGACATCGCTAAGAAGACGAGGTACGAACATATTTCACCAAATATTTCTCGTGGGTGCCACAGAAGACACAAGAATAAAAAATCCCTTCAAGCGAAGAAAAATTTCTGTCAGACCAATGTCGTGTTGTACATCTATTTTCTTTTTTAAAGAAGGCTACGGGGCTTTGAAAACGTAGGAACGAGCCTACCACAATATGGTTGAGAACATATTCTTAGTATAATCTGGAACACTGACTGATATATCACGCGTAGATTCGTACTACATATTATGTGATATTTAAAAACTTACATACATAAAATTTTACACACCTTTGGGGCTTGTGATCTGGGGGCACGGCAGTGCCCCCGCCAGGTTGAGCAAAAAAAAAAGTCGGGCAAAACGCAAAACTGCCGTAACATACTTTTCTCGAAGCCATTCTGGCCATTTTCGATCCCCTATAACTTCGTTGTTAATAAAGCTAGAAACCTGAATTTTTAGTATCCCAGTAGGCATTGTAATCGCACTATGTTTAGTACAATTTAATATAATATGTATTGCTTGTGAAGTACATTGTGTTTTGAAGCGCCAAGTCATTCTGTTTATTTAAAACATAAAAGATGTTTAATATTGATATAGTCACTATAAGAAGTTGTTAGGTTAGCTATCTACGTAATAACTTAAGAAGAAAGGTCCCGTAAGAAGGGACTGAATGAGTTAAACGACTTGGAATAACATAGATCTCACCACTTTTTATGGTAGAAGAACTCTGTTGCGAGGCTTGGCTTTCTTTTACAAGGTTTGTTTTTGATGGTATATTTGTTACATGGAGGATTGAAACAGCATAGTTTGTATTTCTATCGATAAAGTTAGGTTAGAAAGATTAGTAATCGCAATTTTCGTTATAAATTTACATGAGGTACAGCAGTAATATGTTGTTGTTACTACAGTAGTAACATTATTTTCGTGTTTTCTTTGCAATTTTTACATATTTTTATCCTATCACTGCACGAAGAAATATAACACTGCTAATCTAAAATGTGTATAATGTACTGCAAAAATCTTTTACTATTTTTGGTAAACTGTATTATTATTCGCACGAATCCCAAGCAGTGTGCCGACAGGAAGTTCATATTTAATTACATCCTAGATAGATCCAGTTGCTGCAAAATTAATGCGTTTAATCTAGATTAAAGTCAATCGAACGATTCAGATTAAATTGGTTTCTTACTAAATTAGTTAGAAAATATTCCATCGTTTGTAATTTAATTGTCTTTTGAGTGTGAGATTCGATTTCTTTTTAAGTAAATTTAGGTAGACAGTTTTATATTTTGTTATATTTCCTAGTATTTATATAAGCGTCATCCTTTAACATGTTTCTTCATTTTCACCATGTATCCTAGTTATGAGCCAGGTAATATTATTTTGGGCGGCGCAGACGCGATTACCTGCGCCTGATGTCGCCCTAGCTGAGGCCGCGTGTGACCAGACTGGGGAATGAGTCTGTCATCCGCCGAGAGGACAAACACGCAAAGACGACCGACGTCCCCGAACAGCGGGAGGACGTCGGTCGAAGAGAGGGTACTCCTCAGGGGTATTTCGTTGGGCCGACCACTGACGACAAGTCACCCTACACCGGTGGTCGGCCCAACGATGAAGGTGATGTGTTGCGGGTGGGTTACGGGCCGCGCGCCGCCCCTCTGTCGTCCCGGACGGAGCTGGCCGACGGGTTCGCTAACCGTAGACCCCCCAAAAAAAAGGTAATATTATTTTCGCCTATTAAGACAGATACACGAAAATAAAACTACGCTTTTTTACTCGATAAAGTTTTGTATTAATTCAACAAAGATTTTAGTGTAAGTCACGTGTTTATATAATTTGCTGTTTCGTGCATCGTGACGACGTCTTTAACACTGTCTGTGAATCATGTGTGACATTCGCCTATATGACTAAAAGATTAACAAATATGTTAGGTTTTGCTTCAAATTGCAATAACTAACTCGCTATCTATTTTGAGTATTTTTCTGATGGTTGTAAAATGCAGGCTTTCATTAGTTATACTATACAGTGGACCCCCGGTATTCCGACAAACGTTTTGCACGGCAGTGTCGGTCTATCGAATTTGTCGGATTATAGAGTACTGCCTAACAACCCCTTATAGTCCGGCTTTTTTTACAAAGAGATACGTAATATACAATTAAATATTAAACTATGAACGCACCTTAGACCGTGCCGCTATTACATGTAGTCAAATTCGAACTAAACAATCAGATTCAAAACAAAAGCACAATAGTGGCGCATACTAATTGTAACCTGTTCAATGATGCATAACTTACAATAGCAAAAGTTGACGGAAAAATTTTCAATAATACTAGACATGTCGGGTTACAAGGGGTGGCGGATTAAACAGGGGCCGGATTACCGCGGGTCCACTGTATATTTATTATATAATTCGGTTACAATATTAGCGCAATAGCTTATGAAGTGTACGCTGTTTTGATTATTTATAATCCTAAAAGCGACGCGTTAAAATTAATCCATACTAATATTATAAATGCGAAAGTAAGGATGTTTGTTTGTTTATTTGCTTGTTTGTAACGCTTTCACGCTTAAACCACCGAACCGATTTCAAAAATTCTTTCACCAATGGAAAGCTATAATATTAGGGAGTAACATAGGCTATATTTTATCCCGGTATTCCCACAGGAACGGGAACTACGCTGCGGGTAAATCGACTGAAACCGAAGCGAAGCGAGGGCGGGTTGCTAGTATGATTATAAATGTAAAGATAAACCTTGGATGAAAATCTTCAGTAAATATATATTTTCATATGCACTCATATTTTTCTAAATAGATGTAGATAGCAGTCAGTAAACGAAAAATGTATTATTTATATTACTTTGTTATAGTGATGGCTATGTGATTATATACTTTGAGGACAAAAATTTGACTGAGTTATAACTAGTTAGATTGTAGAAGTTCATAAGTTATTATGAATATTTACCTCCATCATAACTCTTTACTTATTTTAAATAATATCATTCACCAGTGTTCTAAAACTGTATGCATGTACTGGTGTAACACTAGTGAAAGTGTAGCAAATTCTTTTTAGTCCATAAAGGTTATATTATTAAGTACGAGCTTCCACTACAATGGTAAGAAAATTTACCGACTGCTCCACGATGGTGAAAATGTTATAGGATTTTATTTTGAGTTCTTTTCTATTGCTGTTTCATCTTTTAATCAGTCTAAAATATGCTCTTATTCATCTAGGAGAAAGAGGTTGTGAGTTTTATTCTTAGGGGAAAGACATTGAACTGTTTATTATTATAAAAATACCTAAGGCTATAATAATGCAATAAAAATATATTATTTTAATGCTGTTTTTGACAATCGAGTAAACTGCACATCTGATGGTACGTTGTGATACTGTTACTCATGGGCCTTTGCAAGGCCACTGCCTACAGTGAATAAAGTAAAGGGCTTGTGAATGTGTGCAATGAGGTTGGGCGACACTAAAGGCGCCACCAGAACCCACCACACGTAAACACGCTCAGAAAGTTGGGCTTCTGGCTGTCTAGCTCATCGAATAAAGTATAGCAACAAATTGGTACTACTTAGAATTCTATTTTTTGCGAGAGTGTGGTACTACCCCGGATCGATCAGCCCGCAGCCGTAGACAGACGACTGTTGACAGTATGCTACTACCACATATATCGTTTAATTTAGATAGCAATATGACATAATAGAAATGTGGAACAAGTTTACATTCAGTTCAGGTAATCCTAACAAGTATTCATACATAAAAAACAACTTCTCTCGTATATCATGACATATATTATGTAAATTCTTAAATAAGTATGTTTTTGTTATTTGTTTCACGTTCATATAAAATATAAAAACATCTTGATAACATCGATAGTGTATTGTGAAATTTCTTTCTTCTAAAACAATTGCGTCATTAAACGTGATATCTTAACATCGAATAATCCTGTTTTTTGTGTTGCGGTATTTTTGTATTGAATGCTTCTGTTTTTGTTGCTGCGAGTTTGTTTGTTTTATTATCCACTGCTGGGCTAGGGTCTCCTCCACTATGACAGGGCAATTGACCAACTATACCAGCCTGGTCGGCCGAATTGGTGTAGGGTTTTCATTTCGAGCTTACCTTCTCTTGCACAGATGTTTTCTGCATATTGTAATCCCTTAGTCGTCTCTTACGACACCCACGGGCAAAAGTAAGGTGGTGAATTATTTTCTTAGTCCGTCACCACACGGAAAATCCAAATAGTAAAGGTCTATTTAAATATAAAACTCTTATTTAGATATATAGAAATTCAGTTATATTTTCTGCATTTTATAGCGCTTCTGAGACTTCCAAGAAACATCAATGGAAACAAACCTTTTATCTGCAATTATTATTTTATAGTTGTGAAGTATATACAATTTCACGCAAAGGTCAGAAAGTTTATGAAATTTGGGATACAGTATGTGGAGTATTCGCGCATTATATAAGGAATATGTCGATGAAAATTACTTTTTGAGTGAATATTTCAACTTTTTATTATTAAGAGAAAGTATTTATTGGTTTTTTTATTATTAAAAATCCTCATTAATCTGTAACGAAGTTTTTTTCTTGTACGATGGTGACATCATACCTTTTTTGGGTATATATAGCAAAAATATATTGTAGGTGCATTCTTTAACGTTTATATTTCATTTCTTTATTCGTTTTAGCTCATATACGTCTCATTGCTGGGCTCGAGTCTTCACAATAGGAAAAAAAATTAACTAGAATACCACACTGGTCCAACGTGTTATTATAGAGTTTTATTTCGAGTTTTTCTTCTTTTACATAGATGTTATAATTATATTTAATCCCTTAGTCGTCTTTTACGACATCCACAGGCAAGAGAAGAAATTTCATAAACACAAAGAACGTCTTTCAGAAGAAATATAATATAAAGATTCTAAGACAATCGTTTTTAACTAATAAATTCACCTTACCCCTCGGAGATGCCGCCTGAGGAGATCACCGCCTGGCGGGTCGACGCCCGCCGAGAAGTTATTGCCCGTTGGGCAGTCCGGCTGGAGAGTCCTCGGTACGGTGTCAGGACCGTCGAGGCCCTTCGGCCGGTGTTGATGGAGTGGTTGGAGCGGACGCACGGGGTGCTTTCCTTCCGACTGGTGCAGGTGCTGACGGGACACAGTTGCTTCGGGAAGTACCTCCACAAGATTGTCAGGAGGGAGAACACACCGTCCTGCCATCACTGCAGTTGCGACGAGGACACGGCGCAGCACACGCTCGAGGAGTGTGCTGCATGGGAGGGGGATCGCCGTGAACTCGTCGCAATCATCGATGCCGACCTGGTGCTGCCGACCATCGCCAGGGAGATGCTCGTCAGCGTCAGGAACTTGGACGCGGTTGCCGCCTTCTGTGAGGCCTTAATCTCACGGAAGGAGGCGGTGGATCGTGCGCGAGTAGAGCTCCTATTCGGCGACACGTTCCGCCGCCGGCGACTCGGGCGGCGCAGGCGCGAGTATCTGCGCCTAATGCCGCCCTAGCCGAGGCCGTGAGTGTTCGGACTGGGGAATTGTCCGTCACCCGCAGAGAGGCTGACCACGCGACGGCGACCGACGTCCCAGGACGTCGAGAGGTGAGGTTACCCGAAAGGGTATTCCGTCGGGACATCTGCTCCGGTGGTCGGCCCAACAACGAGGTGACTTGGGTACGGGTGGGTTATGGGCCCGCGCGCCGTCCTTTCATCGCCCCGGACGGACTGGACCGCGCGTGCACTTACCATAAAAAAAAAAACCTCGGAGATGCCACGATGTGCCGACCGTAAAAAAAAACCTCGGAGATGACCATACGTTTTTACTTGGCTGAATCTATTTACAGACTTTATCAAAAGTATCGTGCTTACCTAGAACACATGTTTCTTGTAGATCTTATTTTATATAGATAATATGAAACCGTGTTAAAGCAAATACACAGGTATGTTTATGCAATTGATAAACCACAAGATAAGCAGGGACGAAAGGACGAGAGAAATTAATCTGTTGCTTTATTTCAATCATAATCGGCTGTCAGAGTTATCAGCATAAAAACATATTTTTGTTTTACACCCAATCCTTACTAATATTATAAATGCGAAAGTAACTTTGTTTGTTTGTTACGCTTTCACGCTTAAACCACTGAACCGATTTCAAAAATTCTTTCACCAATCGAAAGCTATAATATCAGGGAGTAACCTAGGCTATATTTTATCCCGGTATTCCCACGGGAACGGGAATTACGCGGGTAAAACGACTAAAACCGAAGCGAAGCGAGGGCGGGTTGCTAGTAAGGAATAAGTCTTTATAAAAACTTGCTTACGAGTGAAAAATTAATTCCGCGCGCGGGACTTGAACCCACTCCTATTGGGAAACCGTTCCAAACGTTTTACCGATTGGACCAGGGTGGACTAGCGAATTGTCACTTGTAGTTTGCCTCTTTAAATAAGATGTGCGCCATTTTTTTTAATCATTCAATCTATCGCCGTCCACTGCTGGACACACGTAAGACGTAGAACATTTTTTTTTAATAAATCTTTATTAATGTTAATATTTTCCGTGTGGTGACGGGGTAAGAATACAATTCACCACACCCTATGTTGCCCGTGGATGTCGTAAAAGACGATTAAGGGATATAATATGCATATAACATCCGTGCAAGAGAAGGAAAACTTGAATTGAAACTCTATAACAACGTGTTATTATTAGCTAGGTCATGTCATAAATGAAAAATTATTACAAAAACGCTATCACTAAAAAGATAATGATTCTGCCATTTTATACCAACAACATTCGTTAATAATAATTGAGCATATACTTGCTTTTAAGTTATTAATGTCATAAGTTAAAAAATAGTTAATTTCGTGGAGATATTGTGCAGAATAGAAATACGAACATTGCTTTGGCGTGTTCACGTGCTATGAATGATGAATTTATCTATGTAGGTATTATATATAACTGACTGCGAACTCGTGATAATATCCCTCTTAAATCTTTAAATCTATGGTTTTATTTTATTTTGAAGAAAGAGCTCAATATTATAATTTACTTGCAATTTTACATTTACAAGTATTCTAATCTAGCCTTGTATGCCGATTGTAGTAGGTTCGATGTCGACAACAAGAAAAACATACCTTAAATTTACAAAATTACATAAAATAATCTATTAATACCGTTTAATATTAGCGTTGTTAAATCGTAATTTTTTTGTTTTACATTCTGTACTAAGGAAATGATCTTAGTATTGGAGTGGCTTCTACGAGACCCGGAGAATTGTGGAGCGCACAAACTATTGTACTGCGTGAGAATCGAATTCACGAGCCTGGCACGGTGGGCCAGTATCTTAGCCACTACATCATCTGTGCAGTCTCATTTAAACTTTATTATAAAAAAATTAGATATTCGTGTGTTGACAGCGCTGGAATATAATTAAACACCCTATCTGTCCGTGGGTGTCGTGACAGAAAATTGAGGGATGTAAATAAAATCCATGCAAGAAATGAAAAACTCGAAATAAAGCTCTTCACCAACCCGCCTGACCAGCGTAGTGCATTAAATCAATCTGCCTTTTATCGCGGGGTAGGCTCGACTCCAGTGCTATTGCTGAGATGATGAGATTAAAACAATTAAATAATTACCGTTTTTGTGAAATCGCTCAAATTTCAAACAGTTCGTACTATTTATTTCAAACTCAACTTTTAGTTTAGCGACTTAAAGGCAATATTTGAGCGTTTCAAAATCTCGGTTTAACTTTGCAGTTTCTACATCGTGTAATTTCCTTTTTAATCCTAATCTTATTGTTAAAATGTGTATTAGTGTGTGTGATTCGATAAATATCTCTATGAGTAAGTGAGAGGTGTGAATAACAGCACATGTTAACCGTGAAAGTGCCTGCCCTCTTATGATTTATGTACCTTCCAACTTGAGGTGTCGCTGATGGCAACCTAACAATGTTGCTCGTAGGGATGCGACCCACTGAATATTCACTTCGTAGGAGTCTACTCTCCAGTTACCTTATAACATCACCTGCACTTGCCAACATTATCTTGATAATAATAATATATAATGTCAACAATGACTGCCGATGTTTACGCGAGTATCGCACATTATAAACAAAACTGTTTTTACGCCTTTTATCGTATCTGTATTTGATTTTTGATTGTCCAAGGTTTCGAATACTTCAGCGGACTGATAGTCCACCCGTGAACATGAACGCGATAAAATCTGTAAAAATGTTTTTATTTATAATGTCAATATACTTTACTATCCCTTACAATTAGTATTTTTGCTGGATGAAAGATATTCTATATTTTTAGGGTTCCATATCCAAAGGGTAAAAACGGGACCCTATTACTGAGACTTCGGTGTCCGTCCGTCCTTCTATCCGTCTGTCACCAGGTTGTATCTCAAGAACGGTGATAGCTAGACAGTTGAAATTTTCACAGATGATGTATTTCTATTGCTGCTATAACAATAAATACTAAAACTATAATAAATATTTAAGGGGGGCTCCCATACAACAAATTTGATTTTTTTACCGTTTCTTGCTCGATACTAATAACGGTTACAGGTATTTATAGATAATGGTACGGAACCCTTCGTGCGCGACTCCGACTCGTACATAGCCGGTTTTTTTTTAGTATCCTTTATAATGGGTATGCAAAATTTTAGAACGCTCGTTTGAGTAGCTAAAGCATAAAACCATAATAAACAAACAAAATCATATTCAGGGTCTATAATACTAATTAGGATAACATAAAACGCATTTAGGGAATAATGAAGCAGGATGCATATATATGCTACGGTAGAAATATAATACTGCCTAAAATTGAACCTAAAACTTATGGACATATGCAAATTCACGGCAACCCTGTTTGTGAACCCACCGATATAATGATATGTTTGCCTACAATTTGTTACTGCAAAATATCTATAGTGAAATCAAAACAATGCATGGTCGTAACGTTTTCATATCTAGGAAGCGAGAATAGGTTACGTATTGTTTTTGTCTTTTCATTGCTTTTATATGCGCGTAATACTTGTATATTTCCAGACTGAGAAGATAGATTTTAAGGCTTTAATTCATAATGTGTGTGACCTCATAACCCTCACGTTGTACGCGAAATACGGTATCTTAATGCTTATTGAGTAACGCACCGCGTCTGACGAGATTGTTATAAGCATGATATGATTATTATGTCTGTGTAGCCTAATTATGTGTAGTTTTGGTCTAGATCGTGATCATTTTGAGCAATTGGACTTAATGAGGCGAAATTTGAATCTTCTTGTTAGAAATCTTTTCAAATATCGTTTTGAGTCTCTCATACTAAAGGAATGAATATTAGGTATGAAGTGAAATTCTTTATATTGGAAGTAAAAAATTTAATATACTCGTACTTTCGTAGTAATTAACCTTTATACGTTTGAGAAAAAGTGTAAAGCAATATAAATAACTAGCTGACCAAACAGACGTTGTTCTGTTCAAATAACATAGCATGCCACTTACCGGGTCTAAATGTGAATCTAAACCATTCTAGAATCCCCTTGAACACGCACAAAGAATTTCATCAACATCGATCCAGCCGCTTAGGGGGAGTTCAGTGACATACACACGTACACAAGAAATTTATATATAAAGATAATCAGTCTCCAATTTTACTTACATCATCACTCCTCTCTTATCCGAATTATTTAGGGTCGACTCAATATGTAAGTACTCTTCTTTCATAGTCCATATTGCAAGAGTTTTGGCAATTGTTTTATAAAACAACCCTCCATACGAATGTTATTGTTGACCAGACGACATCATATGGAGTTGACGCAGGTCGTTATAGAGCTCTCAGTCGTCGTTTACGACACCCACGTCCAAAGGAAGGGTTTAGTAGTATTCGCAGGGTCTAGAGCACAGCAATTTGACTGCATATAATATGATATTAAAAACATGGGTGCTTATGTAGCACGGATAAATTCGCACGTACCTATCGCATTTCAAATTATAAATAACATGACATTACATAATGTTCGTGAATTTTATATTTTGTTGTGAATAACATATTTTCACATAGTCCTGCTAATCATATTACTATAATTTACAAATGCAAGCGATTCGGTACTTATACGTCATCGCTATATAAAGCAGTCACCTTTAATATTTAATCGGCTGCTCAAGGATTTTACAGTAGGTAATGTTTTGTAGGCGTAATGGTTTTATTTGCAATAATTTTTGTCTTTAGTTTGATAAAGACTTAGTACTTTTTAAAATAAATGAAATACTTCTTTTCCTGAATATGCAAGTAAAAATAAAAGTAATAGTCGCGTAAAATAAACATTTTACTATAATTATCATTAGCAAGCTAAATAATGAGAATCAACATGGCTTTGTATTTTGTACAGAGAGAGACCTAAGTTTCAGGATAATCCACGTCAGATTTGAAAATACAATTTTTTGTGTAGCTCATCAGCTGAGTCTTAGATATACTACTACTTTAAAATTTATCAAATCTTAGATCTGCAATGTTCAATAATATAAAACGAACTGTCTTATTTGTTAAAAATAAGGTCTAATTAAAATCATTAACAAAAATCTGCCTCACACTGTCAGGTCTTAGAGATGTGCACTGATTTTTCAACTGTACGTAGAGAAAGGAGTCATTTCAACAGCAATATTTAATACGATGATGAAGAAGGTTCTTGTTAATATGGATTTATCGTCAAACCGATCGCTAACGCCTCCCCCAGCCAATAAAATTTTCATGTAAACTTCTATAACATAATCGACACCACGACTACAAAACGTAATGAATACATAATTCTAGCTGTCAGAAGTGGTCGCACCCACGGGCGGGGCGCTATCCATCCATCGGACAATATGACAAGAGAAACTCCAACACGGAATCGAACGCGGCAATTCGATAAATAACGTGTGTAATCATAATTCATTTTGAACGGAGTTCGTGATGTGATTGTCGGTTATCACTATTGCATTTAAGCAAGATTGATGTATAATTGAAGTATTTTGGGAGCGGCGCCGGTAGAACATGTTTTAAGTTATAACGCTTTTAGTATGATATGAAATAAAATTTTCAACAAGACGAATTATAATTCACTACCCCTTATTCCGTGGGTGGCATAAAAAACGCCTAATAAATTTCATGTGTAGATAAAGTCGATGCAAAAATAACAACTTTTCCTTAAACCCTATGCCGATCATCAATCATCATCTACCCAGTGTGGGCTCCGCAGTGGACGATGGTGTAATAATGATGTCTTTTTTTAATACAATGGTCCGCATAAGAAATGAGTCCTATCGCTGAAGATGCAATTATCGGATATAATACTTATAATTCAATTTGAAAATAGCATCACAACTACTTTCATGTTTTTCTTTTTTATTGTTAAATTTTATAAGTCCTAAAAATTAACTCTTTATATATTAATTTCTTAATGTATACTAGAAACGTTATTGGTCAGTGTTATTATTTTTTATAAATTAGTTCATATTACTGTGTGTTTATTTGAATGCAATAAATAAACAGTTACGCATACTCAGGACAACCATTGGTTTTAAAACTATCTAGCGATGGAATTGAATTTACGTTATTTATCATAGGAAGACTTTACTTAAAACACTACACTATCTGAGCTGTCATAGTGTTTAAGACTAGAATTTGGAAAAAAGAAAATGTATTTTGGTTATATGTATTATTGTTGGCAACCCTAATAGAGGTGGATGATGGATAACGCCTTCGCCCCGACTTCACAGTTCAGCGTTTGATTGTCTATCGATCTGTATTATTACGTAACAGTTTATTATGCACCTATTGAAACATTATATGCTATTGCATGTTATTTTCTTTCCGGTGCATTAAATCATTAAATCAACGAAGGCACACTTATATTTGTAATAGTGTTACCACATAACATATATTGTGGAAGACGAATTAATTTAAAAATCAGGGAAAAAAATTTAGTTAGTCAGTTTGACAAACTCGCTATGTTTACAAGACGCATCGACTATCACAATTGGAATTATAAGATTCTAGGGAGAGTGCTGTTCTCTCTCCTCACCAATCGACGTCTCTTTCGGCAAAGTAAAGGAGGAGTTTGTATTATTAACCCATCAACACAGGGAATGGATTTCTTTCTGTTATAATGACGTTATCTGCTTGTACCCCTTAAACCTCTTACAAAGTATAGTTATATTCATCGTTATAATATAAAATATTATAAAAAAATATTAAAATAAATCATTATCTTATATGTATCACTGCTGAGCTTGAGCCTCTTGCAAAATAGGAGGAAAATTTACCTACCACGCTGGTGAGATGGGTTGGTATAGAGTTTTATTTCGAGTTTGCTTTCTGTTACATGTAGATGATACCTGCATTGTTCTTCCCATCCTTTAGTAATTTTTTATGATACCCACTTGTAAGGAAGAAGGTGGTGAATTGTATTCTTACTTCCGTAACCACACAGTAAAAAAAATATGTTCTTTAGTGAATGGTTTACTATTAGTTTACCATTCTGACGGGTATAATGTAAGTTAGAAGGCTTCAAAAGATGTTAAAAAGAATAAGTAGCTTACAAATTGATACTAAACGTTAACTTAAAGAAAGTAACGGTCACTATTTTGAAGTAAGAATCTACCCACAGAACACGAATTTCCCATCCAAATTTCCATTGCTGATAGTGATTATAGGCCTTAAAAGTGCATTTCTATCTAATTGAATATTCATTATCAATGTCCGTTCGTTTTGTTCGCCCACGTGGTTACCCAACCTTATGGGATTTAGGGCTGTCTATCAGTTGTAACTTTAATTACTGATTTTGTTTTCAACCTTCACTATAAAAGTTAGTTACTACATGAGACGTTGCCATAATCGCCAAGCTTGGCAGGTGGATTGGTGATCATAATGTTCGTTACAAGTTTCCTAAGAGAGTTGCTGATCCTTCAGCCGGTTTTAGGACTTTTATAACAAAGTAAGTGTGTGGAGTGATAGGTCCACACTGTCGACAGTTGTCTGTCTACAGCCGCGGGCCGGTCCGTCCGGGGCAGTACCACGCTCTCGCAGAAAATTGACGTCTGAGTAGTAGCAATTTATTACTGCGCTTCGTTCGGTGAGCGAGAGAGCCGGAAGCCCAACTTTCTGAGGGTGTTTGCGTGTGGAGGGTTTTGATGGTGCCTTTAGTATCACCGAGCCTCAGTGCACGCATTCACACTCCCTTCACTTTCTTCGCGGTAGGCAGCGACCTTGTAAATAGTGTTGCCCAAAAAAGTCTTGGTCTTGCGGTCTTGGTCTTGGTCTTGCGAGAAATGCGAGACCGAGACCAAGACCAAGACCGCTTAATTTTTGCAAGACCAAGACTGGCCCTGCAAGACTTGAGCAAGACCAAGACTGGGCCTGCAAGAGTCTCGCGGTCTTGCATTTAATTTAAATCACCATTTCAGCTTATATACGGTTGAGCTCGTGTCTTCTACATAACAGGAGGAGAATCGGCCGTGGCCGGAGGGGAATCGCCACGGTGATCGGCCGTGTTGTTACAGGTCATACATGTCAAGTTTTCCTTCTCTTGCACCGATGTTATATATTATAGCCCTTAGTCGTGGGTTCGCAGTCACGGGTAAAATAGGGGGTGATGAATTATATTCTTACTCCGTCACTACACGGCAAGTCAAATCAGTCTTGAGATATCCATCTATTGGCCAATCGATTCCCAATGTTGGTGTTGGCTTTTCAGAATTACTCTTCGGAAAGGCTTAAGGACAAAAATACCGTAATCACGAGAGTGCTCTTGCCCATTATACATATTTATATATCCGTTTATTCATTAGCCCAACGACGTTCACTGTTGGACATAGAAATATGCCTACAATTAATCTATATAAATGTCCATGTAGGGACAGAGTACGATCACCATCAGGCAGTACATGAAGTGTTGCTCCCAGCGCTATTTTGCCTCTGCCACGACTCACCCCAATCCACTAGTGGTTGGGGCGGTAAACTACGTCCCCTCAAAAATATCCGCGGTCCGACGTCCTCGTCATCTTCTTGAAGAAGAAGATGACGCTATTATGATCGCCCAAGAAAGGACCTACACAGCTCGCGCAGCGATAACAGATAAAACTCCGCGGTATCGGCCTCGCCGTCGAGGTCGAAAACCGCGCCGCGTAAAAGTCATTAACCTAAACTTGGCCACGCCCACTTTGCTCTCAGCGACGCCCCGAGCCGAGGTCCGTTCCCCACAGGGGGGAGCCCTCGGGCGATGTTCGCTTAACTTACTTACCGGGTTGAGAGCCATCAGCGCTCACCCATTGACCGCGTTAAGCTGTCAAGGTCATCTGCGACCAACAGCTACACACACACACACACAAAAAAGACAGAGTACGAATATAATTCACCACTCTCTTACCCGTGGATGTCGTATCAAATCGGATCGGGCAATGGTGTTAGGAACCCATGAAAAAAAATTGAAATAAAAATATCAATTCGTTAATGAATAGAGAGACATGTAAGTTCTCAATTTTGTCATCGTTTTTTCGTGTAAATTGATTAAAATGTATAAAGGAATGATACTTAATCTACAACAAATTCGTATTTTGTTAAATGTTCATTAGAATTTGAATAAATCAATGATTACGTTTGCATAAGCAAGACAAACTTCGCTTTAACATAAATCAGCTGATCGGCCGATGACCGTTGATGAGTCGTCTTTGTACCTACGTAACCATTGAAAGGTTCGCGCAAATCTAATACCTATTTATACTGTCGAAATTTTACATGCTTACATATATCCTGTCTGTACATACCTACATAATGCATAAAATTTAAGGCACAAACTCTTAGACACACATTTTTGTAATCACTATAACTTTTACGTTATTTTGTTTTTGTGTAATATACATTCTAATTATGATCTATGACTATTGAACTACAACTTACATGAACAGTTGTCCCATAAACTGATACACCCTGTGTATATAACATATGTGCAAGAGAAGTGAAACTAGAAAGAAAACCCTGTACCAACATGTCTGACCAGCGTGGTATAGTAGATCAATTTTCCTCTTACTGGAAGGAAGCTTAAGCCCAGCAGTGGCACTTTTATGAGCTGTGACGATGACGACGAATATCATACATTTTACAAGTATTAAAACCATAAAATTTTAAAGCAGTTTTATATGTTCTTGAATAAATAGTATATTAAGAGCTACATGGATCCAACGGCCAAAGTATTTATATAGGCAATAGAGGTTTTTTCAAGTATCCAGAGTATCAGTAACTAAACTGGAAATACAATAGATACATACCACTTAACTTGAAGGGAATATAAACAATCGCATTAATTGTAAAATATCGCATTGATTATAAAATGACATAAAATTTATTGTATCATCTGCCTCGTGTGGTGACGTCTTAAGAAAATAGGGTCGAAAGTCCTGTCATAAGAGTAGTAACGCTGTCTAATAGAACACCAGGGGAATAGAAGAGTAATTTTCTCCAGTGGTAAGTATTGTATTCAATAGTGAACTATGGGCTAGCAGATGGATAGATAGGATAGGATATTTGATTAATTTAGTTGGATTTTTCATTGCCATGATAAATTACTGTTACGTTATTCTAACTGCAAAACTTTGCGAGACTCTTGCTGCAATACCAAGACTCGGGTGCGCAAGACCAAGACTCGGGTGCGCAAGACCAAGACCAAGACGAGACCAGGTGTGATGTTGCAAGACCAAGTCCAAGACCGGTCCAAGTCTCGTCTTGGTCTTGCATTTGGGCAACACTACTTGTAAAGGTCCATGAGCGGCAGCAACACTTATCATCAGGTGTACTGTTTGCTCGTTTGTCACTGCTTGCAATAAAAAAAAAAAGTAAATGGTGGTAACACGTTATATTTATATAAATATATGTCACATTGCTGTGCTCAAGCCTCCTCCGTAATAGGAAGCAAATTGGATAGGAAAAAAATTAAAATAGGAAAAAAATTGGAGAGAAATACACATACTATTCCACTTTGGTCAAACGGGTTGGAATAGGGTTTTATTTGAAGTTTTTTCTTCTCTTACATAAGTGTTATCGGCATACTATGCTTTAGTCGTCTTTTTACCTTTCATAGGCCAGAAAAAGAGTGGTGAATTGTATTCGTACTCCGTCACCATACGAAAACCGTTCTTCCACTGTAGAAGTATAACATTTTAGCAATTTAGTGCCCAATGTTTTTGACATGCGAGTGTTATGAATATACTATGGTTAAAAGTATTAGGAAAAATATCTGGTATATTTTTTTTTGTAAGTAAATGGTATTTTTAACGGACATATTTAGATATATAATAATAAAAAATAAAAATGATGATATTATGAAAAAAATAACCAAAAGTAAAAAACAGAATAGCCGAGATTCGATCTCGCGCTGTTTGAATGCGACTGGACAACTTCCCAACTGAGCTATTGTCACTCTCGACGGCGACGGTCATCATCATCATCTTGCTCTTATTCCAATTACTTGGGGTCGACGCAATATGTCATCTGTTTTGACATATTGCAAAAAGTTTCGGCAATGACTTTTATGACCGGCCGCCTGCCTGACGTCAACCCTCCTTGGGAATGTAATCGTTGACCCAAATGGTACCAGATTGAGTTGGTCCGGGTCAATCTAGACGACGGTGAAATTGACATTTCTATACTATTGACATTTTATGTCATGGTATTGATTAGCTAAAACACCGACAAACAATATTTTTTATAAACAAAACGTAGCTAGAACGATTTTTTGGCCTCGAAACCTCTAGTATGCTAAATTTCATGAAAATAGTTGCAGTCGTTTCCTAGATATAGATACAAAAATTGCTCGTTAAAGATATGAGATTTTCACAAACTATTTTTTTTAATTGTCAGTTTGGAAAGACAAGGGAATTTAACAGAGCTGACTATATAGAAAACGCCCTTAAGGGATTGTACTATATATATTCACTCTATTTCAAAATTTCAGTACGTTTTTGAGTTTTAAAAAATGTGGCAACCCTAATGGGACCACATAGGTAAAAGATCTTATCCCACAATAACACAATTACTTTTATTGTTTCAGGTATGTTGTGCAATTGATCTGTTCTGTGTAGGTGTAAGGGTAAGTACTTAAAAAGCTTTTGCTTATAACTTATATTAAATTATTTTTTATATGTATTTCAGTTGTATTTTAGAATTAATAATTAGATTGTTTATGGTGGTGTTGGAGTAAGAGTACAATTCACTAGTCCCTATTTTGCTCGTGGATGTCGTAAAAGACGATTAAGGGATATAATACGCATATAACATTTATGAAAGAGACGGAAAACTAGAAATAAAACCCCTTTACCAACCTGTCTGATCAGTATGGTAAGGTCAATTTCCCTCCTATTGTTGAGGAAGCTTTAGCCCAGCAGTGGGATGTATTTGAGTTGAATTGATTAATTAGATTATTTATGTCAGATTCATTAACGTAATAATTATCGTCTTGTCACTTAACACGATGTTGTCGCCCATTGCTAAGCGCTTATGACTTGCAAAATGATCATCTAACCCCAATATTTCGTGAATTTCAGAATAATCGTGAATTTCATTATCAGATTAATACATTCAAACGTACAAATTCTTTTATTTTTTCATGACACCTCATTTACATACTACCGATCTCGCTACTTCCACAATAGCGAAGGATAATTGACCAACTATACCACGCTGGTCAGACAGATAGTTATAAATTTTTATTTCGAGTTTCGTCTTTTACGACATCTACGGGCAAGATAGGGCCTAGTGAATTGTATACTTGTACCGTCACCACACGAATGTATAGAAAATTATTTACTTTATTATAATAGTAATATTCCCAGTATTGTGGCAGGTTAATACAATATGTCTCTTACTTATGATAATCCTAAAAATGGGCTAAGGACACATCAGAAGAATGTGTTTCTGAAAAACTTATAACACCTACTGCATGGTCATGGTCAGCAGTCCACCTGCCTGTTCGGTGATTAAGACATTGTTGCTCATCGGAGGCATTGCAGTTTTATAGTTCGTTGTATTTATAGATGGTATAATATACATACATACGTGTGATATATGAATAATAGAAACTGTACGAAAACGAAAAAGTTGTTTACCAAATGGTTTTCGTCATGAATTTGTTACCCAAACAAGTTTTTATAAACAAGTATTGTTTGAAAACAAAATACCTTATTGCTGAATAAACCGGACATTATACTGCTACGCCGGAACTGAGGATTAAAACCGCATCCGAAGTGGATGTAGACATTTATTACGGATGTCTCGGATATTACAGAGACAGGTTCATTAAACGTATTTTTACATCCGTAGGAAAGTGAATTGTATTGAATAATTACGTAACATATTTTTGCTACGTTGCTACTCTGAAATGAGGCTTTTTAGGGTTCCGTACTCAAAGGGTAAAAACGGGATCCTATTACGAAGACTTCACTGTCTGTTCGTCTGTCTGTCCGTTATTTTGTCTGCCACCAGGCTGTATCTCAAGAACCCTAATAGCTAGACAGTTGAAATTTTTACAAATTATGTATTTCTGTTGCCGCGATATCAACAAATACTAAATAAAAAAAAAATATATTTAAGGGGGGATTCCATACAACAAACGAGATTTTTTTGCCCCTTTTATAGATAATGGTACGGAACCGTACGTGCGCAACTCCGACTCGTACTTAGCTGGTTTTTTATTTTATGTTCAGTTTAGTGGTATAATACAGTTTAGTGATATAATATATGCCTTAAATCATACAATAAAATTTTAAGTATTACTAGAAAGTATACATAATAATATTTGTTATCTCAGATAACATCTATAACTGTACAAATAAAATCAAAATGTTTGTTTGTAATGTCAAAATAATACATTTTTTTCATACACACACACTGTTATTGTCACAATGCCTATGCCTAAAAATTGTTTAAATGTTTTTTGGCAACGGCTGGACGATTTGGATAATATCTTACTTCTAGGTAGCGGTCTGTATAACGTGTAACTTTTGTCCTATATTTTATCCCGGTATGCCTACGGGAACGGGTATCACGCGGATACAAATAATTTATTTGAATATCCAAAAATAATATCTGTTTGTTAATAGTTTTAGTATTAGCTCCGATGTGATGCCTTTCGAACTAAAAGATAATATAATTCAAAAGATTATGGCTGGCTCAGATTCTACAAGCGGTACCCAATCACGAATTAACTACATACTACAGTAGCCATCATTCTCCTCAATTACCTTGGAAGGAAGGGATACATAAGAATATGGGCTGAGAAGGAAATCGTATTAGGTATATTTTAAGAAAGTAACACATAATAACTGATATCTAGCGAGTGTATGGTATTACAGATTCGTTCTTGTTTATTGGCACTAGTCATTAATTAGTCTGACATATACTTTGACGAAACTAATAAATACGTTTTGACAGATACGAGATCAACTTGTTTAGGCATTTAGTCTAAAATCGATACTCTCCATATACGATATAATATCGTCATGTATCGATTTCACTACTTTATATTCATACATGCAGTAATTATTTTTATATGTTGCAGATAACATACATATTAAACCTATATTCTATACTAATAAATAAAATTTGTGTGTCTGTTTGTAATGTTAAAATAATATATTGTTTTCATGTTCACACGGTTTGCATGGTACATAAGCCTAAAAACCACTTTAAAAAAGTTTTGCCTGCCGCACCGATTTTGATAATATTTTATTACCTGGTCTCTGTCTGTATAAGGAGTAACTTAGGCTATTTTCCCTTTCAAGAAACCCCTGTAAAATTTTGCCCGGTAATATAAGATATTGGATTTAAAATGCGAGTGCAAGGGGACTGAAACCGAAGTGAGGTGAGGGCGGATTGCTAGTCTATATTAATATTATAAATATAAAGCTTAGCTAAGTTTGTTTGGTTGCACGCGCTAACCTCAGTAACTACTAATGGAATTATTATGTTAGTGTTGGATAGTCCTTTGTAATAGTATATAGATTTACGAGGATTCTGCTTCATCATCATTCAGCCTTTTGCTGTTCACTGCTGGACGTAGGCCTCCCTCAGGTTCTGCCACAAAGTGCGGCCTTTTGCCGCTTGCATCCAACGATTCTAAGCAACTTTCTCAAAATTGTCGGTCCACCTGGTGATGCGGCGTCCCCACACTGTGTCGTCCGATACGTGGTCCCCACTTGAAATAAATATAAGACGAAATATAGAATATAATTATGATGACATATTTTATTCTGCAAACAATAATAAATTGGAAACATTACCCACTAACCCTTAACAATAAATGAAACCTACAAAGGTACTATTTGGTTAGCGACAGCCAAACAATGTTCTGCTATAGTCAATGTTTATCGATAGTGCACGCAGATAGCGTTACGATCGTAACACATAGATAACGACTCTTAATTTGTTTAGCACGATTATCTCGGTACTATATGTAGGATTTGTTTGATAATCATCTAATTATGCCGTAGCTCTGGTTATTGTTTTATGTTTTGGTTGAAATCAAAGCATAGCGAAGTTTGGAAATTTTCAAAATTTTTTTACTGATTTCTATTCAGCTTTGTTTTGGGACGTTTGAGATCTACTCGTGTGGTGTAGTAGGTATACAATATAGCATCATCCATTCCCTTATCTTCTTTCTTAAGAAAGACCGTTAACGGTTAAGGGACGAAATAAAAAGCTTCTTTGTCAAGCGTAAAATGGCGTAACGGTTCCCGTAAAAACGACAACCATCCATGATCAGCCATCAGAATCAGCCATCATTATGACAACCCATATATATCCCACTACTTGGCTCGAGCTTTCTCCACGTTGAGAGGGCTATTTACCTACTATACCACGCTGATCAAACGAGTTGGAATAAGTTTTATTTCGTGTTTTCCTTCTCTTGCATAGTTGTTACATATACAAGATATCCCTTAGTCGCTTTTTGCGACACCCACGGGCAATAGAGGGTGTGAATCCTTACTTCGTCACCATACGGAAAAAGACGACAATACGAGCGACAATTTGGTTGTAATACGTAGGTCCATGCTGGTCAATTTGGTAAGGAGATTGGGATTGACTTCCAGTAGACGTGGGCTCAAATACCACTTGTGGCAATCATTTTTCGATCGTAAAATATTTTTTTTATAAAGAACCTAACATGGTAAATGCCAAATCTCAGTAATTTGAACAGAAAATGTCTTATTTTCTGTTTCCTTGTCGTTACTTGACTTTGCCAACCGTGCCACTTATGGGACTTAATATTGCAAGGAAAAGAAATAAAGGAATGCACTTGCCAGAGGTCGCTATCACCGATAGAATCCCCAGCAGCGCTCTTTTGGCCGATATAAAAGTAACTGGGATTGCTAAATTGTGTGACAACGATCGCCATAATGGCATTATCTCAGCTTAGGCTGACGGTTTGAGTGGAGTTAGTTCCAATCAGAGTAATTATCTTTGTCGGTTGTTTGTATACGCACGAATAATGTTCCTACCGCTTCATTGCTTACTTTTTAAATGTATGTAACATTCGATGGCTGGCTATGTAAAATGGAACCTTAGTAGATAAATTTACATGATAATAAATTTCTATTGAGGGAAGTATACAAAACGGGTCAAATATATAAACAGCTGAACCAATGTTCCCCGGGAACCGAACTTGTGTTTATGCGCTAGTTTTATCACCGGACGTATGCGCCCTAATACATGTAATTACATGGCTTAAGTTACAAGAGAGGCAGATGTCGAAATTGTATTTGATTTAAAGTTTTGCATATAATTAACTTTTTAAAATATATCGAGCATATCCCTTAATTCGTGTGGTGACGGAATAAGAATACAATTCACTACTCCCTATCTTGCCCGTGGATGTCGTAAAAGACAACTAAGAGATATAATGCGCATATAACATCTATACTAGATAAGAAAATCTCGAAACAAACCCCTATACCAAGCTGTATGATCGGCATGGTGTAGTAAGGTCGTTCTCCCTCCTATTGTGGAGGAGGCACGGGCCCAGCGATGGAACGCATATGAGCCGAGATGACTATTTCGAGATGATGATATAGCTTCGAATAGGCTAGGGTTTGATCTCCAGATTTCCTAATTGGCTAATAATCGTATCGTACCTAAATTATGAAAGGTATTGGAATCGCGACTGGACATTAGTTTTGATTTACTTAGCATTGATTTATAAAATATCATTCATCCATACTTGTATCCGCCGTAATTAATTGCTAAAATATCATTTTGATGTTACTTTGATAACGTTTGGTAGGTTCAAATTACATGCTCATACTTCTATTATAAATGCTAAGATTTTTTTGTTACGCTTTCACACCTAACCTAGCGAGTAACATAGGCTATACTTTATCTGGGTATTCCCACGGAAACGGGTAGGTCCACGCGGGTGGACGCGCGGAAATTTAGTCCATTACGAAAATTTTTTCACTAATGGAAAGTTACATTATCAGGTAGTAAGTAACATAGACTATATTTTATAACCATATTTCCACGGGAAGGACAAATTTGTGCGTATAAACCACGAGTATAAAACCGTGGCAAAATGCTAGTCTTTACATATATAAATCTTCTGTGCTTGTGTTTGTAATTGAACTACTTCTAAATGGCTGAACCGATTGATGATTTTTTGTGGCTGTTCCGATGGATTGTTGATTTTTTGTGGCTGTTCCGATGGATTGTTGATGGTTTGTTGATGGAACCGGTAGGTGGCGCTGCGATCGATTGCAAGGAGAATTCCTTTTACTATTTTTTTAGATTTGTACAGAGCAACGTCTGTTGGGTCAGCTAGTCCTTATTTAAAAAAACATTTACATACACTTACCATCAACATTTGCTTGTATTAGTAATTGCAAAGAATATTTAAGCCGCTTGTTATTGCATTCTACTCGCTGTAGTCTTTCTTCTTGGAGTAAATTCGTCACGAGTGATCGGTGGCTCGACGTACCGTGGCGCCCTTACTATAGCCAGCGCTTATTACACGCAACTACCGCTTAAGCTTTCCTTCCCTAATCCATTCAAAGCTGTTAAATTGATCCTCGCGCTAGTAGAAATTGTTAGACTGTAAAGCGTAACGTACAGACCACAGTGCACACACTATTGTCATTACTTCGACTTTCGTAGTCTTCAGCTGAGTGCCATTTTAAAGCTCAGTAAAATTCTATACATCTAAAATTCTAGTGTTTAAGATTGTGATGGAGTGACCCTATGACTGCTCTAGTGGTAGACTCGCGATTAGGTGTCGCTAATGACAGCTGATTCAACCATTATATATATCTTTGCCATTACATTTGGGAATATATCTTGGTTCGAAGGGCATCACACTGGAGCTATTATCAGGCATGTTGTGTGTAATTTTATCTTGAAGTCGGCAAAAAAAAAAAGAAAAAATATACAAAGTCGTTGAGTTTTTTGCCGGACCTTCTTGCTCCGGTCGCGTTCCGATCAAATGGTATTTGAATTAATTTAACAAGGAGACCCTCAGACGTGTGGGTCGGGGATTTCCATGATTTTTGGTGAGGTGGTAGAGGGACCTAAGGGTATCACAACTACCAGATATTAGGGTTAACTAGGCCCTCATTAAAAAAATATTAAGGGTCAAAGTTGGATGGGTAATTTATGTACTAGAGAAATTCGAACTCGAACCGCAAGCTAATGGTAGCCTCGTGTTAGTGCGCTCGACTGCGGGATGTACGGTCTCGGGTTCGAGACCCGACGACTTATTTTTTTTAAATTATCACAATATTGTGAAAAATTTGGTTTTTTCATAATTTTACGCAGAATTATAAATTATTTTGCTTTTTTTCACAATCTCCTCCTTTTCTCGCTCTCTCCCATGTATCAACTCTTCAATATGAAAATTGAGGTGTTACGGAACGAAAATAAATAATTATAAAATTGTGAAAAATCATTATTTATATTTATCGTATAAATGTACATTTTTCATACATTCTTATCATCATTACAAATTTTTGGATGGAATTCCTCGTAAAAGCACACAAAACAGACATTGTCTGCACCGCAATCGCACTATGTTTAGTACAATTTAATATAATATGTATTACTTGTGAGGTGTGTTTTCATGCGGTTGCCAAGTCATTCTGTTTATTTAAAACATAAAAGATCTTTAATATTGATATAGTCACTATAAGAAGTTGTTAGGTTAGCTATCTACGTAATAACTTAAGAAGAAAGGTCCCTTAAGCAGGGACTGAATGAGTTAACCGACTTGGTATAACATGGATCTCACAAATTTTTATGGTAGAACAACTCAGTTGCGAGGCTTGGCTTTTTTTTTACAAGTATTGTTTTTGATGGTATTGTATATATATAAAGGGATAACATTATATTCTTCAGAAACTAATTAACCTAGAAAGCTGGCTGAGCATATGATTTGGCAATAATGAAGGTTTAGAGGATGATAGTTATTTCTTAGCAACCAATTATTTATATTATTTAGTTTAACTACATCATTGAACTTGTAACTTTTATAGCACTGTGTATCTTCAGTTTATTTGATCGTGAAACACCCACGATTCGATAGAAATAGGCAGGCCCTTTTTTGCTAAATTCAGTGTGATTATAGTAGAGTAATAATTTTTGACGTATCACTAATATGAAATAACTGCTTTTACGTTTTTAATATATACATTGATGTAATATTCATTGCCAATAGCAAAGGCAAGTGAATTCTATATGAAAAGTGTTTTTATTTTTGATAAGACTGATTCATAAGGGTGACATTTCTATACAAATTTGCCTTTCTACTAATGTATTGTATAACATAATATTTACAACATAATATTGCAACGAAAACAATTAATGGATATATATAAGGCACACATCTATCCGTTCAAAAATATCTTTACATATTTAATTTTAAATTGTGCAACGTGATATAAGAAAAAGCACGTTTGAAATCTTATATTTATTTATATTTCAAGATTAGATTTGGTATCTTTAATCTACGTATCAATGTAGGTGTAATCAATCGCTGGTATTAAGTAAAAATAAAATTGTACATCCTTGAGGTCATATTGAAGTGCTGAAGTGTGTATGGAACGCCAGAATTCGGTATTCGGAATAAGAAGAGTACGAAACAGATCCAATGGCAGAAAGGTGTAAGCAGGGAAACGTCATTTCTCTAAAACTGTTCACCACTGCATTGGAACATGCTCTTAGACTGGACCGAAGCCGATATCAATGTCAATGGTGAATACATCACTCATCTTCGATTTGCAGACAATATTGTCGTTATGACCGAATCCATAGAGGACCAAAGCATTATGCTCAATAATGTCAGCAGAGTAGCCCAAATAGTGGATTAGCTAACGCTTGCAGTCTCCTTGGGAATGTAATTGTAGACTAGACGGCGGCATCAGATGGAGTTGATCCAAATTGATATAATTCCACTATTCCACATGTTATCTTTATTTAGAATTAGCAACCCGCCCTCGCTTCGTTTCGGTTTCAGTTCCCTTACCCGCGTAGTTCTCGTTCCCGTGGGAATACTGGGCTAAAATATAGCCTATATTTCTTCCTGATATTATAACTTTCCATTGGTGACGGAATTTATGAAATCGACAAAGTAGTTTTTGAGTTTATTCCTTACAAACACACGCACACACACAAAAATACTAAATTTTCCTCTACAATATTAGTGTAGACTAGCAACCCGCTCTCGCTTCGGTTTTAGTGTTTTTACCCACGTAGTTCCCGTTCCCGTGGGAATACCGGGATAAAATATAGCCTAGTTTGCTCCCTGATATTATAGCTTTCCATTGGTGAAAGAATTTTTGAAATCGGTCCAGCCGTTTTGAAGATTACCCGGAACAAACAGAGAGACAGACAGACAAACATTTTTAATCTGTATTTTAGGCATAGGTGTCGTGCAAATAACCATGTGAGCATGAAAAAAGCCTATTATTTTGACATTACAAACACTCCAATATTATTTATTGGTATAGATTTAAAGCATTGTATTGAAAATTTTCAGAGCAAATTCTTTAAAATATAATTTATTGCATAACATCTTAACAACGGTAACGTTGGGATCGGTAACAGTATAGTTTATTCTATGGACTAACAAGGCTGAGAAAATGTAATAATCATCACAATAACCATATTATAAAATACGGAATAATAAGTTACAAAATAGACATACTTTAACTACAGTGACTTAAGTTTCACTTACAAAACGTACAATTGAACACAATTACGTTAAATGTCCGAATAGAATTTTGTTGGCAAATATTTATTGCAATTTCTGATTGTTCGACTATTCTTCATGGGTCATTTAACACTAAAGACGACAATAGAACCAATTATATTATTCACCAACTAAACTAAAAATTGTATTTTATAAATACACATTATTAGAAAAGCCAACATAATAATTTTAAATCAATTGTTATTATTGGATATTTATAATTAATTTGCAAATGTAATGATGACTGCAACCTTGTATATAACATAAAGAATTGATTAAATTTCATCAATCAGTCAGTAAATTTTACTACGTGTTTCCTGATTTGCTAGAATAGCAGTTGCGTTAATGAAAACCAAAAAGCACACAGCTTGTAAGTTGAAAGTTCACTGTGGACATTAAATGATTATTCAATGTTTAGAGTAAATGCTTAAAGCAAATCTATTGACATTACACAATTAATAATGTAAAAATTCTGTCCATCCATCAGCCTATGGATATCTTCTGCTAAACATAGACCTTCAAAGTAGGATAGTACCTTCATCATCATTCATCATTTCAGCCCATATACGTCCCACTGTTGGGCTCGGGCCTCCTCCATAACGGAAGGTTAATTGACCTACTACTCCTAATTGACTACTTATTGATACTACTACCCACGCTGGTCAGACGTGTTGGTATAGGGTTTTATTTCGAGTTTTCCTTCTCTCGCATAGATGTTATATGCGTTTTATATCCCTTAGTCGTCTCGTACGATCACCCACGGGTAAGATAGGGGGTGGTGAATTGTATTCTTACTCCGTCACCACACGGAATAATACCTTAATCGTCATAATTAGGAGATACGGCCCAGTGAATGTAAAACGCATAGTTTTAGATTTTGCTGTCAATTATAAGTTTCACAGAAGAGTTCCTCATTCTTTTGGTATTCCTTAGTCGGTTTTAGGACTTCACGAGAAAGTGAGTCAATTATGTGATTATGACGCTCTAATATTAATATCTGGTTGACCGAGCTTTGCTCGGAATATTTTTGTTGTATTTTTGTCGAATTTATTTAGATATATATTAATACAAATTAAATAATGAATAAAATATAAAAAAATACAAAAAGAGAATAATAAAAAAAAAACACTAAAAACACTTACAAAACAACATTTTCTATAAATAAAACCTAGCTAGCTCGATTTTTTGGCCTCGAAACCTCTAGTATGCCAAGTTTCATCAAAATCGTTGGTGCCGTTTCCGAGATCCTGAATATATATATATATATACAAGAATTGCTCGTTTAAAGATATAAGATTCCAATCAAATTTTTGCTTACTGTTTGAAATGCTATAATTAATTTAACTTTAAAACACGATAGGCCTGAAGTGATGATAGTGATGAAGATAACATACAAGATAGTTTTTGAGGACGCGATTAATAGATACTCGACGAAAAACGGGGTGTCATGTTATGCTAATAATTATCAAGTTGGGAGTCAAACAACGCTCTCCGCGGACGCTAATTCAAGACGAATATTTAACGGCGCCATACATAATAAACATTTTGAGTCAGTGCATCATTCATTAGATGAGCGTGGGTATATATGCGTGGGTATTATCTTGCAACACCGTTGCAGATGTGCACATATTACGGAAGATATTGACATATTGATGAATAGAATTACCGATAATCTATTTGATCTTAATAAAAAGAAATATGAAATTTTACTTTTAACATAACGTATTAAGAAATACATAATGATTTTTGATAGTTACGCGAGTACATACATTACATTGTAAATAAAACTACTACTAATAAAATTAAACTACCGTTCGTGACCTTGTACGCTGTAAAGTGTTCGAAATATCGGGCATTCAATAATAAAAAAAAAACGTGATAAAATCTGTAAAGTAGTTTTATATACAAAGAAATACATATTTGCGCCACGTGTAAATTTACAAACTTACAGACGCACAAATATTTGTTAGATGTGAGTTGAATCCAAACATTTACCGCGATCAATAATGACACAAAAAATGTTATAATGGCAATTATGTCATTTTTAGTGTAACTAAAGTGTTGAGTCAATTATTTCAGAATAACGAACCATTGGATAATAAATATTCATCGTGAAGCTTCGAACCTCTGTTAATAACCAAAATATTGAATGAAGGCCATCTTAAGATGGCCCACATTCAATATTTTGTGTTTTTTAAAGTTCTAATGGATTTAAATTTCGCGCCCATGTTCGGTTAGAATCACAGATAAAACTGCAACTTCATATTGAAGCAAGAGAGTCGCCATCTTTGCAGTAGTTGACAGTTTGCTAGCGACGTTACAAATGGTTGACGATTTATAACCTTATTTTCACTAACTATTTACTATTTTCTTAAAAAAAAACAAGCTGTTGGTCATATTTTTTTTAAATAGAAAGTTTCTTGGATTTATGGACATTACCAAAAAGGTAAGTGTTATTTGTATGGTTTGTTAATTTTCATTTTTATGTAGTACCTCTTGTTACCGGGTAAAGTACCCTATAAAGGCCCACCATTCAGATTCCCATGATAGCCCGGGCCATCTTAGGACTACAGAAGAACAAGTTTCTTAGCCACCTATAATAAAAAATGAGTTTTTTTTACTAAATTTAACCAGTTGACGGAGTATTAAATTAAAATAAAAAGTTTAATTGACAGAAATTGATTAATTTATATAGTTTAATTTATTTTTAGATTTCACGAAATGGAAACGGTCAATAAGAAGCGACGTGGTGAATGGACTGAGCAACAACTTCAATCAGCTATTGAATCTGTTAAAAACGGCCGTATGTCACAATGACAAGCAGCACTTAATTTTAGTATCCCAAGAAGAACCTTAAGAAATCACCTAACGTTGTTATAGGTTCCTATTTACTGTTTTTTTTATACTCCTAATAAGGCCCACTGAAATTTTGGAGAAAAATATTCAATCGTTTTTATTTTTTTTTTGTTTTTACCATAAGAGATTAGAAGAATAAAGGCACAAAAGTGTTCATCATCATCATCATCATCATCATTTCAGCCTATCGCCGTCCACTGCTGGACGTAGGCCTCCCTCATGTTGCGCCACAATGAGCGGTCCTGTGCCGCCTGCATCCAACGACGCCCAGCTACTTTCACTAGGTCATCGGTCCATCTAGTGGGGGGGCGTCCTACACTGCGTCGTCCGATACGTGGTCGCCACTCGAGAACCTTTCTTCCCCAGCGGTTGTCGGTTCGTCGAGCGATGTGGCCTGCCCATTGCCACTTCAGCGTGCTAATTCTTCGTGCTATGTTGGTTACACCCGTTCTTCTGCGGATTTCCGTATTCCGGATTCTATCTCGCAGAGAAATCCCGAGCATAGCCCGCTCCATAGCACGCTGAGCGACTTTGAGCCGTGTGTTATTTATTTGGAAATGTTTAGAGATTTTTGTTTTGTAGGTAGATTAAGGTTTGCTAAGCCTAAGATGGCCCATCGTCTGATTTGTGATTAACATCCTGTTATAATACTCTGATTACCTAAGAATATTATAAATTACGTTTAGTATTACATAAATACATATTTTTTGTTTTGATAGCGTTTATAAATTATGTAGTAAATATCGGGCTATGATAAGTGCCTATGTTCCTAAAAAGCCCACTTCAGAGGTTTTAACAAACAATTGTATTTTTAAAGAATTTTTACCAAATATGTTGATTTGTATGTTAATTTTATTCATAAATAAATGAGTAATTTTGTGATAAAGATTATTTTCATTAATGATTTCATTTCTTTTAAATATTTTAATTTTACAAAAAATGGGCCTTATAGGGCGCATATACCTCATATTGATTAATGAATTATGTTATGTAAACGGTATCGGGCTCGTTTCATAGGTAACTTAATCAGCATCATCATCATCATGCTGCTCTTATCCAAATTACTTGGGGTCGTATTAGTATCTGCTTTACTTTCACAATACATATTGCAAAAGTAATTAGCAATAGTTTTACGGCCGGGCTCCTGCCTGACGTCAATCCTTCTTGGGAATGTAATTATTAATCAGACCGGATCAGCTAGAGCTGGCCCTGCTCTATGTAAATTCTTAGATGTTATTTTAGTTTTAATGGTTAATATAGTATTTGTAGCGGCTACCACACAGCACGTAGCTTAATATAAAAATCCAATGTAGACATATTATAAGCCCATTAATTGCCTCGCGCATAATGGTTTGAGATTAAAAAATAAAAAGAGACTTTTATATAATGCGACGTCCTCGTTAACAATACTCAATAGGAAACCTTATTTTGATAAAGGCGACACTTCCGGCTTGGCTAAACAAGCCAACAAAAAATATCTAAATATAGGATTGTTTAATATAAAATCTTTTTAGTCATGCTTATTATAAAAATTGTTAATGGGTAGTTTAAATTACGTAATCTCTAGTTTTTAATTGACAGAGAGGCAAAGGTTAACACAGTCATTACATTACTAATTCATATTACCGCCTATTATACACTGGCTAGTTAAAAAAATACAGTTTAATGTCCGACTTTAAGAAACATTTTTCTCATGCATTACAATCCATTTGCATTATCTTAACGACACATTACACACAGGGAGATTAAATACCTTGTGTCACTAAAACCTTATAAGCATTCATCGAACTGAAATTCTTCCAGAATCAGAATTAAATTTCTCATTATTTATTAATTTCACGGTTTACTTACTTGTAGTTTCTAAATTGTGCTACGAATGCTAAACCTTAGAAAAAACCCTTACATCGCTCGTGGGTGTAATAAAGACGACAAAGAGTTTTACCACAATCTGGGCAAATTCCATCTGAAGCTATCTGGTCAACAATTCCATTCTCAAGCAGGGTCAACGTGAGGCAGGTAGACGGTCACAAAACTATAGCCAAATCGTATTGTATGCGATGGAGGAAGAGTACATATTGTGTCGACCAAGTTTGAGATAAAAGTGAGATAATAGTCCACTGTTCACTGCCTGACTGTGAAAAGTCGACAGAGAAATCCAAACTTAAAGACTTTGCACTAATTTATTTATGTCCCTACTACGCTATCCCTATTCGACCCACATAAGCTAAAGTGGTGCTCGTGGTCCGCCTAATAACTGAACAGATAACGTATGACGAAACAGATTGATAAGATAGAAGTACAACGTATTCACAAAGCTTAGAATACGCCTTATCGTCATCTATTCGGCAGAAAAAAATATTTTAATCAAAAATAAGCGCACATTCTACAGCATAATTTAAAACAACATAAATCATCTCCATTCTGGGTTGTTGCGTTATAGGTTTTTAACCAACGTCTTTATTAATACTGAGGGAAATATAATTTAGCGTCTCTTGTATTTTTGTAAATCGACGCTATGTGGTAGTCGTCAAGGCAAACCCCATTCTTCTTAGTCGTAGTAAATAAAAAAACCATCAGCGGCGCCGTGTGCTCTTTGTGGATCGCCTGAAAGATGAGCCAAAATAGATGGTTGGATTATATGAAATATGATGTCCGTTATATGAGTACGAAAAGAGGATTAGCGCAGAGGTGACATCTGACAAAAGTGTTGATAGGAAAGTATATTGTCGCGTCGTCATGACGTTGCTCATTATTTAGATAAAGACAAGAAGGTGATGACGAGCTTATAAATATCTTTTACAATATTTCCTTCGAACGGTATATATAACTCTTAAATTTGTATCTATTCGCTGCCTAATGTATTTTTATTCTTAAGATAACATTGTGCAACAACAATAGCGGTAATAAAAATTTAAAAGCTCTTCGAAAATAAATCATCTTCGAACAAACAAAATGAATATTACTTTTTAATAATTTACTGGTGCGCCATCCTAAGTAATTCATATTTGCTTATATAAAATATACCTGAACAGGAATTTTCATCTTATAGGGTGTCATTTTGCATTAGAAATTCCTTGTTTTCAAACTTTCCATTTTATTGCTATTTTTGATTACACTGTTTGATACATTGTTTTCATCATGCAAACCACAAGTCGTAAATTTTTACACAACAATCCTTGGATTTGCATAAAATTGTTTAGAAAGGTAACTGCCATGCATCCGTGAATTTAGCGCATCTTGTATTTATCAGAAAGTACGGAAGTTACGGCTCAAGGAAATTGAGTGTAATTGTAATTGTAACCTGATAGAGTTAAATTAAAGTCTACTGTTTAAGGAATCCGTATATTATCTTATCCGAGTTTGATATTTATTATTATAGATTCAGGATTCAGATGCATGCATTTTCTCTGATATTCAAGCTTTTGCTTGTTCACATGGTATGCTGCGACAGCCAGCCCGACAGTCACGCTTGGCAGGTGGATTGGCGCGCGCAATTGTTCTTATAAATTTTTCTGAAGAATGCTGCCTGTTTTCCTGGCGATCCTTCAGCTAATTTTTTTAAGACACCCACGAAAAAGTAAAGGATGATACTAGATTTATAATCTGTTATCACACGAATACTTCTCTAAATCTATTTGGTTAGTCCATATACGACGCAAGTAAATCAGGCTCCTATTAAATAATAGAAAGTTCTCAATAATAGAACATTTGGACCGTACGGGATCCTCGTTATTTATGAATGAGATTTTTTTTGGCGCAATGACCACCGTCATGCTTATATATGCATGCGATGGGGGATACATAGTTTAAAACCTGGGTCATGAGATGGGGATTGTTCTTAGAAGTTATTGGCTCTCTGATCGTATAATCAACGTCTTATAACTACAACAGACAGTGCCTAGAAAATTTAAAAGAATATGCGAAGCGCAGAAACTATCTGTGGTATGGACCGACAACAGAGCGTTTGTTTATGATATAGGACGAGAAACTGCAGCTCACGAGCCAACTTACAAAATCAGTGATTCCAAATTAGGAAATGTGTAAATTGCCTCAACTATTCGTTTAAGTCTGACATCTACTAATTCTATAGTTTTCTTTGTTACTTTGCATTGGAAAACGTTATTTTTAACTGTAAACTGCAACCGACATTCTTAATCGTTTATTTGGCACTCAATTTGGTTTCAAAAGAAAATGTTTCAACTTGGCGTCTTGTCTTAGCGGTGATATCAGCACTTGGGCATGTAAAAATTTTACTGTGATATATCTTTATTTAATTTTCTGTTATTTTGTAGTTGATGAAATGATTTGATTTGATTTGAACGCCCGAAGGCGCATTCAAATCAAATCAAATCATTTATTCTGCATAGACCCCTTAAGGGCACTTACATATTGTCAAATTACACGTTTTAATACAATACAATAATCTACCACCGGATCGGAATGCGGCCACTAACTGAGAAGATCCGGCAAGAAATGCAGCGGGAATTCTTTTTTTTCTTAATCTTTTTAATATACATAATATTTTGATTCGTAGAACATATATGGTATTAGCTCCAGTGTGATGCCCTTCGAAATTAAATATATGTATAAATTTTCAAGATTTAATACAAGACAAAAAAAAATTAAAGCATAAAAAAAGGAAGAAAATATGGCTGGACCAGATCCCACAAGCAGCACCCGATCACGAGTTAACTACTAGAGCAGCCATCACTGTTGATGTTCCTATATGACATAGGTTGACACAACATTGACCACAGAGGGCCACTACAATTTCATTATACCTAATCATTCTATCTTCATCATATTTACTTTCTATTCTACCTATAGATTAAGTTTTCCACGTGGTGACGGTTTAAGAATACAATTCACCACCCCATATCCTGCTCGTGGGTGTCGTAAAAGATGACTTAGAAAAATAATATGCATATACCATTTACGTAAGAGAAGGAAAACTTAAATAAAAGTAGTAGATCAATTTCCCTTCCATTGCGGAAAAGGCTCGAGTCCAGCAGTGGGTGTATATGATGATAATTTTGTTTTTATTTCATTTGTATTTTTAATATATGTCGCTGTTATATCCATGCATAATGTAGCTGATATTATATACATTTTGATTACGCACTAAGGTACTCTGTTTTGTTAAAAATAAAACTGTAAATTTTGTTATGGTTACGTTTACTAGTTTTTTTTACAGCAGCCAACGTGTATTTTTATTGAATTTAGGATGACATACATAAAAACTTTTGTAGCACTACAGTCAGAAGGGCCGAGAGAAAGTTAGGTAGGTCTTTCGGCAGTCGAATCGGACCCATTGTGCTCCGATCCAGATTTGTGTTAAAGCATCAATCTTTTGCTTTCAATGTATTGCTCTCTTTGTTAGAAAGTAATGCTTTTCTGTCATTGTGACCTTTTTTCTGTCATTTACTTGACACCGTGTGTTCTTACTTAACTTTTTAGGAAGCTTGCTTGTCTTTTTATGAGAAACGAAACAATTTTGGTTCTTCTTTCAATATATCATTTCATGTAACTTAGTTATCAGTCATACCTTAAGACATTTTTAACCAACGAAACGATTCGACTACATAATTATATATGCATGTAGTTAATTTTATCATATGGTTTTCAACATATAAGTAGATGTTAAATAATGCTTTTTTTCATTCTTGCCCTACTTACGTCCCACTGTTGGATACGGGTCTCTTCTGGCTGAGGAAAATAGTCTACTACACCACATTCGCCAGATCTTGCTTGATGATGCTTATGATTAACAATCATGTTTTCATCAATGCATGTTTATTACCGGATTTACTATGCCGTGTTATTGACATTAATAAAAGTTGACCTTTTGTGAAATAATAAATAGCCTGAAAGGGTCCTGGAGTCGAACGCCATTAATATGCATTTTCATTGTGCTATCCACAAATAGGTATTGAGTCTGAGAGTAATTTGTATACTTTAAACGTTCTCCGCGATAATTATTTAGATATCCGTTTTGAAACCAAAAGAATATTTTTGTTTTATTTTATGACATTATAAACTTTATTAAGATTTCCATTATGCAACGATTGCATTATATAAAAGTTCTATATATAATCACAAATTTCTAAGAACTGTCAAATAGATGGCAATTCCCAGGTATTGCTACTTATCTAATCTATTATCTAAGAATAATTATTTCAATTAGGTTTCATTGAAAACGCTTGCAATGTCATTTTATTTATTCGCAATTGACAATTGGTAATCAGTATTATTGAATTTGTTATTATTGTCTTTCAAGTTTTTGTTTGTCATGCTGCCGGAATCTTCGTGAGAGGTAGAAAGTACGTAAATGGCAATTACCATTTTCTCTCAGATATTGTCATTAAATGCGACATTTCCAATACACTGTTCGTTACAATCGAGTCGTTTTTGCGTATTATTTTATTTATAGCTTTTGCACTAAAATGAATTTGGATATGAAATGGGGATTGAGATGGGAATTCAATAATACCATACCTATATAATAATAACCAACATTAACAGGTACTTGCGTTCTCAAAAGTATTTTTTTTAGAAACTCAAGAACGGTACACTCTTCATCATCATCACAGCTACGTCCCATTGTTGGGTTCGAGCCTCCATTCCTTATCTTGCATAGATATGCATATTATATCCTTTAATTGTCTTTTACAACGCCCTCGGGCAAGAAATGGGGTGGCGAATTGTTGTTTTGTTCTTGTCTCATACAATTTTTTATTGACATCTTCTTCTTCTTTTTTGTCTTGGCAATCAGCTACAAATACGAGCCATTTTTTCCAGTGTCGAGTTATAATTATCTTTTCAAGTTCTCAGTTTCTTCATGTCACTAATGGTCTGTCAGTAAGTCAAAGTGTCGCCCTCAACAGTGTATTGGCCACTGTTAAGGGTATCTTCATAGAATTTTGGTGGAAATACAAAGGTATGTATAGCAGTTTTATATCATATTCACTACACCTCAGTAGTTCTGTCGCTATATATTACATAAAATGCCATCAAGATTATTTAACATAACACGTTAAAATACTAAGATATTGAATATAATACAAGAACACCACATGACACTTCAGATTCCCGCCAAAAACTCCCTTTATTGACATCAATAAAATAAAATTTGACCGTACGTGTCATAATTAAAGTGTCATACGCAAACTTCTTCACTAAGCAATTTTTATTAGCTGGCCACATAATTTCTATTGCGCTTTTTTGGCCATGCTTCTTAACTCGAGAACTATCGAAAACAGTAGTCTGTAGGTTAGTACATATTTATAGCTTCTGGTGTTATACAACAAATTTTTATCTGACAATCGTTCATTTGCTACATTTTTTGTTTAAATCTATCACTTGGAATTGTTATTCATTGTTTCATAACTGTTCTCTGGTTAGTTTCAAATAATTCTCTTTCATTTTTATTAGAATAATGATTATTAGTATAACTATAGTGCTACTATAGTTTATTATGTCTGATCCAACTATCTAGCACCTAGTTTGTACCTTATTTGATTATTTTGATTGATAACTGTAAGCGAGCTCTTTAGATAGCAGATGTGAATTAAGGCCGACGCGTATAGGCCTTCATGCAATCTAAGTGGCATGATGATGATGAGTAAACGGAACAGTTTGCAAATGGTGAATCATATTTCAGTTGTGTTTATTAAAATTTACCAGTACCCTTGTGTTGTTTAAAGTTATTTCTATTATTGTACTTACATACATCTGTAAATTTGATTGACGCTTCCTAGAATAGGTATTTGGTCAATCAACATATTATTTAGGCTTGTTTCCGTTGAGAACAAAGTCGGTGTCTCGTGCCTACCGTTCCGCTCAAACGAGCGTCGATAATAAAAATAGAAGTTGAAACCGATTCAACATTCGACAAGAAAAAAAGTCCTGCCAAATACACAAAAAGTAATCGCCTCATTCCTCTCTGGCTATAGCTTATAATGCTTGGAAACTATTCACGTCGCTGTAAAATTTATCCTGCGATAAGACTAACGACATTCGACTCGAGCCTATCTCATTCTTACTCGATAGATTCTAGGCTGGTGAGGGAGATAGAAAGGTAGGGCGCACTCCGCGTGGCGGTTGATGTTTAGTTTGAAACGGAACGGAGCAGTTTGCGAGTCGCCGGCTCTACGCACGGCCGACTTATGCAGGCAGTTCGTTGCGCTCAACTCGGAGAATTTATTTTCACACAACTTTTTTAACCGTTTTATGATCTAACGTTTTAACAAGTGCCTTAATATTAATGGATGTGTTAGTGAATGCATGAAAATACATATTTGAAGAACTAAAATTAAATGAAAAACAACAGCGTGTGGATTTTCTGAGACATATCGAGTGTTTTGTCCTTTTGGTATAATAGTTTGATATAATTACTCTATGAATTTGTGTTCTAAATGTTTCTTTGTTAAATGTTTTGTTTGAAGCATGTTTCTGCCCGTATATTGGCACGAGCCTTAAATAATAATAGTGCACCAAAACCAGTTTGCGAGTATGGTTTGTCTTGTGGCCTGTGGTTATCCTGACTTACATGCGGGCGTCTTTATTCTTGTGAACAAATTTTTGATGTGTCTGCGTGTATTCTTTTTAAACCAGAGAATTCGAATTATTAGAAAAAAAAAAATACATGAGCGTCGTATTACGTTTTGGTGATGTCAGTATAATTTTAAGTTATCAATATTCATAATCAAGGTGCTTTTGTTTATCATATCAGTTTTCATAATTTTTGATATACGTGCGTAGCTTGCATTTTATAATAAGAAATTGATTGGTTCATTAGACTGATTCACCTTGACCGTTAAACAAGATATACTTATACGGACTTTTGAAGCCGACCCTACTTCATCGCAAGCGCACCATTTTAAGACTTGCTTGGTAATTAATAAATAATTATTAGTAATACTAGTATATGTCGGCGTAATTTATATTATATAGATAAATCTATGAACTTTTAAAATAAACAGTAATTTATGATCGCCATTTATATGCACTACTTAATGACAATTAAGAGCTAACTGCACATAACCAATGCAAACGTACTGTTACTGTGTGGGCAGCTTAAATAACGTCGATAATTTATTACGAAACATTAGCCACTACATGTTACATCTCTATAATAGGTATATTGATTTCAATTTTCTTTTTCTTATAAATCTACTCTGTCTTGCAAGTTTTGCTGTATCACTAGCGAACACTTTAATTTTGTTATTTTCTTGCTGTTTCCACGGTTGGCTACATCTGTATACGTGACTTCATTGGCCATATTTTTTACATCAGTACAGCGAATTCTCTTATCTAACTCGCAATCTAGTTCGAAATTGTTCAATTCACCTTTACTAGTTTTTGTCTATTTGTGATCACCGTTTTCAATCTTTTCCTTTAACTCATATAGTATGTGTTGAATCTATGTTAAAATAAATACAAAAGTGTCATGTCCGAAGTTTCACATGATCTCTCAGGAAAAAATTATGAAAATTTGAAATAATTGGTACCTATTTACTGAATATTTGATGAACTAATAGTCAGATGTGAAAATCAGAACTGAAACGGTGTTTTGCTCGCTAATTATGATTTTAATTAAAAAGTTAGATGCTCATGAAGCTGACGTTAATGACTCATCATAAACTAAAAGCTCAAGTTTCGTGCTTAGTTTTCTGTTTTATTAGATGATTGTAGACTTACAGCGGTTATAACGCCCACCAAATATTTGTTTAAATGTGTATTCTCGCCACAGCTAAAAAATAATATTTTACAACTACTTCTATACATAATTACGTTCTTTTTAAAATATGTGTGTCATCCAGTTGATGTATACTTTTTATGAGTAGGTACGTAGTTTGCGGAATTTTTTATTCGTTGTCTTGATTTCATTGCGTTTCTCCTTGTTTCCTTATTTTTTGTTAGTAATTTAATATTATTTTGCTACCGAATAATTTCACTTTTTATATTATCTGTGTTGCTGTCACATCATAAACAAGCCTTTTATCTTCGGTTGATAAAAAAATTATCGATAAAAACAATGAACTGTATTGTTTCATACTTGACTAAGGTCGATAAAGTTCTCTTATAGAGAAAAAGGGGAGACGCCCGCATTTTTTATTTATTTATTGGGTACATTCAAGTTAATGCGATTTAGTTAAAGTTATTTCATGACTTTGGAATGTAGCATTTGTAACTTCGGAATATATTTTCATTCCAACTAATATTTTATTAATAGCTTTGCATGATTATAACATTTTTTTTTATACCAAAAGGACATTTAAAATTCTTTTATTAGACGAACAATCGAATAACAAGTGACCTATCATAAGTGCTCAACAACGAAGTAAAATAATTTTGGAGTACCTAGCTACATCATTTTGATTGTATGATTTTGGCATTGCAATTCAATTTGCGCCATTGGGACCACGCATTTGAAAGCAGCTTTTCGCCTTCAATGAGATGATACAAACTATAAGGTAAGTTACAATATATATTCTGCATCTTTAACTAATACCGGCTGCAAGCGACTGTAAATCGTGATGTTACGTGTTCATTTTCGGAGCGAAGCAAAAACTGTTATCTGTAGTATCGTTAAGAAAATTCTCAATAGTACCTAAACACCAAGAACGGCAATTTAGCCCATAGAATTAAACAGGCGAGTACAATAAGTGGTACTAAAAATTACACTTCATTTTGGTGTATTTCCAACTTTGTTTATAGAGGTATCTTTGGTTACAAATGTTTGGATTGGTAGTATGAAAATAATATTTTAGCAAGTAAGTGCTATCGCAGAAAGCAAATTTGCCAGGTCGGACAACACAAAAGCCAGTACATTTTTAAAGGCTGCAATAAGAATGCAAATGAGTTGTGTACTTTGAACATTTCTCATTTCAATTTCAAACGCACCCAAACCAAATTGCTTTTAAATAAATTCTCTGGATAGTTATCAGAGAAGATTAACATCTACTGTCAATCAAAACATATCAGCTATTGCTAACAGATGGGCAGTATATTTTAGGGCAATCATTTCACAAGGCGTGCCAAAGAAAGTAGGCAAGTACCTACCGTGAAATGCTTGGACTAAATTATATGATTTTGAACATCGAACATTATGCACCGGACAGTTTAACATATGAAAGAAAATTGATCTTGTTAAATTTTATGTTCCTAAAAACTGGTCCGGAAGATTGATATTAAATTATCTGCAAAGTTAGGATGAAATGAGAGGACCTTGATTCTTCGCCAAATACCTCCCTAAGTAGGTTCATGCTGCCTTTTTTTTAGTTTATTTATAGGCTTTGTCACTTAGCGATTATATCACCTGGCAAGATAAAACAAGAGTATCATTTATAATAATGGCAATTTAGCTAATCTATGAAATAATTGCAATTGCAACAGAAGGAAAATTTGAAAAGAAACCCTATATCAACACGTCTGATCAACTTGGTATAGTAGGTAAATTTCTTTACTATTTTGGAGGAGGCTAACTGTCGGTCGAATAGTTGCTGAAATGATGATGATGGTAAAACAAAATGGTAGCAGATAAACAAATAATAAAATTTGTTAAAACCTTAATTATAATATATTCGTTTTGTTTAAACAATCCATTAATGCTGAACATATCGTGTGTCAGATTCTGCTAGTTAAGGTTCAATTGCATTTAATTGGAAACATCTATTAAAAATAATAGCATTTAATCTTGATAAAACCAGAAGTATTTTAGAAGGGCAATACCACCATTCAAATAATTTGAAACTGAAATTTCGACAGCGCAGTAAATGTTTACGATTTTTACAATCGCCCTTTCAGTCGTTAATCGATCGTTCGAGCACATCAATAAATATAAATTCGATAGTGTTTCAAATAGTATACTATTCGATTCATACTCGATTTAGATAGTTGACTCATTGACCTATTAGCTTTGCTTATTTTGTTATATGATTTCGGATTGTATTTTTACATACCTATATTTTATTTGAAAATGGATTTTGTAATAATTATTTTTCAGTCTTGAGGTTAGAAAATTAAACATAGAATTATATAATAATTCAAAAAATTTAGTTGGAGAATTAGTTGTGAAATATTTTAGAGGAATTTAACAATCAAAATATTTTGAACATGGTGAATATTTTTGGATCTTGCAGCATGCATGTTTTGTAGGCAAGAATCGCGTAATTTTTTTTTTTGCTAGATAACATTTTAAAGCTCAATGGCACAAATATATCTTATATCTTTAAACGAGCAATTATTGTATATAATATATATATATATATATATATATATAGGTATATATATTCAGGATCTCGGAAACGGCTCCAACATTTTTGTTGAAACTTGGCATACTAGAGGTTTCGGGTCCAAAAAATCGATCTACCTAGGTTTCATTTATAGAAAATGTTTTCGTTGACAACGTCATGAGTTACGATAGCTCAGTTGGGAAAGTGACCGCTTCTAATTTTGGTTTTTTTGGCATCCAAACAGCGTCGGTTCGAATCTCGGTGTTATTATTATTCTTTTTTTGTAATTTTTTTATATATTTTTCATTATTTATTTTTTATTAATATGTATCTAAATAAATTCGACAAAAATATTCCGAGCGAAGCTCAGTCAACTAGATATTATAGTATAAATTACATCATGTGACATAATCCTTGATAATCTATCTATATTAAGTTTATTACCACTCTTACTGAAAGGATAGTAAAGGTTAGTGACGATATAAGCTTAAAACTTATGTTTCAGCTCTGTTCAATAACTTCAGTCAACGTTGTATGACTGACTCAATAAAAAAATAATTTCACTGGTCTTAAGGTTTAACCCATTGAATTTTTATACTAAATTATTTAAAAATCGTCATTATCTCTAGTTAAATGTATTAATTAATGTTATTATGGCTGAACTTGGCCACGTCTGTTACATCATTGTGATATAGTTAATTTTATGCAACTGATGGAAGTTGGGCTTAAAGGCCCGTGAAACATTTGAATATTTTTTATGTAATAATTTCGTAATTATTTCGTGCTAATCAGAACGACATATTCCACATTGTTCGTATTATTATACTTTACAAAAAATTCCATTATTTTGTGTGAAATTTTGTAATTGTGTTTTTTTATATTCAAGTCTAAAGAAACAGATTAATCACATCAGAGAATTTATTATGGTAAATATCTTGCATGCCGTCTTAGACTGTTTTTCTTACTTAAAAACCAGCTAGCCGGTGCTAATACAATTAGTCGTGCTAACCTTATTTTATCATTAATTATATGTCAGTCAGCAAAAGATCAAAATACTTTGAACACACTGCAAAATTATTTATTAAAATAAAATCAATTCAACTATTTTGTTTCAATTTATGAAATAAGCATTTTTGATTTATACTCGAGAGCATTACGCATAAGAAATAATTCTATTTACGGTCACGTGCGTGAGTGCACCAGTTTCTTCCTTGAAGATTAACGCTAAAAGTGTTCAAAACGCTGAGAAACTGATAATCAAATTTACACGGGGTAAAATCCTTCAAAATAAATGCTGTGTGGTAGCGGCTTCGAATACTACCAACCCTTTCTTTGCCCGTGGGTGTCGTAAAAGACGACTAAGAGCCCTAGCTTGACCCGGACCAACTCCATCTGGTACCATTTGGATCAACGATTACATTCCCAAGGAGGGTTGACGTCAGGCAGGCGGCCGGTCATAAAAGTCATTGCCGAAACTTTTTGCAATATGTCAAAACAGATGACATATTGCGTCGACCCCAAGTAATTGGGATAAGAGCAAGATGATGATGATGAAAATCCTTCAAAATAGATTTATTTTATCTCAGCTCATATACATCCCACTGCTGAGCTCGAGCCTCCTCCGTGGTAAGAAGGATATTGACCTACTATACCACGCTAATCGAATGGGCGACCCTAAACCAGTAGGGTTTTATTTTTGAATTTTCCTTCTGTTGCATATAATAATAGATGTTATAAGCATATTGTATCTAAGGATGATCGATGAACATCGATGTTGAAAGGAAAAATATCGATGTTTTAACATCGATGTTGCTATAGACAAAACATCGTAACATCGATGTAAACGGAATTCATCATTTTTAGGAAATCAAAGTCAGATCTTATATGTAGGTGACTTCCGATAGTAGTCAGTACAACGCGTACGTTTTGTTGCGTGAATTATCATCGATGATCAGTTCCGTTAACATCGATGTTACGATATTTTGCCTATAGCAATATCGATGTTTTTCCTTTCAACATCGATGTTAAAAACATCGAAGTTTTTTTTAACATCGGTGTTCGGTTTTCGATAAATATCGAACATCGATGTTGGGCTTTCGATTATAACATCGATGTTTTTCTAGCATTAATCATCCCTAATTGTATCCCACAGTCGTCTTCTCTCAGTGGTGAATTCTATTCTTATTCCATCACCACAGGGATAATTTCACTAAACTCTATGAAAATAGATTTATTACAGTAATAGTAATTTTAATGTCAACGATACTGACTTAGTACGCTTGATACCATAATGTTGCCCTTAAATTGGGTTCCACTATAACAGTTGAACAGGCTAAGTCGGATAAGTTTCAAGCGTTTGGTTTTAATTATTATCACTTGGTCAAACATTATATAGCTAACTCAACGACGTTATTGCCTTTACGGTTTTAATTGTAATTATAACGATTATTAAGTGTACTACATTACTTTCTATTTACACTTTCAAAGTCAATATTGATTGGTGGTTCAATTTTATTACTGTTAATTCTTATTATAACTTATCGTACTGAAATATTAATTTTATTTATTTATCTCGGCTCCATATACCACCGTTCCACTATTGGGTTCGAGCCTCCTTCGCAATGGAAGGAAATTTGACCTACTGTTCAGTGTGGTTACGGAGTAAGAATACAATTAACCACCCCCTCAATTGCCCGTGGATGTTGTTTAAAGACGACTAAGGTAAATATGCAGGTAACATCGATGCAAATGAAGAAAAACTCAACACGTAACTCTATTCCAACACGTCTGACCAGCGTAGAATAGTAGGTGAATTCCCCTCCCATTGTGGGGGAGGCTTGTGCCCAATAGGGAGACTTATATAGGCTGAGATGATAATGATGATAATTTACTATACCACGATGGTGAAACAAGTTGGTGTAAGGTTTTATTTCGATTTTTCCTTCTCTTGCATAGATGACATATGGATACTTTACTCGTTTTTTACGACAATCACTGGTAAGATAAAGCGGTGAATTGTATTTTTACTCTGTCACCACACGGAGAATAATTAAAACCTTAAAATACAGGATTCTTTATCGTGAATCCACTGAAAACCACTTTACTAAGACTTACTAAGACATAACAGACTTTTTTAAATGAAGTCCTAAGATAAGATATTCATCATCATCCTTCTCTTATCTCAATTACGTGGGGTCGATGCAATATGTATCATTCTTCCAGCATACATATAGCAAGATTTGGCAGTAGTTTCATGATGGGCTGCCTGCCTGGTGTCATTCATCTTTTAGCATGTAATTCGCGACCGACATCAGGTGGAGCTCATCTAAGTCGATATTAGAACTCCGAGTCATCCTTTATAATACCTATGAGCAGTGTAAGGGACGGTAGCAGTGCTATTTTCTGGTAATATCAATAAGTATAGCTTACTGTAATTCATTAGAAAGATCCTAGAAAATCTCTGGCAGGTGTCAACTGGTAATATATTACGGCTATACATATGGGAATACGGTTTGCGTATGCACACGTTTCGGCTCAGATCCGGCTATCGCAACGCTCTCTTCACGCCCTAATTCACGGCGCGCGTTTCGTCGCCATTAGTTTTTACTTTGTATTTAACCGGCATTTTTGTTTATTTTTACATTTAATTTTAAATTGACCACTTAATAGCGTGATCGATTATGAGTTATTACGATACGTGTAATGAGTTACTTTCAAATTAAATGTATTATACCTACTAGTTTTTGTACTTGTTAATGCTTTTTTTATTTATATTCATAGACTTTTAGGATGTTATGTAAATTATGAATTGTGTTTATATTTCCTCTTCAGTTAGGAAGAAAATACTCCTATTGCCTGACACCAAGTCGCCCAATGTAACTAACTGAAGACTAAAATTAATAATATCAATGTTTCCAAATTTATGAATTTGTACTATCGTAGTACCGTAACTTCAGATGGGTCTTTTGATGAAAATAAAATGAAATGAGTCTATTTATATATCCAATGATATTGGCTATATAAATGGAACTTTAATTTTAAATAACCAACTTTCCAATATTCATCACCATCAACATCTCAGGTCATATATACACCTCCACAATATGAGAAATATTGACTACACTGGTCAAACAGGTTGTTATAGGGTTATATTTCCAGTTTTTTTCTCTTGCATAAATGTTATTCCCCTTAGTCGTCTTTAACCATGGGCAAGATGGTGGTAATTAATTGTATTCTTATTGTGTCACCACACTGAAACAATTATTAGGTACTACATCAAAATAAATCCTGTATATGTCCGTCCTGTGTCTTCCAGAAGAGATCAATGCTTCACGATGTACGCAATACCGCTGACGCTTCCATGATTTTTCACAATTCAGTAGAATCCATTAAGTCACCTACACGAATAGAAATCTTTCAATAATACCAGCCGAAAGTATCAGTCTAAATGTAATCTGAGTTTACCGCTATGTTGTTGCAGTCAGTTGGTATCCGGACTAGGTCAGTTTTTGTGCACAATGGTACCACTCAGAGCCTTTTATGAATGTACATCTGGCGTCGCATTGATGAGCTGTCGATTTTGGATGGATACTTTTTATGGGACTTTATTACTTTATTATAAAGCGCTGTAGTTTATTCTGTAAATCATACGATGCGTGAACAATGGCTGGAAGAGTAACGAATCAAAGCTCTTTTTATCATTGCAGTTATTTGGATGTCATTAAAATATATATAAAAGTCAATATCCATTTTAGTTCTATTTTATTATTTTTCTACTAATAATCCAGATTCTTTCTATCTTTCTTACTAGGAATTCTTTACTAGATATAGTTGAGTGATAGTGAAAACGGTCTGAAACAAGAATCTATGGTCAGTATGCGTTACCAGCGATGACTTACGTCACTGAATCGTGGTCTCCTAATGTCAGGTTCATAAGGAAGCTCAAAGCTGCATAGTTTACTCTATGAGAGGCTATGGCTAGAGATTTCTTTAAAAAGCGCAGTTGCTACTACTCGTACGTCGATTTTCTGGTCAGTGTGGTACTGCCCCGGACGGACCGGCCCGCGGCTGTAGACAGACAATGGCATACAGAAATCTACGGAAAATGAATGTAAGAGACTTAGTCCGAGGGATTAGCAACCTGAGGTGATAATGGCACGTTGCTTGACAAAACTACCCCTAACGAAAATTATTCTCCGCTGAGGACCACTAATCCAATAACGTGGTGTAGGATGGGCTGCAGTTGGGCTGGTCGTATCGCGAAAGTCGCAGTTAACTATTGGATGGATTTGGCGTGATAGATCTGTCACAATGGACGTCAAAAAAGTTATGGATGAGATTTCATTTGCTGTCAAAAAGAAGAAAAGTGATAAACCGTTTCCTCTCTATTTATTAGAGATTTTACAGCATTCTACGCGCATCTGAAAAACCACAATACAGTCCCAGATAGAATTTATTATAGTTCTCCAAATTGCGTCTTCTTTAATTCAAAATTGTTACTGCTTACGAACTTGTTTTCATTCTTCATCAGCCTATCTCGGGGCTTTAATTAAATTAGGAAGGATGATAATGTCACAATCGCTACACGGAAAGCGTCACTACACGGGGAAGCCGGTAGACCTTGTTTTGACTAGCTTAATTTTTTTCAACGGTTCCAAGCAATCAATATTTAGATTGGTTGCTCTTTGAATTCCACGATCAGTCGTGCCGCTGCACTTAAACAAGTATGTAAGTAGTCTCGTTGTTCCAAAAGCCTTAATTAACGTTAACCGAGTTTATAGTCACGCAATCTTAGCCAAGGTAAAAATGGAAGGCTGTAGTAGTGCCCACTGTTATTTGTTCAAACCTTTTAAGAGGCTAATCGAAACTTTTGTTTTGCTGTTGTGAAATTCTTGAATATCATATTGGAGACTATCTTTCTCTTTGTGATAATCTGTCGCGAATACGTGTTGTGCTTACTGAAACTCAACGCCAACCGCGATTGCCAATAAACTTGTCTAAACTGGCGATATTGTCATTATTCCTGTTTTGTAGGGAGTCTTATGTCCAACAGTGAATGTCGATGGGCAGATGGGTGTATATATTTTATTTTGTTTATGAACTTCTATCTGATCTGCATTCCGCCTAGTTGTCCAGAAGGTATCAGTTCAACATAACCACTCTACGTCTTTTGAGAAGATTATTAGCCAAATTCAATGAAATATTAAAAAAATACTTAACTTTCCACTATTATACCAATTAAACTAAAACTATTATACCAATGGAATACGTGTTAATACTACCGGGATGTTAGCTACCTCCATAGTATATATAGTTTTTTTGAAGATAATTATACCATTTATATTAAAAATAAAGCTTCTTTTAAGTTGAAATGTATAAAAAAAATATACGTTATAAAGACTTTATGATTTGAAATTTGTTTTGGTTGATCGTATTATTATTTAGGCTGTATCGTGACGATCATAAAATAAAACAATATCATAACTATTTCATTTTAATAATGATTTTTGCAGTCGGTGCGGAGCTACTGTTATGTGTATTTCAGTGGTAAGCAGATTGAAATAAACCGGTCATTAACATTATATAATATATACGAATTCAGTATAGCATCACGAGTGCTACGAATGTCAAGGAACTCGGTACCAGTGGTCAGCTCAATGGTGAAGGAGAGGGAATATGGTGGGTTATGGGGTCGCACGTCACCCTTTCGTCTCCTCAGACGGAATGGACGGCGTAAAGTGCAAAGCGTCACGATTATAACCACTAATCTAAGCCTTACAAAACTTGAAGACATTGTAAAGCAATCTTACAACTATAATTTCGGTCTCCCAGCTACATCCCGATCCCGGTAAACGGCTAGTAGTCTTGTTCTTTAATAGTTGAATAATATGATTCACAAACTAGTCAGATCTTATTCAGACTGAATAAATAGACTGTCTGTAATGTAACGTTGCTCTCGTAACGGTGGACCAGTGTTGAAATGGATGAGATCATGAAAACGTATAATAATACGCAAAGCATTATGCTCGGTGGTTTTTTATACAGCTATAATAGTTAAGATTGTGTTTAGCAATGAATTTGACTGAGAAATACTCTGCAATGATGCTTGGTTTTAACGCTACTGTTATTTTTGTTTATTGACACTGGATTTAAGATAATTGCATTTTGAAATTAAATATAACATTTATCAAACTGTACAATGTCGCCTGGTTTTGATTTAATAAAAGCTTAGTCAACCGAGCGATGAGGCCATACCACGAAACCAAATTTTCGGTGTACCTACTGTTTGTAATTTGAAACTTGTGTTAATCGAAAGATAATTAATTATATCTTTTACTAGCAATCCGCCCTCGCTTCGCTTCGGTTTCAGTCGGCTTACCCGCGTAGTTCCCGTTCCCGTGGGAATACCGGTATAAAATATAGGCTATGTTACTCTGTGATATTATAGCTTTCCAATGGTGAAAGATTTTTTAAAATCGATTCCGTGGTTTTAGCGTGAAAGCGTAATAATAAAAAAAAACTTACTTTCGCATTTATAATATTAGTAAGGATTCGTCGGCCGTGTTGCTAATTCTGTCTGTAATATAATATGGTCTGTTCAAGTACCGATATAAAACCATATACTGTTTTTATACCCTCCAATCTCATACATTTACGGTAGGTAGATTTGACTATGTTCCTGGTATTATTTGAGTCAGTTATCATCAAGACTGTTTGCTTGTATATTAACAAATACATATAATAAAATATAAGTTTTAAAATCGTAAGGCAGCCAATTTCCACTTCAGTCAAGGTAAAACTAGAGCGTCTTCCATAAAAGGTTTGCGTAAAACAAGTATCTTGTAAGGTCGTGGGATAATCGAATTATAGAACAGCGTGAAACTCACTAACTAGGTATTTGTGTAATACGTTTACATTGCCTTTGTCCTCGTTAATGAGTATCTTGCATGTTTCTCCATTTACATTATTGACTAGTTTATATTTCAACGGTTAATATTATCATCTCATCTTATATAAGTCCCACTGTTGGGGTCTGGCCTCTTCCACAAAATGGAAGGGGAATTGACCTACTGCAGGGTAGGGTTTTATATCGAGTTTGCCTTCTTTTGCATAGATTGCCCTTAGTCGCCATTTACGATACCCACGGGCAAGAGAGGGGGTGGTTAATTGTATCCTTACTCCGTAGTAACCACGTGGTTAATAACTATCATTATAATTCAAAAGATATGAATAATATAACTATTTTTATAGATTTTAATGTGTTTGTATTTGATTTTTGATTGCCCGACATTACGAACACTTTACAACGTTCATGGTCATCTTAGACCTCCCGTGATTAAAAATAGTTTTATTTATAATGTATTAGCAGCCCGCCCTCGCTTCGCTTCGGTTTCAGTCACTTTACCCGCGTAGTTCGCCATTCCCGTGGGAATACATAGCTTTCCATTGGTGAAAGAATTTTTTAAATCGGTGCGGTGGTTTAAACGTGAAAGCGTAACAAAGAAATAATCTTACTTTCGCATTTATAATATTGGTAAGGATGATACTCACGTAAAAATCAGAAATCATTGTATAAATAATATGTTATAGCATTGCTAGTTTGGACATGTAGAAAGAATGAGTGAGAGGTTGACGAAACAAGTATGATTGGGGACAGTTACAAGAGGAAAATCATGCCGTAGGTACGTTTCTGGACCAAATTCGAGACGTGTTGATTAAGAATATGAGTAACCGTAGAGAATGTTTTTTTTGGGGTGGGTTACGGTCGGCGCATTCCTCGCCCGGCTCCGTCCGGGGCGACAGAGGGGCGTAAACACGCACACCCGTATAGCACGTCGCCTTCGTCGTTGGGCCGACCACCGGTGCAGAGATCCTTGACTTCAGTGGTCGACCCGGCAACCGTAGAGAATGTATGAAGACTTCGATGAGTGCGAGTGAAGCGCGGAAAGCGTGACAGGATCGTCGCTTGTTGCAATTCGTAGTCTCTGCTTATCCCTCTGAGAAGCAAGCGTGAGGCTATGTACATATTTTTAATTTGACATTTATAACTGGATCAGTTATAATGAGATAGACTTAGTCACCATATCCGCTTGTATACATAAACAAAGCCTAAAATAGCCTAACATAAATATTTAGTCCTCGTTTGTGTACTCGTCGGTCACATATCGGAAACGCGACATGTTTGCATATGATAAAAGCACAGGGAGCTCAACCACTTAAATTGGCCAAACATAGGCTGATTGTTTATCTATCACAACAACTACCTATGGAAAATGTCAACACTATATATAAATATGTAAAAAGTAATATAAACACTGGATGTAGTAAATTCTGGCTAATCTATGTTAATACTAAGTTGGAGGTCTTTGTTGGGTATTCATATTGATCTTGTGAATATTTAAACATTATTTTTATAGTAACACGTGCATTGTAGCGGCTAGGAATATTATTAACCTTTACTAGTGGATGTCGTTATAAACGTCTAGGACCTTTATTTAATACGCCTGGCGCAACTCCATCTTTTGCCGTCCGGTCAACAATTACATTCCCAAGAAGAGTTGAAGTCAGGTAAGCGACCGGTCATAAAACTAGTGCCTATATTTTTTGCAATTTGTGCTACGAAGGAAGACCCCAAATAATTGACATAACAACGAGATGATGATGATGTTATATTACATATATAAACCGGTGTTGTTTATTAAATGTTTCAATTTAGTATCATATCTTCTAATACATAGTTTCAAAACTTTTAAATTTTTATTTAATTTATAATAAAGCACATTATTTAAAAAATATATGTTGTAAAGGCCGAAATCCGTGTGGTGACGGAGTAAGAATACAAATAACCACTCCCTATCTTGCCCGTGGATATCGTAAAAGACGACTAAGGGATATAGTGTGCATATAACGTCTATGCAAGAGAAGGAAAACTCGAAATAAAACCCTATACCAACCTGTCTGACCAGCATGGTATAGTAAGGTCAATTTCTCTCCTATTGTGGAGGAGGCTCGAGCCCAACAGTGAGAGGTATATGAGCTGAAATGATGAAAGGCCGAAATAAATATTTTGCATTTTTTCTTTTTTCTTCTATTTTCGGTGCACAACCGCAGTTATTCTCAGGAATGAACTTTTAACAAAAGTTTAAAGATGAGGTCAGTATCTAAATATCGTAAGAAGTCATTAAGAATAAAAAATTAGAAATATGAGCAAAAAAAAAACAGATATAGAAGATATAGAGCAGCCAAAAAGCACATTGTTTTATATTGAAGCCATCAAAATTATCATTATGCTTTCGGTACATTTGGAGCAATTTTTGGGTAGGCCGTTCATGTGTAATTGAATGATTGCATGTTCTATTACATCCGTTCGTAGTTCTTTTAAAGCGCAATGTGGTCATTATTTTGATTTATCTAACAATGAAATGTTTAGAACTAGAGGATCGAACTACCTTTATACAGTTGCTAGGTACAATAAGATGGATGCGATTTGAATACATTTCCCTCTCAAGGATGTTTTTAAAGAAAACATTCGCATTTTATGAGGCATGTAAAAACAATAGTATATTAGATTAGAATATTCCAGAAGATTTATCCTACTTATCGTCATAAGTAACCATGATAATTTTATGTTTAAAATTTTGGGCTAAACTATTTCACCCTAAATCACTGCTATTTTTTTTTTTTGAGGAATCTTTATCATAAAACATGCTAAATTTGATTCTAATATGGAATTAAAGCTTATTTCTGCGTATTTCATCGTGTTTTAATTTTGATTTAACTATCACAACGTTCTCTTTAGGTTAAAGAGTTACATAGATAAATAGTTTGTTGTCATCAATTCTAATCTAATCGATTTGTTTTGTAAGCATTCCATCATTATTAATTACCATACCAACCGGTTAAATCTTTAAATACACGGCACGTCCGATATTCCGTACATCTATTTTTATCCTGTCATCGTCCGCTAACATAAATCTCTCTATCGGCAACGAAGCTAATAGCTTCAGAAGCGACAACTTAATGTTTCCTTTATTTGCCTGCTCACGTCCTGATTATTCAGAACTTTAAATTTCATTAATGATAATAATACAAAGTAATAATTCATTTTGTGTCAGTTCTAATATTATATACTACACAAAAATATAGAACATTATATACTGTCCAAAAGATTTATGAGAAAATACTTAATGTGTTTGGGTGAGGCGAAAAAGCTTAGTGCGTATTTATACCGAGTTGTCAATCATTTTTTTTTTTTATTTTGGAGAAACTCCCAATAGTAGTTGATATACGCTGAGCATAGTTGAGTAAAAATTTATATACTCAACTATGCTCGATAAATGACCTTAGTTCTGCTTTATGTGAAGGTAAAAGAAATTATATAATGTTGTTTTTATGTTCATGCCTTTATTTTCTCGAGACCAAGATGAAAAGACAGACAAGACGGTTTATTATTGAAGTATAAAAATAAAATAATTATTTAAAATCTGCTACAACAATTTTATTTACTTAACCTTCTTGATGAATGGATTGTGTTGGCAGTTGACCGCATACGTAAAATTAATATATCAATCATTTAATAGCTATTAACATTGCGATGTTTAGCTAACTTTTTTATCTTGTGACATTTTATACAGTTCAGTATATTGTTCAAATCCAAACTTCATACATACATGAAACGTCTCCTTTAAATTTTCATTCACGATGAATACATACATAATATACATATTTAAAAACGATGGCAGAAACCTATTGCTTACAGTTTAATGTATCTAATGTTCACGTAAAAATTGATTTATACGTGTCTTTGTAAGTATGAGCTGGTATGAATAGTTAAAATATAACTTCAACTATAAATATGTGATTGTTCTTTATGATAGAATCTTAAAATATCCATATTCTGCTCAGATTGTTTATCATTGAAATTTCATAAATTCTCTGATTAAGTATACCCACAATAAAATTGTGCATATCGGCTTAGATCAATCTGTGTCGCCATGAGCGTTTTACAATATCTTCCAAAGCCACAAAGTGTTTGGAGTTACGTTTGCCCTGTCATTATTTTGTTAGTGTATTCAGTGAAAACACTTCGACATTCCGTAACAAATTACTAGTTTCAGATTTATGAGTTGTGTTATATAGATCGTTACGTTCTACGCACTTATTACCCTTATCAATTTCATCGTTTACATGCCCTTCTGGTCAATAACTTGTATTTTCTTGCCTGATTTGTTCAATCTGACAGTAATTGTGATTTAATTTTCTGATACGTCTGTACGACTGACTTGCAAGCATTAGTCATAATTTATGTTGTCTAGATTGTGAGTTCAGTTACTATATATATTTACTTTCTTGTAAATTATATGATTACTCATTATTTTTTATAGTGCTATTGTAAATGTAAGTACATTTATGTTAAACCTTTTCTTCTGTGTCTTACGAGTCGGTCATATAAGCATTATTATCATCTAAAATACACTTTTAGATGGATGATTTTTAAAAGTTCCTCTACTCGTAGGTACTTTCTCTATACGAATAAACTGTTTGGAAATCAGAATAGAGAATTTGATTTCATCGTCTTAACATTATATTATGATTTATATTTATTGCAATTAGGTATCTCTAATCAAAGCTTTTACATAGAACATGTTTCTTTCAAGTGTATACTTAAAGTCATACAATGTATTGCGTTTAATTATCTATATTTTCAAATGGTTTTCAGTAGACTAATCTTTATTTACAGTCCAGTAAGGATTTACTACAATATTCTCGAGCTTATTATTGGCACCGATGATAATCTTGAGATTTATGGTGTTTCATACCTAATAAGGCGTATTGCGTACAGATTATATATTTTGTAAGCGTAAAGTCAGTGTAGGTTTTAATGTTACTCGTGGTGGAACAATTATATGTTATGAAGTTGCGATATCAACAGTTAGGTTGATTGGGGTCTTTAAGTTCTCTTTTTGCCTATCTAATTTATTAAAACGTCGGAAATAATACTTGATATTGTATGAAACCTGAGAACACTGCATTGGAATGAATACGGGTAAAGAAAACTCATAAATATTTTTCCTACTAATAAATTCTCAGTAGTCTGCATAGAGTCCCGAATTGTGTTCTGTAGATGTCTAGTGTGTACTATTGGTTAATATGAAAGGTATGTGACATAATATGTTTTCTCTGCTTACATTTTGCAGATTACGGCGTTACACAACATAATATAACGTGAAAAATTTAAGACTTTTCTGTCTAATATTTATTCTTTCATCTATTATTTTGATTAGATACATTAACTTTTTCTTAAGGTATAGTAATTAAAAATAAACTTTCTTTTTCTTATTTTTAATATAATTTATTAAAATATTTATCAAATATTAGCTAATCTTTCGAAAATTCACCACCTTAGATTACTTTTCTAAGAATACTAAACAACCACTGCAGTCTTTTTTTTCAGCTAGCAAGATTTTAAAAACTTAATAAATACTACAAAGTAACTGAAAGTAATGAAACATTTTTCGTTATTATATAAGAATATTATTATAAAAATTTCGCATATGATGACTCGACATCGCAACTATTAATGACCCCTCTGTATTTAGAATTATGGGTTTAATACATAGGTAAGCAGTGTGCATGTTTCGTGCGATCCACCAATATTTGCTTTAAGTAAATATGTATTTTGTGTCCGTTAATTATATATTTGTAAAAGCTCCCATAGTCATAATTTATTTTCGTCATCTTCATAATAAAAAAGCTAAATAATATTCTAAAACCTTATTACGTTATGTGATGGTGGATATATCTCATGTATATTCTGCATCGTCACGGTAAAGCAGCCACTTTGCTGTGCCCCTGGTACTGTTGACGTCCATGAGCGACAATTGCCACTTCCCATCAGGTAGGCTGGTTACTTGTCTGCCATAAAAAAGCAATCAGCATCATCACAGCTCCTAAATGTCCCACTCAGCAGTGGGACATTTAGCTCGTACCTCCTCGGCAATAGGAGGGAAATTGATCTCCTATAACATTGGCTTATAGGCTTTTATGTTGAGTATTCCCTCTCTTATACAGTTATGTACTTATTACATCCCTTAGTCGTTTTTTACGATATCTACGGGCAAAAAAGAGATAGGGTATTGTTTTCTTACACCATCACCACACGGACAAAAGGCAATAAAAGTATAATATATTAATCATTCCCTCAGTTCTTTAGAGTATGATTATAGGATATAACACATCAAGAGAAAATTTTAAAAACTCAATGCCTACTCATTTAACCAGTCTTTTTTTTTTGGTGGTTAGCGCACCCACCGCCCTGCTCCGTCCCAGGCGCCAGAGGGGCGGCGGGCGGCCTTATATCCCACCATAGCACGTCGCCCCCGTCGTTGGGCGACCACCAATATCGAGTTCCGTGTCCTCCATAGCCGGCCCGACGACGGAATATCCTGAGGGGTATCCTATCCTCTCGACGTCTAGGACATCGGTCGCCAGCGCGCTGTCAGCCTCTCTGCGGCTGACAGATTAAAATCCCCGGTCCGGTCACCCGCGCTCGTTTAACCAGTGCAATATACTAAATAGCCCGGTATTTTTCTATTGTGGAGGATGTTCGTGTCCACTCGTTGAATGAATTTGGGCTAAGGAAGATAAGAAATGAAATTATATTATTATACATATTTAAAACTAAAGATATGCTAGAATATATTATTAAATATGATCTCAAATAGAACATATTCACGACAGGTGTAATTGGTTTTAACGTTTTTTGTGGCATCGCTTATAACTATTTTTTCGTAGATAGTAAAGTGATGTTGAACGGAAATGTCATGTATTTGATTACGCTTTGTTTAATTACTGATAATGTAGGTTAATGGTTTTTTGAACAGAGCATGTGGGATTTGATTACTGTAATAACACGACACCGTATCAGTATATTAATTGTATTTTACCGTATGGCTTTAAAATCAAGAAAAATGTTTACGAAACAATCCTATACAACGATTATTGTATATTTCATGATCATTACATTCGCTATTCACTGCTGGACATAGGCTATCCCCATACTCCTATCATATACTCATTAATTTCCGAGAATAGTGGCGTAATCGCCACGCTCAGTAGGGCGCTGTTCGATCGCAGCGATTCGTAAGGTCCCAGGAGATAGCTGCTGCCTTCTCTCCTGGTTTTACCAACGAATCAATTTTTACTGATACGACGGGCCAACAAAGGGTGGTGACAATTGTATCCTTATCCCGGGGATGAATATATTTTACACAGGGCTGTGTATTGTACATTTTTAGGATTACGCCTAGGGTAAAAAAAGAATGAGGAATTGTATTCCTACTTCACTATACAGAAAATATCAAAAATAACGTATTTTAGATATGTTCCTTTCTTCTCGGAAGTATTTGATCGTTCTTATGAAATAATAATGAGCAAACATTCAACGTGAGTAAAACTGCCGCTACAACTGTATAGTTTGGTCTTTTCTTTATTAATCGCTTGATTGCTTCACAGAGATTTATTCATATCTCATTAAAGCATTATCGGATAACATTTCAATGGGCATCTTATACGTGTATTGTCGATATACGGGTATTGTAGCTGCAATACCTAATTAGAAGGCATCAATGGCTAGTTATAATACTTGTGTGGGAGGCTCCGATGAGCAGCGTCTTTGTGCGAATTTCAATAAGATATTTAGATTTAGTGAAGCTAGTTGACTTAGAGATTGTTAGACTTTTGTATATTTGAATAATATATACGATTAATCTTAGAATATTGTAGTATCTTAACTAGATGTATGGCACAGTATTTTGCAAATACCACATTTATGCCTAGGTTCCTGGCTAATTACAGAGTAATATTTCTGTGATTCATTAACGTCCTGCTCTTATTCCAATTATTTGTGGTCGATGCAATAAGTACTCTTCTTCCATCGTTAATATTAATATATCTTTGTATATAAATTTCTTGTGTACGTGTGTATGTCACTGAACTCCTCCTAAACGGCTGGACCGATGTTGATGAAAATTTTTGTGTGTGTTCAAGGGGATTCGAGAATGGTTTAGATTCACAATTGGACCCGGTAGGTGGCGCTTTATTTGAACAGAACAACGTCTGTTAGGTCACCTAGTTTAATATAAGTTTTGGCAATAGTTTTATGACTAAGCTGCCTCCCTGATAACAACCCTCCTTGCAAAGCTGTGTATCAGACAATATGAGATGGAATAGGCCCAAGTGGATATAAAACTTTTAGCTGTCTTTTACGATATCCAAAAACAGTCCAAGCATTAGATACGTAGTCGCCACAACACATAACAGTGTAATTAATTACTTCGAATTAGATTACATATTTCAAAAGGTATTCAAAGGTATGAAATTTCGACTAAGTTGAGGGTACTTCTATCTGCAAATAATTTGGTAGGAATCTTCATGCATACTTCGTGACTTTGGATATTTTTACCACGTATTATATTTATACTATAATTTTATCTTATCATCAGTAAGGGTTTTTGTACTTATATTACTACAGAGTAGGCGTAATCTAAATGCCAAGTGGCGTGGATTAAAAGTTTCAAAAGATTATTCTATATGATGCATAAATTATAGTTACAATTTTAAATTTAGTTTGTATTTGTTAATTAAGATACACCTAAGCACTCTCTTCTGAATTCAAGGATTTGTTCCCTAGTTCAAGATGTCTTTAACGCTTTTTTTTTTTTTTTTTCTTTTTTTTTTTTTTGTGCGAGAGGGGGGCGGTGAGATCTCGTTAAGGGAGCTCACCGCCTGGCGCGTCGACGCCCGCCGAGACGTCATTGCCCGTTGGGCAGTCCGGCTGGAGGGGCCTCGGTTCGGGGTGCGAACCGTGGAGGCTTTCCGGCCGGTGCTGATGCAGTGGTTGGAAAGGCGGCACGGGGTGCTCTCCTTCCGACTAGTGCAGGTGTTGACGGGGCATGGGAGCTTCGCCAAATACCTGCACAGGGTCGTGAGGAGGGAGAGCACACCGTCCTGCCACCACTGCGATTGCGACGAGGACACGGCGCGCCACACGCTCGAGGCCTGCGCGGCTTGGGCAGTGCAGCGCCGTGAACTCGTCGCAATCATCGGTGCCGACCTGACGCTGCCGGCCATCGCTAGGGCGATGGTCGACAGCGTCGGGAATTGGGACGCGGTCGCAGCCTTCTGCGAGACAGTGATCTCGCAGAAGGAGGCGGCGGATTGTCTGCGCGTGGAGCGCAGCCTCGATGAGGAGATCCGCCGCCGGTGACTGGGGCGGCGTAGGCGCAACTATCTGCGCCTCATGTCGCCCTAGCCGAGGCCGCGGGTGACGTGACCGGGGATTAGTCCGTCACCCGCCGAGAGGCCGACCGCGTGAGGAAAGACCGACGTCCTCCCCGAGGGGGGGACGTCGGTCGATGGGAGGGTACCCCGCGTAGGGGGTATCCCGTCGGGCCGACCACTGACGACAAGTAAACCTGCTCCGGTGGTCGGCCCAATGACGAAGGCGAGGTGGTTTTCGGGTGGGTTGCGGGATTTGCGTGCTTAAGCCCCTCTGTCGCCCCGGACGGAGTGGTGCGGAGGCGCGCCGACCGCGACCCACCCAAAAAAAAAAAAAAAAAGATGTCTTAAACGTTACTAAACATATAGAAAAGATACACTTATTTTCTTGATGGTTCCCTTCAGATTTTACTTAACCTCAAACCTTAGGTCGAGCCCCTCATTTGTCTAGTTACATATGTACAAAGACTAACGCGCTAATTAATCGCCAAGACGTTGGAAAGCGACTCAATGTAACTTTCAAATGATGGCTTGTTGCACATGCAATTAGATTTCCATTCGGATCGTTTGATGCCATAATATGTGTTTCTTATTTATTACTTACATCTAGCCGCCTCAGCAGTACTAAATGCTGCCTTTATTAACAGAAGCAAATTAATGTTTTCTAAATATTATGACACTCATTTAAACTTCATATGTATTATTTTTGTCTATATACATATGTAACCGAATTTTTCTAAACGGCTGTGGGGTACGGAGCTCAGCTCTTCTTAACTTATCACTACATTCGGGTGTGTAAGACAAATACAGTGACAGAATACCTGTACGTTTAGGAGAGCCTGTTAAATAGGTACGTATTTTTATGTGTAAAAAATGATTCTTTCAACATCTGTGTTTTCGAGATGAAGACGATTATCGGGAAGCACACCTATGATTATCGATATGAGGAATCAAATATGGCTCTGTCAACATCTGATCTGTTCCTGTGATACTCTTTCTTTTCAGCTTCGGTCAAAATGCAGTCGATCTGTGAATATTCCGGCCACTTTTGATTTGCCGATTGTATTAAATCTGTAATAATTAAATAATTATTATCTCTTAGTAAACGTTCGTTAGATATGCGTAGGTATGTTATTCTAATCATCATTACTATTAATCGTACTAAGTATTCTGAGAAATAAATTTTGTTATCAGATTTGTCATAATTTCACAGAAACTTGTTGATTCGCGATAGGGCACTTATCAATAGCGGCATGTAAACATTTTGACTGTTTTATTAAAAGAAAACAGAATTAATATTTAAGAGTAACTTATACACAATTATTATTATAATATATTGTAAATTGAATTAATTTATGACATGTTATACTATGTAATAACATTTGTTGATCTCGCCTTGAAGTTCTACTTCTGTCATGTGGTATTAAGCACATCAGTAATTTGTTATTGTCTTATGCACAATTGCCATTCTAAGTCTAGGTGTAATTTACTCCTGACCACTGACGACAAGTCGGGTGACTTGTCGCATCGGTGGTCGGCCCAACGACGAAGGCGACGTGTCACGGGGTGGGTTACGGGGCCGCGCGCCGCCCCTCTTTCGCCCCGGACGGAGCCGGGCGGCGGGTGCGATGATCGTATCCCACCCCAAAAAAGAAAACAAAAATGGTGTAATGCTTCCGTTAATTATTGTAAATCTGGTGATACGGCGATGAAATAATAATTCAAAGGGATATCATAAATATTACTATTAATAAATTACTATTTAGATATTATCTATGTGGCATTATCAATAAGTAGTAATAGATAAGAGAGGAGTCATTGACCTATTGCCCAAGTGTTGTACTTTGCTATGGTTTGAAGACATTCACTATGCTTCACCGAAAACGGTCAGTGTGACATTGTCAAGTGAGTAAAGTTCAAGTTGAAAGATATGGGCGATTTTTACTTTAAATTCAATACGAATCTATAAGTATCATTCTAGCCTCTAAACATTAATATCTTTTACTGTAAAAAAAATTGCTGAGACCGGGGATGGATTGACGCGATGACGGCTATTTGTCACAGACAATAAATTCTAATAATGCAATTTTATTTATTAAACACAATACCTATTTCAGTTTAATATTTATTTTCCTTGTTAAATTCACATGACTCAATTTATAACGTCATGGATCAATACATATTAACTATATAACTTCTATATGAAAGGCAAACAGTATGGTAGTAATATTCTGTAATAATATATTAAATATTTACTTGATACTCGTATTATAAATGTGTTCATTGAACAGTTACGAAATACTTTTACTAATTTACTTTTACTAATTTATTCGATGTCTGATGTAAGTTAATTCATTTCATTATTTTTTTTCCTCATTTTAACAATTGACACATTATTTTTTTCAATCTCTTCCTGTTCCTTAAAACTGTGTGTCTGTCTATTTTTCAATTACCGAACCTTCAAATTATTCCGTTGAAGCACTGTTCAAACTTCTCTTGCCGTCAATGTTTATCATTTCTTAGGTACTGACTTTTCTCTTGTCGTCAACATTTATCAGTTTATCCATTAATTAATAAGAACATAATGTTACATCGCATAACTCAGCCGTTATAAATAAAAAACAACTACTTTCGGCCTTTCATTATTTGTATTTTATAAAGTATTTATTAAACACTGTGTCGAACTGTCTGCTCAGTGCGATATGTTAGCTGAATTTCACAGAAGGAGGATGTTAACCAAGGATTATATGTACCTACCTATATGGGCTGTAAACAGAGAAATATTTATATACCAAACTTGAAGTATATAGTTAAAATTTCCACAGTATTCAAATGACATCCTTCCCGCCACCGCTTGTCACTTGACTTACACGAGATTGTAACACAATGCTTGTATTCTTTAATTTAAACGTCAGTCAAATAGTTCTTTTGTAATTCGACCTTAGCCTGTGATGATTACCAGACCAAAGGTTACGGGTGACTAATTATAGTTTTGGTTGTTTTTATTGTCGTAATTCTAATGGAGAGAAATGATTAGAATTAATACCTATAGATCACTAAGTTTAAATTAAGAACGAAAAAATATTAAGTTATATTTTAAAAACTGATTATTTGATTTTAAGATTCAATCAGCTTGGTGTTACCGTATTCTACAAGTTTTTTTGGTAACTAGGATCTAGTTTAATTTGAAACCAATAGCAAGATCGTCATTATATTATTCTATTATTTTTAACGCTGGTTATCCAATTTTTCTGATGAACTACTCGTATACATACCTCTGTCATGATATATACTATATTTGAAATGTTTGGAATAATAAAATTATATATAGGTAGATAGGATATATATATATATATATATATATATATATATATATATTTGAATATCTAAAAAAAGTTTCTGATTATTGTGTGGTTTTTTATACTTCTTTATTAAAAATCATGTTCGACTAGTTACCATTATACCACCCATAATATTTTTGTCTCTAAAAATAATTTATAGCATGTAAAATATGAAAATAATACCCTCACAGTTTTACTCGACGAATGTAATATTTATTTTTTCTTATTTTGTTTCAGGTAAGAATGAATATTATTCAACTAAGTTATGTGCTATTAGTAAGTATATTAATTATAAAAAAAATATTAAGAACGCAATTGGGTTCGAGCTTCCTCCACAATGAGAGTCAAATTGACGTACTACACCACGCTGGTCAGGCGTGTAGGTATAGAATTTATTTCGAGTTTTCCTTCACTTGCATATATATTATATGCATATTATATCCAGGCAGCAGGGCAGGATGAGTGAATTGTATTCTTACTCAGTCACCACGCGGAAAAACCAAATGTACATTAGGGTAATCGGTGATTGTCATCATCGCTCTCATAATACATTCTGTTAGAAGTGAAAGTAATCAGTCAGTCAGTTGTCACCAAGACAGCACTTCCAAATATCAAAATCCTTTTGTAAATTGCTTCATCTTCACTTTGAACATAAATTAGTATGATTGAAGAATTTTTCTCTTACTCTTATCTATATTTATGAAAGCATCATAAAAATGTAATGTTACTACTAGCTTATTTTAATTTGAAAGGATGCTCCCCATTGGCGTGTCGGGCGTGAAGCGAAATAGCTTGTAAACTGCGTGCATGTTCTATTTTAACCTAATTGACAGGTGTGAAGTTTCGTTACAATGGAAGCAATTAAATGCGTAGTCGATTGTAATGTATGTATTTTTGTAGAAAGGTACATTTAGTAGGGTTTTTGATAGGTAGATTTACCTGCGTCCGTGTTGTGATGGAATAAGAATACAGTTTTCCACTCCCTATTATGCTCGTGGTTGTCGTAAAAGAAGTCTAGGGGATGTAATACGCGTAACATCTATGCTAGAGAAAGAAAACTCTAAATGAAACCCTATAACAACCTGTCCGACCAGCATGGTATAGTAAGTAAATTTCCCTCCTATTGTGGCACAGGCTCGAGTCCAGCAGTGGATCATATATGAGCTGTGATTATGATGATGATGATTTACTTGACAAAACTATTGAATAAACATCTACAGTTACCAAAATATTTAATAATGTCCTATAGATATCTGGTATAAAATAGTCTTTTGTATTCACGTTAGTATTACTTAGTTATCTTTTTAATAGCGTTTTATTGATTTGCAATTTGCAACTATTTATCTTCGTGCTTTAAAAGGTACTCGCAATAAAACGAAAAGCGTAATTCACATTTTAATCGTGTACGTACTCAGCGTAGAAAAAAGTTGCTCAAAAGACTGTAATCGATCTTAGGAAGGTTGTATCTCTATTTACAGTTTTTATTATAGCACATCCTTATACATTATCAACATAACCTGCCCTAACTCGTCCTTCGGGGGCTCTTATGACAATATTTATAACAGTTATGTGTGTACTACGAGTAGGGTTTCCAATGTTTTAGGTTGTTGATGAGACAATTTGAAACTCATATAGTTATGTTGTATTGACTCGGCAGTGATAAAATGGGATAAATTAAAATGAAACTATCTCTTATTTCTTGGGGGACCACCCTAAGAGACAAGTAAGCAACGTTGGCTGAAAAGATTTTTATTTTTCGAAATTAAATTTCATAATTATTTTGACGATTTTATTCCCCAGAGAATAGATATTTCATAATTATTTTATTTTGACGATTAACTTCTCTAGAGAATGAATATTTGATTAAGACAATAGGTAAACATTTCTTGCAATAGATTTGTGTAATAATGAAAATACAATGTCAAAGTATCCAAACACAGTTGAATTTTTACCTTGTTGTTTCCTTCCAACAAAAATGTGAATTACTAATCTTGAGGTAATTTTGTTTTGTGTCCTGAATCCATCAAAAAGTATTAATGGATTCTAACTCCAAAATTATCTCAGTAGCAAAAACAACCTGAAACTATCCACTACACTGCAATTATTCACAACACACAACAATTAATGTACGAAATAAGAGCCATAATCATCATGCTTTTACTTATCTCTGTAGGAACTAAGGCGTGAGTCTATAAAAAGGAAACACCTAATCATTTAGCTACCCAAATCGTGTAGGATATCATATGTTAATGCGTAAGAAAAATAGAAAATTTACTATTACATTGTGTGGTAACCCTACTTTCCGGGGTTCTCGCGAGGCGTGGGAACGAGATGCTCGTGAAACGAGATCTCCTGACGATTGTTTGTCGATAGAATGCCTTGTCATGTAATTAAAAAGTCGTATTTGAAGTGAGGATAAGTGACGCAGATAGTTTGGACAGCAATTGGAGATAGATATATTTTATTATTTTTAATGTGATATGTATAGCTTATCTTCATTAGCTAACTTTTTCCTTCTACGTTGTATAAGTACATTCTATTATTGATCACTAATCTTATCCATAATGGAAAATAAATTAACCCACTGTACTATGTTGGCAAAATAAATTGGCATAGGGTTCTATTTTGAGCTCTCCTCGAGCTGTGTGTATTCTTACGAGGGGTGATCCAAAAGTAATGATAATCAATAATAAACACAATGAATAAAATAAAAAAATATATTTATTTCTCAACATAGTCTCCTAGCAAGTCTATACATTTAGTCCATCTCTTTTCTAAACCTAAAATTCCCTTACAAAAAAAATCTTTATCTTGACTCTCAAAAAAGTCCTCAACCGCGGCCATCACGTCGCTATCATCATCAAATTTCTTGCCTCGGAGGTGTTCCTTGAGTCGTGGAAAGAGATAGAAGTCACTGGGGGCTAGATCTGGTGAATAGGGGGGGTGTTCCACCAACTCAAAGCCCGCTTCCTGAATGCCAGCCATGGCAATTGCAGCTTTGTGAACAGGTGCGTTGTCTTGATGGAACAACACTCCAGCCCGCAGTTTGCCTCGCCTTTTCTCCTTAATAGCCTCCCGCAATCTTCTTATTTGTTCTGCATAGTAGGAGCCTGTAATAGTGGCCCCCTTTTCCAAGTAGTCCACCATGATTATTCCTTCAGCGTCCCAAAAAACAGACGCCATAACCTTCCCTGCTGAGCTTGACACTTTGAATTTCTTCGGCGTCGGTTCATCGGATCGTTTCCATGTCATCGATTGTTGTTTTGTTTCAGGATCAAAATGGTGGATCCAGGTCTCGTCCATGGTCACAAAACGTGACAAAAAATTGTCCTTGTCTGCCTGGAACTTTTCGAGATTTGCTCTTGACATGTCGACTCGTTTCTTCTTTTGCTCGTCGTTTAACATTTTCGGTACCCAACGCGCGGAGACCTTTCTCATATGCAATTCGTTCGCAAGGATTCTTTGAATGCTGCCATATGAGATCCCTGTGACCTCAGCTACATGCCTGATAGTCACTCTTCGATCTTCCAATACAACTTCTTCAACTTTTTTCACATTTTCTTCAGTGAGGGACGTCGATGGGCGTCCTTCGCGGTGTTCGTCTTCCGTCGATGTTCTTCCCAGCTTAAACTCCTTAGCCCAGCGTGCAACTGTGGAATATGGAGGAGAAGAGTCCCCTAATGTTTCCACCAAGTCGCTGTGTATGTCTTTGGTAGACATTTTTTTCAAGCAGAGGTATTTAATGACAGCTCTGATTTCGTGTTTTTCCATTTTGATGTTCACTCCTTGACAGTCCGTATTCAAATGAATGTAGCTCCCGGGAATTGTGGCCTATTTATATGATTTTTTTTTCCTGAACTAGTGGGTAACTGAGCAAGTGACTGAAATTTTTTTGTATTTTTGTGTGCACTAGAAATAACTGATTATCATTACTTTTGGATCACCCCTCGTACATCCTTTAGTCATCATTTACGACATTTGCGGCCAAAAACCGTGGTGAACGTAGAAAACGTAGTTAAAATGTTTTTGTTAAGTTACACAACTGATCGATTGTCTGCCATCAACGCTTTTTGAGTATACACGACACTGAGTTAATTGACGCAGCGCGATGTAGGTCTATAACTCGGCTTTTACAACACCCACAAGCGATATTGAGTTCCATGACCGCTACCGCACGGTATACACATTGTTATACGTAATTGAAATCAATAAGGAAGCTCACTAAAGCTCAATTAATTAGTGTAGTACTACTTTAAGTTACGTTAAGAAACCATTTACTATTAAAAATAATAGACTCCAATAGAGGTTCGTAGTATATTTTATTTAAATGGCAATTTTATTGTTGCCGGTAATATCTATAAATTCTGACTTTGCTACATTACTAGTAGTAATTTAGCATTTTTTATACAACTTTACTCTGAACTGAAGAATAAAAACCCCTGTCCCACGTGACTTCACAAACATATAAATATAAACTGACACAAATAAGACCCAAATTGTAACAATTATTTGTGAATATCATAAAGATTTGCTCTGCACGAGAATGGAACGTCTAACATACAGACACTGCCATCAGGACAGGTCTATTTCATCTAAAGATGCCTGTAATAATACTAATTCTTACAAGCATGTTAAATACGACACAAATCAAAACACACAGATTATTTCTTAGCTATTCAACCGTTAAAAACAGCAAATTGATGTATTCAACAACCTGTATTTATTAACATTGTTCGGTAACACCTTGTCTTCAAATAAAATTAAATCAATCGTAACGTGTTCTAAGGAAACAACTATGGAAGCAACGTCTATAACTTATTAATAATTTTGTGACAGTACCGTGTTCGTTAGTTGCATGTAACTTACATTGTAAGCTGTAGTATATATGTGTGCAGTGTGTGAACGCACCCTGAAACTACCTGACTATTTTCATAAATTATTTTTTATTATATCGCCTTTTTATTTAAGGAAGACTAACCATGAACTTCGCTTGCATGCGTTTAAGTACTTAGATTAATAAGATTTAATGTTATTATTTTGTTTGAAGAGCTTCGTGCTTTGGAATTAATAATAATACCAATATTAATATACTGCACTGACTATATGACTGCATAGACGGCGTAGTGGTTAAGATAGCGATCTACAGCGCCAGTGTCGGAGGTTCGAATCCCACGCGGACGACACTTTGTGCGATCCACAAATTGTTGTTCTGAGTCTGGATGTAATTTGTGTCCGTTAATTATATGTTTGTAAAGTTCCCCGCAATACAAGGATTATTTCCTTAGTGCAGGGTGTTTGTCTTCAATAAAAAAAAAAATAATAAATAAATAACATTTATAATATATCAATCACCATTTTCGTTATTTCACTTGTTGTTATATAGAAACTTTGATGCGCAATGTACATTGGTACTAGATTTGTCTGACTTGCTTACATTTATGTATTATTGCCTGATATTTTTATCTATAAATAGGATATCTTGCTGTGTGGTTGCTACGAATATTACTAACCAATACATTGTTTGTGGATGTTGTAAGAGAAGACTAAAGGTTTTACATCGACCTAGGCCAAATCGAACTGATGTCGTTTGGTCAACAATTACATTACCTAGGACAATTAACGTCGGGCAAAGTATAATAAAAAAATACATGTACATAATGCGGTATACCTATGGGACGGCCAATTTGTGATTATGAGGAATATAATGTGAGGCTATGGGTGCATCGAATATTTGTATATAGCACAAGGAGTTCTTTGTAATACAAAAGTGATGTATGGTCTCAGTATTTATTTAGAGATTGTTGACAAGTACCAAAGGAAGGGGGCGGCTGGGCACTGAACACGTGCCCAGACACTTCCGTCGGCTTGTTTACGCTTGAACTGTTCAAGAAATGCTTTAGTTCTTTTACATCATTTAAACAACTTTGAAACGTTAGAAAGAATGGAAAATATTTTTAAGTTATTCATTACTTTACACAAAAAGTTTAGCTTTTAAAAACTCATGAAGTGAAAAAGTGTTTATCACAGGGAGGACTTGATCCATTAAACTTGACATGGAAACGCGCATGCGAGGTTTCTGGATAACCGTTGAAATAGTTAAAACAGGATAACTTAATAAACAAATTAGGAATAATAGATGCTATATTATAAGCTAAAGGCTTTATATAAAAAAATACTATATATGTTCTCCTAAATGTTATATATATGTTTATGTAAAAGTCATTTTAATATAATTAAAGCAATCGAATTTGCGGGCAGTAAGCTAGTAGGGCTAGTGTTACATAATGCCTGACTCAGGCAAGTTTTCTTCTGTGAACTTTTTCTAATCAACGATCAAATTTCAATAACCATTTATTAACAGGTTAAATATAATATATTAAATAACACAACACAGATATTATTATAAATTAATGTGATGCTAAATGCATTTAATAGTTGATTTCCTCTTTTAAATTTAATAAACATGATGATTTCTTATAATATCACGTCACTAGTTATGATGCAATACTTCATAAATTATGTTACTCTCAACTTGTCTAAATAAATAGTTTTCTACACCAACAATTTTCACTTAATTAAATTTCTTGAGGTTTTGATTTATTTAATAATTCATTTTCATCAAACTTTTATCTCCTACTGGCAAATAAGATGTTAAAGACACATTATTTGATTTACTAAGCCATGGCACGGGTATAATATATTTAAATATATAAATGGACATAAAAAAATTCATTTTCAATACAAGCCACTTCCAAAATAACAGTAAAATATACCTACTACTATCCTGGTCAAACATTTACGCAGGGTTTTCCTGCGGAAAGAAAGGGCTCGTAATCTTATATCTTTAAACGAACAATTCTTGTATATATGTATATACCTATATATGTATATTTTCAGGATCTCGGAAACGGCTCCAACGATTTTGATGAAATGTGGCATATTACTGTAGTTTCGGGGCCAAAAAATCGATCTAGCTATGTTTTATTTATAGAAAATGTTGTTTTGTCGGTGTTTTTAGCTAATCAACACAATGACATAAAATGCCAATAGAATATGGATTCGAATTTCGCCGTTGACATCATGAGTGACGATAGCTCAGTTGAGAAGTTGTCCAGTTTTTTGTTTTGTTTTGGCATTCAAACAGCGTGAGATCGAATCTCGGTGTTATTATTATTCTCTTTTTGTAACTTTTGATATTATTTTCATTATTTAATTTTTATTTTTTATTAATATATACCTATCTAAATAAATTCGACAAAAATACAACAAAAATATACCGAGCGAAGCTTGGTCTACCAGATATTTAAATCCTTAATCCAACAACATGCGTATATATTCTGCATTCTTACTATAAATCTCACACCTCTTGCTCCGAAGTGGTAAACAGATGTGTAAACCATATCATCGCTATACAAACTATCCCTTATTAGGCAACGAGACTCTTACCACTGACTAAGGAAAGTTCCAAACTCGAGGCTTGTTGCTGAGACTTTCCCGAAAATATTCTCGTAATTTTTAACTAACAATACTTTTTTTTTTTCGAATCAGGACTCGAATTTAGGACCTTAATGTCTATGGCGTATCCAATCAGTTGACCATTAAGACAATTATACGTTTACCCAGAACGATGTTAGATACTAGAAACTACAAAGTTCACTCAACATACTTTATTTTAATAATATATTATTATATGTATCTGTTTTAACATTACTTATGTATGAATGTTAACCGAGTTACAAGTTAAACCTTACGATGCGTGTTTCCCGTATTTATTTATGAATCACTTATATGCCATTATTATAGCTAGTTGGAGTTCGTTCGTATGTATACTTGAACGCGCTATACTAAGCAACGTTATGTGCGAATTTTAAAATAAAAATATTGTGTTAGATGGCCTATTTTTTGAGAAGTGTTGTGTTTTTAGTTGTAACTAGAGTCAAACTCCATCTGATGGCTCAATTACATTTCTAAGGACTATTATTAAACTTTTTGCATGTACCATGAAAATACAGTACATATTGATTTGACCCCAAGTAATTGGGGTAACTACCGTATTATGAATTATAATTTTTATGCGTTAATGTTTTCTTGCTTTGTAATGTACAATTATTGCCCGGGAAGACATGACTTCTGAAACAAAATGACAATGAATACGTAGATAACTCACGCGAGCGAAGCTGCTGTTATAGCTCATAATATAATAAGTTTTACAAAATACACAACAACCAAATGCACAAACATACAACAAAACAAAATTTATCACTTGTAATGAAGTCACGGAATCGTTTTATATATTTCATTGTCCTTTTTAAAGGCATCGATTTATCATGTACGTACAAGCGACTAATGCACGTAAACCTTTTGTGCTTGTGTGTTATAGAATGTTGGATACATTTTATTTACAAGATTGTATTGAACAATTTATAGACTACCACAATTGTTAAACAAATGTAAGATTATCTGGGATTTATGTTTTATTATAATTTTTTCACTGATGTGCAGTGGTTATGTATGCTAATGCGAGGACTTGGATTTGCTTTCTTTGAGGAAAAGTAACTACAAGGTTTTCTTCGGATTACGAAGTATCTCCTAAAGAAAATCTTACAAGATATAAGTTATAACTGTTCCTAATTAACTTTAAGTATGTCTCTATCGTATTATCTGTGACTAGATTGTGTAGCGACGTAGTAGGCTAAACGCTAGTGTAATTACATCCCTGTGTATAATGTAATCATTCAGCTTTTCACCGTCCATAGCAGGACGTAGACATTCATCATAAATAATAGTGCCGTAATCGAATGCTTGGCAGGCGGATTGACAATCGGGTGAGGTGTCATACATTTTCACTCTTCCTATGAAGGCTCGTAATCGATTTGTATGATGCCTACAGATAATTAATATGTGTTGACAATTGTATCTCATTGCTGCTTGAGGAAATATAAATCATCACTATATGTTATATGTATCTCTACTACAGCGTATGTCTTAGTCATTCGAGTGGATTTTTTACAGCCCAAACTAATCGAAGGTCACCTTCCAATTTGTGTTGCAATGTTATTTTTAAATGTTAATTATCATGAATATGTAAAATCTTTTAGATTTTGGCCAACAAGATAGCGATCGAAGTATATTAATATACCATAAAAAACAAAACTTGTAAAAAAAAGCCAAGCCTCGCATGAAAACACACCTCACACGTAATACATATTATATTAAATTGTACTAAACATAGTGCGATTGCCAAGTCAATCTATTTATTTAAAACATAAAAGATCTTTAATATTGATATAGTCACTATAAGAAGTTGTTAGGTTAGCTATTTACGTAATAACTTAAGAAGAAAGGTCCCTTAAGCAGGGACTAAATGAGTTAACCGACGTGGTATAACATGGATCTCTCAACTTTTTATGGTAGAACAACTCAGTTGCGAGGCTTGGCTTTTTTTTACAAGTTTTGTTTTTTATGGTATCTCATTTCTTTTTGTAGATAGACCTACTTATTTGCCTTTCCGGTACCTTCTACTTCTGGAATACCAACAAAGGATTTTCTTAGAGTACACTCGCCGAAAAATGAGACATTTCTCCTTTCCGCTTGAGTCAATTCTACCTAAACTAAGCGAAGAGATGTGGTAGTAAAGAAATTTGATTGATTTTTCGAAACACATCTCCTCTAGTCTCCTCCCGCTTTGATGGTAATCGAGCCTAATGATGGCGTTCTTTCTTTCAGATAAATTTGAGGCAATTTTGTTTGCTTACTTTAATACTTTAATACTTTGGGTGATTTTGCTACAATTTCATAAGACACGTCCCACTATTGCTTTTTCATTAAGTTGATTGTCCATTTTACAAGTTATCTTTAAACATAATTATATCTAGGTATCTGTTCACACCTATTATGCCAATCATCATTCAGCTTATCGCCGTCCACTGTAGAACATAGACCCCCCCTCATGCTTCACCATAAAGTGCCGTATTGTGGCACCTGCATCCAACGACGCTCAAGGGTAACAGAGTTGCCATGACTAGAGTTCATTTTTCTTCGCCTTATGAGGAATAATGACGTGGTCGCCACGTTTGGTAGGCGGGTTGGTTTCGCAGTGAGATATCACACGTTTCCCCGGCGAGAGCTGCTGCCCTTCCTGTTGAATCTTTTTTTAAATGACAACGCCTTACACTAAGGGAATAATAATCCTTATTTTGTGGGGGACTTTACAAACACATAATTCAACATCGCATCATCATCGCAGCCCTCATATGTCCCACTGTTGGGCTCGGGCCTCCTCCACAATGGGAGGGAATTTAACCCACTATACCATGCTGGTCAGACATGTTGATATAGGGTTTCATTTCGAATTTTCCTTCTCTTGCACATATGGTATGTACATATTTATCCCATAGTCGTCTTATACGATATCCACGGGCAAGATAGAGAGTGGTGAATTGTATTCTTAATTCGTCACCACACGGAAAAAACATATAATTAACCGACACAAATTACATTCAGACTCAGAACAACAATTTGTAGACCGTACAAGCTGTTGTCTTGTATGGGATTCAAACCCGCGACACTAGCACGGTACGTTGGTATCTTAACCACTACATCATCTGCGCAGTCTTAAGCCGGTTGTTACGATTCCCATAGAGAAACAATGATGACGACAAATGTATTCTTATTTTTTACAAAGTTACATTTCATTAACTGCAAATATAACTTTGTAATCCTATATATTTATATGAGTTTATAAAATTATTTGTGCAGTTAGTGTATCTCGGAAACTGGATGAAAATTATAATGTTTCATAATTTTTCCTTCATTTATACACTAAACACTAATTGTATTCTAAATTTAAAGCTTCTATGTCTGCTAGAAGTGCCACTTTAATATTGATGATCGGTCAGTCAGTCAGTGAGTGACAAAATTACGAAATTTTGACTAGTTATAATTCTTAAACTATTGGTTCAAATTCAATTAAATTTGAAATGCACAATGTGTATACAATGTCTGCTAGGTTACTAAAAATTCAGGTTTCTAGCTTTATTAACAACGAAGTTATAGGGAGTCGAAAATGGCCTGAATGGCTTTTAGAAAAGTATGTTACGGCAGTGTTGCGTTTTGACCGACTTTTTCTTTTGCTCGACTTGGCGGGGCCACTACCGTGCCCCCAGATAGATTTAATGTTATTTTAAATCCAAACCAAGTCATTCATATAAGTACGAACATACGCTTGTAATTATGGACTATTTTAATAAATATCATTGCCTCGTTGTTCCAGTGATATAAGTTTATTGGAAACGTCTGATCCTGGACTCGAATCCAATAAAATAGTTTTATTGGTTTTTATTTAATAGAATGAGATTATACATAGCACGAAGAATTAGCACGCTGAAGTGGCAATGGGCAGGCAACATCGCTCGACGAACCGACAACCGCTGGGGAAGAAAGGTTCTCGAGTGGCGACCACGTATCGGACGACGCAGTGTAGGACGCCCCTCCACTAGGTGGACCGATGACCTAGTGAAAGTAGCTGGGCGTCGTTGGATGCAGGCGGCACAGGACCGCTCATTGTGGCGCAACATGAGGGAGGCCTACGTCCAGCAGTGGACGGCGATAGGCTGAAATGATGATGATGATGAGAATGAGATTATTAAGGGACATTAGTGTTTAACATCATCATCTAAGAGAAAAAAAACTCCACTTGAAACCGATTTTCTACCCTTTTGTAAAGGAGACTCGAACCCAACAGTGTTTCATATATTACCTGAAATTATGATGAAGATGTCACTGAAACTCTGCTTTACACTTCTTACTCCTTAAGGGATAAAGGTCTGACTATAAAAAATAAACCCGCTCTTATCCTAATTATTTCGAGGCAATGCAATATACTCTTCTTCGATCGTACATATTACAAATAATTTTGGCAATAGTTTCAATACCGACCTTAACCTTCTTTGGGAATGTAATTCTTGACCAGACGGCATCAGATGAAGTTGGCCCAAGTGGATGTAGAGTCATCTTTTACGACACCCACGAACAATGTAAGAGTTGGTAGTATCCGTACACAGCAAAAAATAAATAAAAAAAATGTATTTTCTCTTTTCAAAAACCGCGATGTACCGTCGGCCATTTTGTATACGTGCGGTCGGTGACCTATAGTCATAACCGCGAGAGACGAATAGTAAGGCGATTTAAATATAATTATGACGATTTCAGTCCTATGACCTTGTATGGTGGTCGTTCTGCTCACTGATGACGCTAAATTATGATTATATCACGTACTTATACGCGGCTGGCTACTGTAAAATATATAGTTCGTATAAGAAAAATGTTTTGGTCAAAATATTACAAGTGCCTAGTTGTTTCCGATAGTTATTTTTTCAAAAATTATACTTCATTACGTATCTTGCTCGTGGGTGTCGTAAAAGTCTACTAAAGAGAATAAACATACAAGAGATAAAAAACCGGCTAAGTGTGAGTCGGTGTCGCGCACGAAGGGTTCCGCACCATTATCTATAATGAATAGTTAAAGCGTCTACCTGTCAAGTTATTAGTATCGAGCAAGAAACGGTAAAAAAATCAAGTTTGTTGCATGGGAGCCCCCTCCCTTAAATATTTATTTTATTTTTAGTATTTGTTATTATAGCGGCAATAGAAATACATCATCTGTGAAAAGTTCAACTGTCTAGCTATCACCATTCTTGAGATACAGCCTGGTGACAGACGAACGGACGGGCAGCAAAGTCTTAATAATAGGGTCCCGTCTTTACCCTTTACGTACGGAACCCTAATAACTAAACGATACCCCATACCAACACGTCTATCAGCGAGGTATGAGATATGTGGTCTATCTTCTGGTGGAGGTGGTTTGAACCCAACGGCGGAATGAATTCTAAAACTTTGATTTTATTTATTGATATAAAATCGTACGTAAATGTGCAGCCATTTTATTGTCATAGATTTACATCGATTTATTTACGCAAGTGTGAATTTCAAGGCGTTATGAGTGCACTTGAAAAAATTAAGCGTAATTTGCGTATACTCGGCAATAATTGATTATTAGTATTAACCATATCGTTGTAGCTACCTGTAGTTTCGTACATACAGTGTAGAATCGTTAGACATCATTATGCATCCATTAGCAAAATAATAAGCGATGCGTTTCGATTTTGAAAATATTCTTTGGAGATGATTGAAAAGAAGCATTACATTGAAAACGACTCGTTGGGTTTATATTAATCGAAATAACACTTATTATGTGGTTTTCGAATATAAATTAGAATTAATTAACCGTTTATCATCACCATCATCGCAACCCACATACGTTCCACTGTTGGGCATGGGCCTCCTCCACATTGGGAGGGAATTTGACCTACTATACCATGCTGGTGTCATACATGTTGAAATACGGTTTTATTTCGAGTTTGCCTTTTCTTGCACACATGTTATGTGCAATTATATCCCATAGTCGTCTTTTACGACATCCGCGGGCAAGATAGGGAGTGGTGAATTGTATTCTTACTCCGTCACCACAAGGAAATAACTGTTGATATTAATTTTTAATATTGCATCGCCCTAGTTTATCTTTTGCCGTAATGAACGTATCGGAGTAACTTTAGCTATTACAATCTGAAATTCAAAAAAGAAATAAAAGTAATGATAATAATATAAAAAGTGAATTATTCGAAACCACAAAGTATGAGTTTATTTATTTCATTTATGCCTATGTAATTTAGAAAAGATTCTCAGATTTTGAAATCGTAATACCGAGACTGGGTAGTGTATTATTAAATTATCTAGCGGCCTTTTATTCACACTGCGGAACTACTTTCATTTACGCAATATGAAATTGACGTCAGGTAGCCCGATCGTTAAAATTCTAAGTAGTATGTTCAGTAGTATGTGTTGATCTTCAATCTGTATATTAATGAGGAAGACAAATGTATTTATCCATTGTAATTTAACCGGCGCTGTGTAGTGGCAGCAGAAATCTGTGAGATCCGTTGCTTAGAATTGTAACACATTACTATAATAAAAATATTAGTAATTCTCTTTTGAGCCTCAAAATCAAAAAGAAAGCAGTTTTAAGACTCAATATTTGCAAATTTTACAATTACTTTAGTAAAATAACGTAAATTGCTATTTATAATACTCTCGTGTCTCGTTCATAATTTCATAAATCACAATGTCACATATTCTATTCCGTATTAATAATATTCGTCTAAATGATTGATGTTTTATCATTCAAAGAGTCACCACACACATCCAATTCATGGACGCATATTACGGCCAGACTCAAAATAATCATGAATGACTCAAAACATCATCAATGTGAATTATACAAATTTTAAGAACATGGAGCTCAAACTCACCACACTCGTTAGAGTTCGACACTTAGAGCACTCTGCAACCTGCGCAGTCACTTAAACTATTGTAAGACTATAAAATCTTTGGCATAATTTCCACTTAACATACAATTCGTAGTTATGCAGTAATCAGATTATCTTGTCCGTTGCCGCCGGCCGCGCACTAGATAAATGCACCATTGATTCCGTTTTGTGTCAGTCGATATTAATGGTTTGTAATTTGTGAAACGTTATTTGTGTTATTTTAATTGTAAATTTACAGTTACCTTTTGTTTTATTTACGTTGTCTATATTGTTAAGATTATCTTTCAATGGCATTATTGTTTATCGCACCTTAGCTTAGCAAGAGATTTTAGGATTTGCTAATCTAAGTTTGCCTGTGTAATGACTGAATAAATATATTCACTGAACACATACTTGTGAGGTCGTAAAAACTTGCTGAAGGATTTCTAAGAGAATGGGCGCAAAACGTCTGTCAAACGCTGTAATTATTCTTTCCTCAAAGAGAGATACAGTGATGTCGATAGGATGAAATATAAGTTTTTTTTGGAATGAGCTATGAGATAGTAGTAACATTAAGCAATGCGAATAATAAATGACCATACGAGCATATCCAAAGGGATGTTTTTGGGGGTTCAAACCCCACCTGAAATGTTCAAAATCAAGAAAAAATATTGTATAACACGAATACATGTTTGTGTTCTTTTATTATTTTGAAAGCCATCCTAAATCAAATTGGCTACGCCGGTGAACTACTAAGTTCGAAGTGTAGTTGCATATTTGAAGTTGAATCCAAGGCATGCGTCTATCATACATTTTGGAGGGCGCTTTCGGTGCTCTTATCACAATTTCTTAAGGTAATACAAAATAAATTCTGCTTCCATCGTACATATTGCAAAAGTTATTGGCAATAGTTTTATGACGCTTGTTTGTCGTTAACTCTCATTGAGAATCTAATTATTGAACATAGATCATCTGATGGAATTGGTCTAGTCGTCTATTAAGACACCTATGAGCAATGTATGGTTTGGTAGTATTCGTAGATGCCGCCACACAGAATACAGTATCGTTATGGGAATTATCTTTCTATTTTAGATCTATTATATTTTCTCAAAATACTAACAGTGGAATTCTTCGTAGTAATTTCTACAGTCTATGTTAAAACACTCAAACAACCATCTTTATTATTGTACAGAAACAGAGTATTTAATAGACGGTAAAACACGGCAGACAAAGGTACAATTCATTCACCTGAGCAATAAAACACGGCAAGTATTTACGACATCGGAAAATAGGTCATAATTAGTAGTTCCATTAGTCAAGTAAGAGTTCAATAGCCGCTGTGCCTTGTCCTATATAGATGACGTACTACCCCCCTTCAAATCAAGGCGTGATAATTGTTCTTTTAAATTACTTTCGTATTTATGATGGAAGGGGACCAAGTTACTTTATGTGCAAGTGTTGTTTATTTTGTTCCCTCGACTGTAATTTAATTGTACTTGGTAACTTTTGATTTAGGGGTAGCGTCTATTGTTTTGAGAGGCGTTTTTTTGTTCTTTTTAACTTCAATCGCATTGATTGGTTCTTGATTTAAAATACAATAAAATGTATGCTTTGGAATTGATTTGTTGTGACCATTTTATCATATTATTATTTTTATCAATCACCATGTGGATATAATTGCATTTTATTTTTTTTTATTACGACCTTTCTTGACGACCGGAGAGGACTACAGAAGAAAAGCCACAAGGGGAAAAAAGCACTACGAACTGTTAACTGTGCTAAATGCTATAAAGTAACCAAATTTTGTGATGAGTCATAACCAACGGGATGAAATCTACGCCAAATATTTTTATCATGATTTTACAGTTTTCATTTATTTTTGTCTGCCTTTGACCTTGACCTTTATTGCGTGCTCATATTTCTCACCCTTTTTTGTTGGCATGCTAAGTTTTAACTGTATCCTATCCGTACGTCTAAGGTAAGAGAAGGCAAAGAAGCAATCGCTCTTGTATGTATTAGTCACTGGCACTATATTTGACTCCAGTGAATCCATCTAAGTGCTGTCACGATAATAATAAAAGACAAATTTCTTGTCGAGATCATAAGGTTACATAACATTTTCGGCAAGATATGCCAACCCTATTTTATTTCCAGCGGTGAAATCAAACACGCCAGCGATAGATAAAATCAAATATACTGGTGTTCTAAGGTAGTGTAAAATTATGCTTCATTATTTCTAATATCTTAACATTCTACCGTCTGTTGCGTACACGCGTAGCCATTAGGTAAACACTGTAATGAATTGGTATTATTATGAAAATACTTCCTACAATACATTGACGGTGCAAAACAATACCTAGGAACCTAGGACCTTATGATGAATAGGGCAAATTAGTTTGCTTCAAAAAACTACTCTTACTCCATCACCACACAGAAAAAAATAAAGGTAATAGGGAATTCAAATGACATCCCTGGTTTTGCTCGATCTATTCACGTATATGATGTTCTTTTTTTTTAATAAAAGACTGCGCTTAGGAAATAATTCTTGTATTACGGGGGACTTTGCAACCATATACCTATCTAACGGACACAAATTACATCCAGACTCAGAATAACAATTTGTGAGTTACACAATATGTTGTTCTGCGTAGGATTCGAACCCTTGACACTGGCACTGTAAATCGGTATGTTAATCACCACGCCATTTGTGCAGTCAAGTGTATGGATGAGACGATACCATTCAGGTATTGATACTTTTATTCGATACTGTATCCATCATTAAGTATCGGTACTCCATTAGTATCAATTGAAAAGTATCGATACTTACGGGTATCGGGTATCAAATCGTTTTAGAAGTATCGAGTACTTTTCATAGCGCCTATCAGATACGTTCCTGGCGGGATCGTGATGAGATTTGTTGTGTTGGGACTATGAAAACTTTAATTTAAATACATTTAGCTTTTTTTGCAATATGTAGTCACAAATTATCTGATTTCGCTAGTTTTATACACGCTGTAGATAAGGGTAGGAAACTAGCTATTTTAATAGCTATGAAGATAAGTTTTTCAGACAAGACGTTGAAAAGGGACACAAATCTGATATATGCTTACATTAAAAAATTTTTATTGCTATTTGAGTACATTTCACTCACGCACGGTTTGTTACCACCAACGAAGTGTGAACAAGTCGTCTAAACGGATGCTTTTAGTATTCGTGTTGTCGCAAATGTACAAAAAATATACGATGACAGCGATATGTCCATTTCCTGAGAATAAAATATGCAGAGTTTCAATGTCACCGTTGTTCCCATGAGAGTATGTTTGTGGTTATAATATTTTTGTATATGACGTAATGACTGAATTTGTATCAACTGAAGCACTTTTATCATATGACATCTACAAAGATTAGGGACAAACATTACCCGAACACATTCAAAGCACATATCAATATTAGTTTTCTTAATAATCTACTTAATGTATAAATTAATGATCTCGAATTGGTGAGTTCCTATGTTTAGTACAAAAAACAAATTCTTTATGTTTATAATTGTTTGGATATGAGCGTGTCTGTTCTGACGTTGCCAAAAACAATATTGTATAACATTCAAAAACGGATACATTTGTGGTTTTGGCATGTGCGAAGAAAAATTAAAATTTTTGTCATGTATTACTTTATTATTATTAAATAAAGTTATCATTACACAACACTTTCTTGTGTGGTTTGTATGTTTTTTGTAGACTTCTTTGATTTTCAAGATGCTACTCGGTAAAATTCTCAATAGCAAGTCTGATGTCGGAAATGTGCCTAGTTATGGGTAATCGGCGTGTCCTCCTATGTGCTTAAAGATTGTGAGGCTAAATGGTAGTGTTTCAAACCTCCATTTATTCTTCTGATATTTGAACGTTGGGCTAGAATGAAACATTCTATTAAATTATGAAACATTCTATTAAATCCTACCTTGCACTAATGAAATAATCCTTGAATGCGTCTGTATAAAGATACGTACACGAGTTACACCCAAACTCAGAGCAATCTGTGAATCACATAAATTATTATCCGTGTGGTTACGGAATGAGAATGAAATACGAGCATGGTATAGTAGATCAAATTCTCTCCCATTGTGGAGGAGGCCCGAGCCCAACAGTGGGACGTGTGTGGGCTGCAAGGATGTTAATGATAAATTATTATCCTGCCTGGTAAAAGAAACTCCGACAATTGGCAAGGTAGATAGATACCTTAATTAATACACCATCGTGCAGTCGTGGCAATATTGTAGCATTAATGATTATACGAATGCATAAAAGGCCTATACAAGCCTGCGATAAATACTAAGTAACCTGTAATAGATCATTATCTATCAAGTACATGAGTATTGTTTAATGTATGTACAGACAAAGTAAAAGTGGCTGCCGTTTCAGATTTTCTCAGGAAAAGGGCGTGCGGCAACCATATAACAGCTTTTACTTTATCAATTTAACAGGGAATAGTGCTGTAAATAATTTGAAAGCCATACTTCCTAACATGACAGCTACGAGCGTCGCTACTGGGTTTCATTTTATTACTATCGCTTTAATCAAGTGTTTTAAGGCAATTTAATGTGTTTTTTGAGATTGTCATGCAAGGCTTTAATTATATAGGCATATACTTGTCCCATTGCTAGCCTCGAGCCTCCTCCATAATAGGATGGAAGTGGACCTTACTGTACCATGCTGGTCAGACAGATTGGTATAGGGTTTTGTTATTGTTTTTCTTCTCTTACATAGATGTAATATGCGTATTATACCCCTTAGTCGTCTTTTACGACATGCACGGACAAGATAGGGAGTGATGAATGTATTCTTACTCCGTCACACACGGCTTCCTCCACAACAGAAAGGAATTGACCTGCTTATTTGGTTTATATGGGGTTCTTATTTCGAGGTTTCTTTCTCATGTTGTGATGTTATTTATCTGTTTGCATCGTTTGTTAGTCTTTCACGATCACTTACGTGATAGCAAAGTGTGACCTTTATATTCCATTACCACATGGATAGTACTTTTTTCTCATATAGTCAGGTTTTTCTTCCAGTTCTAGTAGAAAATGTTATTGTTTTATTAAATTAAATTGAAAGTGTTATATGACTTTTCTGCCAAAGAAATTTTTACCAGTAAATACGATATTTCGTACTGGTTTTGATCGTAGTATATAATAGTTTCACGCCATACTATGCCCAAATAAGTAAAGATGCTGATATAACCGGAAAAATGTCATTGATAACAATTCGTAACACAAACATATGGTTTTATAGGTATATTATTAAACCATTAGTGGTCAAATTGCTGGCAAAAATAGTTTGGGTCGTTTGGGCTAGTACCACACTCTCTTAAAAAATCGACATCTGAGTAAGCAATTTACTTCTGCGCTTTGTTCGATGAGCAAGAGAGCCGGAGAGCCAAATCTTTACGGCTGTCAGCGAATTTATGGTACTTCTGGTATGACTGAGGTCCATGAGGCTCATGGCATGAGCGATTGTCACCATCAGATGGCCAGCTAAAAAATATACTGCGTGCCGACGGCTGTACGCGGTGGTCATCTGGTCGATGGCCCTGTACGGCGCACCGGTGTGGGCGGGGTCCCTGACTGTCCGTCTGAGGGCCCTCTTGTGGCGACCACAGAGGGTCACGGCGATCAGGGCCATACGCGGATACCGCACAGTGGCGACGGAGGCAGTGTGCCTATTGGCCGGGACTGGAGGCGGAAATGCTCGCCGGATTGTATCGGCGGGTGACGGGGGTGCGAGCGGAGGGCGGTGTGATCTCGTTAAGGGAGCTCACCGCCCGGCGCGTCGACGCCCACCGAGACGTCATTGCCCGTTGGGCAGTCTGGCTGGAGAGGCCTCGGTCCGGGTTGCGAACCGTGGAGGCCTTCCGGCCGGTGCTGATGCAGTGGTTGGAGAGGCGGCACGGGGTGCTCTCCTTCCGACTGGTGCAGGTTTTGACGGGGCGTGGGTGCTTCGCCAAATACCTGCACAAGGTCGTTAGGAGGGAGAGTACACCGTCCTGCCACTACTCCGGCTATCGCTAGGGCGATGGTCGACAGCGTCGGGAATTGGGACGCGGTCGCAGCCTTCTGCGAGACAGTGATCTCGCGTAATGAGGCGGCGGATCGCCTGCGCGAGGAGCGCAGCCTCGATGAGGAGATCCGCCGCCGGCGACTGGGGCGGCGTAAGCGCAACTACCTGCGCCTCATGCCGCCCTAGCCGAGGCTGCGGGTGAAGTGACCGGGGATTAGTCCGTCACCCGCCGAGAGGCCGACCGCGTGAGGAAAGACCGACGTACACTCCCATCGACCGACGTCCCCCCATCGGGGAATTCCGTCGGGCCGACCACTGATGTCAAGTAATCTGCTCCGGTGGTCGGCCCAACGACGAAGGCGACGTGGTTCTCGGTGCGTTGCGGGAGTTGCGTTCTTAAGCCCCTGTATCGCCCCGGACGAAGTGGTGCGGAGGCGCGCCGACCGCAGAACCCACAAAAAAAAAGTTAAAAAATATACATTTTTGTCTATATTGTCTATTTACGAATATAGTTTCTTTAATTTACTGTATAAGAATAATTTCGTTTGCGAAATAACAACGCGTTCATGACAAAAGTAATATAAAACCATGAAGTTAATTATTAGTGTTGCCCAAATGCAAGACCAAGACGAGACTTGGACCGGTCTTGGTCTTGCAACATCACACCTGGTCTCGTCTTGGTCTTGCGCACCCGAGTCTTGGTCTTGGTCTTGGTCTTGCGCACCCGAGTCTTGGTATTGCAGCAAGAGTCTTGCAAAGTTTTGCAGTTAGAATAACGTAACAGTAATTTATCATGGCAATCAAAAATCCAACTAAATTAATCAAATATCCTATCCTATCTATCCATCTGCTAGCCTATAGTTCACTATTGAATACAATACTTACCACTGGAGAAAATTACTCTTCTATTCCCCTGGTGTTCCATTAGACAGCGTTACTACTCTTATGACAGGACTTTCGACCCTATTTTCTTAAGACGTCACCACACGAGGCAGTTGATACAATAAATTTTATGTCATTTTATAATCAATGCGATATTTTACAATTAATGCGATTGTTTATATTTCCCTTCAAGTTAAGTGGTATGTATCTATTGTATTTCCAGTTTAGTTACTGATACTCTGGATACTTGAAAAAACCTGTTGCTCTATTGCCTATATAAATACTTTGGCCGCTGGATCCATGTAGCTCTTAATATACTATTTATTCAAGAACATATAAAACGGATTTAAAATTTTATGGTTTTAATACTTGTAAAATGTATGATATTCGTCGTCATCGTCACAGCTCATAAAAGTGCCACTGCTGGGCTTAAGCTTCCTTCCAGTAAGAGGAAAATTGATCTACTATACCACGCTGGTCAGACATATTGGTACAGGGTTTTCTTTCTAGTTTCACTTCTCTTGCACATATGTTATATACACAGGGTGTATCAGGTTATGGGACAACTGTTCATGTATGTTGTAGTTCAACAGTCATAGATCATAATTAGAATGTATATTACACAAAAACAATATAACGTAAAAGTTATAGTGATTACAAAAATGTGTGTCTAAGAGTTTATGCCTTAAATTTTATGCATTATGTAGGTATGTACAGACAGGATATATGTAAGCATGTAAAATTTCGACAGTATAAATAGGTATTAGATTTGCGCGAACCTTTCAATGGTTACGTAGGTACAAAGGCGACTCATCAACGGTCATCGGCCGATCAGCTGATTTATGTTAAAGCGAAGTTTGTCTTGCTTATGCAAACGTAATCATTGATTTATTCAAATTCTAATGAACATTTAACAAAATACGAATATGTTGTAGATTAAGTATCATTCCTTTATACATTTTAATCAATTTACACGAAAAAGCGATGACAAAATTGAGAACTTACATGTCTCTCAATTCATTAACGAATCGATATTTTTATTTCAATTTTTTTTCATGGGTTCCTAACACCATTGCCCGATCCGATTTGATACGACATCCACGGGTAAAAGAGTGGTGAATTATATTCGTACTCTGTCTTTTTTTTTGTGTGTGTGTACGGACCTCGGCTCGGGGCGTCGCTGAGAGCAAAGTGGGCGTGGCCAAGCTTAGGTAATGACTTTTACGCGGTGCGGTTTTCGACCTCGACGGCGAGGCCGATACCGCGGAGTTTTATCTGTTATCGCTGCGCGAGCTGTGTAGGTCCTTTCTTGGGCGATCATAATAGCGTCATCTTCTTCTTCAAGAAGATGACGAGGACGTCGGACAGCGGATATTTTTGAGGGGACGTAGTTTACCGTCCCAACCACTAGTGGATTGGGGTGAGTCGTGGCAAAGGCAAAATAGCGCTGGGAGCAACGCTTCATGTACTGCCTGATGGTGATCGTACTCTGTCCCTACATGGACATTTATATAGATTAATTGTAGGCATATTTCTATGTCCAACAGTGAACGTCGTTGGGCTAATGAATAAACGGATATATAAATATGTATAATGGACAAGAGCACTCTCGTGATTACGGTATTTTTGTCCTTAAGCCTTTCCGAAGAGTAATTCTGAAAAGCCAACACCAACATTGGGAATCGATTGGCCAATAGATGGATATCTCAAGACTGATTTGACTTGCCGTGTAGTGACGGAGTAAGAATATAATTCATCACCCCCTATTTTACCCGTGACTGCGAACCCACGACTAAGGGTTATAATATATAACATCGGTGCAAGAGAAGGAAAATTTGACATGTATGACCTGTAACAACACGGCTGATCACCGTGGCGATTCCCCTCCGGCCACGGCCGATTCTCCTCCTGTTATGTAGAAGACACGAGCTCAACCGTATATAAGCTGAAATGGTGATTTGAATTAAATGCAAGACCGCGAGACTCTTGCAGGCCCAGTCTTGGTCTTGCTCAAGTCTTGCAGGGCCAGTCTTGGTCTTGGTCTTGCAGAAATTAAGCGGTCTTGGTCTCGGTCTCGCATTTCTCGCAAGACCAAGACCGCAAGACCAAGACTTTTTTGGGCAACACTATTAATTATGCAGTATGCTCATTAAAAATCCCGTTTCATTTTGTAATGGACGTATACAGTTTTAAACTAGCTAATGAAATAATATACTACACTAATATATATCTCGGCGTTACTCTAATAATGATTTTTATTTTTATCATTAAAAAAAGAAAGAACGGAAATGTACATACTATAATGTTTTTTATTCTGCGTGGATAGGCGAGTGGTTAACAATGTATTTTTTATCGCTGAATATCTATTATAATTATCACTGTGTATAGTTATTAACATAAATGATTTTATATGGATTTTGATTTCACGAAGATTGGTATACTGTTCATGATCACGGCGGGACTGTGACCATGAACGCTATAAAATAGTTATAATTAATATTGTAAACAAATTAAGAAATTTCTGATCTTTACGCGAATATTACACATTGTAAATTTTATTTAATATTTTAAGTATAAGTGTTTTAAGGTCACGAGCGATAAAATCTGTAAAATTTAAGAAATATCGATTTCTATACGGACTTAATTAAGGATAACTAAGTTTTAAATTAATTTATTTATTTAGCCAACTCACAACTCATTTATGTTTCTTTTTCTGAATGTGGCATTTTTTCATTACTGTTATGGCTGGAACTAGTTAGAGTGCAAAAAGCTGTCCTTATTTATGCAGGTGTATGCTTATTATTGTTTAAATAACTTTTGCCAAGTGTACTGTAATTTTGTTGACTGCATTCATTTAATATTTCAATTTGCATTCGAGCTGTGGTGCGAGGTACTTAATGTAACATTCATAATGTTTACATCATATATATCATGTAAAAAGCAGTTATAAGGGCAGCTGATAGAAGGGAAAACTTAAAACTATGAACAAAGAGTTGTTTATTTTTAGGATATTTAAATTACGTTTATCTGGTTTTGATATTTAATAGCATAGGTAGAGTGACATAGACGTAGCATAGATAGAGTGACATAGATGTAGACAGATATAGTGTTAGCGTTAACAGTAGTTAACACGTCATTTGACCATGTTAACGACGATGAACTTATCTACTCCCTATCCAAACCTACCTATAAAATTTTCACTTCAATAAACCTATATGTATATGTATGAAATAAATTAATTTTTACGTCTTTTCGCGTTTTAATTTTCTTTTTACTATAGTGTTGTATCGAAACCTTTTCAGCACTAGCTGGGTGACTATCCACCCGACAAAATCAGAATACGATAAAATCCTTAAAAATCGATTGATTTACTTCACTCCCGTAAACGATAAAAATAATAAAATATATATCTACTTACGTAATAAAGTATTTTTTTTTATTTAGTACATACATACATACATACATATAATCACGCCTCTTTCCCATAGGGGTAGGCAGAGACCACTTCCTTCCACTTGCTACGATCTTGACATACCACTTTCGCCTCATCCACATTCATTAATCTCCTCATACATGTTCTTCGGTTCAGGGTACTCCTAACCTGGCCTTTCTTAAGAACGTCCCCGATTTGATTGTGGAACGTCCGCCTCGGTCTTCCCCTTCCAACACTTCCGTTCACATTCGCCTTATAAATTCTCCTTGTTAGTCTCCTTTCATTCATTCTCTCTGCATGGCCGAACCAACTTAACATACCTTTCTCAATCCTTGTCACTACATCTACATTCATTTCACAACGTTCCCTAATTACTCTGTTTTTAATTCTATCACTCAATTTCACACCAATCATGCTCCTCAGCGCTCTCATTTCCACAGCATTTATTCTACTTTCGTGCTTCTTCTGCCATACCCAGCTCTCACTTCCATACATTAGAGTTGGTACAAGCACTCCCCTATGCACAGCCAAGCGAGCCTCCTTAGACAGGCTTTGGCTGCCCATAAAGGTGCGCAAAGCACCATTCACCATATTTCCCTTACACACTCTTCTTTCAATATCACTTTCACATTTACCATCCCAGTATACAACAGTAGATCCCAGATATACAAACTCTTGCACTTGTTCTAATATTTCCTCTTCTATACGTATCTTGCATTCCGTCATAGCTTCTTCCCTTTCAAATACCATAACTTTCGTCTTCTTTACATTACTTTTCATTCCTTTTCTTTCAAAAGCCTTTATTTAGTATCACTTATTTATTGCAAATACTCTCAATATGGAACGAGTATATAGTCTTCTATTGCATACTGTCTCAAACTAAATGCTATGTATTTATATATGTACTAAATCTTTATATATATATATATATATATTTTTGTATACGTGTGTATGTCACTTAACTCCTCCTAAACGGCTGGACACACATGAAAATTTCATCAGCATCGTTGCTGAAATTTTTATTTGTGTTGAAGGGGGTTCGAGAAAGTCTGTGCATTTCAAGGAGAACACCTTTTATTTTATTTGAACAGAACAATGTCTGTTGGGTCAGATGTGTATGTAATATTATAATTTTAATAATATCTCTAATAGCAGCAACTAGTTTTTTTAGATATAACCCTCTAAAGTAAAATAGAATATAAAAAAAGAATACCACCGTAATACTCGTGGATTATTACCTTCATAATGTTCCAGATATTTCGTTTCGATCGTAGGATGCTAACTAGTATTATTTCCAGTAACACGTGTATTAGCATTCACATTGTAATTATGTATGTGCGTCGTGGCGACTAGGGTGTGGTACTTACCCTCACTGTCGTCACGCGACCCTCGCTAGTACTTATGGCGCAAACATAAGTTTTGAATTCATCCATACTAATATTATAAATGCGAAAGTAAGGATGTTTGTTTGTTTGTAACGCTTTCACGCTTAAACCACCGAACCGATTTCAAAAATTCTTTCACCAATGGAAAGCTATAATATCAGGGAGTAACATAGGCTACATTTTATCCCGGTATTCCCTCGGGAACAGGAACTACGCGGGTTTAAGTGACTGAAACCGAAGCGAAGCGAAGCGAGGGCGGGTTGCTAGTATTCTATAAATGCTTTGAAGCTGTTTTATAGAAAAGGTAAAATTTCGCCACTAATGTACAAAATAAAACTATTGCTAATTTAGTTTTTTTTTTGCTCTGTTTGTCATTCCGACAGGCAATCCCTTATCAAAGCCCACACAGGCAAGTCTGATACAATTTTCTTCCTATTATTTAACATTTCTTTATATAGATTAGCTTATTTCTAGTCATTGTCCGTCAGTAAGTCAAGTCGTTACCATTAATTAAGCGCTGAAAACCTAAATAAATGATTTCTCTGGGAATTTTGGTAGAATATGAAAATACATGTAAACTCTTACATCACATTAACCACACTTCAGCACCTTAACTGTATTATATTACGTAAAATATCAGCAAAATTATTCAATATAACACTATAAAACACTAAACAAAAAAAAAGAATATAATACAAGAGCTTGACATGACATTTCCATATTCGCGCCGAACCCTATTGCTAATTTAGAATGATTACATTCTTTTGAAAATTGTAACTATATGCGAATTAAAAAAATACCTTACGTTATTTTTTTCTGGGTTTAGAACAAAGGATAATTAAAAGAACAGACAGATTAAAAGGAAGGAAACGTAATGAGATTTTACCGATGTTCGGTATTTGAATTAGAAATTATGTCCATAAGTACCACATTATTCTTTATTAGGAAAATCATGTTTAAAACATGAAGAATTTATGTTAATGTCGACATTGATTCATATAGTGTTATTGGTCCTATATAGTTTACAGGCAATGATAGATACGGATAAACACGAAAAGCCCGCACCACGCCCTCCTAATTCGCTAATGGACTTCATAGTTCTAATAAAAGCTGTTACTAGCCTTAGCTTCAGGCCTGTTTGATAGCTAACAAAAATCCAATTCAAACTTCGAAAGTATAGAAAATATTATGAGGAAACCTTGATATTATATTATATAGTAAAAATAAAAAAGGTAAATGTAAAACAATACCTTTCCTAGAATTGTCTTGCAATTTCCCTATTTATTATTATTAAAATTGATTTATAGATTAAATACCTACTCATCTAATGTTGACTGTTTGAGGCAAAAGGCAAAAACGAGAAAATCCAAATTTAATGGCGGTTAATATTGTACATAGTATAATTTCTAAGTAGGGTACAGTGACGGAATACGAATACAATTCATCACTCCCTATCTTGCCTGTGGATCTCGTAAAAGACGACTAAGGGATATAATATGAATATAATATGTATGCAAGAGCAGGAAAATTCGAAACGAAACCTATACTTGTTTGACCAGCGTGGTATACTAGGTCAATTTCATATTATGGAGGAAGCTGGAGCCCAGAAGTGGGACGTAGATGGTGATGATAATAACATATTCATGGACATCTTGTAATTACATATTAAGAGTTTGAGTAATAACAGCGAAAAGGGGTTAAGATAGCATCTATATAGACACCTAACTTTAGTAAGTATGAGGGCAATTTTGTTCGTTATTCAAATTATTAAAATAGAAAAATAATGGCACGTGTCATAGACACCAAAACTTCGCCCTATTATAACAAAATTAACAGGACTGTACCAGGAACCGTTATCTAAAGATGGTGTCTGTTAATAAATTAATTAGTCTGTTTTACAACGGAACTTGACGTCCAATGAGATCGTTTAATGCATTTTTTACTTCACTTTTCTGAATTTTAAACTTATTTTACTTTGTAATGGTATTTTTGAAGTTTCATACTAATTAAAGATACATTTATTACTTGTCTTAAAATTCAGTTGCTATATAAATTTATTGTCTACAAATAAGATGTAATTCTTGCGTAACTGCTAGATAATAAGTCGATAATGAAAATAACCGTATTCTTTTTTGAAAATTGTACGCAAAAGTTACTGTAACGTGTGTGGTTAAAAGGCCAAATGTAATTTAAAAGCGCCATATTGGATTTTCACGTTCCCGCCAAATTGTTTATTTATTGATAATAGAAAATATAATTATCATCTGGTCAATTATCAATTAAAATAATCCGTAATGACTCCTTACAGATTAATTTTCAAACCTGAACTTCTATATTGTGACTGTCACGGTAAGCTGTCGCTGTTCAATACATAATATATTATATAAAATTTAATTAATCTAAAATATCTATCATTCCTGTGAAGGCAGACCGGTTGCTAAATAATTTATAATTACTCCTAAGATTATAAAGTCAATGTTAACACTTATTACTTAAAGGTTAAATCCATACTTAAGCTTTTTGCTGTCCAATAATAACTGGTCTTAATAATTATAATCGTACATGCAGGGGTCTGAACACGTAATTATTTAATAACGTATAATGCTACTACTAGGCAGAAATTATGAGTTCCGCTGTGCTCACTAGTAGGGTTAGAGTTCTAGCAAAAATAAATATGCAAATATTTAAGTATAATAAATTATTATTTTTGTTTACATATTAAAAATGAAATCATTTAATATGGTAATAAGACACAATAAGATTAAATTAATAAAATAAAAATAATGATTGTCAAAAGCTGCCTTGATTATTTAGCCTCATAAGGGATTCAATTATCGGGTGTATTTATGTCGACTTTTCTTTTCAAGAATTTCACCGAATTTCAATATTACAGTGATCTCAGGATCGTGATCCAAAACGTAATGGTGACGGTTGTATTATATATTTTATCACCACATTTTCTAGTAGGACTCTTGAAAAGATCACCGAGAGAGCTGGTAGCAGCAATCTCCATAGCAATTTATATCTGTGATCGCCGAGTTCGCTGGTAGCAGCAATCTCCATAGAAATTTATATCTGTGATCGCTGATTCCCCTCTTTAGGGAGGCCTATATCTAATAATGGACGATGAAAGGCCTGATGATGTTAAATATCACTATAAAGTGTACCAACCTACTTAGAAGAATGCTTAAAATGAACCGTATGCGAATATCCAGTAAAATAGCGGTCAATTTGCACAAAACCAAGGTAGTGTTATAGTAAATCAACTCGCGTGCTAGTCTGATACAGAGAAAGCAACAAAAAACACGGTTCATTCGCCCTGACCTTTTTAACCTTGTGACTTAACAGTGCCGAGAAACTACTGTCAATGAACTAGTTAATGATTTAATCGTTTGAAGTGTAGCAGCTTTTGGTGTGTAAGCTTTAAGTATTCTGAATTTGAGGAAAAGAACATTGCACGTGATGAGATTAACTTTTACTAATTAAATTACCTATTTAGGGATAAGTTATATTACTTAATACATTACTGGCTGCTCGGATGGCGTAGTAGTTAAGATACTGACTTGCCAAGTGTCGCGAGTTCGAATCTTAGCAATAGAGTACTTTGTACGATTCTTAAATTGTTTTTCTGCGTCAGTTAATGCATGTCCGTTTATTAGGTGTATGCGAAGTCTCTTGTATTACGAGGATTATCACCTTAGGTCTTGATCTATAAAAAAGAAAAGAAGTAGGAATTAGGAAATCTTTTCGAGAGCAATCGTAGTAACAAACAAGTTAGTTAAATAAAACAACGCTAAAATCAGATAACAAGAGACATTATATGCACTCGTTGGTTTATTCAATTTAATTAAATGATCAGCTGTGGCTGCTGTTCTAAGTGCTTTAAATTTCATGTCCTTACACCCACCATGTCGATGTCATACATTTTGTCGATTTGATTGAAAATGTAATCACTACTCCGATTTCTAGTGTTATACATTAACGCTTCCGCTTTTCTAGTGCACTGACGGAATAATAATAAAAGGGTTACTTAATTTCCAGAAGTTATCATAAAAAATCTGTAATGGACGCAGGAAGGTATGTTTGTTATCTTCTTCGTAAGAGAAAGAAAACTCTAAATAAATTTACTGTGACCCCATTTGGCCAATGTAGGGTAGGCTTAATACTTTTATCTAGCAGTGGTTTCCAAACTGGATTGGGCATCGACCCATCTCATTAGAACTGCCAAATTCAAGATCCACCTATTGGCTGTCTTAAAAAGGCTTCATAAAATAGGGGTAACGCTGAGATTCACCGGCCTCTGTATTCAAAGAGTTGAAAATTTTCGCGAACATGAAACCTCACGACGTGGACACATAGGGATTCTTTTAAAAAATGAATTTTTTTTTTCATTTACATCGAGTTATCTTATGGTACTGCAATGCCTGATCTAGAGAAAGCACGCTCAGCACTATGACATATATGCTGACATAAGAAGCTTTTCTCAATAAATCAGCTAGTTGAAGCACAAGAAAATTACTGTTGAACATTTTTGAGGTTAATTTCATTATATACTTTCAATAGCTCGGACTCTTTAGCTTTTTAATAGTACAGACGTGCCATTTTACGCGTATTAACTGAAATTCATTTCACTTTAGATGCAGATCAGTCTAGCGCAGACACTGATCGAATAAAATGAACGATAACGGCGTGAAAATGACAAATAGTCATCGAGATATCTAGTAAAATATAGAGACAGTGAGCTTTCTAATCGTTTGCATCTGCTTCTAATTCGAATTTATGCGCTTTTTAAATCTGTTGCATATATAAAATAGTTTACAACTTTTCAATTACCCTGATTAAACACCTAAGCCATAATTATAGACAGATAAGAACTTACTCAAACTAATATTGTAAACACCAACATGGGTTTTTCTGTTGCATATTTGTTAAAGCTTCATATCCTTACAACTAAGCCTTGATAGGCTATGAGATTCGGTATGCAGTTCCTCCGAGGTACAGAAAAGAAAAACACCTTTTATCGAGAAAAGATACAATTCCCACAATGTAGGCACTAACGACCGCGGGAACTGATAATCCATACTTTCATACACCAATATTACGATACTTAAATATTTGGTTTGATTGAACGCACTAATCTCAGGCACTACTGATTCGAATTGAAACATAATTTTGTTTTTGGATAGCCCATTTATCAGAGAAGATATACATATAACAACGCGTTACAAATAATAGGAGCGAGGCATTCATGGAAAATGTAGCAAAAAGGGGATAAATTTATATCTCTCGTGGTTCAACGTGGTTTAACACTCTATCTCTTATTTGACGCAGACGAAGCTGAACAAGTCAGGTATTCTATAATAATTATCGAGAGTAAGTTAAGTATAGGCTATAGTAACAAATGACAATAATGACAACAAACAAATAACAATGACAAATAGGAGCAGAGCAGTGTCTAATAATAGAAGATCAGGTAAATAGAGATTTGGTTAGCTCTATTTGCCTGTATGCTTTGGTTGTCGTATATGCTATTATCATAACAATTGCTCAGATAATAGAAATTATATTAACATTATTATTAATCACCACGAAATAAAGTCAATGTTGAATCAAAATGATAACATTAAATAAGTTATTTAATCCACGCATATGACGCTACTTATACCTAGTTTATAATAAAGACCAATGAAGAAGGTAATGGTACAAACGTACCATATAGAAATATTTTTTTGAGTGAGTGAGTTTATCAGTTGATAATCGAAACAGATAACTGATTATTAAAGTAATATTTGTTATCTTTGTAATAAAAAATATTGCTTTAATACTTGGATGTATGGTTGCAAGAATGCCCACACGAAGGCATATGCGAATTTTATTGACATAACCATTGAACAAGAATCTAGATAATTGCTCGATGATCATAACGTTAGTGACCTTTTTCTTTTATGGATGCAGTATGTGGACCCTGTGCTGAACTAATGTAGTTTATAGTGTAAGTGACCTATAAAGTGACCAACACCTGTTTATTTTGGTTTTTATTAGCAAAGCTCCTTTATGTAAAACCTACTATAATTAATATAATATTTCTAGTTATAACTAGGGAATGGGGACCAGTGGCCCACTTAAAAAGTGGCGCTTGGCATATACATCTGGCTTGGCTTAACAAAGGTGCTAACTGTGCGTGCTACTATTGTATTAATTTCTAAAGCACAATCTAGAACTAAATACTAAATAGCATAAATATTAATTGTTCAAAGTCTGATATAACTTCCAACTATTACTAAAGTTAAAGTTATTTGAAATATAACTTTAGCCCTTTGAACATTAAAACACAATGCTAAGCTAAAATGAAATATCGATCAATTATTTGTGGGTGCTATATAAATAGAAATTGTTGATAACGTCACGATAAGCTCACCGCTTTCCTACGTTCGATAAAATGTGTAGATTACAAAAATTGGACATACTGAGGACCGGCACGTATGAACAATACAAATCGTTCATATTATTCATATTATTACTATACGAAAACATGTTGTTTATATAGTTTCAGGTGCGCTGTTTTATCCATTTTTTTCTATATACTTCCAAGGCCTTGTTATATTATATTTTCTCGTTGATGAGCAAGTATGTATGTATGTTCATCTATCCCTACATAAGTTATGTCAAATCACACTAAATGCAATTCCTGCCGAAAGTCTCAAATTTAATGAAAAATCAGATTTCTGTCGTTTTTATGCCGTATATTAAGGCTTAATTACCACACTTTTAGTTTGCAAATTATTAAATTACAATGAATATAATTATCTCCTTTTTGAAAGACTTAATGGCGTATAGATAAGAATCTCAACGAAGAACACTTTCTTGTTTCTTATTCTTTTGAACGAATTTTTTCGAAGTCGATCTTTATTTTTATTTTATTTTTTTATTTGATAAATAAGTTATTAATGCATCATCTCAGCCCATATACTTCCCGCTCGGTCCTCCTCTATTGTGCGACGGAATTTTACCTACCATACTACACTGATTAGCGTTGGCGTAGGGTTCAATTTCGAGATTTCCTTCTCTTACGTCGATGTTTTCTGCATATTACCCGTAGGGCGGAATTTTCAAAATTCCTTTCTTAGTACTCCCCTATGTTATAAAAAGAACCCCTGTGCAAAATTTCAAGTTTCTAACCCTTACAGTTTAGGTTATGCATTGATAAGTCAATCATTAGGTCTCAGCTTCTCCTTTTATAAATTTTCAGTGCTTCGCATTAAAGTCATTTTTTTATAATTTATCGCCTCCAGGGTGAGACTTTGGTTTTAACGGTATACGGTAGTATAGTCTATATTAGATTTCATGAAAGAAAATGAATATTAAACTAGCGGGCTGTCTCAACTTCGTATGGCTTATATCTATCAAACACATCTCTATGATAAATTTAATGAAAATCGACCCAAATGAAATGTTTGTTATGAATTTTGTTACCTTGAGTTACATTAGTAGATTTTCATAAGAATCACTAATAATTAACTCGATTATTAATATAACCTATACAGATTACTCAGTGATAATTTAGTATTTTACTAGTGAACGAATTTTTAAAAGCGGTCCAGTGTTTTTGGATATATTAATTACAAACATATATTTTTCTTTTTATAATCATCAAGGTAATAACCTTAACTCATATCTGCTATTTTCCCATTGCTGTTCTTAAACCTCCTCCACAATGGAAAGGAAATTGACCTATACCACGTTAATCAGACGGGTTGTTATAGGGTTTTATTTCGATTTCTCCTTCTCTTGCATAGGTATTATCTGTTTATTATATGCTTTTATGACAGTCAATGTCACAACACCTCGGGTAAAAAATGCGATGGTGGACTGTATTTTTGCTCTGTTACCACTCCGAAAAATATTATTGTACAAAGCATCAGCATTTCCTTATAACGTCTTTTTAACCGACTTCTAAAAAAGAAGGAGGTTCTCAATTTGGATGTTTTTTTTTTTTTTTTGTTGGAATGAATATACTTCCCAAATGGTCTCATGAAAATTTTATCGAAATCGGACAAGCAGTTTTTGAAAAATCAACAAATATCTAAAAAATTATCTACATTAATTTTAAATTTTTAGTTGTTTAGGGATTTTTTGAAGTCGGTTTTTTTTTTGCATAAAAAATATAATTATTATAATATTGTTGTATGAAACATCAGCATCAGGTGTAAGTAAACGTATACGATCATTTAAAACCGCATTAGTAAATTCTCAAAATACACCTACAGTAGAACGTAATACAGTAGTTCTCGGAAAGGAAACTGTCCTTCCATTAGTGTTTCCTTTTGGGAATAGTCAACACACATCACTCAAATTTCATTATGCGGAAATATAAATTTAGCTACGAGCCTTGTGATGTGAAGAGTAATGAACTTTCTTTCAAATTGATTATAACTACAAACAAGATTTAATTTACGCAATTATAACTTCAGCGTTAATATGCAAAAGCAACACGAATGACTGATTTGTGATCTTTAATATATGATGGTAAATTCACTCGCAATAAAAGGTATTAGTACCTTTACAGGCTACCTTAGTTGTTGTTAAAAAAATATTATTTATACAAACATATTTAGGTATATGGTTCAATCGCCAATTCGTGCATGTTGTTGGATTTTTAGACAATTCTTAAGAGCAGCACGTATTTTGAATTATATCAATCGATCAATTACCATACATCTGCATACTATTATTTGTACTTAAAACTTAATTCATACATAAACCTTTATATATAGCGAATAGCAAAAACTAAAAGTAAAAAAGTAATTCATACCTAATGAATCAGGGTTTTGCTTTCACCTATAGGTTCATAAGACTACAATCAAAATCTTACAATGTAACTACACACCAAATATCTAGAATTGTGATTTAATCTACATTATATCTTTAAGTAATAGGAGCCAGGTTGTTCTTGCTAAGATAGTTTTCTGGCATATACTCAATCCGAGACTATTTTTTGACTAGAAAGCCGATCTTAATGGGATTGGTTATAAGCAAAGGCTCGGATAATGTTGAATGTGATTAAATTTTGACAATCAGTGGTTAATTTGCATTTTTGCAATAATTCAGAATATGCTTTTGAAAATGTATGATTCTTGAAGTATATTATGACATGATTAGTACCATAGAGCAATGAAAATGATTTATTCTACCGCTTCGAGCATGATTAACTTCCCTACTCTGTGATTAAGACGCTTGACTGGATATAGCAAGATGCCTAGAAATCACAAATCCACTATTTAAATCCGATATTCTAACCATTGTTTATCAGCACGCAAAACGGTACTTTTCTTTGTTGTAGTTTAATAGTTATCATTATTTCTAGACATAGGCTCTTTATTTTTGCATCATGGCTAAAAACGTAATTATAGGCCGCTGGCGATGTGTGCCTTAGCAAAGTTATTTAGCATTTCCTTTTGTTGTTTAAAACACAACTGTAAATTTATATAACACTAGTTGACCCAACAAAGGTTGTTCTGTTCAAATCTAAAAAAAATGTAAAAGGAATTTCCCTTGAAATCGATTGCAGCGCTACATACCGGTTCCAATTATTAATCTGAACTATTCTCATATCCATCAGAACAGAGCTGACCCAACAGACGTTGTTCTGTTCAAATAAAATAAAAGGAATTCATCTTAAAATTAACAGCAGCGCCACCTACTGGGTCCAATTATGAATCTAAACCATTCTTCACACAAAAATCTTCATTAAAATCGGTTCAATCGTTTTGGAGTAGTTCAGTGACATACACACGTACACAAGAAATATATATATATATATATATATACAATTATACATATTTAAAGATAACTATAGTCGAATTATAACAAGTATGAATAAGCATCTTAAAAGATTTCAGACAATCATCATCTTGATTTCAGCTCCCATAATAGGACGGAAATTGACCTACTATACCATTCTGGGCAGACGCGTTAGTAATACGGTTTTATTTCGAGTTTTCTTCTCTTACATAGATGTTGCCTGTAAAATTATGCCCCGGGCTATGCTCCCGGGCAATGGTGCTGTATCGCATTTTTACTCCGTCACCACACGAAATCAATTCAGAATAAACATTTAGATAGAGTAATAATTTGCCTGGAATTGTAAACTTAACCCAATTAGTAGAGTTGTTACCAAATTATAATTTAAATGAATTATAATTCTTTAAAATTCTTAGTGACCTATTACATATTTTTACCTTTAGATTTTTTTATAGTTAAGAACTTTTTTCTAACTTCAAACCTGTACAGATACGTGATACTGGAATTTTGGAAATATGACTTAGATGAATGGAATATTTATGAATTAAATCATTTAATTGCATTATAATTCTCTATATATAAGCTTTTTAATAATTTGAGTTACTAAACATTGTAAATAAAACTACTTTACGGATGGACTAACGCCCGTGACCATGAACGCTGTAAAGTGTTTGAAACGTCGGGCAATCAAAAATCAAATACAAATGCGATAAAAATCCGTAAACCAGTTTTATTTACAATGTGTAATACTCGCATAAACATCAAAAATTATCATTAAACATTGTTGCAGCTTTTTTAAACTCACGAACTTATCTTTAACTAAATCCTGATATTGTAAATATCATGAAAAATGAATTGGTTTCCAAGAAAAAGTAATCATATTACATTTTTATAACGACATAATACGCACATGTATACTTGTATGGACTATAATGTGCAACACGTTGAACACATATGGCATTGTTTGTCCAACGTTTTAGGGGGAATAACCATAAACATAGGGATCAGAAATATAGCATCACAAATAAATAAATATCATACACTTCATGGCTTCGATACAATTTCTTTTTACTCCCTATATAAACTTCATTTAAAGAATTTTTCGTTTGCCTTCTTATTTTTTTTGTATTATATCCTCTTCAATCTTTTCTATCTTTTTACGTCCTGTTTTTGTACCTTCTAATACCTGAGGATGGAAGGGATGTTAGCATATTGGATTTTTAAGTAATCAATATACGAAACGTCACTGCAAGAGATGGAGACATAAAATCCTACACTAACCCGTCTAGTAGATATAGTATGCTATTTTCGTATTACGTAGCAGATACGGGTCCTAAAGTGGACCTTATGAGTTGTAAAGAAATAATTTAATTTTTAACTCATTTATTATGACTAAATCCATGAACCCCCACTCTTACCCGTGGGTGTCGTAAAAGACGACTAAGAGATATAATATACAAATAATATCTATGCAAGAGAAGGAAAACTCGAAATAAAACCCTATACCAACACGTCTGACCAGCGGGGTATAGTGTAGGTCAATTACACTCCCGTTGTGGAGAAGGCCCGAGCCCAACGTGTATCGCTGTGATGAATGAATGAATTTAAATAGTGGTAGGACCACGTAAATAGTGGTAGGACCACACTTCGACAGTTATCTGTTTACAGCTGCGGGCCGGTCCGTCCGGGGCAGTGCCACGCTCTCGCAGAAAATCGACGTTTGAGCAGTAGCAATTTGTTACTGCACTTCGTTTGGTGAGCGAGAGAGACGGCAGTCCAACTTTCTGAGGGTGTTTGCGTGTGGAAGGTTTTGGTGGTGCCTTTGGTATCACCGAGCCTAAATGCACGCATTCACACTCCCTTCACTTTCTTCGCGGTAGGCAGCGGCCTTGTAAAGGTCCATGAGCGGCAGCAACACTTACCATCAGGTGTACTGTCTGCTCGTTTGCCACTGCTTGCAATAAAAAAAAATCCCATTTTAAACTAATTTATTATGACTGACTGCTTCATAGATTATGAAGCAGTCAGTGTAATATTATATGTATTACTATAAATAAACGTTTTCATTATAGAAACGAAATGGCTTGCTAAATATGTGTGAAATGTATTTAAAGCGCGCGCTTAACCTAGTGATCTTTGTTGATATAGTCCACTCGTTGCATTCTCATGATTCATATAGAGCAAATGAGCATTACTAATTATTATTAACATTGTTCGTGGTCTATCCAGTCGGTATGACTACAGTGTTTTTGTTACTTTTGCTTTAAATCATTCACGTAAAAGTCTTTTTAACCCTTGACGCAAAAAGAGGGCTGTCAATGTCTGTCTGTATGAGAGTGTGTGTGTTGCTATCTATAGTATCGTAGCTCTCAAACGGATGGATTTGATGGTTTTTTTTTTATTTGAAAGCTAGTTTCCTTGCGGTGGTGTTTGCGTGCCAGAATAATCGTTAATTGATAATTCCTGTTGAAGAGAATGTAATATTTTTTAAATTATTTTAGTTTGTGTCGGGGGTTATTCAAAATTTTCAATTGTACTTATTGAATTCTACGTTTTACGCAATTTAACATCTCTATGTATCAGAAAAACTGTTTATTTGCACGTAATGAAAACACGTTAGCTATTAAGTTATAGGTTCTTTTTTGTGTGACTATAGACATAGCCACAGATGGCTATGACAAGTTTACCCCTGACTGTTGGGTGAGCGCTGCAGGCTCTCAACCGTGTAACATTTACTTATATTGCTTTTAATTAAACGACTTTGGTGCGCTTACTAATTTTATATAACCTAATATTTTTGTTTCTTTGTGATGACGGAGTAAGAATTCACCACTTCTTATCTTGCCCGTGGATGTCGGATGACTAAGTGATATATGTAATATGCATATTACATATATGATGCAAGCGAAGGAAAACTCGATATAAACCTCTATACCAACATGTCTGACCAGCATGGATAGTAGTCAATTTCTCTCCTATTGGACAAGACGTTCGTGCCCAGCAGTGCGACGTGAATGTGCTAAGACGAACATTTTTGTACATGACTGACATTGAGAATAATGAGTTTTATTTTTCCTTTTATGTTTTTGAAGCTCGATCGAGTACTTTTTAAAATTTTCAAAAACGAAATTCCTAAACTTAGACAATTTTCCGACTAACCATACCATATAGACAAACCAGTATAAGTTTTAAATATAAAACGAATGTTTATATGTACCTATATTCATTTTATATTCTAAAATTATGTAGCTGTATATGCATATTTGGTTTCAAAATGGATAAGTGTAAAAATGTTCCATTTGTTACATTATTTTTGTTTATTTCCTTCAATCGCGAATCTCACATACTGAGGAAATAGTGAGATGGTGACGTTATGTATACTTATTCCGTCACCACACTGACAATTGTTTGATCTTTAATGCTTTCATCTCTCTTCCTGCTAACCTATACCTCTTAACCTGTGCTACGCTAACGCGGCAACGCTCAATTGTATTGGTGTTAATAATAACTTGACCCGTTTAGTTCGGTTAGTGCACGATAGCGATACTATGCAATGTCTATTTTGAGTGCTTACTCATTCTTTATTACACGGCTTCCGTAACCTATTATACTTTACAAAATAATAGACTAAATAGAGAATTTATATTCGAAAAGTTTATAAAAAACTTAATGGTTTGATTTAAAAATTCTACAAAAAAACAAGAGCAGCCGATCTATGCATTCTATAGAATCTCTTGTGGGTATTAGCATCTATAAAACGATATAGTCGAAAAATTAATAATTATAATCGTATCGTTTAAAAGATTTTCATACAAGTGGTGGTTATATCACATAAGCTAGTTTAATCCCTGTGGTAACGAACTAATAACACTTTGTGTCATCATTCCTTCAATTCCCATAACACACTAAACCACAAAGTAGATATCGTATTTCATAGCACAACTATCATTGTAAAAGCAACTCCGAAATAAAACCGTAAAACATCTAACATGATACGTGAAGAAAGTGAAGGCAGTGTGAATGTGTGCATTGAGATTCGGTGATAACCCATAACATGCAAACACCCTCAGAAAGTCGGGCTTCCGGCCCTCGCTCGCCGAACGAAGTGCATTAACAAAGTGCTACTACTTAGACGTCGATTTTTTACGAGAGCATAGTACTGCCCCGGATGAATCGGCCCGCGGCTGTAGACAAAAGACCGTCAGTAGTGTGGTCCTACCTCATCAAAATTGCATGATTATCTACGCATTATCTTATATCTTTAAACGAGCAATTCTTGTATATATATATCTATATATATATTCAGGATCTCGGAAACGGCTCCAACGATTTTGTTGAAACTTGGCATACTAGAGGTTTCGGGTCCAAAAAATCGATCTAGCTAGGTTTTACTTATAGAAAATGTTGTTTTGTCCGTGTTTTTAGTAAAACAATATAATGACATTAAATTTTAAGAATATGAATTCAAATTTCGTCGTCAACCTCATGAGTTACGATAACTCAGTTGGGGAGACGGGCGGTTTTAATTTTGAGTTTTGTGGCATCAAACAGCGTCGGTTCGAATTTCGGTGTTATTATTATTCTCTTTTTGTAATTTTTTATATAATTTTCATTATTAATTTTTTATTAATATATATCTAAATAAATTCGACAAAAATATTCCGAGCGAAGCTCGGTCAACCAGATATTATTCCTTATTGATTATGTGTAGAGTACTTATCAAAATCGGAATAGAATATACTAGAATTTTTTAATTATTCATATTATGATTCAATTTGCAAACATTCAAAGTTTTATGAAGTATTTCTCACAATTGTTTCAGTTTTAGTAATTGCAAACAGTAAATGTTAATGAGCCTCATAATAAGAGTTAATAATATTTGTAATTACAGCTTAAATTCGTATTCGAATGTAATTTTTACTGTGTTTAGGGTAATAAGGTCTATTGCTTATTAAGTGAATTAAGTAAACCCGCAATACGTCTAAATCTTTTGAATATTTTATTAATATTACACAGTAGTTAGAATAGTCGACTCTATGTGTGTATGTGAGCGAATGAGTGCTGTGTGTGTTTACATGTAGATTCTTACTTCTAAATAAATTACTTAGGTTTTACGTAGACACGCTGTGAAGAGCCTTAATGTTAAATGTATATTCGTTAATGTTTTCTATGAAATAGAACTGTTCTTTGAACTTAACTGCTAACAAGAAACACACGATATTAAATAAGATTAGTCAATATTAAGTTAGTCAATTATTATTTTATTACTGTAGTCGTATGTTGTAAATTTTTCTATTAAATCAACATTACACATAATTAAAATACCATATTTATTTCTGACGCTTACGTGAGTAGAACATGTAGCAGGTTATTTTTCCTGTCACTGATGGTTATATTACAATCAATCCAATCAAAGAAATTCATATTTGATTCTACTTGTGATGTTATTCTTATAACGGTTTATATCATACACGGCACACTGTCACTATGGCCTATGACTTGTACGAATAATCGGACGAAAATTTATTAAAAAGCAAAATGAAAGTGAGATTTGCTCATGTAACCCCCAAATTTGGTTAAATTGGTAACGCTTCATGACATTTTTGTTATAACAAAAATGTTTTCGAAGATAAAGGTTTACGCTATATTTGCACGATTCGACATTAAGAATTGGTGATGCAAAATTGAGAACCTCCTGACCCAGGAACTGAACCCGGATGTCATATTCAGCTATTGCATGCTCATTTCACGAGACTAAGGCAGATTGTATTACGTGAAGGAAAAGAAAAGGCCCTGGGCAAAATAAACATTTAATTAAAATAATATGATTAAGCATTTTAGATATTGCCTCTAGGCTAATAAAGTAGTATTATTATTAGCGTGTGTTTGTTCAGCGAATTACTTTCGCACAAGTGAATCAACTTTCATATATTTTATTGTGATTCCTTTTAATAAAAGGTCAATTAGTTTCTTTATCTTACAAAATACATAACAGCTTCAGGCATTGTTTTTTTTTTATACTCTTACAAGTTATAAACTAAAGATTACCAAAATAATAACAATTTAGTTTCTCAAAATAAGTCAAGCAATTGAAATTTCACATATTTTCATTCTTAAGTTTCAAAACTTATATTTTTCATGAAATTATCATTTTAGTACTAGCTGTGTTACTAGCTTCTCATGCTATATATGATCCTAATGGTATGTTCTAATATACTCTAGTAGGTCGCAATTACTTTCAATAAATAAAAGCATTTCTTTTTCAGATTACACTTGTATTTATTGATTTTAACGGATATTAACATTTTTTTAGGTGGTATATATCCATGCAATCGATACATCCGATATCTAATATTAGAGAATACAAAACCTCGTATAATCTGATTGTTATCATTATTTTTCGGTATCAGCACTCAACCGAAATACTCTAATACGTGACCTGCTTTCAGCATTATATCATTTGATATTCTGAATGCAAAACATCAAATAATGTAGGTTATCAGATTATACACTATTTTGTGCGAGTGGTTACAGATCAAAGTATATAGTATTTTAAAATTGCAATAGGTGCAGGTGAAGTTCCTATGCATTTATCTTGAACTTGGCTCCTGGAACTTTTAGACTTCTCGAAGTATGTCCGTTAAATGCATATTTTTAATTTTTATGTAAAGCACATGCATACACTAGCGTAAAAGTGATTGTGAAAAAAACTGCATGATTGAAAGCACTATGAAAATAAGTTATCGAAAATGTATTCTGCAAGGTCATGAATATCTATTACATCAATATTTCGTGTGATTTACATCAATATTTCATTCAGTTTAATATATATAAGTAAGGGAAGACTTGCGAGGATTCCCTTCCACACTAGTATTTTCTATTGTGTAGACAACATGTTCTTAGAAGGAAAATAAAATTAAAATATTTCTAAATTAAACTTTAACATTAACTCAGAATTTTACATTTGAAATAACGCTTCCAATCAACCGTTAGACATTTAAAATTGAATCGTACCCTGAAATGGTATCATAATGATCTTGACGAGTGTCGACCAAGTCACAATGACTCGTGGGAGGTTCCACATCTGGTACATTTCGCTATTATTACTCTATGGACTCTGGTAACGGTGCGTTTAATTTTTATACTTCGAATTTTATAACCATACTAACTATTCAAATGATAAATTTATTGTTAGTCATCTCATAGGCCTGTTATCTGCAGTGAAATAAAATTTTGTGTATTTTGTTCACGTTTGTAGTCATTACTTAGCTACTACATGCTATATTTTGTAATCAATGACCAGGTTGTGACGTTAAAATTTTTTTCTGGCTGATACTTTTTGACGTTAGCTTATAATCAGTGCATAAATTATAGAGAATCTTGTTGCTAAAAATCGTATTAACAATACAATTTATGAATGCCTGTCTTGTAGGTAGATGCAAAGCATCATTTTCCAAATTCTACTTACTATCTTCAACGATATTCAAGATCTCTACATCGTTTCCACGAGTTACAGCATTATTTTCTTTTGATAAATACAATATTTTCTGAAATTTTCGATTTCACAGCATTCATCACTTCGAGCCATGGGCTCAAACCAGAGACTTCCACTAAGCAAGCTACTATCTATCTAACTTCTTCAATTCATATACATTCTAAATTAATCTGGTATAATAATACCACCTTTTTTTTTGGGGTGTGTTGCGGTCGGCGCGCTCCTCGCACCACTCCGTCCGGGGCGATAGAGGGGCGTATAGCACGCAACACCCACAACCCACCGGAACACCACGTCGCCTTCGTCGTTGGGCCGACCACCGGAGCAGGGTGACTTGTCATCAGTGGTCGGCCCGACGGAATACCCCCTACGTGGGGTACCCTCCCATCGACCGACGTCCCCCCCTTGGGGAGGACGTCGGTCTTTCCTCACGCGGTCGGCCTCTCGGCGGGTGACGGACTAATCCCCGGTCACGTCACCCGCGGCCTCGGCTAGGGCGGCATGAGGCGCAGGTATTCGCGCCTACGCCGCCCCAGTCGCCGGCGGCCTCATCGAGGCATAATAATACCATGTCGATTAGTTGGAATGTTATAGGGTTTTATTCCATACTTTTGTTGCAGTGAATTTAACTGCCTATATTAATTAATCGTCTTTTAAGACCAGTGAAAAACAAAAGCGCAGTGCATTGTATTTTAACTTCGTCGCCACACGAAAAACTATTATGCGATTGCTAGTTACTTTAGTTACATTAATTAGTAACATAAGGTATAAATAAAAACTACAACATATAACGATTCGTCTTTCGAAGAATTACTATGAGAGTAATGGCATATGAACGCAAGTTTGTTGCCAATAGATAATCTAGCTTATTCAAACAACAATCTTTGACTATTTGGTGAGATCTTGCCACTTTATATCTATGTGAAAGGCAATGACAATTGTCTACAATTACATACCTACCTACATATATGTACACTTAGCGATTCTTGTTTCTAAGATTTGTCACGATACCAAGAGTTCATCGTTCAGGTCAAATATTTACCTTTAGACAATATAGACATGACTGATTTTAATTATTATTAAATAAAATTGGATAATATTTTATAGCTATATAACTATGAGGCTCTAAGTTCGAATCTTGGATTGGTCCTAATTGAATTTACCTGTCAGAAAATTCTTTCTGTACCAAGAATGAGACTGAAATTTTTATATTGTGGTATAGGGTTTTTGTTTTATAACTTTTACTGTCCCCTTCGGCGATTAAATTGCAGCATTTGCAATACATAATATAGAAACGTAAGTCAGAAATATAGAAACGTAATTTCGTACAAATTATATTTATTTTCTGATAATACATTTATGTGGTAACGGCTACGAATATTACCAACCCTTACATTGCTCATAGGTGTCTTAAAAGACGATAAAGAGCTGAATAATGACCTGAGTCAAATCCATCTGATGTTGCCTTGTCAAAAATTACATTGCCAATATTGCCATGGAGGGTTGACGTCTAGCAAATAGCAGTTCAATAAATGTTTGACATTAACTTATGCAATATGTTCCATGAAAGAAGAGTACATATTTTGTCTATTCAAGTAATTGCTATAAGAGCAGGATGATAATAATGACATTGTTGGACTAATTATGCTTACGTATTATTATTCTTCTATGAAATAATTACTATTATCTTGCAGAATTAACACATGCTTATATTTAATCACTATAAATCATATAGATAGTTATTCATATTGTATTTCTTTTCTTACAGGTAAGTCATCTGCTACAGTTCCTGCATTAATACATACCTGAATATTTCCTGAATTCCAATTTATCTTCAAAGGTTAGTTTCAATGACGTTTCTTATAGATCTTAATTTAGAAGTTTCAATTATGATAAGACAATAAAAAAGTCTGGAAAGCGTTGTAGTGAATTGTTAAGATCTGTTTTCACTTGTTGCCAATGAACATCGTGACTTATCGACGAACTTTTTAAGTGTATTTTCTATTGAGACGATTACTAGGTGTGATGCTAAACAGAAGTCGAGCTATTTATCCTAGTCTCGTGTCTAATTACTATGATAATTAATCGTTCAGTGACTGGTAGCCGGCTGTGTTGAAGTATTGCTCGACTGCATCGCTGAAAATTAATTACTATAATTTTACTGTGACTAGAAGACTACTGTTTCTCCTAAATATAATACAACATATGTTAAACTAACATTAGAATGGTTGTAGACTTTGTTTCCAATATTAAAAAAGTTATTTAAACTTTATTATTGCCCAACAAATAATTTTAAAATTATGCGGAACTTAGGGTAATTAAAAGCATTTGCTGAATGTCTTTCCGTTTATTGGCGAGTTACATCTCAGTAAAAGCACATAATATGTAGACATTTATAATTATCACACAGTATGTACTTTCGTAATTTTTCGCATTGTGGTATTTAAAAGCATGAAAATTATTTACATTTATGTTTTAATTTATATTTACGTACTTAATTAAAATAGCCTCCGTATATTGATAGACTGGCACATATCTACAGTGTAAAAGAAGGCAGACCGATAACCAAATCTTATACCAACTAGACTGCACCCGTATGGTATAACGAAATAGTAAACTCAATTTTCCTCAAAACTAGTCCACAGTGAAACGCATATAATTTCTATTATGATTCATATAACCGTTAATTAATTCTATCCAAATCTCATTATTTAAATACTATATACCTATATAACATTTACATAACCATTTAATAAAATAAATAAATTGCCGTTATCGACAATCTTATTATAAAATAAACATAATCTATACGAGTTGTGAGTCAATTAACACGGATAGTAAATAAATCTTCGTGGGGGCGTTACAATGCGACGTGACACCTACAGAAGGAATAAATCGTCTCTACTTACAAGAAGCGACGGCTATATTTTGAAGGGGGATATTATCAGATCGGCTTCAAGTAATCCATCTGCCATCTGTAAACTTATGGATTGTGCGGCAATTTTAAAAAGAGGCCGTCCATTAATCACGTGATCTTTTTTAAGCATTTTTAACCCTCTCTCCCCCTTGGTGATACGTGGTGAGATTTAAAACAATAAAACATCTATATTTTAGTGCCTACAAAGAATCTTAAATTATTAGAGTATTATCTTTAAATCTTATTTTATTCTGAAATTAAGGACCTTGATAAAAATGTCTAGACATCATGTCTATCGGTTTAAAAATCGTGCGTTTGACGAAAAAATAAATACACGTGATATCTTACTACACCCCCCTCCGCCTTGTGATATAACGTGATTTTTGTCAAACAACTGACCCTTTCAAGCCTCACGTGATTAGTGGATGGCCCCTAACAATGAATACTTTCTTTTTGTACTCTCACGCATTCATCCTCGGGAGTGTACTCAGTTATGTAAGACATTGATTTGCATAACTTATCGACTCCCATATTATAATAGGAGGTGTCTTGCAGTTTATTAGGCATCTGAAACTTGACGATGGCATTGAAAATTTCTTAATGAAAGAATCCAGTTAAGGCGAGTAAAGAATCGAACCAGAGATGGTATTATAAATAGTTTCAGTTCATGAAGCCGTGCTCCCGCCGCTACATTGTCTCTGCCCTCACCCACCTCAAACCAACCGGATGGATGTAATATTATATTCTGGCATTGCATATTTGAAGCTAAATGGTTCAACAATAATCTATCAATGGATGCAAAGCGGATTGATTTTTGCGAGAACATGTTTTCTCTAGCTGGAAATAATAGACCGTTTAGAATTAGGATTGCATAAAACTTATTAAATTGATTATTGATGGAATTTGCAGAAAAAGCTTGCTTTTATAAACCTACCTTTTTATACAATGGCAGTCGTCATATCTTAAATAGAATTTTATTAAGTAGAAATGTCAAAGTTTACCTTTCTTTCGTCAGTAAATATACATATTTACTTTTTATAAGACATCTTAAGTCTTCGAAGGCTTAAGATATATGTACATATCAATGGAATTCAATAAAGTACCGGCTTTGCCGTTTCCATCCGATTATGATGTGGGTGTCTTTAAATTAAAAGTAAATATATATTTATTAATATAGGGCATTTCAAAAGATCAGCTTATCTCCATTACCATTATCAGAGCTAGCACGCAGTAAAAATTAATGCGCGTAATGGGTAAATGTAAACGTGTAGTCGAGTAAATGTTGTCGTTTATCATAATAGGTAGGTAAGTACATATAAGAGTGTAGAAGTCGCATCTTAGATTATCCCGCCATGACGTACATTGAAGCCTCGGTCTGTCGGCTGGCCCTCACCGGTCACCAGCCACTGATCATAGCATCAGTTTACCTTTCCCCTCCTAGTGGGGACACACCAAAAGTGTTGCTTGAGAGTGATCTCGAAGCTCTCTTAAAACTCGGCGACGCCGTCATTATCGCAGGCGATCTAAACGCCAAAAGTAAGTCGTGGAATAGCCACACCAACAACCGCAGGGGACTGGCCCTCGAGACTTACGCAGATCGGCTCGGGTTCGACATCATAGCCCCAATGGAGCCGACTCACTTCGTCTCGCGCCTAACCCATATAATGTAATTATCATCGATTTATATGTGGATACTGCTACTTCGTACTTCCAGACGAGTGATGTCGAAAAATAAAGTAGCAAGAATTTTACGTGCTAGACCTGGGTTTAGCCAAGTGCTGATTTTTATGGGTATCTTATTTTCGACTCATATTGACCCTTTTTTTTTAAGCGTGTGCCATGGTCCGCCCACCCGCCGCCCGGATTCGTCCGGGGCGACAGTGGGGCGGCCCCATGACCCGCCCGTGACACGTCGCCTCCGTTGTTGGGCCGACTACCGGTGCAACTCATATAGACCCTGAGATAGAATTAGACTATAATACGCTGGTCAGACAAGTTGGCATAGGGTTCACTTCGAATCTTCTTTCCCTTACTTAAGTGATGTAAACTACGTATATTCCTTAATATTTTAAAAATAGTAAGGGAAAAGAATTTATTTAAACAATCATTGCATTCTTATTAACTTATAAAATGTAGATTGATCTAGAAAATTAATTGCATGTCCCCTTAATGGATATGTCAAAATATTAATAAAAATATTTACACGATGCCCTAAAGAACAAGTTCCACAGCTCCCAGAATCAACGTAAACAGTGTTACTTTCTCTTGTATTTTTCAATTACAGTAATTATTTTAATAACATAATCTTAAATCGTTGGAATAAGAGCGCTAAATAATTATGACATGTAAATTACGATGGTTTTTGAACTAATAAAATTAAAGTGCTTTTAATATACAGTTGTTTTAACTGACTTCAAAACTTATTAAATTTAACCTATAATTTTATATATATTTTATAATTATTCACATACAATCATTATATATGACATTCCTCATATTGCATTAAAGCTAGTACCGTTATTAGGGCCCCAGTACGTAATACAAATTGACTCGAGACTAGTTATGGGTTACAATTACAGCTCATTAACGTCCCACTGCTGGGCTAAAGCCTACTCTAGAATGAGAGTGATATTTACCTATTATACCATGTAGTTAAAACATATTGGTATAGGGTTTCATTTCGAGTTTTATATCCCTTGTTATATGCATATTATATCCCTTGGCCATTTTTTACTGTACCCACGGAAAAGATAGGGAGTGATATTCTTACTCTGACACCACACTGACAGTTAGAGGTTATAAGTGTCTTTAAAGGATAAACTAACTTAAACGAAAATTCAAAAACGAAAAACTAAAATTTAACTGCCTAGAAAATAGATTCCTATTTGCTTAAATAGTTAATATAAAATAGTACAGAATTGATTTTAATTAAACTCACACATAACATTTAAATAATATCTCTATTACGCTTTCTATTATCATCGATATCTTGATCGGGATAAAACAATTAGTAGCGGCATTAAAACAAAATAATTATCTATAAGTGCCGTTCTACTATACATCATTGTTACCAAGAGATTGTAACATAATTACTGATATATCATTTGCCAACACTCGAATGAGAGCGGAAGAAATTCAAGTTATCACAAGGGTCATCGGTTCTTATTAGGTTACGCGAACACGCAACCATTGTCTTATCCAATTTTATCGATCTACAGATTATAAGGCACATCTATCTTTTAATGTAAGATAACCATATCAATAAATCAATCTGATATGAAACGATATTATTTTCTTTATTGCTATTGGTGGCAAATGAGCAAACAGCACACCTTATGGTAAGTGATACTTATAAAGCTTTGCTGGACCGTAGCCTACCAGACGGGTTGAGAGCCCTCAGCGCTCACCCACCAGTCCGGGTAAAGTTGTCACAGCCATCTGAGGCTAACAACCAAGTCACGCACAAAGAAAAGAAAAAGCCGACCATGAATAAAGTGAAGGGAGTGTGAATGCGTGCAATGAGTTTCAGTGATACTACCAAGGCCCATCACACGCAAACACCTTCAGAAAGTTGGGCTTCCGATGCTCTCGCTCACCGAATGAAGTTCAGTATCAAATTTCTACCACTCAAACTTTGATTTTCTACGAGACTGTGATCCCGGACGGATCGGTCCTCAGCTATAGACAGACGACTGCCGCCAGTGTGGTCCTACCACATAAAAATATGTATTTCATTTTATCATTCTTATACGAAACAAATGTTTCTGCCTTTAAAAAAATGTAATTTAAATAAATATACCTATAGTCAACATTTCAAAACTCGTAAAGTACCTTAGTAATTCATTAGCTTATTCGCTTTTACTAACAAGGAATTCTTCAATATAACTGTGACGTATGAGTATGATAATTATCGCAGGTAGATAATGCACTTATTTATGTACATTATAGTTAATCATTCATTACAATATAAGCTTACAAATATTTACAAGAAACGACAAATATTGTTCCGTGATCTAAACAATATACATATATAAAGATTCCGTAGAGATTAAAAGATATAAACACGTATGTTTTGCATCTATATTGAAACAGTAACTAATCCTTGATTCTTTCATGGCTTGGCAGTCCTCTACCCCTCTCTTTTAACTTTTATGATTTCACTGATTTAATGATATCTGATGTTTACGCGAGCACTACACATTGTAAATAAAACTACTTTTACGGATTATATCGCGTTTGTATTTGATTTATGATTGCCCGACGTTTCGAACACTTTGCAGCATTCATGGTCACGGGCGGACTAAGGTGTCTCACGTCCAACAAGTAATCGTTATTACAGACATTTATAATTATCTACCCGATACAGAAAATTTGTTATAAATTTATTAAATTGTGACCCACATTTTAGTACAAATTTATTGCCAGTGTAAGAAGAAAATGATCCTATATGAAAAAAATATATTGTTTACGGTTAGTAATTATTAATTATTAAATTTGTAGCAATTATTGTTACAATTTGTTGATTTAAAACTAGCAAAACTAATATTCTACCACCGGATCGGAACGCGGCCACACTGAGAAAGATCCGGCAAGAAGACTCAGGGGACATGATGCTAAATTAATATTGATTTTTAATTTTAGATGCGGCTTACTTGCCCGTGACCATGATTGCTGCAAAGTGTTCGAAACGTCGGGCAATCACTGATTTAAGTTTTGTCTGTCTGACATCAAACATTCCTGTAATGCAAGTAAATAAAAACAATTGATCTAGTTCGATATATACGTTTTAGTCGACTTTTGCGACAACTAAGAACATTTTTTAGGTTGGTTGTACTCGTGACCCCAGATTAACTTTAGTAACTGGCCTAAATTTTATTTTATAAAGTAACCCACAGTAGCAATCAACTGATTTACTATTAAATCAAATGTATCGTATTGTTACCGATAATACATAACTGAAATTATACAATAGTCAGTTGAGATGGTAATCACTTTGATTGACTTGCAATCATCGGTGATATGTTTATTGCGAATGTTACGATATTCACAATCCATTTTGAATTCGGCCCACTACTTCAATTTTATTTTATTACTTTATATTTTGTTATGTGGAATTTTCTAACAGATTCTTATAGATATTACATTGAAAGAGCGTTTCTTGTTGCATTACAATTGTACGTATGCTACACATACTATGTCTGGTCAACAAATTCATTCCCAAGGAGAGTTGACGACATAATTTTGGCATATGTATTATGAAAGAAAAATACATATTGAGATGACCTCGAGTCATTGGAATAAGAGCAAGATGATGATGACTTTCAGAACTATTCCATTCGTATAATAAAGAAGAAACATTATTATTAGATTATAAATATAAACGATCCCTTAGATCTTTGTAAACTAACCGAATAAACATTTCAACCAGCCGTTTATTGTGTAAGAAAAGGGCTTTTTAATGATCTGTCAAATGACTTAGAAAATTGCTTTTAATCTGTGAAATTGTACTATATTAAATAAATATGTGTATATATGTTATGATGGCATCCTTGTATTTTATCTAAATATTGCAACTATTTCACTGTTTGAAAGCAGATTTACACAAATATTTTGACAGTTTATTCTGAAATTCATTACTTAAACGTTAAGACCCACATTGATCTCTATCAGATATTGGAAGCAAATATTTGGAATAAGTGCATATCTAGATATTGGAAAACAAATACTAGATTACGTAGAGAAATGTGTATATACATGTGAAGTAAATGTAGCTATTACAGTCTTCCCTTTAGAACAATGAGCAGTAAATCACAGATAACACTTGACAAGCTAAAGTTCCACAGTCTTTTGTGATTTTGACGAACTCTTACAAAATTAGCCGTACTTGATCCACTTTAGGGATCCGAACATCCCACGCAATGTACGTCTGTTTAACATATTGAATCGTTTTGTTAGATCGAGGTCTTGATGAAAGCGAGTAATTGAAAGGCATTTTTTAAGTTTCTTTGATAAATGACCTAAAATATGATTCATTGCGTTCAAATAAGCATGTGTAGTAATTAATAATTTTGTTGTCTAAAGACAACAAAATTATTAATTAATAATTTTGTTGTCTAAAGACAACAAAATTATTAACAAGCTCACTTAAAAGTGAGCTTGTTTCTGGTGTATGTTATAAGATAGAGAAAGGTAATTTCAAATCATATTTCATCTTATTTGACTTTTACTTACAAGTTTTCATTTATAATTTTTTTTTTAAGTTATCAGCCGAAATTGTATTATACTAGCTGACCCAACAGACGTTGTGCTGTTCAAATAAAATAGAAGGAACTCATTTTGAAATCGACAGCAGCGCCACTTACCGATTCCAATTGTGAATCTAAACTATTTTTGAATCCCCTTGAACACACACCAAAAATTTCATCAACATTGGCCAACCGTTTAGTAGGAGTTCAATGACATACACACGTACACTAGAAATATATATATATATATATATATATATATATATAAAGATAAAGATGAGATACGAGTCCGAACAATAATTTGTGGCGAACACAGATTTGGTACACCGACCACTCCCCTATCAGTGTAGTCAAACAAGTGTTAAAATTTACTCGAAGCATAACTTTAATTAATAGGTTTTCATTCTGAAATAGAAAATAGCATATAACATCATCAAGGGAAGAGAAACTCGAAACGAAACACGTAAGCTACTTTTCAAGCTACTGTATCAGTTTCTCCCGAAGTGGTCTTTCACCTTTTGTCTAACATTAGGCCTTGTTTGAACCCCTTGGCTTATATGTAATAGTAGGCTTTACATAAGCTTAGAAAAGAGGAAAGACATATATTGATTATAATAGCATAAGTTATCTTGATATTGGTAATATCGGAAGATTCGATTTTGTTAGTAATTTTGAAGTGGTCTCATAATCCATCTATTAGTCATCTTATTTTATTATCTTATAATACAATTACCTAAACGCAATGTGGTTGTTTAGATTCTAAAATCTAATACATATTGATTAATAACTAAACGTTAAATGAATAATAACTTAGACATTTTACTGTAGATAATTTCATGTTCATTATATACAAAACTAATACTAATAAATTTAAAAGAGAAATCGCTTACCGCCGTCAGTAGCACCTTGATTTTAAAGTAGCGTAGTGATGAATATACTATTCAAGCCTATCAATCTCTCCCAAATGATTGAACTCGGGCGCCGGTGGGAACTTCTCCTGATTTCTAATGATTAATTATCCATTATGTTGCCATACGTAAGCCTGGTGGTCGGGTTGTAGGCGTCATACAAATTTCGGCTGACGGTGGTCCAACATTTGTTGACGATAATTAAGTTGGACTGTTGCTATTCTTTCTTTATTAAAACGAAAAAGAAGCTATCGAAACCGTTTAGCTATTAGATAACATTGAGATAATATTCATAAATTTTAAAGTGTTTAAGGCGTATTCTTATTAATAATAATAGATATTTATTAAATACGTGTACGAGTGAGTATTTGTATAATCGTAAGTCCTCTCTATGTACCTTTATTCGTTATTGAATGGCTTTTTTTTAATAAGTAAAAGAAAGTGCTAGGAATGTCATTAGAACTCATATATGTTTTAGTGCTGGGTTTGCGCCTCCTCCACAATGGGAGAGAAATTAACCTAACTATACTACGCTGAACGGTTGTTGGTATAGGCCCAAATGGGGTAGCAAACATGAAATACATTTTTCTTATGTATAGAGTGGTCAGAAGACCACTTTGAGATAGAAACCTCACGCTAGCTTTAGTTCCGTTTACGGACTGCCGTAAAATTAAATTTTCAATTTACTTTCCTTTGACACCTGTATGATATCTGCTATATCCTTGCTTAACCTTCATCTTTCTCGACGAAATGAAGATATGGTGAATTGTATCCGCACTCAGTCATCATTGAAAATATATTGCAATAAATAGATACTATTGAATATAAATATGCAAATTTTTACAAAGCTTGTTTCATAAACTGCTGTAATAAATAATTCTAGTTAATTGCTTATCCAAATCCACTCCTAAACTCTGGGTGGTCATATCATAATTATATATTTATATATGAATTGCTCTCACACGATTTTGTGACCTAGTTTATGCTAATTTTAAGCAGCTGTTTTATATTAAAACAAACAAGTTTATATCTTGATCTAATTGATTCAATTTACGATCGGTAATTTATATTCTAGTATGTTTGCACTTTTTCTGTGTAGTGCCGGAGTAAGAATACAATTCACCACTCCTCTCTCGGCCGTGGGTATCTTCAAAGACTAAGGGATTAAATATGGATATAATAAAAGAAGGAAAACTTTTAATAAAACTTGGTTTTAAAACGCTAGTTCAACACTTTTGATCAACGTTGAATAGATCGTGGAATAGATGTGGATGTGTATACAATTTGAGTTACTTTTTAGACAGGTGAAGCTGGGAGCACAAGCTAGTAGATTCATAAAAATAACTCTGTAGACAAGCGTTTGAAATCCTTGGCGACCCCTAACATTTGAAGTCATATGTTTTTACGTATTTTGAATGTACACTTATTTTTACTATACTATTGAGTCTTACTTGCTTAAAAAAATCATCTATTATATAATGATATTCTATCATTACTAATTATGGTTTATAGGGCATATGACCCAATAGGCTCGTGTTGTCTTAGAGCAGTGTTGTCTAGTTCCCAGCTATAATGATAGGTAACTTTGCTGTTAATTAGTTTAAAAGTACCTGTGGTCTAACCACACCGAAGTTTAGTATATTCTTATAATAAACATTAGAACACAATCGTGAGAAAATACGAAGTCTTATTTCAGATTATGACATCATATGTAAATATTAAAATAGGTCAGTGCCGAACACTAACATGCTAGTAGCGAACAGAATATAAAACTAAAATTTATAAGGTTATTCTAAACTAAAGAACTAAGTTGAAGTTCACATTCTGAAAAAATATTACGAAAAATTAAAATTTATCTTTGTGTGCAATTTATTTTAACCACAAAATGAAATTACATTATTTTAAAAAGAGAATTATGTAACACATACAATTGTTTTCCTTTAGATAAAATCGTTGTACACGTTTTACAAAATTATACATTACCAAAACCACGTATAATATGACATAATATTTCAATAATAGATTGCTGCAAGATGGCGTCTGCCATAGACACAATCAGTAATTTTCTCTATGGTTAAAGTAGGACATTCTATAATTTAAAAGCCCGCGCGTTCTCAAGGGGCCCAAGGTCGTTGGAAGCGGTCCAGATTCTTTTTTTAAAATTTATGTTATGATGATGTTAGTACTTTGTAAAGCTGAAGGGCTTCATTTATTTACGATCACTTTAGACAAGTGGATAAGTGTGCTGAGCTTAAGTGGATGAGGCGTCGTGAAATATTTCTACACAAATATTGTTACATGACCCCTATAACGAGATCAATATTAGTAGCGATTTATTGATGTTTCTAAATAATAAAACCTGATACTACAGTTTCATGTGAAAATCAAGCTCAAAATATTGGAATGATTGCAATTAAAAAGGTTACAGCAGTAGTGGCTATTGGTTTTTATTCATCTAATGTCCTTCGAACTGGTAACGTTATTATAAGTTAAATACACTACTCGAATCCATAAAATCAAAACGTTAAACATAACAAAGAAACGCGTAATTGTAAGAATATCAGTAAAAAGTACCTACTACACGGATTTCCTGATCTATACTATATGCCTAATAATTTTAGTTGCGCACGAAGTAACCTACAACCAATAACTTTTAGGGTATCTGAAAATCCTTAATGCTTGCACTTTGGAAAGCGCTGCATGAAGGTATTTTTGTTAATGCACGGGCGAAAGTATAATAATTTGCCCCGAGTGTTGCGACAAGTGTGTAACGTTATTCGCTTTTGATGGGCTTATTATGTTCAGAATTCGTTGTGTTACTTCTTATGACCTGTATTTCAGATCGTTAGCCACGAATATGGTGTTAAGCGAATTTCACTGTTGCTAATCTAAGTTTTATGAGTGCGAATTATAATAGTTTTTATGGTCATTTTATACCTTGACATTTTTGGATTTTTATTTTATCTCTATTTCGTAGTTAAAGGCGTATTACACGTGTACTACACGATATTCAGGCGTTAGTGCCCTGATTCAGGGTAGTGTAATAACAATAAGTGAGTTAGGGTCCCTAATCAGGGCGACCGGAGCAACTCTGTCGCCCTAGCTCCCTGACTCCCTTGCCACCGGGCAGTGTAATAGCGTTCAGGGAGTTAGTGTGCTTCAGGCGTCGCTAGACAACTAAAGTGAATGGATGTTTCGAGTGCGTGAGTCAGTTCTCCGTGTTATGACGGAGTAAGAATACTATTCACCCACCCCCTTTCTTGCCTGTTAGTGTCGTAAAAGACGATTAAGGGGTTTAATATGCACATAACATTTATACAAGGGAAGGAAATCTCAAAATAAAACCCTATACCAACACGTCTGACCAACGTGGTATAGTAGGTCTACTTCCCTTTTATTACCACCAATGTCGTGCAGTTAACAAAAAGAGACTAACCCAAGTCATAGAAAATTATAAAATAATCCGTACCTACTTATGGCAGAAAGAACATAAACATTACAAAAATAAAGATACGAAGATTAAAGACTTTTGAAAGTTATATTGGAAACTACATATAAAAATTCTTATATAAAGGATACTATAACAAAAAAAAAATGGGACGTCACTTCACAACTGAGTTGGGGCCAAACGGACCGGCTAGTGTAATAAGCGGCTCCTTAGTTAGGGGACACGCTTACCCTTGCCACAGGGCCCTGAACATCGTGTAGTGTAATACGCCTTTTAGCAAGCGCTAGTAAATATCTTTCTCTTTACAGCACATGTAAATTAGATTCCATAAAATATCCATGTTTTATTTCAGTCTTGAACGAGTTTTATGCCTAATAATATTTATAAAATTTGTTGACTGCTAGAACCGTGTTTGCACTGTTATTACGGATAAAACTTATTTTCTTTTTAAATACCTAATAGTAAGTTTTGAACTTTGGACCGTCACCAGAAAACTGCAATAAGCCAAATTTCTAAATCGATTATAAATAATAACGAGAACTGTGTTACAGAACAGTTGACTTAGTACCCATATCGTCCGATAGAGGCGCTGCTCTTAATCCCATACAAATTAGTTTCGATAACGATACAAATACTTTGAGGCAAAAATTCGTGCTAAGCCCATAGCTTATATCTTTGGTGATAACAGCGTAAGGTTATAAAAAAGTAATAACAAAAACTATATGCAATTTCTTTGCAATGACACCGTATGACCTCATCAATAAAAGTACTTAAGATGATGATCGATGGTGCCTTATCTAAGTTATGCAATGACAGTTGGACATGTACAACATCGTGTTAATCGCACTAGCTTGTAGCAATCGATCATGGTTAGAGAAATTGTTTTACATGATCAATGAAAGGGAACATGGTGATTGAATAATTTCAGATAGTGTATAACTATGTAATACAACTTTTTTTCTGTTGTATGACGTAACTTCAAGCTTGTATCAATGTATAGGTTTTTTGCAGACGGTTTTCAGGATTTTTGTAGCAGTAATTTAGGTAAAAAATAACAATGATTATTTAAGTATTTGGTCGTCAATCATTATTTAAAAATCAGATACAAAATGTAATAAATATTTCTTTCTTTTCATATTTCTCATCTCATCTCACACTATACGTCTCATTGTGAGGATCGGACTTCTCCTTGTGGGAGGGAATTTGACCTTTTACGTAGCACTGGTCGAACGTGTTGGCATAAGGTTTTACTTCAAGTTTTCCTTCTTTTACATCGATGTTATCTGCATTTTATATCCTTTAGTCGTTCTTCACGACATCCAGGGGCAAGAAGGAGATGAATTGTGTGCTCACTCACTCAATACACGGAAATGTATTACGTTATTGTATAAAAGATATAAAGTATTAAATATAGACATGGTCCAAAGTTTTCGTAGGAAAAAGCGGCGTGTAGGCTAAGGAAGTCTGATACGCATCGCAGTGGTTTTAAAACTGATGGGAGAGGGTATGACGGGTTATGATGTCTCATGTTACTCTGCACTCAACTTAGATGACATAGGATGCTATAATCAGAGTAATACTTGCAAGCAAATAAAAAAGGAACAAAAGAAACGAAACATTTGATAATATTCGTGATTAGATTACGGAACGATTGCAGTAGCGTAATGATTTTGGAATGCAAAATTATTGTTTTTATTACCAGAGAAACGGTTATCTTTATTTATAAGATAAGATTGATATTGATACTCATATACATAGTGTCATTTAAAACGGGCTTATTTAAATATGCAAATTATTGCATGAACCAAGAAGAAGAACTATTCTGTATCAAGGCAAAGGTAATCTTTGTTTTGATATAGAATATATGCTATCTGCATTTCGATATTCATTCATTTCAACTAATAAACCACCCACTTGGCTCGAAACTCCTCCACAATGTAAAGGAAATTGGCCTACTATACCACTGTTCAGATGGATTGGTTTTATTTTTGCACGTCGTCTCCTTTAGTCTTCCTTTATAGCACCCACGGGCTCTTGTCCGTGGGTGCTATATGGAATGGAATGGTGAATTGTATTCTTACTCCGTCACCACACGAATAACACACGATCGATATTCATACATACCTGTTAAGCCATTACAACGGTAAATTACAAACACACATACCACCATTTTCGCATTTATAAATAATAGTATAATCATGTAATTTACTAACAAAATGTTAGTTAAATAGTTTAGCCTTGTCAAAAATATCTGAACAATTCATACGTTAGTTATTTGGAAACTCGTTTAAAATTCAGCAAAAACTGTTCTGTTGTTTTTATACTGTTAACCGTGAAAGTAGCTGTCGTGTGAAAGCTAAACGTTAATGAAACTCTTAACTCATACTTACATTATGATGTCAAAGACCACAGATAAAAGTAAAAATAGCTTACAAGTCATTACTCACTGTCCAAAAAAAACTTCTTATTAGTAAACATTACACAGTCCTTTGACCTTCCGTTTAGAAACTGTTTTAGACAACTCTCGCTTCAGTTGTAACAGGCTTATTAAAATATCATAAGCTACCTCATTATTTTGAAGGATTTGACGTCGGCATCAAATTAATTTCACTTTCTCCATATTATTAGTTATGTTTTGATTGATTGCTAATACTATATTGATTACATCTAGTCACTGTTTGAAATAATATTTTTTTGTTGAGTTGTCGTCAGTTTGATAAGTTATAGACTTTGGCTCTGTGGGATTCGTAGCAGCGGCTCTATCGGACAATAGAGGCACTGTTCTAAATTCATGTAAACTGGTCTCGATAACGTTACGAATACTTTGATGCAATTTTTCGTGTTAAGCTCACTGGACAATGTTTTACTTCACATTGTAACTGACAACACGATTTAAAATGATAACAACCGGGAACTGATTCTCTATGCTAATGCATAATCTGGATATGGTAAAGGATTTTAAGTGCTTCATCTTTTGTCCATTTAGGTCAAAATATCGTTTTAGTAAAAACTTGAATCAAACCTAGCTATTTATGCAAGATGTTCTGAGATCTCTGTATTGTAAATTTGTAACTATACTCAAATACTATATCCTCTTATTTAGAAGCTACTGGAACTATAGTTCAATATGAGGGGAAAGAAGGAGCTTAGAATTTAGAGTTATCCAAATTCGCTGATCCAAAATCTTATATCTTTAAACGAGCAATTCGTTTATATATTCAGGATCTCGGAAACGGCTCCATCGATTTTGTTGAAACTTGGCATACTAGAGGTTTCGGGTCCAAAAAATCGATCTAGCTCTGGTTTTATTTATAGAAAATGTTGTTTTGTCCGTGTTTTTAGCAAAACAATACAATGACATTAAATTTTAAAAGAATATGATTTCAAATTTCGTTGTCAACGTCATGAGTTACGATAGCTCAGTTGGGAAGTTGACCGGTTCTAATTTTGGTTTTTTTTTGGCATTCAAACAGCGTCGGTTCGAATCTCGGTGTTATTATTATTCTCTTTTTGTAATTTTTTATATATTTATCATTATTTTTTTTTTATATACAGGTTGTATCAGGTTATGGGACAACTGTTCGAGTATGTTGTAGTTTAACGGTCATAGATCATAATTAGAATGTACATTACACAAAAAACAATATGACATAAAAGTTAAAGTGATTTCAATAAATGTGTCTAAGAGTCTATGCCTTAAATGTTACGTATTATGTAGGCATGTACAGACAGAATACATGTAGGCATATAAAGCTTCGACAGTATAATTTCATTCATTAATACCTAGAATTGCGCAAACGCTTCAATGACATGTAGGTACAACGGCAAGCGGTCAACGCTCATAGGCCGATCAGCTGTTTCATAGCGAAGTTTGTTTTGCTTATGTGAACGTAATCATTGATTTCTTCAATTTCTAATGAATATTTAAGTAACAAAGTATGAATATGTTGCGTATTAAGTATCATTGACTTTATACATTTCAATCAGATTTATACGAAAAGGCGATGAAAAAATTGAAAACTTTACATGTCTCTAATTTCTAAACGAATCGATATGTTTCGTTCAAATTTTTTTTATGGGTTCCTACCACCATTGCCTAGCCCCCTTTTGACCAGTTGTCCCATAACCTGATACACTCTGTATATCTAAATAAATTCGACAAAAATATTCCGAGCGAAGCTCGGTCAACCTGATATTATTTACTTATAAGAGTACTATGTTAACAATCCGTTTCCTTCCACTATCTCAAAAGTTACAATTGTGTGAATAAAATTAATAGTGGATTACTTATTCCAAAATCTATTGTCTATTTTGATTTCCATAAAGTACAGACTATAATAAATAATCCATTAATCATAGAAGAAATTGATTACTATTTATTGCAGTAATATTGATGTGCAAATTTATCTTTTATGTAACGAAGTTGATTCTCATCTAAGTGATAAATTGCATCATGCCAAAGTAACATAATAACATTTCTTACAGTAGCTAATATCTGATTCCGATTGTATTCTATGTGAAATAAAGAATATATTAATTTCAAGTAGACGTTAGGCACATTGATGATAAAGCATTGATTTATCAATAATTTTATTAATTAATTATTTGCGTGGACATCAGAAAGTGCTATGATCAAATAATTAAGTTTTGGTTTTCTCTGTTATAAATTGTCTTCTCTAATGGTTAAATCAATCACGTTTATTTGCTCTCAGATATTGTAAATAACGGTAGTAGAAACTTACCAACTCCTTATTTATTTCTACTATTTGTTACGGTTCCAAAGTCAAAACTGCGTCCTAAGGTTCAAACATTGATACTATCTATAGATATTATTAGCTCATGATTTTCTAAAATTAGCCATGAAAATATGTAATAAGATTAGTCCCTAAAATAAAAAAAGTTTGTGTATACTTATGTGCGCATTTAAGAAATTATACCTACTTCTTTGGCGTAACAAGATGTGTTTCTAAAATTATATCCTTCGCGTTTCTTCTACGTTTGTAGCAAAAAAAAGACAATAATAGAAAATAATAATAATAATAGGAAAAAGAAAAGAAATAATAGAAAAAAAAATAATAATAGAAAAAAAAAATAATAGAAAAAAGGTATTAAATACATTGAAAGTTTTATTATAACGTATTATCTAGTTGACATTTGTGGCGGGGTGCGCGTGCATGGTAAAAATATTGACTAGCTAACTTCAGGGTGTCGGGTTTTTGTGACCGTGTAAAAATTTATTCGCAACCTTTTTCCCTATCGCGCCAAAAGAAGTAAAACTTCAAAAAAACAAATCTAAATACGAAACAATAATTTTTATTAATATTATCATCTCAGCCCATATACGTTCCACTGTTGGGCTCGGGCCTCCTCCATAATGGAAGGGCGATTGACCTACTATACCACGCTGGTCAGACGTGTTGATATAGGGTTTTATTTCGAGTTTTCCTTCTCTCGCATAGATGTTATATGCGTTTTATATCCCTTAGTCGTCTCGTACGATCACCCACGGGTAAGATAGGGGGTGGTGAATTGTATTCTTACTCCGTCACCACACGGAAATTAACAATTAATATTAAAAGGTATCTTTTTATCATAAAAACATATTTATATGTTATACATTACCTCACCATCGTCACAAAAATTTATAGCTTACCAATAACACATTGTGGGTCAATTCTGATTGGTACTCGCAAAATTCTTTAAAACCATTATTATTTTACGAGTATAGCAATAAAAACATTAATTATTTATTAAACAATGCTATGTCTATATAATAATAAAACAAATGTGACTTGAATTATTAATGTCACAATAAGTTATATTTATTATAATAATAATAACGACTATTAAGATGAAAGTTAAAGATAAGTAGTATAAATAATGGCTATTGCGGATACGGATTCTTTAAGTAGTATTAAAAGTAATAGAATTACTACTATTGTATACTCGGTTAATGGATATTTTACGTATATTTATAGCTTTTAGAAGTTGCTTTGTGAATGCTTGAATATTTTAAACATCCTGCCTTTGGAATAGTTTTAAAATAGTTGGAGTAGGATATGGATAATGGCAGCATTATCCCATAATGTAACTATGTAATATGTAGACGACTAGCTATGTTGTAGATGCTGTCATAAGTGTTTGTTGATTAATTTTTTAAAATTGGGGTGCTAAGTAGGTACCTAGGTAAACCTTGATTTTTCTGTAGTAGGAGGAGGTAGGAGCAGCTTGTTGGTTTTTATCAGGTAGTAGTATGGACTAGCAGTCGGCACTGAAGCCGGCATGCCGCCATATGACCCGAGCAGCATTAAATTTACATTTGTATGCTTAAAAAATCCGTCTCAATCGCTCATCTCCTTAGGAGATAGCTATCCATCAGTTGTCCTGAAGTTTCACATTCACATTTTCAGGGATAGAGAAAAGGCACCTTTAATCCAGGCAAACTTATATCCTCGCGGCAAAGAAAATAAACAAAAACTTACATTAATGCGAGTGAAGCCGCGGGTATAGTAAGTAGGTATATAAAAATTAATAGCAATAAGTACATTTGCATAAGACACACCTCAAACTACACAACATTTCTGAATCAATTTCTAATAATTTATTAAACATCCTTGAGCGTATATTTGCCTTCGTTAGCGTGATCATAAAATATCAGGTTGTTAAACATTTTTAGTGCCAATGAAATCATGTCAGGTAACTGCTCAACCATATAGATCGATTTTCAAGGCTACCTCTATAAATCTTACTGGGATCTCATTTAGGTTAATGAACCAAGTGATTTTATCAGTTAGTGATTGATAATTACATATTTGCTTATATCGAGTTTCGCCATATAGTGACGGAATAAGAATACAATTCACTACTCCCTATCTTGTACATGGATGTCGTAAAAGATGACTATGGGATGTAATAACCATATAACATCTATGCAAGAGAAAAAAAACTCGAAACATAACCTTATACCAATCTGTCTGATGAGCGTGATTCTCCCATTGTCAATGTTTCTCCCAGTGTGGATGAGGCTCGTGCCCAGCAGTGGGACTCATATGAGCTGTAATGATCATGAGGATGATTATTAAATACTAAAGAAAATTAGATTGCACTATACTTAATAGTTTACATGCCCGATATACCGACTATGATAATTGGGTTTGAAGTCTTTAGAGTTTAGATGCCTGTAAACATAATATTGTAACACTTAACCAATATCTCTAAACTCTGTTGCAACTTGCCATAAATATTTACGAGGTTCTTAGCAAGAATCATGTATGAGACCGAACATTGGGATGCTTGCTGTTCGATGATAATGTTTTTAGTTTTTGGGTACTGTGTGTTATTGTTTTTTCGTGTGATCACTTAGTAAGAATGCAACTCACCACCCCCGTCCTAAAAGACCACTAATATATTACAATAGGCAGATAACATCTCTGCAAGAGAAGTAAAACTCGAAATAAAATTCTATACAACCGTCTGACCAGCGTGGTATAGTAGGTCAAATTCCCTCACATTGTGGAAGAAGCTTGGTCCCAGTAGTGGGACATACATGAGCTGTAATGATAATGATGACTGCACAGATAATGTAATGGTTAAGATACCGACCTCCACCACTGTCGTGAGTTCGAATCCCACGCAGGACAACAACTTTGCGCGATCCACAAATTGTTGGTCTGCGTCTGGATGTAATTTGTATCCATTAATTATATACTTTCCCTGTGGTGACGGAGTAAAAATACAATTCACCACCCTTTGCCTGTGGGTATCGTAAAAGACGACTAAGGGATATTATAACATGCATATAAAATTTATGTAAGAGGAGGTAAACTCCAAATAAAACCCTATACCAACACGTCTGACCAGCGTGGTATAGTAGGTTAGTTTCCCTCCCATTGTGGAGGAAGCTTGAGCCCGACAGTGGGACGTATATGAGCTGTGATGAAGATGATACTATTATTGTTGTCTAAAATGTACTTCCAATAATGAGGTTTACACTAACCACTGACATAAAATTCTTTTTTGTTTAAGTTATGGGCAATATTGTTGTAAAGTGCGTGAGACCATTGGTTTTGATTTTCCCCCCTTTCACCCTTCCCTATTAAACCTCAATTCTGATCAAACTGGTGTCAAGTAAATCTAGTATTGGCAAATTGTATTACATAAGAGTTATATATAATGTCAGAATTATTAAAGTGAAACCATATAAACAAATTCGTTACGTTTCAAGTTAAATATTTTGGTACTCATACGATTTTTCACGTTAGAACATAAAATGCTAAAAACTATCCGAATGATTCTGATCTGTATATTACTTCACGTCTATTATTAGTTTATATTTACTTTTTTTTATTAAATACTGGTGGACTGCGATTTGCTTATAACCACTTAGCATCAGGGCTGCTTGGCCGTCTGACACAAAGGATAATAAAAATAAACCCTCTCAAAATTTGTACGCCATTTCACTAACTCGTTTCACTATCGAATATCTTCTCAGAGGCGACCACAAGGTTAAGCAATACCATTATAAGAGAAAGCTCAAAACAAACCTTATTTTAATTTTAATCACCTTCAAACTTTATGCCTTCCTCCATTGCATAATTATGTAATTCATTTTATTTGGATAAAAGGATATGCCTTTATTTTACGTTCACGTTTGAATGGATTTGCAATAACTATATTTTTGTTAAAAACTATAAAATGGTGCAGCCTAACTAAAGTTATAAAATTGCATTTTCACATTTATTTCCATTCCTTCAAAGACTTCAACTGCTTCTGCAGTGAAGACCATCTTAGCTGAAGTTAAAAGTATTACGTTATCACCGGCATAAAATAAGGCTGTCAAAAAAATCAATCGCCTTTGGTTCTTTGAAGAACTTAATTTATTTATAATCGGTAGCAAATTAGTGAAAATCTTTAATTAACGTTTAAATAATTATAAGTAAATAATTATACTATTAATTAATTAATCACGGGTCGTTAATCTTATCTATGCGCCCCGTGGGCAATTTTATTACATTCTCTTAATTCGTATTTTTTATTTCAATACAAAACTAATAGAAGTTAATAAACCTAACTAGTTATTAAAATTAAAAGTTTTTAATTTCGAATGAATGAAAATGAAGGACTATTCGGTAAATCAATATATTTCTCCAGCGTGGTATTTATACGCTAACGTCGCTCGTATTGAAGAAAAGCTCTGTGCTATAATAGCAGCGCCATGTTGACGATAGAACCAATAATATAATTGAAAAAAAAAATACAAGTACAATTTTATGAAGTTAACCAGGTTGAACTAAACAATTTTATAAATTTATTTCTTGGTTATTGGCTACGAATACTATTAACTCTTACATTGCTTTTGGATGTCGTAAAAGGCGACTAAGAGATCTACGTTAACCTGGGCCAACGCCATCTCATGCCGTCGGAACTACAATAACATTCCTAAAGAGAGTTGACGTCAGGCAGGTAGGGCTCATAAAACTATTGCCAATAGCTTTTAGCAATATGAACAATGAAGGAGGAGTACATATTGCGTTGACCCCAAATATTTGTGATCAGACAAGGATGATGATGATTTTTTTAGATGTGAAATAAATTGTCCGGAAAGAGAAGACTTAATCGCATAGATGCCCTGTCGGTGCTTAGCCATCGATCAAAAAAAGGACAACTCTATTGCCGTTCCTTATGTGGTTGATGTAGGACTGATTGCATTTATATATTTGTGATATCCTTTACGATAGATAGATTCAGAGGTTATTTGAAAAGAAAATTGAATTAAGGCAAGTACTTATTGGCTATCATGGCGAATTAATTTCAAGTACGCGGTAGTACGCTTCTGAAATAACTTCCATTATACTAAACCAATTAATTCTTAACATCCTTGATAGTAATTCTAAAGTATTACATCTACATAAAATTGTGATTGACAGTCTTAACGATTAGCATTGTTTGTATCTGGCCATATTACAGTGACCTCAACGAATGAACTCGTGGAATCGAAAACAGGCAGATCGAACAAAAAATCACGGTCGTTTTTTTTATCGTTACAACAAAAAGGTCTTTGTTAAATGGTCACGCACTGGTAATGGAATAGACTAAAGTTTTTGCCAACGTTATAAATAATTTGATATATAGGTTGTTGTTAAGTACTTACTCTAACTATTCAAGGATATTTTGTAGTGTTAGTAGATTCGACTAATTTCGATTCGAAAAATTTTAATAATGGCATCCCAAAGCCTCTATGTCGTTATTCTATTTTTTGTGAGGTCGTTTGTTTTACTGTAGGTCGATAGGCTACTGGATCGAATAATATACCAATTAATTAAATAAATTATATTGTTCTTAATAATATACTAGAAAATTAACATTCTTTACCAGACATAGTTCACACAGGCTCGTAAAATTATGATATTCAATTATTCAACATCCTAAATAAAGCAATGTCACTGTCAATTCTCATAATTTTTGTCGCCCACAGAATATTAGAAAGCTTACAGTATTCCTCTAAAGTAAATATAAAGAACAATAAGGTAATCAAGATTCTCTCTACTTTCTCTAGAAGATGTCACCTGTGATTTAATGTCCACTTTGAGGAGATCCGTTCACACCGTCGCTTTGATGCTGCGATTGTTCAAGATATAAACTTTCAAATGTTTTGATCTTGGGAGAAAATTATATCTATAGATACCCGCCCACCCTACTCGGCAGCAACCATGTTTTTATATGTTGGAATATTTTAAGTTTTTAATACGACTTTTTTTAAAGATTTTTAGTAATTCTTGATATTATATTGTACATTGGTGATAATATAATATCTTCTAATTTGTACGCGAGTATTATACATTTGAAATGAAACTATTATTACGGATTTTAATGCATTTATATCTAATTTTAAACATATATACATATTTTTACGGATTTTATTGCGTTTATATTTAATTTTTGCTATCCAAATGTAATAGTTTTCCGCGTTCGTGGTCGCGGTGGCCAGACAGACTAATCCATAGTGAAAACACTTTAGTAATTAACGATAAACTCGCAGAACTCAAGCTAAAATCAACTTGTTGGCCTTCGTATTAGTTGTTTTTTCTCAGTATTATGATAATTAAAGAATGCAGTGTATTGCCACTCCTTATTTTGCCGTGGCAGTCGGCAATTTGCTAAGCCAGCTGAAACGGCAGCACTTTTTTGGAAACATTTTAAAACCAGTTGCGATGACCAAACCGCCTACTAAGCATGGCTTATTTTTGCATATCCTCTTTTGTTTTGAGGCTCCATCTAACGGTGCCGTCAATAAGTGGGATATATGTTTGTGCTTTGTAGTTAAAAAGAAATAATGAACCACTAATTAATTAGTGACTAAGAATATTGTTGATATCCAAAACTTATTTCGAAACTTGTCGCCACTAAATGAATAAAATTCTTATAAATGTTTAGATTTTTACGCCCACGAATGCAGTCATAAACATTTTTTACGACAGTATTATGACATTATTGCAATATCTGCATTTACATTAAAACCTGCTGTGATCTATAATATCCCATTTGAATACGCTTGTTGAAAATGAAAGCGTGTGAGCATTCCAATAAGCCGTAGTTTTATTGAGAAAGGAAAAGCGTTTTTTTTAATAATAATAATTTAAATAAATTATTCATTAATATACCAATAGGTGTTCAAATTCAAAATATCAAAGTAAGCAATGCCTATTTGAGTTTTACAATTACAGAAAAATATGCGTCTATATTTGCTAATGTTCAATTCTGTGGTGACACCACCCATTCCTTTCCTATGATTGTCGTATAAGATGAAGAGACGTAAGGAGGAACAAAAGCCTATGTCATTCAATCCAGCCAATCAATAGAATAGTAAGTAATTTTTCTCTTCTTATGCAAGATCTGCATCCAATACAAATTAAAATCAAGTAATATTTACGTATAAAAAATGTTGGTAGTTATTTTATCTTCTGCTTCAAAATTTTTAAAAAACTTTACACGTTTCTTATTATGTATTTTTAATCTTCACTGACCCTTAAAATCAAATTTGATCGGGAACTAAAGTGAAGCTCATTTGATACTTCTGTAACTATAAATTTTCTTGGGCTTATTTTCATTCATTTAAAAACTTTGTTACTACGGTGAGTTTTAAGCTCTTGTTGTTTAAACTGTATTTGTGAAACAAGCACGTTATAATCTGTCTAGGGCTCAAGACTAAGAAAATTCACCCCAAAAATACTTTTTAACTAGCAGGCGGGTCTAATCGTATCTTCAAGGTCACCTGGATGTTAGCAGGGCAGCATGGGAATCCAATACAAGTCATGCGTATATTCTGACATACTTTAAAGTGGCTGTTTGTCCATAAATATAGGAATCGAATTTATTCGAATTATCCAAAACATCTAGTGTGAAATTATTAAACGTTATACCCTATACACATACTTCAAAATGCCAATGATTGCCTGATCTTGTTGTCTTTGCCTACCAGTATAGGCTATTATTATTAAGTCCTTTCATATTGATAGTTTCCGTAACTCTTATATCATCAACACCTCCGTAATTGCAATTAGTTCAGCTAGATCATTATCGTTACAGCTTTATCTTAATAAAGCGAATTATATATTGTTACGTTAGCTATTTTATTATAATAGCATATTAAAAATATTGTTTCGTTTACTCGAATAAAAGAATGGGTTGTATTTGATAGTTATTTAATCTGATTACATGCAAACTGATACATACAAACGATCTTATGATCGTTTGAAGATGTAACGCCATTGTTGAGACGTTTTTAATCACACGGCTCTAAACCACTTAATAACGATCGACGATTGTATTCATGCTGTATAGTTACGATAACTCGTTGCGATTTCGGTATTTGTGCTTAAAGTATACTCTATCTATCGTCGTCGTCACAGCTCATACACGTTCCACTGCTGGGCTCGAGCCTCCTTCCTCATAGGAGAGAAATTTACCTACTATACCATGCTAGTCATATATGTTGGTATAGGGTTTTATTTCAAGTTTTCCTTCCATTAAATCCCTTAGTCGTCTTTTACGACATCCATGGGCAATGAGTGATGAATTGTATTCCTTATTCCGTCACCATAGTCCATCTATCAGAGCACTCATATCTACTACTGAAATTATTTCTGGCTATAAAATGGGAGTTAATAACATAGTTATCACTTTAGGTAGGTGGATTAACGAACGCAGTTGGTGTTAGACTATATATGCCCATACGTCTGGTGATTTTTCAGAAATTTTTTACTACTCTCACGAGAATGTTAAGAGATTGAATTCTTAACTCGTAACGACACAATGAAGTATTTGCCTTCCTTGCTATTATCTCTCCCTCCCGTCCTCTAAATAATAGGTATATTAATAGTTTAGTTAAAAATAACTATGCGCACAGCTGTCTTTGCAATAATCTTGTCCTCTTACATCTATAAATAATAGGTAAATAATGACTTTCCGTGTAGTAACAGAGTAAGAATGCAATTCACCACCCTCTATCTTGCCCGTGGATGTCGTAAAAGACGATTGAGTGATATAATACGCATATAACATCTATGCAAAAAAAGGAAAACGCGAAATGAAACCCTATACTAACCTGTCTGACCAGCATGGTATAGTAAGACCAATTTCTCTCCTATTGTAGAAGAGGCTCGAGCCCAGCAGAGTGGAACGCATGTGAGCCGAAATGAAATTATCGACTATACTCACGTTAAAAATAATGATGAATCATGCTTTTTTGAACTTATTTTTTATGCCCTCAGCTGTTTAATATTGAAGGAGGAAACATGGATGGTTGGGATCAAAACCCTTACTTTTGTTTTATAAATCTTTGTACATAGCAACATCTGTCTCTTCTCAAACTACGCAAGGTGTGATAGCACCTGCCTGATCCGGTGTGGATACTTGCTACCAATTTATTTATAACATAAAAAGTCTCTATTCCTTTGTATCTAAGTTTGAAATTCGCTTAACAAAGCGCATTAAAATGGAATACTCCAAAGATCTACTGCAAATATTGTTATGCTTTATTAAACTTTCAGCTTATTATAAAAGAGATGATTTTTGGCTAGCAGATTACTAAAAGTCAATTTTATATTGCAATTGCATCTTTAAAAGCCAATTTATTCTTGTTAAGGATTTGTAAATCTTTTTACGAAGATTCCTTTTAAGTAGTTAGAATAATGTCTCCATTGCATCGTGACTTGTAATTGAATATATTGAGTGCATTAAATTGCAAATGTAATGGCTTAAATAGTGTCTTTCAATAATTAATGAATGTTTAGTCGTGATAAAGTATACTGATGGTCACTTAGTGTACTTCAAAAAGAATATCGTTTGTAACTTATTAATTTATACCGTATAAAAAATATAACTAATGTACAGATTAATGTTTTTATGATATTAAAGAAGAGAATTGCAGCAAAATACATGTATTAATTCTATCTAGTAACGGAGTAAGAATACAACCCATCATTCCTTTTCTTACCCGTGGCTGCCGTAAAAGACGATTATGGGATTATAATATGCATACATCTGTGCAATACAAGGAAAACTTGAAGTAAAATCCTGTACCAACCCGGCTGACCGGCGGTATAATAGTCATTTTTCCTTCCATAATGGTGGAAGGCCGAGTCCAACAGGAGACATTCCCCTGTTGGCTGATATGAGCCGAGATTATAATGATGAGAATTTATTACAGAATGTTAGGAGGAGTATCATATAAAAATACAGATAATAGTATCATATAAAAATACAGAGTGAGAATCTTACATTTACGACACTGGACAAGATGAAAGAACTAGGAAAGCTTAAGATTAATCTTCTTAAAGTCTTCTTGAATGTATTTTTTAAAGCTTTCAAGGAAAGAATGAATCGTTTATGTGGTAAGCCACTTGCGTACCCTAAGCATAACGATTATAACGCTATGCTTAGGGTTGGCTGTTTGGCGATGTTAACTGATGTTATAAGTCTCCCAGAAATGTACTGCTGCCAGATTTCCTGGTAATCTGTATGCCGGTTTCTACGACGCCAACGTGAAAGGAATTTATGGTTTATCACTCGCAATGTTTTATCTTTGTATACTAACCCATCGCCAAACGGGCAATCGCATAGTAAAAATCTAATATAAGCGTTTTAAATTTATATTGGATTAAATTGCTTAGAAGTCTCAATAAATATTACCTATTTAAAAATTAAATGAGGAAAAGTTTCTAAATTAAGTTCACGCATCAAAATGACAATATAGAGCGCTTACACTTTCATTGGTACACATCAATCAAAATAACGACCGAATCAGCCATTTGATCGGCCACTGGTCCGCATTGCACAATCTAACCAATTTATACACAAATTACATACTTCACATATGAAATTGCTATACTTGGTATTGGTACTTAGCATGCTTGGTAGACTGGCTAATTTGGTGGGTGAAAGTGAACGATTTAGAATGAGTAATTATTGATAAATGGATATGTCATGCAGTTTCAGTCAAACGGTCGTGAGTGTTCGTAGTAGGAAGTTTTTAGTAAATACATCTACAATCGTACAATTAATAATTAAGTGTCAATCATCGTTATACATTTCTATTTCTAATGAAGATGGAAAAGGAAGGTAAATTCTATTTATGTCGGTTTGTATTTTTATTTTCACTCTATAAACTTTGCCCGACGACTCCAAATCTAGATCTCTTTGACGAGAGTCAAAGAGATCTAGATTTGGAGTCGTCTTTTTTGGGACAGGCTGTGGTGTGGTCATATCTCGTTGAAGGTGAAAGGATTACATGCAACCCCGTAATATGTCCGACACAACCTATCTTTTGCCATTTGGGCGGGCCATCGCTACCGCATTTGTCTTTAGTAACAGATTTGGAGTCTAGCTGCGTTTAAGTATATATAGAATTTTAGGTCTATTGTAGGTCCTCTGCAAAGTCATTGAGGTATGATGATTGTAATAATTTTCATATAATCGTAGTTGATTTTAATTTTCTTTTAATAGAATTACTTTTATTTTTATTTAATTATTAATTCTTAGTTAGTGACCATATAAAGTTTTATGTTACTTCGCAAGCCTATTCTACTTAGCAACACCTGCCAATTAGGAAGGTGGATTGACGATGACAGTTGGTGTTGTAATTTTCCCAGGAAAGTGTTGTTGTCCACTCTCCTGGTTGAGCACCAGCCAGTTTCTACGAGTCATGCGTAAGTTATATCATATTTTCAATACCTCACTATAAGCGGTTTAATTTTTATCATCTCGACTCATATATGTTCCACTGGTGGGCTCGAGATTCTTTCCCCTTCTTCGTTTTTATACGGATGAAATTATAAAAACAAAGTAATTTATTGTTCTGTACAACAATAAGGCTACGTCATAAAAAAGTAAGGTCATCTTAAATTCGTTTTACTCTTGTTTCTTCACGTTTAAATACAACTTCGGAAATATAACTTAGGCCTTGAACGAAGCTATAAAATATTTGAACCGAATTTAACTTACTGTTAACGATTTAACCAAGTCTTTGTTATTGAATTTGATGGATTGTTTTTAAATGGTAATTACTATATTTTCTATAGACAAATAATGAATTAGAATTCCAATTAAATGTCTAGGCAAATAACAAGTCTATGTTTGAGTGTCTGAAATTAGTTTATTTTTAGTGTCGCAACACAAAAACTTGAGCGATCTTAACATATACAATATTTTCTCTTATTACTATACTTTTGTCAATGTTGTCTAGAATAATTCACGATAAATCTTAATTGGATTATTACACAATATAAGGTTCTTTGCTTGATCACCACTAGATGTGTAAACATAAACACGGCTTATCTGGAAGTTTTAAAACATGTAATGGCCGAAAAGTTATGGAACTTTTTAACGTTACTCCAAATAACAAACAATAGAGAACGTGTCCCTACTACCTGCGGTAGACGGTGGTATATGAGAAGTTCTCTATTGCAAGAAACCCACAGTTATGTGACGAAATGTGTGTTGTTGGGTTATCAGAGAACCAATAATTTCGACGATAAAGGCACTGTAGGCTGTAAAAAGTAAAAAGCGTATAACAATATATGTTACAAAAGAAGGAATACTTGAAATAAAACCCTATATCAAACCGTCTGACTGGTGTATTATGATAGAACAATTTACCTCCTATTGTGGAGTAACTTCGAGCCCAACAGTTGGACGTAAATGAGCTGAAACGATATGCATAATATTCTTCTTTTATTAGTCTAGGTGTTCAGCTGATAAACCATCGAATTCTGGTTTCGGGATTGCTGATGCACCGTTAGGTAATTTCTTCGTAGGCCGCGGGTGACTGGACCGGGGAGTTAGTTCGTCACCCGCCGAGAGGCCGACCCCGAGACGACGACGACCGACGTCCCCGAGGGTACTCCTCAAGGGGTATTACGTCGGGCCGACCACTGACGACAAGCCACCCTGCACCGGTGGTCCGCCCAACGACGAAGGCGACGTGTCACGGGTGGGTCGCGCCGCGCCTCTCTGTCGCCCTGGATGGAGCCGGGCTGCCGCGGGACGCTGACCGTAGCCGACCCGAAAAAAAAAAGTTAATTTCTTCGTCACAAGCTCTAGATCTATTTGATGATTATAGATAATAATACACTTGCTATATTTTGCGTGAGATTTATAAATCAATTGGCAAAATGTTTTGTTAACTTACACGTCTGTTTACCCATTGTCAATTAATTTTTCTATCCTGCGAAACCAGCAGTACCTTTTGCCTGGTTGAAAGGTAAGACCTTTTTAATGTCCGTAACAGCGTGTATATTTCAAAACGATCGGTGGAATAGTTAGACGTGAAAGCAAACAAACAAATAACTTCACATTCACGTTTATAATATTAGTACAGTTTATTTAATCAATAAATTTAAAGTAGCAATCGATCGGCGTGAAACTGACTACCATTTGGCTGCCAGTTCGCTTCACGCCTCACTGAATCTCGCGAAACGGCACACTTGACACGATATCTACACGTCTAAAGTAAATAGACATAATCATGAAGGTCGATTTATTGGTATAGTTATTTGAGCTGATGTAATTGAATCGCTTTTTAATTAACAGTGCGTTTATTTAGACAGTTGTGATTGAAACGTGTAGAATTTCGTTGTAAGTTTGGATCGTTTTGGTTTACGATTTGAAATTAAACAATAGTGAGTATTTATTTGATGCTTAGAAAAATTATACAAAATAATTAATGTATCATAAATATAAAAAAATTAAATTAATTCTAAATAAAATTCGCGTAGTTATTCCTTAATTCCCGTGTGGTGTCAGAGTAAGAATTAAATTTGCCACTCGCATTCTTGCCCTTGGGTGACATAAAAGGCTAAACGGTTTAATATGCAGATAATATCATGGTATAATGGGACTACATGATCTGAGAAGATGATGAACCTTCATCTTGCTGCGGGAGTCATAAAACCGTCTGAGAGGAAAATAAAGTCACTTGTTCTCAATACAGAATGCGCTGGTCCTCAACAGTGGGAAAGTATATAAGCTGAAAGATTAAGCTTCTGTGGGGTGGCATAAATACTATAAGGCTTTCTAAAATTATGGTTAAAATTAATATATTTTCAGCATAAAATAATGAAATTTTGGAACCATTAGATGCAACTTGTGCCCTTTTTTTATGCAAAGCGGACCTGTAACTGATTTCTACCACTTTCTCTTTCTTAGTTTAAGTGAAATTTGCTTAAGAGTTTTTATAACAATTATGTTCACGCTTTAGAGATTTCTTTTGAAAAATAACTTTGTGTATTCGAAACTAGGCTTAAAAATTAAATTATATATTAGCTGGTATTATGAATGCGTCTGGGTGGAACTTAGGGTTCGTTAATTATATGTTTATAAAAGATTCGTGATATAATTATCTATATCTCAATGCAAGGTATTGTATATTAAAAATAAAAAAACGGACATGTATCAGAAACATCTTGTATTTCTTAAGTGAAACTTTTTATTGGAAGGCTTTGTAATTCTGTTTAACAATCTATTTGTTTGATGGAAAGTTCGCGAGAAGAAGAGCCTAAGTGACAGTCGTGTGACGTAGGTAAAGTATGTATACTCGTCACGATTGAAAATTAAGTAATTTAAATAATTAAAAATGTGTATCGTGTGTCTTTAAAATACAACCTGTTGACCTGTTGTGTTTTGTCAATTTTTTTAAGCGAAAATTCTATCGGCAGGATTAGATAGGAAGCAAACTCATGTAAGTCGTTATCGACATGGTCAAGTGGGGTGTTAATGCTGACATGCTATATATGTGTAAGTAAAACAAGATGGTTGATGTTAATTGTCTTTTTATTGTTTCGCTTCAACTTATTCTAATTCTGTCATACTATCTCAATCACACATTATCTGTTGTCTTAACTCTTCTTACACACACATCATTCAAACATTCATCTCTCTTTCCTTCATGCTGTAGATATTCACCTTACATGCCCTTTGAAATTACAAATTTTATGATTACATACTTATATTAATTTTAATTTCACTTCCATACAATCCCTTACATGCTCTGGTACTAACTTTACAATAATATATTTATACTTAAAAAAACTAACTTATACAGAACTACTTTGTACTTAACAATAATGAATTTTAAATTTTATAAAACTTATAAAATTAAAACCAAGCAAAACTGAACTAATACTATTATTACCTAGTGGTGCATATCAATTTATTATAATTACATAATGAATGTATGCTTAGGTTTACCTATGTCTATATCTTGGTGACCTATTACTACATATATATATATATATATATAAACTTAAATTTGAAACTTATTTCAAATCTTACATTAATCTTGTAACAATTGATTAAAAACAAACAATATTAATCAACATATTGTTGTTGATACTGAACTACTTGACTTTATATTTATATGAAACTAACTTATTTAACAAGATTTATTTGTGACATCTTTATTCTTAAAACAATTTTTATTCAATAATGATGTATGTTAATCCCTGTTAACATACTAAGGATAGAATTTACTTATGACTATCAAACTGTGAATCTAATATTTAGGTATGCTGAACTACTTAACAATAAAAAATCTATGTGTAAACTAAGTTATTATAACAACATTAATTATTTAAAAACCTGTTTTACTTTAATATTGATGTGTGTTAATCCCTGTTAACATACTATATGTAGAATTTTAACTGTAAAATGTACGCAGAACTACTTTTAATTATAATTTTAAAAATGAATATTCGAGTTTTTATTGCAAACAAACACTAACCTGAAAAAATTTACAATTTATATGATATAGGTACATATGTTTTCCGACCTTTAGTAGTGATGTACTGCTGTTTATACTGCTTTCCAGAATCTATTGTATTATTCTCATTACTAGATTTATCCTGAATTTTAACTGAATCCGACTGTTCTTCCAATTGGTTCCTTTGTATTATATGAGTAAAACTTTCATCATTATTCTGTGTGTTATCATCTGAAAAGGCTGAAAAAGAATGCAAATCTGGCAACGAATGTAATGGTTTAATATACTGAACATGAACTATTTTCTTCACTGTGGGTTTTTGAATGTCTTGTATTTCATAACATACTGATCCTATTTTTCTTATGATCTTGAATGGTCCTTTATATCTTGAGGTTAACTTTGTATCTGTGGGCTTATACCATTCATACACTACATAGTCATCCGGCTTGAATTCATATTCTAGGCGTCTCATATCAAATTTCTTCTTATTACTCAAATGTATACTGATTATATTCGACAATGCTGTTCCTCTGGCATGTGACAATAAATCCAATTGATTTTCTCTATTGAAGTCTTCAAAAATAGTTCCAAAATGTATTTCATTAGGCGGTATTCTGGGTTCATAACCAAACATTAAATAAAATGGAGAATATCCTGTAGTTTTCTGTTTCGAAATATTTATGGCTAATATGGCTTTTGGCAACAATCTATCCCAATCATCCTTGTTTTCCATTGCGAATTTTGTCAATGTGGCTACGATTGTCGCATTGGCACGCTCCACCAATCCATTACTTTGTGCTGTATATGGTGTTGTGGGTATATGTTCTATTCCAAATTTTGAAAAAAAATTTTGAGTCTTCTGGCTTGTAAAACATGGTGCACTGTCTGAAATATATGTCAGTGGTGGTCCATAGACATAAATAATGTCATTTTCAATAGTATCTATGACGTTTTGTGCAGATAAAGAATATGTAGGCTTTGCAAAAATATATCTTGTAGCATGGTCTATATGAACAAATATATATGTGTAACTGATTGTGTTTCTGGCAATGCTATAATATGATCTGATGAAATTACTTGCATAGGTGTTTCTGGTATAGGTCGTTGTCCCATTTGTCCATAAGCAAATTTTGTTCTTCTGTTGGTCTTTGCACAAACTAAACATGCAGCTACATACGCCTTTACATCTTGACGTATAGTTTTCCACCAATATTTGCTTTTGATTTTGTTAAGCGTTGTGTTGTAATCCAAGTGACCATTATCATTGTGTGCAATTCTTATAACATTTTCTCTTAAACTTTGTGGAATAACAATCTTTTTCTGATTAAATAACTCTTGATTGCTAACATGTAATAAGATACCTTCTGAGATTTCATATGATTCCTTCATCTGTTTTATATGTTGTGACGATGATTCTTTTGACAATTTATTGATTATTTGTTGAGTAAATGGGTCTTTCTTCTGTGCTAACTTTAATTTATCTAAATTACTACTAATAACTAACATACACATGTCTTCAAGGGGATATCGTGAAAGATGATCTGCTATAACATTCTGTTTTCCTGGTCTATGAACTGGTGTAAAGTCAAATGAAGCCAAATCAACAACATATCGAGCGAATTTTCTATTTATCTTGGCTCTGTCAATAATGTATGCTGTAGAATAACTGTCAGTTATCAATGTAAACTTGTGGCCTAATAAATATATTCTAAATTTACTTACAATAGCCCAATGCACTGCTGTAACTTCAAGTTCATTTATATGGTATCGTAATTCTGCATCTTTTAAGCATCTGCTAGCATATTCTATGACTTTCCTTTCTCCATTTTGTATTTGAACCAAACATGCTCCTAATCCTTGATAGCTACTATCTGTTTCCACTATAGTCTCTGCCTCTTGTTGAAAATTTGCTAACACTGGTGCTGTAATTAATGAATTTCTTAATGTTTCAAATGATTTTTGTTGTTCTACTGAAAGGTTTATTCTCTTCTTTTTCTGACTTCTTTGTGATTCTATATCCTCTTTTTTATTTTTCTTTAATAATTCTTGTAAAGGTTTGGCAATGCAAGCAAAATTTTTTATATACTTTCTAAATGAACCAACAAAACCAAGAAATGATCTTATTTCTGTGAGTGTGGACAATGTTTTATATTGTTCAACTGCGGCTATTCGTTTAGGATCTGTTCTTTCCTGTTTGAAACCTACTAATTTGCCAAATAAAGGTATTTCACTAGCTATGAAAATACATTTTTCTCTATTTAATTTTAAACACTTTTCTCTTGTTAATTCAAACACTTTTCTTAGTATATAAAGAAAGTTTTCAATATTGTTACTACCTCCGGTAATGTCATCGAAGTATGCCCTTACTCCTTGATTATATAAATTTCCATATGTTGTTTTTATAACTTTTGACATTATTGCTGGACCTCCGACTAAACCAAACATAACTCTCATAAACTCAATATGGTAATCTTGTGTTATCACTGCAGTTTTGTATATATCCTCCTCTTTGATACAAATATTATGGTAAGCATGGTAAATATCTAATTTGAACTTGTAAACAAACTGTGAGACTGTCAAAATAATGTCCTCCATTCTCTCTATTGGTTGGGCATCTAATATTGTTATAGGATTTATGGTTTTAGAGTAATCTACAACTGGTCTATATGGAGATGATTCATGTAACAGCTGTTGAACTACAAACATTGGAGCTGCATATGGTGAAGACGATAATCTACATATCTTTTGTTCTAACCATTTTTCAACAGTATCTTTCAAAAATTTTCGTTCAGGTTCTGGTAGTCTGTATGGTTTGCAACTTATGGGTTTATTATTCTTTAACTTAATTTCCATTTCAAAGTCTGTGAACTTTCCTATGTCATTACAATCATTTTTGAATATATCATCAAATTCTGACACTAACTTCATAACTTTATCTTGATCCTCCTTTACAATTGACTTAACTTGAACACAACAAGCAATTGAATCTATTTCTTTACAATTTGAAGGGAAATATTCAGTATGAGTAGGTGTAATGATGCATACTTTACCATCAGGTTCATGTATTATTCTAGCATATACTGCAAATTGCCAATCTTTGCCTAAAATCAGTGGGACAGGTAAATTTTCACAAACAGCTATCTGCGGCATTACATAATCTATTTTACCAATTTGCAATCGAGATGAGAACCATCCTATGGGCGTAAAATTACTGCCTGCTACTTTATAGTCTCCTTTCTGCCATGCATATAGTTGTGTATCATTAGGTAAATATGATTTATCAATAATAGTTAAAACTGAGCCTGAGTCTGGAAGTGCTGTTAGCTGAATATTGTTATTTACTGTTACTGGTATCAAAGTTACATTTGGACTCTCATTTTGAATACAGCTTACATGTTTCCTTTCAATTTTATTGTTGTTGTTGGTTACATGACTTTTAGAAGTTACTTTATGTTTTAATTGTGTACTTTGCAAAGTATTTGACGAGGATGTGCTTTCTTTAGGTTCAACTGTACAATTATATGAAATATGGCCCTTATTTTTACAACGGAAACAAGTCTGTTCTTCTTCTTTATCTGTGGCGGGGTTATACTTTGGTATAAAAGTATTCCTCTTTGAATCCGACCAATTAAATGAACTTTTAGTATCTCTACTTACATTTTCAGTGTTCTTCGTATATTTGTCCTTAAAATGTATCTTGCGGATGTTGTCTAAGGCTGTTGCATGCGTTAACAAGTCTTCTACATCTGTGCAACAGTGTGTAGCCAACGGAATCGACCAACGATGATCCACAATACCTTCCAAAATGAGTGACACCTTGTCTGCATCTGAAATAACTGTAGGACATCTTTCAAACATTGCATTTTTACCATATATATACTCGGTTATCGTTTCAGTTGCCCTTAGTACTCTTTTAGATTGATAACATATAAATTCTGCAAATGTCATTTTATTTGAAAATCTTTCTATAAGTTTATTTTTGTAATCCTCCCATTTATAAATCTTTTTGCCATAAGCTTTATGCCAATCACCAGCTGGACCCCTAAGCCTCATCGATGCATTAACTAATGTTAAATTTTCTGACCAATTTGCCAAAGCTGATACCCTTTCAACTTGTTTAACCCAATCATGTACATTATCTTTTCGATTACCACCAAACAGAGGGATAGCCTGACTAGTATCCGATGTTGAAAATACTTGTATACCACAATTACTATTTGAAAGGTTAGCCATCTTTGTCAACAGTTCTGATTGTGTCTGAAGAATATGGAGTAACACAGGATCATAATGTGAAGTTGAATCGGACTTAGACATACCTGCTTGCATCTCTTCATCATTCTCCTTTTGTTTCATCATTTCAATTTCTAATTTTAAATTTTTTAATTCCATTTGTTCTGACATTCTTCTATTTTTTTCTTTCTTAAATTCATCCATTATACCCTGCTCCACCTTAGCTAAATTATCTTTTCTTAAACGTTCAACGAGGTCTACCTTTAATCCACCCGTTGACAAATAACGTGTTTTCAGTTCATCCTTCAGTTGGGATACATTAAAACTTTCCAATACTTCTTTTTCTATGCTTTCCATTTTGTTTTTGGCTTGCTTCTTGTAAAATACAATCAATCTGAAATATATAAAAAGCCTACCTAACACGCTGTCTTGTCGTGACGCGTATCGAAACTTATTTCGGTAATCACGAGATACTGGTTGCAATCTACGTATTGCCTCCAATATATTTTATAGTATGTAACGTATACTACACAAATTTCGTAAACTACCAGGCCAAAACTTATATTGAACTTTTTATATAATTTTTTTCTTTCCAATTTTCACAGCGCCATGTAAGTAAAACAAGATGGTTGATGTTAATTGTCTTTTTATTGTTTCGCTTCAACTTATTCTAATTCTGTCATACTATCTCAATCACACATTATCTGTTGTCTTAACTCTTCTTACACACACATCATTCAAACATTCATCTCTCTTTCCTTCATGCTGTAGATATTCACCTTACATATGTAGCTATGTCAATGTCACTATCTCTACTGATAGATGTCTAAACCAGATAAATCTAAAAGGTTTTAATTTATGAATTTATAAGTTAAGATGTTATCCGTGTAGTGACTGAGTTACAATACAATTCACTCCCCCCCCCCCCCCCTCTCTCTTGCCCGTGGGTGTCGTAAAACATGACTAAGGGATATAATGTGCATATAACATCTATGCAAGAGAAGGAAAACGCAAAATTAAACCCTATACCAACACGTCTGGCCAGGGTGGTATAGTAAGTTTTTACCCCTTCCATTGTGGAGAATGCTCGAGCCCAATAGTGGGATGTATATGATCTGTGATGGATGGGTGGATAGATAGATAAAAGATTAAACAATTAACTTTCATATCAAAAATTAACAACTGTTTATTCAGTTTTAATTTTTCATTTCTCTCGGCAATCGGCATCCCTCATGACTGCTTTGTGTTTGTTTAATATCTTCTTCTTTATCATCACTTTATCGTAAAACGCCAGTAACTGACAATTAGCTGTACAATAGTACATCAAGATAACTTACATAAGGCTTTTCACGTTATTATGTTCGGCAATCGTTGCTGTCATTACTTTATTCCGTTACACAATATATAATATGCGGCTGTGGATCGTACGATATTGATGTCTGATTGTCTAATTATAAAAATTGAAATGAAATTGGCTTCTGATATCCGTGATTGGTATAATGGTGTTAGAATATGGATATAGCAATATTTACACCACAGTTTAAAAAAATCTATCGTTTATTTTCATTTTCTTTGTCAGTTTACATTCATATGTTCTACTAATTAACATTCTCGTATTTGACTCTTCCATAATAAGAGCCTGCCTATATTCTTAGTTAACGTCAAAGGAAATGCTTAATTTTTTTTTGTATTATTCCATATTAACATTATTTCAGCCCACTTATAAGTGTGAGGCCGACCACTGACGACAAGTCACCCTGCACCGGGTCGGCCCAACGACGAAGGCGACGTGTCACAGGTGGGTTACGGGTGTGCGTGCTTACACCGCTCTGTCGCCCTGGACGGAGCGGAGGGAGGAGTGCGCCGACCGTAATCGGCCCCAAAAAAAAGCCCACTTATAAGTGCCGTTGTTGCGTTAGGGATTACTACATAATGGAAGGGAAATTCATATCATACTCATTTTGCCATAGGGTTTTATGCCCTTCTCTTCCTTTTTTTTCGGATTTTTCGGAGATTTCGGAGATTTCCTTCTCTTGCTTCGACATTATCTGCATTATATGCCATAGTCGTTTTTTACAATAGCCATGTGCAAGAGAGGGTGTATTGTATTCTTACTCCGTCACCACACTGAAACACAGGCATTATTTGCTTCATGATAGGTATTCGCTAGAAAGGACATTGCACGCCTCGTTCTTCATATTTTGTTTTTTCTTCATATTCCTATGCCATGCTGGTCAGACATGATGGCATTGGGCTTTATTTCGAGTTTTCCTTCTCTTGCATAGATGTCATATGGATATTGTAGCTCTTAATTGTCTTTTACGAGACTCACAAGCAAGAGAGGGCATGGTGAGTTGTATTGTTATTCCATCATCACACAGGGATTAATGGAATACAGTGTCGAAACTGCCGATAATATCCGAAGTTTCTAACAGTTAAGTGAACACGGTGCATCACAAGTCAACGGTAAATTGATAATTAAATTTTGACTGAACGTGACTACAATCTTTTGTGCAAAAATTTTACTTCACGTCGTGCATCCGACACACACCGTGTTTTTTATATTAAAGTTAACAGCTTCCCCTGAATAAGATCTTACAACATTTAGAGCAGTGGAGCGGTGACATAATGTAACCTGAATCACACGAGTAATATTTTAATAGACATGGGAAGTACTAATTAAACTTTATGATCGAATTTCGCAAATTTCAAATCGATAAATTAATTAAACGATTGCATCTCAACGAACTCTCTCATGGTATTAAAATATTTAACTGTCTTCGCAAATTGACATTAAATTTGTCATTACAGATAAAAATATTGATAGCTTCATGTGTTGTTACATATCGATTCCTGTTCAATGTATTGGAAATACGTTTGTGGAGAAAGTTTTGAAGCAAGTACTTGTTTTAGGTGTTACTTTTAAATTGCGAATTGGACATGGTAAACCAGTTCTTTTTATAAGTCACTCAATAAATTCTACGAATTTGCTTGTCTTATATCTCGTATAACAATTATTGCTTACAAATTGAAGGGCCAAACAAATGAAAGACCCATTTTTTTTTATATTTATTGTGTGATGTGGTATTGACATGACAACTAAATCTTATTACTAACAGTTTCGCTTGCAAAGATAGGCATTAGTAATTTTATGTAATAATATTAATCGGTTTGAACACTCACGTGATCTCACGGTATGTTTTAGAATATCTACAATACATCAATTGTCATTTTATTATCTCAAAAGTTATCATAACATAAGGTATTGCGCAGAAACCTTTTGCGTATATAGTATATACCCATATCTCTGTCTGAAGAATTACCCCAAAACATAATAACGTACCGAAGTGCAGTGGTTACATATGCATGGTAAGCAGTTAAAACTATATTTACACTTTTTTTTTGTTATGGGTGGGCTATGGTAAGCGCCCGCGCGGTCCTGTCCGTCCGGGGCGATGAAAGGACGGCGCGCGGGCCCATAACCCACCCGTACCCACGTCACCTCGTTGTTGGGCTGACCACCGGAGCACATGTGACTTGTCATCAGTGGTCGGCCCGACGGAATACTTTCGGGTAACCGCACCTCTCGACGAACTGGGACGTCGGTCGCCATCGCGCGGTCAGCCTCTCTGCGGGTGACGGACAATTCCCCGGTCCGATCACCCGCGGCCTGGGCTAGGGCGGCATTAGGCGCAGATACTCGCGCCTGCGCCGCCCGAGTCGCCGGCAACGGAACGTGTCGCCGAATAGGAGCTCTACTCGCACACGATCCGCCGCCTCCTTCCGTGAGATTACGGCCTCACAGAAGGCGGCGACCGCGTCCTAGTTCCTGACGCTGTCGAGCATCTCCCTGGCGATGGTCGGCAGCGCCAGGTTAGCACCGATAATCGCGACGAGTTCACGGCGCTCCCCCTCCCATGCAGCACACTCCTCGAGCGTGTGCTGCGCCGTGTCCTCGTCGCAACTGCAGTGGTGTGCTCTTCCTCCTGACAATCTTGTGCAGATACCCTAGCAACTTTTTTAAGATTATGTAGTAAATAGTAACATAGACTGTTCATTCTCTTCTTCAGCTTATACTCGCCATGCTTTTGGGCAAGGGCATTGCCACAATAACATAGAAAATTATAAACTACGCCCCGCTGGACAGATTATAGGTGGGATATCCGCCTGAATGCCTCTTCTACATATTTTTCTTTCAGAAACCTTATGGGCTTTTGTTTAAAAAAAATAATATTCTTACTCAATATTTGTCGAGTTCATTTTGTTAAAATAATCGCGAAAGTATGCATGTAATTTAAATTCAAACTTGTTTTCTTATGGTGTAAAATATCATTTTTTACTTGGTAACATAATATCGACTACCGCAGTTGAAGTGCATTCAGTGTTGCCATGTAACCAAATACGAAATTTTTATTTAAGCAATAAGGTGTGACCTGTCTGTTTTTATATTTTTTTATTATTATTAAAAGCTTTGTAATCTCTAAGCTGATCAAAAGATCTTACGTGCATTCAGCCATCCAAGTTCTTCTTTCAGATATTTAAAGTACGGTCTTTCAGACAAATAAAATGTTACACTAAATTTGTTTGTATCTATAATGTAAATTTCTTTTTTAGTGCTCAAGTTGTGATAATCTGTATTAAACCGTCTTCAGAAATTTGACAAACTTATACCGTTCAATGTAATTTTACTGTGTCTTTTGGCTTATTCAGTATTAGTTCATATTTGAAATGCAGTATTTAATTTTAAAATAAACTTTTTTTGGTGACTAATTATGCAAACCGTATCTTAGTAGATAACATCTCATATATTTTTGAATTTATTCGCGTGCCAATTAGCCCTTAATTGATATGCCTTTTTGTATAAAGGTTTTATTTGACAATATTTCACCTAATGTGCATGGCCACGCGGTCTTAAGTCATAGGGCACAGTAACTCTAAACTTTATTTGTTGTATAGGTATGTGTTATACTATTACGAGATTTACCTACACCATTTCATGTCTTTCAACCTTAATGGTTGGTTTATTGCAGAAATTTCGGTAGTCGATTTGTTCATAGAACATTTATGTTATATAGAATCAGAGAAACTTTTTAACTTATTAAATTTTTAGTCTACGATAGAAATATTTCTATAAATATAATCAGTTTATGGCCGAAATTAACACCAACTACGGGATGTTGTTCCTTTCTCATCTAGAATAAAAATGTCCAAAAATGATTATATTATGATTAAAAATTTTCATTACATCTCAATCGCATTATTTTAATAAATTCGTAATACGGCAATTTTATGACCAATTAATTATTTTAAACGATCGAATTAATTTAGAACTTGGATAAAAAAATGTCACAAAAACGTTGGTAATTTAACAAACATAATTGATCACTATAACATAAGTAAAGTAGAATAACGTAATCAATGTATCATTGTTACTTTTTTTACCTGGCAACACCCCCAAGGCTAGGTCAACGACCGGTGTTGCTAAATTTAAACAGATCATTGTAATACTCGACAATAAATTCGCCTAACTATAAGCACAGGTGTGCTTTTGCTTTTTTAAACATTATGAGTCAGTAATCAATCAGTCGTAAATACAACTAAGTTATATAATTTATTCATTTTAATTATTTATTATACTAGCTGACCTAACAGACGTTGTTCTGTTCAAACCTAAAAAAATAGTAAAAGGAATCCTCCTTCAAATCGATCCCAGCGCCACCAACCGGTTCCAATTATTAATCTTAACCATTCTCATACTCATCGGTACAGCCGCATAAAAATCATCATAATCGGTCCAGCTGTTTAGAAGGAGTTCAGTGACATACACACGTAGACAAGAAATATTTATATATAAAGATAACAATACAAAATTTTAAAAAAGATATGCACATCATCTTATCCCATGTACGTCGCACTGCTTGGATTTCCTCGACTGTGGCAGAGAAAAGATTGTATTCTTAGTCTGTCACCACATGGACAGCAATTAGATGCTACATATTTCTGTTTTTCTTTTTACTTTCTCACAACGTTAACTCGAAAACATTGTTTTTTTATTGTATGGGGACTTATGAGTTGAGTTATCTACCGGATATTAACGATGCTGATATTTATCCTACGTTACTGCTATAGGTCTGTTATAGACACCTTTTTATCAATCATATATTTTAATAACCTGATTCATATCACTATAATTAATAATTGGATCAAGAAACCTTTTTGCCTTCGCGCCATTAGATACCGATTATTTATATTTTTTATCCAAGTTCTTAGAACAGTAATAGTAACAATTTGTAACTATATTTTAATCATTCGCAGATTAGCTCAGACTTTATTATTAAATATTTTTTGTGGTAGTTACTATTTTTTTGTACGAGTAATATTCAAATGTTAATATAATGTGTTGTTGGAATTGGAATGTATGCATTTCATAGTAGGTAACGGCTAGGAATACTACCAACCTTTACATTGCTTGTGGGTGTCGTAAAAGCTGACCAAAATTAAATCGACCTGAGCCAATTCCATCTGAAGCCATTTGATTAATAATATATCCAAGCAGGATTAACGTCAGGCAGGCGGCCGGTTATAAAACTATTGTCAAAACCTTCTGCAGAATTTCTGATGGAAACAGAATAAGTACGTATTGCGTCAACGCGATAAGAGCTGGATGATGATGATATGTAGTTAGAACGATTCGATTTTTGTACGTTGTTCGTGTGAAAATAAATGACTCGTGCCTAACGGTAGATGGACTGTAAAAAAACGTATATGGACTTGTTTGTCCTAAAATTTTGGTGGTTCTTGAATTTTATACTAAAGTTTTCATTCTTTTGTTACAGGTACATATAAAAATCATCATGAATTCACGCAGTAGTTTTATTACGCTGAATACATTTTCAAGGTAACATCTTTTCGACTATATTAGCGGCAATATTAGGCAACATATTAATATTGCAAGTTAAAGAGATTTTCCACAGAATTTCTGATATGGATACGTTGATTAGACACATGAAATGAAATTAATTACACAGATTTTGTTATAATGGAGTGGAGAGTTCTTTTTTTTTTATAGGAATCCGAAATTGGCTTTATATTACTATATGCTTGTATTTGGAGAATTTAATTATGATGAAAATAATCACCTCACAGCAATCTGGCCGTGTGTGGATTTTGTATTTATTCGCAGAATTTAAATCCGTCCAACCGATGTACCCCAAAACGCAACAATGAGAAGACTGTTTAGACTATGTATTAGGTCTCGGTAGATAGCGTTGCGATCGATTTTAAAGAGTTCTTTCTACTTTTATTTTTATTAATTTGTTCTGTTAGGTTGCACTAAGTACTATATAAAAATTATAGCGTTCAATTAACATTTATTTTCACTTTTGTAACTATTTAATTTCAAGTTTTTGTCATCCTCCTAAGTTTATATTAAAATTATAATATGTAGCTAAATTATTAAACACATAAAAGTAGTTTGTCTGACATGGGAAATTTGCTGTATTTTTGAAATGCATTAGCTTGCAAATGAAATGAATTAATGATTTCTGATGTTTAAGCGAGCATTACACATTGTTAATACAACTCCTATACGAATTTTATCGGAATGACATCAGTCCGCCCGTGACCATGAACGCTGCAAAGTTTTCGATACATCGGGCAAGCAAAATTCAATTACGCAATAAAATCCGTAGTTTTATTTTAAAATAAATGAATTAACAAAAATATAAGAATATTATGTCTAATAATTGCAAATCATTGGTATATAGTTACGTAATGTGTAAGGGGGCGATGATTAATCACTCTATACATCACCCTCTGTACTTTAAATATATTGATCAGAAAAATTTTATTAATAGTTTTATTCTTTGTTATTGACATTAAAGTATTTTCATTTGTTATTGGAGATTTTTAGCTATCTGCACTTATTACATTTATCTGGTTTCGGTTTTGACATCTATTGGCACAGGCATAGTGTTATTGACATAGCTATATAATATAATTTTAGCATTAACACTTCACGTGACCATGTCGATCCCATCTGAACTACCTATAAAAATTTTCACTTCCAAAATGTGATCGGTAAATCAAAATTTGAGCTTTGAGTCCCCAGGTTGACAGCGACGTAAAGCTCATTGTAAAATTAACCTGTATTGTACAAGAGACGATATTATTTGACATATGAAAGTGAATGTCAGAGTGAGTCTTCACAACAGACGCCCACAGCTCATCCATTATGTAACTGTTATACAAAGGGATTAATTATATAATTACATGCACGTAATGTGGTATTACCCTCATTTATCGCGTCTCATTCGTGCAATGACGGATTACCCTATATTGAAAATAAGGTGATATTGTTAGATATTATAAAAGGTCGTTTTTAGATTCAAATTTAATGGTGAAATAGAAAAAACAATAACTGAGTATTTCATCATTATACAAATCAAAAGCCTACCATACCATGTGCTTAAATAAAATAGAATTAGAAAACCTTCCTTCTTCCTTTCTAGCCAATTGCCACGGGTTCTCCGTGTAGTTCCCGTTCCCTCGGGATTACCTGGATAAGTAATAACCTATATTACTCACAGATATTGTAGCTCACCATTAATGAAGAAATTTTTTAAATCGATCCATTAGTTTAGGCGTGGAAGCGTAACAAACAGACAAATTTAGTCTTGCATTTATAATGTTAGTTAATTAATTCTAATGTGATGTGCAATCGAAAGATCAAATATATACAGCATCATTCTTATTGCAAAGGATTCAGGAACGAATGGAGATAAATATATAAAGCAGTATAATAGGCAAATAGTAATGTCAAATAAACATTCACTACATTACAGCTGACGAATAAACCAGGGCAAAGTACAACCGGGTTACCATAAATAATGCTACCGCTTAAGGTACATAAATAAAACGATTTTAGCAACCGATATCGAATGAATTGTTTACTGCAACGCTCACGAATCGTCCAACCTTGATACATTTATTCAGCTGTGCGTGAATGCATAAGCTTGACACTAAATTGTTTAGCACACCGACAATATTCAATACTGATACTGTGACTACTAGACATAATAACATGTAAAATGATCCGATGCTATTCGATTTTAAAACAAAACTGAAGCTTCAAAATTATAAGCAAAGCTACATGAATCTCTGTACTTAAAATAATCCAAAAGCGTGACAAAATATCTTAAATATCAAATCTAATTATACTTTTAATACCAACATGATGACGTTCTATGGCCAGGTTAATTGTTAGGATATTTTATGGTACTTATTGCCGTAATAAATGGGCTATCGTAAATTAGGATCAAATTTCAACAGATGTTTGAGGCAGTATGATATGTTTTTGTGTTATATTTTATTACTGTAAAGCTGAAGATTACGTTTGTTCCTTTAGAAAGTCTAGTCGGATGTGACAAAATACATTTACCTAAGGTAATCTATTTACTGACAAAGTGTTAGTAAACATATTGTAGTCCATAGAAATAGAGCAGATACTATAAAAGTAATAATAGTGATAAAATTTACAATAACAGTTACAGTGTTTATAAATATTATTTATTTCATTCAAAACCGCCAGTGTATTAAATGAAGGAAGATAACGTAAGGATTGTGAAACATAAAAAGATAAAACTAATTGCTATCTAAAAATTAGTCAAGTTGAAACCAAAATTTAATTGATAGTTGAAGAAACACCAGTAATAAAACCAATGCGTTCAAAGTATAAAATAATCGTCCTGTGCGATAATTTTTTATTAAAATATGGTGTCGATATTCGCAAAAATCACTAATTATATTTTGAAAGTGAAGTTAATGATACACTAATTTGCTAAAAGTACTGTTATTGATTTCACTATTTAAACTTTTTAGCCTTTTTATTTAGACCTATATAATGTTTATGATATGCGCTGTTTGTCCTTACTCAGAACCGACACGATCTAATACTTCAAATCGATTAATTCTTGCTGTTTAATTGCCATTCGATTCAAGTTCCGCTTTCACTATCACGTTATTGTTAGTATCGGTCACTTATTTATTGTTTTAACCTTCATTTTTCTTTACTTCGGCTTTGTTTTTTCGTCTAGTCTGCAGTATAACGAAGTATTTTTATTTTGTTTAATTAGATTATACTAAATGCTATATAGTAGCAGTTACGAAGACTACCAACCATTGCTCGTGGATGTTGTAAATGATGCCTATGAGCTTTACATCGATCTGTGCTAATTCCAGTAGGTCAGTAATTAAATTCCCAAGGAGAGTGGACATTAGGCAGGCGGCCAGGCATGAAACTATTGCCAATAAGTTTTCCAAAATTAAAAAAAGAAATATTAAAGAAAGATATATTGGTCGACTCCAAATAATTGTAGTAAAACAGCAAGATGCTGATGATACTAATTATACTAAATAGAATTATTTCAATAACTATCTACTCACATATGACATAACGACATACATGTTTAAAAATAAAAGTAAGTACACCCTAAATTACTCATTCTACCGCTCATAATAGGCAGTTGAATCTATCAATAATATTCATTAAAGTAATTTTAGAGTTCAATGGTGCTTCCGTTCTATGATGGGTTGTTTCGACCCCTTATTTATCTTGCATCTGTTGCACCATTAATGCCATTACGTATATTGACATCGCTTGACAGATTCGTCCGTTGTTTAGTTCAGCACAATATGGTCTCGATCAATCTCGCTTATACTTAAAATGTTCAAATTCAATTTCCTGTTACTTCAAAATATTGATAAAACGTGAAAGCAATCTTTTCTTAGCTTTGTACTTACGTTGGTGTGTGCCTAGGTAACTTCAATTTTGAACATGATTTTAACCCCTTTCAAAACGTCGGATTGGCTCGAAATTTGACATACTTATGAAGGACCATGGACAATTCAATATTTTAAACAGTTAGTCCCGTTATCCTTATCAGGATTTTCATCTGTATTTTATTTTCGAATCTGATATCCGGTAGTGTCTGTGCCGTGATCAAGAAGGCAAAATTACCAGGCGCGCCCATTACCTATTGCTCGGATAAGTTACCGACTTCGAATAAGATAGATTTTCGATAAGATTCGGCTATCACATCCGAAGGGCCTCCCTGAAGCAGCCGAATCAGTAAGCGCTCAAATTAAGCGTGTTCTTTAGTTTATTTAAACTGTTATTTACAGATTTATATTTATTACGCGAGTGCTTTTGAATTAGTTAAATTCGTTCTAATAGGTGCGTTACTCCTAAAACCCGTTATAATATACAGTTTTAATTCGCAATTGAATTAAACAATTACATTAACTAATTTATAAATTATCTTTTTATAACTGAAATGCCATCTTTTAAGTGGAGTTTTATCAAAGATTTATATATAAAGTCTTTGGCAAAATTAAGTGACCAGAATTTATTTGGCATTTTAAATACACTGCATTATTTGAAACAACTGCATTATTTGACATTAAGAATAACAATAATTATTCCTGATACGTACGCAAGCTAATAAAAATATAATTTGCATAGTATCCTTAGATTCAAATTCCCGACATCAAAAAAATCACAATCAATCACTATGTCACAGAGTATCTTATCTTATAAACGTCTTAGTTTATTTGCAACACAATTTGGTATCACGATAAAAATGCTAATCTTATGATCACGTTTTTTTACTATTTTCTCATATTTCCCTGTAATATAAAACTAGCTGACGCAACAGACGATGATTTGTTGAAATTAAAAAACAAGAAGTGTGCCTTGAAATTGATTGCAGCGCTATTTGTTAGATCTGTATGGTATGTATTACTAGCAAATTCTCATAATTTCACCCACATAGTTTCCCTTCCTTGGGAATCATCATCATCTCAGCCCATACGTGTCCCATTGTTGGGTTCGGGCCTCCTCCACTATGGGCAGGAACTTGACCTACTATAACCACGCTGGTCAAACGTGTTGGCGTTTTGTTTAGAGTTTTCCCTCTCTTGCATACATGTTATTCATATTTAATCCCTTAGTCGTCATTTACGATACCCACGGGCAAGAGACAGGGTGGTGAATTATATTCTTATTTCATCACCACACGGGAGGAGTATTCTGGGGACTATTCCGTGGGAAGGTTAGTTAGAGAACATTTGCGAATATATGCGACGGTTCACGGGACAAAATATAAAGTTTTGACGTACTATCTGAAAATACGTAGTATCCTACATTGATTAAAATTAAAATAACAAAAATGATGAAAAAATAAGAAAATCATGTAATTTCGAAAAAAACAATATTGTTAGTATTAAATTCTAAGCCTTCATTTTAGTAGCTCTATCATTTATTTGTGTGCTAAAATATTGATATACATTGCGTAGGTATAGTATCTATTGTTTAGCTAAATGGTGACCTAAATTGGCTTGGCTGAATGCAACAAATGTGCCGATTTCAGCTATAGACAACAATCTTCAACTATGTTTTATGGAGCAATATTTTGATTTAATTTTTGATTGCCCAATCGGTTGAGTGATTTCTCAATTACGTGAATATCCGGTAATGTTACATTATTAGGTAATAATGATCCTTTTAAGATAAATAACTTTTACTGATTTACGATGAGATTGTGTTTGCAATTGGGTTCCTGCGTTTCGATTTAATTACGATATTAAAAGTTGTTAAGTTTACCATAAGAAATATTTTAGTATAGGTAGTTCACGACACAGAGCGGTAATTGCCTTAGTTGAATTTTTATTAAAGTGCTCGTTATAAATAATTTGTTTTTTGGTAAGATAAAATGTATCAATATATAAAATATTTGTGAGTTAAAAAAAGTGGGCGAGTAACAAGTTAAATTTTTTTTCAAAATATTATCCTTCGCTATAAACTATGTTTATAGAAAAAACGATACTAACAATAGAAAAAAGAGTATTTAAAACATTGAAAATTTTATTATAACTTATTATCTAGTTGACATTTGTGACGATGTACGCGCGCATTGTAAAACATGATTGTTGACTAGCTAACTTCAGTATCATTTTTTCGTGACGGTGAGCGCATCGTAAAAATTTACTCTCATCGTTTTTCCTTAACGCGAAGTAAACTTTAAAAACTCTTTGTTTGTAAAGAAAACTATTACTATCAAAGAAAAAACAAACAACAAAAAAGAACTACCGATTTAAGACTAGTCATCCAGGTACTATTATATACACGAAACCATATAACACCCTTAAAAGCACATCTAATCAATACAAAACTATAAAAAACGTAATTATGAACGTTAACCCCGAGAGTGGTACTTACAGCCACCCCTAGAGATAATTGTTTACACAACATGCACGGTACATAGGGTAGGCGCAGCATCAGACGTAACGGAAACACGATATTTATGACGCTGCGTATAGATTGTTTAAAAAAGGAAGGAGATAACTATAATTAATTGTTTTAGATATTTTATATATTAATTTTCTATGGTAACGGTGTAAGAGTACAATTTACCGCCCATCTTGCACGTGCGTTTCGTGAAACACGTCCAAGGTATATAATATACAAATAACATATATCCAAGAAAAGGATAGATCAAAATAAAGCCCTATTCCAACATTTCTGACCAGTGTGTTATAGCAAGTCAATTTCCCTCCTATTGTGGAGGAGGCTGAGCTCAGCAGCGGGCCCTGCTAATACTACCGAGATCATTTTACTTTTTTTTGTATAAACAGTACACAGTATTATGGCATATCCCAGTATACCCCGTGGTCATGATTATAGAATATCCAATGCTTTGAAATAGTAGAAAACCCAAATTAATACGATAATTAAAATCTCTAATATAAGCGTAAAAATGGATGATATCAATACATTATACGCGATTTTGTTTGTTCGTTGCAATTGGTACGTATTAAATCGTAATAAAATTACGGCAGTAGGAAATCGACATATAAAACATGCATATTTGAGAACTCGATAAAAATAATGTTCCCAAAGATATATGGTATACCTATGGCCTGAAATAATAAGTTAAGCACACCTACAGCTGTCAAATGTCCTCATATTGGATCTAATCATAGCATATAAAATGTTATATGTTTGGATTTTACCGCTTGAACGGTTATATAGTTTGTCTTTTCTCCGGAAAGTGATGCAATAATTGAGTATAATAAAAGCAGAATTAATACAGTAAACATAATTAATACTTTTTAACTTATATATAATAATTAAAACCGTCGTATTGCTAATTAATCCTTAGTAAAATTTACGAAAATCTAACCAATCTAACCAGTTAATTGTATCACAGTATATTTAGCAGGTAACATATCAGCTGTTTGTAATAAACAATTTGTTATCATAAAATATTTATTATCTATAACTTAAGTACATACTCTATCTAAAACGTAAGCATAGATAATCTCAATGAGTCAACCCCATGTCTAATCTATGTCCATGTGTTGTACAGCTCATGTTATCATATACATCATTATTGTCTCATATCGTTATTTTCATTATAAGAAATTATGGTTGTATGGTTTCAGATTAAATAACAGTTATTATTTTGTATATCCGACTGTTTCTATTATTTATCTTTACAACAATAAAATAATCCACCAATCCAAAATTTAATAACAATTTTTCTGTATTGGGTAGATAATTATAAATGTCTGTAATAACGATGAGTTGTTGGACGGAAGACACCTTAGTCCGCCCGTGACCATGAATGCTGCAAAGTGTTCGAAACGTCGGGCAATCATAAATCACATACGAACGCGATATAATCCGTAAAAGTAGTTTTATTTACAACATGTATTTATTTGTATAAATCCTCTACTCTGTTACAAATCAAGAGTAAAATTGATAATGTTCGAATAAAATAATTCGCTCTTATTTAAGAAAATATATTTCTAGACACAAAGTAGAGGCTTACATAGAGGCATAAAATACAGGTATAAATGAGGATATAGACTTTTTATTATGTTCTTGTCTGTTGTTGGTTAGTGGTATTTGTATTTAAAATTTGCAGATTTCTAACAAGTTTTACTGGTTTTTTTTTAATACACTCGAACCTCTTCTTAGTCCCTATACGCACTATGTCGGAAGACATCATCCAAGGGGAATTGGTCTACGACATAACCCTGGCCAAGCGATGGTTTAGCCTTCTCTTGCAGTGGTGTTATTTGCTTACATCCTTTACTCGATTTTTTGCGATTCACATGGGAAAGAATGAAATGGAGACCATTGCAGCCATTGACTTGGAGCAACGCGTTTTTCGATCTATAATTGAAGTAGTAGCAGTTGGATATTTTTGGTTGTGCTAGTCGTGTCACTTTCCTCGGTCTGTCATGAGTGACAAGTCGAGTTTCAACTTTCTAGAACGTAGGTTATGAACCCCGAAATGCGCGGCATGTTGTATCTTAGGCTGGGTATCCTAACCAACGTTACGACGTACTTTAAAGGGAGATGATAACCACCACTAAATGATTTATTACCATAGTCAATGGTTTGGCTTAAGTTTTAGTATTGCTATGTCCAAGAGGCTTACTTAGCATGTCAGTTATCTTCCGAACAAGGAATTGAGGAAGATATATCTGAAGAGGAAATATTTAAGAATCACGTTTATATCGCAGATGGGCGGATATTACAAAAAGTGTTTGTTTGAGGTTCATATAAAAACTTCCAACATCGCCTTATCTGATCTTCCTAAATAGGTAAAAAAAACTTACGTGGGTTTTAAATATTGAACACATATTGCGCTACTTGATGAAATCAAGAGTATAGACAAGTAGTTCTGATGTCATTTGCATAATTATTTAATCATTTCTTAACTTTGCGCAAATAAATAAATTTATCAAGGTTATTTTGTTATAATCAGTATTTAGTTTTTACTTATAAAACAGTTTTGATTTTAGAATCTTCTTGAGAGCTAGGAGAGAGTTATACACGCCTTTGGTTATACTTAAACACTATATATCATGGGGTTACCTAGTGTCCGTGTACGCCTCAATCGAAATTCATCAAAGAGTTACATGAGCATTTTCCTCCTCGTCTCTCCTTCAGGATAGTCATGCTATAAGATTATATAATTAAATTCCAGTAAACCATTTTGCATTTTCATTATGTGTTACTTTCCTAAAATGAGAGAGTAAGAATTAAGTGGTGCTCTCTTTCCTGCCCGTGGGTGTCCTGCAAGATGACTAAGTAAAACTCTAAAGAAGAAGGAAACTTCGAAATAAGACCCTATGCCAACCAGACTGACTAGTGTGGTATATGCTAATCTTTCTACAACTGTGGAGGATGATCGATCCGAGCAGTGGGACGTATAGGAGCTTAAATGTCGATGATTTTGTACACGATAAACAGGAAAACTGACTAAGCGAAAAAAACAAATTCACGCTTTGATTCTTAAACAATGGATTATCATTATTAGCTGTATATGTCTATTGTGAAACAAAAGCTTCTTTATATACTTAAGCATATATTCCCACGCTTTAAATATCGCTGTATGTGTAATTCAATATATGAAACCTTGTAAGTTATAATCAACGTTGCAAATATCATTTTTGTTAGGCGCAGTCGTTATGACGGCTATTTTATTATTTTTGCAATGTCGTTGAGTATTGACATACATATATTAAGTTACTGAATATATTCAGTGAAATCTTATACCTCTTCCTTAGAACTTTGATCATTTGTGTACTTATAAAATGCTCAGTGTCAGAATATTTTGTATTCATCATCATCACAGCTCATATACGTCCCACTGTTGGGCTCGAGCGTCCTCCACAATGAGAGGGAAATTGACCTACTATACCACGCTGGTCTGACATGTTGGTGGCAGGTTTTATTTCCAGTTTCTTCTCTTGTGTGTGTTTCTTGCATATGCATATTGTTTCCCTTAGTCGTCTTTTACGACACCCACGGGCAAGAAAGGGCATAGTGAATTGTATTCTTACTCCGTCACCATATTTCTTATTAGAAAATTATCAACCTGTTTTAACTGATTTTCATCATATTTGACTTTCCCTTGCCCAAAGTTTTAAATCTTTTTCAGCTTATCGTGTCCATTAAAGTCAAGGTAAAGATGTTTCACGAATAACAATTCATCGCTATTACAGAGATTTTATCTGCCCGCTACAGTTATTAAAATAATAGTTATTAAATTTTGACCCATATGTTTCATACAAATTCATTGTTACTAGAATAAAAAACTAATTACGATATTAATACCAACGTTAATATTTTATAGCATTTAAAAAGACCAGAGGACTGTAATCTAACGTCTAGGACGTCATTATTACTAAAAGGTGCTTAATTTACCCAATATCCTTTTACGTTGAGGCCGCGTGACGATATGGTGATAGCATATTCTGGTATATTTTTTTATTACCGTGTGGTTAGACCAGATGCAGCTAGACTGCATAATAATAAGTCTAATTGCTAATCATAAACAGTCAAAATCACATTTCTATAGAATCCACACACTAAATCAAATTTCTATAGAATCATTCTCCTATTTGGTAGAGTAATTAAGTTAAATCTGTAGATCTCTATATAATTCAACAAAGAAGAGACAATCTTATTACAGAAATTACAATTTTACGCCTTTCTTAATGCGGGGATAGACAAGGGGGGTATATATGTATAATAACACTAACAACATACACAGTAAAACCCGTTTAAGACGATTTCACAGGGACCCGACCAAAAACGCATCTTAGGCGGAAAAGCGTATTATGCGGGCAAAGAAAAAAACGTGCCATTATTATTTAATATATTATATTATTATTTTGAATACCTACGTATTAAATTTAACATTTAAAAATTACCTAGATAAAGTGTTGTTTATTTTCTTTATTTAATATACTTACTACTAGATACATTTTTAAATATTAAAAAATATTTAAAATTATAAAAAAATGTTGTTTATTATTATTACATTACTTAACGTAATCACTTATTTTAGTTTGACAAAAAATTTTGAGGCATTAGCAATTACAAGAGTTTTAACGTAATTTAATTTTCGCAGTGCGTCTTCGCTTTGATCAAAGAAGTTACATAGCGTCTTAAATCATTAACTGCTGATAATGCCTGGGCGTGTGACAAAATCGAAGTTGACTCATCTTCTTCTTGGTCATTATCACTTAGGGTTGCTCGATAGTCACTGGCTGCTGCCGCAAGGGGTAATAATTATGTGTATTTGAGTGGCACGTGTTCGCGTATTAAAAGGGCTGACGATCGTATTAAGCGTTAAGAAATGTATGAAAACATGTCTCCAGGTGCTGGGATCGACGCAAAATGGCGTATTAAGCGGGAAATCGTATTAAACGTGATCGTATTAAACGGGTTCTACTGTATTTACTATCTAATTATAGGTTAGGGACGAGCATATTACCGTTTAAATACCGCAGTTCTAGACTGAGTTCTTATTAAGAGTTTTTTCATTGGAAACTCCACACAGTAACTAAAAATTAGCAGTGGTATGAACCACTATATTAAAAAGGCCGTCGAATATTTTTAATGAAGTAAATGTCCCTCACGCAATTCGTCTGACTGGTAAATTTCTCGATACTGGGACTTAATAATTTTGTTAACTTCAAATATGATATCGTGATACACAATACGATCATTGTCTAACCTCAAATGAGATAATAATCTAATGCGGAATGTTTTTAGCAATTTGTATTATGGCGTGATGCCATTCAATTCATTCTAACACGTCTATTTTAAGGCATACTTTAGTGTTGGCAAAAAACACCTCATTTTTTAACATCATTAGAGATAATTCAAGGCGACTCCTAGATTCCGCTTCCTCAGTGGTCTAACGAACTTCGTGACCGGCGAGACAGCCCGACGCCTGCCGATTATTGCCGAGTATATTAAGCGGGGCTGCGCACGCGACTTACCGCGTTACTAACTTGTAAATCAATGCAACGAGCTTGTACTCACGACTAGTGCTTTGTTTGAAGGATTTGTGTTTAGTTCGTGGAATTATGTTGTAGAATAACGATTATTAGCTTGAACAAAACCAGGCGTATTACGTTGATTTTTATCTATCTTTAGCTAAGATAATAAAGTCTAAGCTACAATAGTTCGGGTTGATGCATTGAATGGACTGTTATTGATCCATAGATAATCTGTGAGGTAAGAAACGACGGCACAATATTAAAGAAATAAATATAAGACGAACGGTAATACTAATCACTTTTATTCGTGTATCTAAACTGAGATTCAATTAAGCACAGCCACGGGTGTTATACAAAACGACTAAGAGGACCTACTTGAAGACTTTGGTCACAATTTAATGTTAGTCTATGAAGTCCTACTACAAAGTAATTATAAATCATAATTACTTTGTAGTAGGACATTGTCCGTCATTAGGCAAAAATTATGTTTGCCGTTATTGAAAATTATTTGGCAAATTCTCAAAAAAATGTTCGATGTTTTTTCTACTGCGGTAAATAAAAGAATAATTTCATAAATTGATTAGTAAATAAAAACAATAAACTCAAGGTCAACTAAGTTTGAGACCGAATAAATATCTTTTTGTCATCATCATCCTACTCTTAATTACTCAGCTTCGACGCAACATGTACTTTTCTACCATCATATATTACAAAAAAAATTACAACAATTTTATAACCGGCCGCCTGCCTGGAATCAATCTTCCTCGAGAACGTAATTGTTGACCAAACGTCATCAAATTGAATTGACCCAGGTTGATGTAAAACTCTTAATTGTCTCTTACACTCATGAGCCTTGTAAGGGTTGATAGTAAGTACATATTTGTAACCAGGCACCACTGCTAAATATCTTGGTGTCTAACAATAAAACCATGCCTTTACACAATTGATATCGTGAGTAAAGTTCTTCTACATAATTACATCCACGTCAATTTCCAATGTCTATCTTCCCATCTGTGACGGAAGGAAAGTGGAACTATTAAAGTATTGGACCGGGTATAGAATTTGCCAATATCTTCCATTTCACATGACAATTTCACTTCGAGGAGTGTTGTCCTCTGTGTAATTGTTTCCGGCCAACGTGACGAATAAATCGTATTGTAGTGACAATAGAATTATTAGGTAACAATCAATTCGTGCTAACGATCAATGTTCAAAACCTGTTATATTGTATTTTAATTTAAAACTTGCTGCGAGCATTTCCCCTGAAGAGTTAAAAAGGATTAGTGAACATACTTATGTATGTGAATTATAATCACAAAAATTTACATCGCGTGTATAGGCGTTTTGAAAAAGAGTCAGGGTGTAAAGGCTGTAGGTAATTCACCCGCTACACAAGGATTGTTTCTTTAGTGCAGGAATAAATGGAGTCTTCTCCATCCGACCAGTGCAGGTCTTGATGGAACATGGTTGATTCATCAAGTAACCGCATACGATCGCAAGTGCTACCTACGCTCCAGGTCTTCGTGGCTTGGGCCAAGTAACGCCTTGAACTTGTCACAATTATCGATGCTGACCACGAATGTCAAAGAAGTACTAGTGGTCGGCTACGGTGTTAGAGAGGGAATACAGTGTGGGCTATAGGGCCGCAAGCCGCCCATTCATAGCCAGGTATGAAACTGATAGAGTGCATCCAGGTCATGCATACATACATACGGGCAAAAAAGGTTGTATAACAAAGAAAAAAGAAACAAAAGAAGGTGGTGGCGCCGTTTTGAAAGGTTGATACATCTATCGCCGTAAGTAGTGGGTTCGATCCTCACGAAGGCAAGTCCTTTAAGTGATCCAGAAATGATTGTTTCGAGTTTAGGTGTAATTTGTGTCCATCAATTTATTTGTGAAGTCCTCCACAACATTGAGAATTGAATTCCTGATACAGGTGTTGTTTTTAGTATTTGAGAATGCTACTAATATAGAAGGATCGAAAGTTTTATTGAAAATAATATATAGCTGACACCGCTTATCTATTAAGAAAGTGACCTTAATCGATAAATCCTTTGTGTTGGGAAGGATTTATCGATGTAGCAATAAAATTTAAGCGATTTATCGATAGAGCATTGTCATTTTGAACTATAAATCATGCAGCAATATTGCGTTAGACCGTCTCAGCTGGCCTCCAGAGCAACGTTTGTCGGGCTTTTTGCGTTATTTGCTATTTGGGATTGTGGCAAACGACTTATTATTTTTATTTTGCAACGCCACTTCGCATACATGCATGGCGTTTATCGAATTTTGCCCCTTGGAAAGATCCATCTCCAACAGTGAACTTTAATAGACCTATCATTTCATCATTCATCATCATTTCAGCCCATTGCCGTCTACTGCTGGACGTAGGCCTCCCTCATGTTGCGCCACAATGTGCGGTCCTGTGCCGCCTGCATCCAACGACGCCCAGCAACTTTCACTAGGTCATCGGTCCACCTAGTGGGGGGGCGTCCTACACTGCGTCGTCCGATACGTGGTCGCCACTCGAGAACCTTTCTTCCCCACCGGTTGTCGGTTCGTCGAGCAATGTGGCCTGCCCATTGCCACTTCAGCGTGCTAATTCTTCGTGCTATGTCGGTTACACCCGTTCTTCTGCGGATTTCCGTATTCCGGATTCTATCTCGCAGAGAAATCCCGAGCATAGCCCGCTCCATAGCACGCTGAGCGACTTTGAGCCTTGATATGAGGCCTACATTTAGGGACCACGTTTCCGTGCCGTAAGTCATCACTGGTAACACACACTGGTCGTAGACCTGTGTTTTCAGACACTGAGGTATGTTGGACGAGAAGATCCTCTTAAGTTTAATAGACCTATACTGAGCGCGAATTATAATTAATTTCTATATAATATTTATCAATCTTAATACAAATTTCTTTTGTCCTTATTAAATATCTGTCATAATTACTGCATTATTTTAAAGTGTGATACGCCATTTTGAAAATTAATTTGCCCTTTAGTGACAAAAAAAACAAATAAATGATTTAAAATAAAGTGGTCATAAAAAAAACAATTGATTCCTTCTCTTTTCTTTTAATCGCTTTAAGTTCATAAGATTACCTTATTAGTAGGTATTACAGTTACATACGTAATAAATCCTTTAGTAATGATACGAAATATTCTCAGGGATTTTCTACTTTTACTATACATTGTTGATCAAATTATAGTAAAATTTTATTTAGATAATATTTGACTCACCCAAAAGCATATTTTTTAAAAAACACCGGCAAGATAAGATGCTGAATAAAACTCAATACTTATATTATTTATTCAAGGTACTTCATGAAAATAACTAACAATAGTTTAAGCTGAATAGTACTGAAAAAGCCTAGCGGTACCATCACTGAAATATGAACTCACATTTATGACTAAGCTGTTAAATTTTTACGACAAACTAATATTTCAGATGTCAAGGTCACTCGTAATACAATTAAAGAAGTCCTATTTAGACATACGTCAAAGAACTGATGCGATTTATAATGACTAAAATAATGTTATTATTCTTGACTTCGATTTCCATTTGACGTAAGGAAACCACTGATCACCACCCTATTATTTTTTTATTGTTGTTGATAGCAAACAGCAAACCTGATAAAAAGTCATACTGCCGCTCATAGACCGTTGCTCATTGTGAAATGCGTGCAATTAAGTCCGGTGACGCTATAGGCATTACCAAAACCCACCACACGCAAACACCCACAAAGTTAGGTTGCCGGCTCTCTCGTTCACCGAGCGAAGTGCAGCAGCAATTTGCTATTACTCAGAGGTCGATTTTCTGCGAGAATGTGGTACTAACCTGGACGGAGCGGCCCGCAGTTGTAGACAGTAAACCGTCGACAGCTTATAATGCGAGTCTTTTTTAAATACAACACCCTACACTAAGTTGTGTGACAGGGGACATTACAAGCATACAATTAACGGACACAAATGGCAACTAAATTCTTTTTTTAAGAGTGTTTAGTACACTACATTAAGGAAATAATCCTTAGTATTACGGCTGACTTTAGAAACATATAATTTAATGAACACAAATTACACCCAGACCCGGAACAACAATTTGTGTCGTTCAAAATATTGACCCAACATTGAATCCGTGACACTGTTACGCTAGGTCGATGTCTTAATCACTACACTATCTGTGTAATCAAGTTAACCATCGCAGTTGTTATTATAAGTTTCCCTACAGAGTTCAGCCGCCCATATTTCTAGTCCTCCTTTAGCCGATTTTCCGAATTCCACTGCATAGTTGGGGATATGGACCATCACCACACGAAGATACATATCTAACATCGTTGATATAATTTTAATACAGTCTAGACTTCACGCATTTATAAGCCATAGAAACCGATAAGTTGAGACTATTAGTCATTCTGTCTCCGTGGTAAATTAATGATTCATCATCATCATCTCAGCCCACATACGTCCCACTGTTGGGCAAGGGCCTCCTCCATAATGTGAGGGAATTTGACCTACTATACCATGCTGGTCAGACATGTTGGTATAGGGTTTCATTTCGAGTTTTCCTTCTCTTGCACATATGTTATGTGCCTATTATATCCCATAGTCGTCTTGCACGACATCCACGGGCAAGATAGGGAGTGGTGAATTGTATTCTTACTCCGTCACCACACGGAAAGATAAAAAAATTAATGATTAATAACCAATATTTGCATAAAACTTTGGATAAATGCATAGAAAATGATGGTGCTTTGCCGTATGACTGAAATAGATTATTACGTCTAAAGAGAAACTTGTTAAAAATTTTAATATGCAGTTACAACCATCATAATAATAACGGTGAAATGAAATAATAACATGCGTAACCATAATTAAAAAGCAGGAATGCCTTATATTACGTCAAGCGACATACTAATGATACTAGTTTGCATAATGAAATAAACATTAGAACTGAACTATAGCATCATCTCATGGGAAGAAAGAACCTATCTCAACAAAGCAATTTAACTTTCGCATTAGATAAGTATTCAAAAAGGCGTTTTGGAACTTGAAAACATCATGTAGTGGTCTTGTATTATATTCAATATCTGTTTGTTTTAACGTTAAATAAATTCGATGACACTTTATGTAATATGGTTTGGAAGAACTACTAGGGTGTAATATAAAAATGTTTTGATTTTTCATTATAATTCCCAGAAGATAACATCAATAGTGTGGCCATAGCACTGTAGAATGCGATGATTTTTCTTGACTGACGGATAAAGATAGTATGAAGAAACTAAAAATGCGAAGAAACTGATCATTACAACACGACACTGATAATAATAGCTCTTATTATTGGCCGATTTCCATTACAGAAATCGAAGAAGTATTCGAAACAAAATACATATAAGAATATACTGCCACTGTATTATATAGAGCAAACTTTATTAAAATCTATTTAAGGCAATAACATTTAAAGTTTAATAACTACTTAATTGGCCAAGTCCCCTTTAGCGCCTAAAATTACAACGTCATTCTACGTTAGTTAAATAAACTGCGACGTATTTAATAAAAAAGGCAAGAATAACTATTAATTAAAACTGTGACAGTTGGAAACTATAATTAATTTAAAGATACAAATCAAAACAATTGTATGAAAGTGAACGTCAGAATTGATATTATAATTGCTAAATGGAATGTAAGGTTATAGGTCAAAGAAATTTTAGAAAGACGCTAAGGGCCATATATCTAAGTTATAATTACGTGTCAATATTATAATAAAGAAATGGATATTAATGAAGAATATGTCTCCACTAGATAAAAATATGATTTGTGAATAGTTATGTAATTAGTGAGCAATTAATTGTGAATAATATGAACTGTGGTGACGGAGTACGAATACAATTCACCACCCTATTTTGCCGTGGGTGTCGTAAAATGCGATTACGGGATATAATACGCATATAACATCTATGCAAAAGAACGAAAACTCGAAATTAAATCCTATGCCAAAATGTCTGAACAGCGTGAAATCGCAGGTCAATTTCTCTTCCATTGTGGATGAGACTGGAGTCCAGCAGTGGGACATGTATGAGCTGAAATGGATATAGGAATATGTATATATAAGAAAGTCTTAAATATTTCAAAGTGTGTTAAAGTCGTACAGGTTTTGAGGCTTCAGTTTGAGCTGAGTTTGGAACAGCAATTAAAAAGAAATACCCGTTTGGAGACCAATGTTTTATAGATTGGCCTCTTCAAGTGGGTATAATAGACCACGTAGACTAATGTGATGCATAGTTGGATAATAATAATAATTTTATTGAAATTAGATTTATTAGCGTATAATTTAATATCTACAATATTGCAAATTCAAAAGACTGAACTGATTTAAGTGTAACATTGATATACGCACTGATGCGAAGTATTGTATCAACGCCTTCATGTTCATGGTTCATGTAAAATAGTAACTAATAACTGCAATAAAGAAAGAAATATATGTCTATGGGCGTGTGTATATGTGTATGTGAGTGAATGTGTGCGCACGCGTGCGTGTGCTACAACACTAATTTAATCTTGAGCGTTTTCATAAAATTAATAATAAGATTGATGCAGGTTACTGCAATCTAGCAATGCGTATAGTATTCTTCAGAAACATTGTTTTTTTTTTTAATTGTTGATATTACTGCTAAGAATTTGTGCTAGAAAATAAAAATAATATTTTATGCTGACAGCGATTAAAATTTACTTCATACATCCATTTGTAGGGTACAAGTATTACGTTGCCTTTACGTCACCATAAACATTGTCAATTATAATTAAGAATTCAAAGCGTTACCGCCATATTTATTTTAGAGGGTGTCGTAAGGGAGTTAAATGTATGTAATTAAGGAAACAACGTTTATATTTATGCAAGAAGAAATCTTAAAACAAAGTGACATAAATTCTGTGGCTAGTATGAGTATAAATAGACATATATCATAAATATACATATGTAATTGAATGTATGTAGAGCTTATGTTGGATGCAAGTGGCACAGGATCGTTTTGAGTTGCATTCTCCTGGGAAGGCTTACGTCCAATAGTGGACATCTATAGGCTGATGGATGGATGGATGGAGAGCTTATGTTCAATATTGTATTGACTAACTAGCGATGATTGTATTAGACATCGATTAATTTCGATTGATATTTTATCTTTTATCATCATGGATGATGCTCTTGTCCCAATTTCTAGGGGTCGACTCAATATCTACTCTTCTTTCATAGTACATTTTGCAAACGTTATTAGCAATAGTTTCATTACCGACCACCTGCTTAACATCAAACCACCTTGTAATTATTGAACAAATGGCATGAGATGGAGTTAGCCCAGCTCTATATAAAGTTCTTAGTCGTCTTTTACGATACTCCCAAGCAATGTAAGGGTTGGTATTCGTGGCCTTTACCACACAGAACTACTAGCAACCCGTCCTAGCTTCGCTTCGGTTTCAGTCGCCTTACTCGCGTAGTTATCGTTCCCATGGGAATACCGGGATGAAATATAGCCTATGTTACTCACTGATATTATAACTTTCCATTGGAGAACGAAATTTTTAAATCGGTTCGGTGATTTAAGCGTGAATGCGTAACAAACAAACAAACTTACTTTCGCATTTATAATATTAGTAAGGATATATATTCACACACACATATATAAATACTACTACTAATTCCTACTAATTTTAGGGTAATATTGTAAATATATTTTCTTTTTAGTTGGACTCAACCGTAGTGTATGGCTTTAGCAAATTGTGCGAAATGTGTGCGTTTACTTGAGTGACGGTGGGCCTCCGAGCATCAATTACTTTAACGGATTACTTGTGCAGGAATGATTGAGAAGTCACGATTTACAAGAGAGTCCAGCAAAACATTATTGCAATGTGCAATAGCAATTGAAAAATTTACCTTATGAGGTTTTTTGAAGGCCGTAATTTAATTAAATATCATCATCAATAATTCTAATATAATAATATATTACATTATAATTTATTGCACTTCAGCTCTGCGTAAACTTCACGAACTGTGCACAGTTCATAGAAATATCATTCAAACGCACTGATTTTTTAAAAGATTTTATTTAACTTGCCTTGTTAGTATGTTATTATGGGATAAATCTTGCGAGTTAAATTAGAACCACTTCCTGTTGTTAGATTAGGTTGAAATTTGGTTTACTTACGTAACTTCGGTGACAATGCAATAATATGGTACCATGAAGCTGGTTTCAAGATGGCGTCGGAAGGCGGCCATAGGAACTCCTAAATTAAACGATATAAAACCGTCGAGTTTGGACTCGTTTGAATAGTCTTGACAGCATTTAAATAAAAGCTTTTTTAAACATTTTTTTAATTAATATTTTTTCTGTATATAATTACATACTTATTCATTAGTGTATGTACCTACATACATACAGTACATTTTGGCAATGGTTTTATGACCGACCGCTTACCTGTCATCAACTATCCTTGGGAATTTATTGTTGACAAGACGTAATCAGTTGGAGTTGACCCTGGTTGGCCTAGTCAACATCTACAAGCAATGTAAGGGTGAGTAATAGTAGCTTTGGGACGTATGTGAGCTGAAATGATTAATAAGCTCAAAATTTAATCTAGACGGAAGTCTATGACTATGTTGAAAGTTGTTTATCAAAAGAATCTTTTGTTCAAGGAATCGATTTGGATTTAATGATGACTGTTATGCATGGTGGATTCAAATCAAAGTTCTGTATATGATGCAAGCCGATCTCGAACGGAGATTATCAATCGAGATGTGTAATTAGGTATTGGGCAAATAAAAACTCTGTACATCTTGTGTTAGCGGAGATTTAATGGTTGATACCTGGAGGTGAGTGATTTCGTAGGTACTGTTTGTTATAAATGATTACCAAATTAAATAGTCTACGTCAAATACAGTGTAAACTCTATATAACGACACTCGAGGGACTATGAATTTTTTGACGTTATAGGGAGTTGTCGTTAATTGGAGTGAAAAAAATTCATATTATTTTACTATTCTAATAGGTATTTATTTACTAATATAGTACAAATTTTACAAACGTAAAAACAACTGATTAAGATAACGTTTAACAACCTAACGACAGTCCAGTGGCCGAAGGGCCGAAGTAAACATGCGCAAGTTTATCACACAAAAAACAAAAGATAATTTTTTACAATGTTTCATAGGTCAGTTGAGGTAAACACGTGCTAGATAATAAAATAACAAAACAAAGCAAAGAACGTACACAGCTGCAGTTCTTCTAATTTTGGCAATTAAGAAAGTACTGCTCAATGCTAAATAATGCCGTATTGTCGTCGTTATTTCGAGTGAACGTGATGTTATATAGAGTGTATCATTGTATGGATTATAAGACAAACCAACCAAAATCAAGTTATTTCGATGTTTTAAGGAGTTTGTCGTTAAATCGAGTGACGTTATGAAGAATTTACACTATATTGAATCTTATTATTCAGGCCTCGAAAGTGGTGAAATAATTTCATTTTATTCAACGAAGGAAATTCTATACAAATAAAGGAAATTCAAACTTCTGTTTGTAATCTAAAATAGCAGTCTTTTTCATGCTCACACGATCGTTACACGACACATATACCTGAAAACCACTTTTAAAAAATTTTGTTTGTCTGCCTATTTGTACTGGATAAGTTTCAAAACAGCTGGACCGATTTTGGTAATGTTTTACTGGCTGGTAGTTGTCTCGTAAAGCATTATTTTAGGTATATTTTATCTCTGTATTCTCACAGGAACGAGATATACGAGGGTGAAACCGCTTCAATTTGCTAGTCTATACTAATATTATAAAGAGGTAAAATTTGTAAGTTTGTATGTAACGAATAAACTCAAAAAGTACTGGACCGATTTTAAAAATTCTTTCACCATTGGAAAGCTATAATATCAGGGAGTAACATAGGCTATATTTTATCCCGGTATTCCCACGGGAACGGGAACTACGCGCGTAAGGCGACTGAATCCGAAGCGAAGCGAGGGCGGATTGCTATTTACAATAAAATTTAACCAAAAAAAAAGAGAGCAATCACAGAAGAATTAAATCTTGTTTAAAAACGATAGACCCATTCTCAGTCTATCGTCCTTTCTGAAAGCCGATAAGTTGCGAGTTCATAATGTTTGTACAAGCGATAAAGTATTGATCGGCGATTCAATAAAGCTTCGTTATGAAGTGAGACCTACCTTCGCGTTGGATATAGGACGTGGCGAATTAAGGGCAAGAATAGTTGTTAAACTGGTTTGATTCCGTTTGTTATACATGTTTATTTCTTTTGTGGTTTGTTTGTTGATATTAAAAGGTAATTGCGAATAGCAGTATAACAGATATAATAACAGTTATTAATGAATTTTTTAAATTTTTCGTTACCTTATCGACGTGCACTATTTGATGTAGGCCACTCACTAGGAGCAAGATAATGGCATAATCGCCACACTTGGCAGTTGATATGGTAAACGCAGAAAGTGTTATGAGTTGCTCAGAGAAACGTTGCTAACTCTCATTGCGTTCTTATTTCCTAAAACAAATTTATATCATCATCAACACTCCGCTCTTAAGTCAATTATTACATACTGAAAAAGTAATTGGCAATAGTGTTATGACCGGCCGTCTGCCCGATATCAACGCTATTTGGGAATGCATTTATTGAACAGACGGCATCAAATGGAGTTGGTCCAAGTCGATATAAAACATTATTCATCTTTTACGACACCAACGAGTTGGTAGTGTTTATAGCCGACACCATATACAGCATACAAAACACACATCAATTTTTTTTACAAATTAAAAATGAATTTTGAAATTAACGTAAAAAATCTGTGACCACTATTTTTTCTTTTGTGTAGCGGTGTAGCAAAATTTGATTTGTTATGTTCTTCAAATTACTTCCTTCGAAAGTCTGACATATTCATAACACTCATTAACAATAACTAATGCTAGTAATTTAATATCAACGTGATCTCGCGTCAAATCATACACAGTTTTAGTCACGCAATTGTTTTTGATTACTGCAACAATGTGGCCTACAAATTTGTCAGTAATATTAGTCACAATTCCTATTGTATGAGCGCCACAAATTGGAATTATCAACATTGTGGCAAATGACAACACAAATTCGCTTACATTATTATTACAACATAAGAAATTATTTCTGTAAACTCTGTTACGCCATCTTTATGCTAATTAATTTCAAGATATTAATCTAGATCCTACCGATCGATAAAAACTTGATAGTCTCTTTAATCTGACTCAGAGTGAAGTAGTTTAGTATATAAACGATAGTATTTAATTAGATACAACCGGTTGGCAAACAATATTATTTGCGGACGCGGCCTTACCAACATCGGGCGCGTACGTATGTTCCGTTACGTATCTTAATTTTTTCATAACTTGAATATCATCACAAACACACACTTCACCGTCAACTATAGCCACATGAGATGTGGGTTAATTTGTCTGTCCGTTCACTGGTATGTTCCCAATTGACATGGTAGCAATACTTTTGAAATTATTCATATTATGCCGGTCATTATATATTTACAGCTAAATAGACTGATTTGTGTTTATTAAACTGAATACGATTTATAGTGTTTCCGCAAATATTTAGTAATCTATATTAATATTTATGTTTCCGTTTATTTATTATTGATTGAAGTTTTTTATTATTGATTTCGAATCAAGCGTAAACTTTACTCATTATAAATAATGATTGAGCAAATTTTACGAATAATTTATTCTGATTCTTATTTAATGTTGATAGATAGACCACAGTAAATAATTAAAATGATAATTCTAGATCCAGATAAAATAATGTATTATTTAGAAATATGTCAAGTCTAAATCTTATAAAGTTAATATGAAACATTAACGAACTAGCTAGACATGAACTTATGTAGGTCAATGGCAGTCCAAAAACCAGAAGTAAGTTATGTTGGTAGTAAATTAATGGAGTAAATGACTCACACACTTGATGATCTCATTCTTCGCACTTGTTAATAGTAACGAAACGCTTCCTTATAATACTATCTGGTACAGGAATATCAATCTATTCAAAAAGTTTCGTAAGCGCTTAACAAAAATCCTGATCCAGAATTAGACAATAACAACTGTCTTGGCTGAGGATGTCGTAAAAGACGACCAGGGGATGTAATACGCATATAACATCTATGCAAGAGATGGTAACCTCGAAACAAAACCCTATAACAACCTGTCTGACCAGCATGGTAAAACCCAGAAGTGGGTGGTATTTGAACTGTGATGATGATAATAATAAGCTTTTTTAACATGTACTTTCGGACGCATTTTTTTCGAAAACAAAATTAATTGTAACACACGCATACATTTCGTTACCAATATTAAAAAAAAAACTATTCAAGTACCATATAAAGTTCAAGAGCTTTTCGTGATTACCTAGACCACAGTTGCAAACTTCAAACTTAGTTGTAGTTCCTCGCCAACCATCAAAATTGAAGAATGCGTGCAAAAAACACCATTTTTGATTTGTTCAAATAATTAAAAAATGTTATTGATGATCTCACAAGAAGCGAGTGTAAGACTACATAACGCTATTTAACAGCGGCACCACAAGGTCGTAGTTTTTAATCTCTTGTATGAATCAAATTGTGTTTTGAAACGCTATTTTTTTGCTAGCCGCCGAATTTCTGACATCATTCCTCATCAAATATTGTAGCATCATCTTAATTTATCAACAATAATAATAATCATCATCATCATCACAGCTCACAAAGGCCGCACTGCTGAGCTCGAGACTCCTCCACAATTGGAGGGAAATTGATCTACTATACCACCCTGGGTTGGTATACAATTTTATTTCGAGTTTTCCTTCTCTTGTATAGATTTCATCTGAAATAATTTCTTAGTCATCTTTTACGACACCCACGAGCAAGATCACGGATACCACACGGAATATAATATTATTAACAATAACATCATCCGCCAGTTGAATATTGAAACTGCATTTATTACTTTCACGGCATATCTCATACTCTGCCAACTAGAAATTACAAACTCAAGTAAGACTTCCGTAACTGAGCACCGGTACTCAAGTATCCCTTTTGCATTTAAACACAGTTCACTGAACAAATAATACTGATTTATAGCAACAATAGTTGATGCTCGAATCATATGTTTTTGCTGTAGTTGTTTTGTGTCGTGTCATTTTCGTGAATTGGTTCTGCCCTCTGTTCTTATTGCGCAATCGTTTTAGCTTTAATCGTGCATCATGTTAAACCATCAACTGTCTTTGCAACATATAGTTAATGACTAGGGTTTGAAAGGTACTGGTTTGTAAATATAGACGTAGCAACCGACAAAATAGCTCAATTTGTCTTTAAATTGACTTCATGATTTAGTTTCTTGACTACGCCCACTCGCGTTACTAAAGAGGATTTATAAATATCTTGAATGGATACAAGGAGGTCGTTAGTGTCAGAGGAGAGGAACTAAAAGTTCTTTAGTAAATTTAATGTTTTTTATCATCGTCATCTATCATATTTTTTTTTAACTCTTGTATTTACTTAAATCAACTTTTAAGGTCTATAATCAATGGTAATACCAATTGATATATTATGTATTGACATACATCTTTAAGGTTATTTCGAATATTATTTAATCTAGTAATAATTCTTGTATCGCCCGGTATGCTTATATTTTTTTTCTTAACCCCATTTAACATCAGTGATAAACTAGTAGGGGGTGGAAACAGTGCATTAAATTTTTATTTATTCCAGTTCATATATATTCCAATACTTGGGCTCGAGCATCCTCACAATAAGATTGAAATTGACCTACTATAACACGCTGGTCAGACGAGTTGGTATAGGGTTTTATTTTGAGCACCATCTTACAGGAACTGGTGTGAAACAATAGGATACTATCTAACCTATTTTGACCTCACCAACAATCGCCTCGAGGTTCGGATCCAAACCGAGTAGCTCTCTCAAGCCGTTCACTATATTTTACTGTTAATAACGGGTCTTAATTTGTGAAACTTAACGAACGACTAATATTTCTATTCAGTTATCAGTATTAAAGACTCGTATTTCATGTTTTAATTCAATGAGAGTAATGTCAGCTTAGAAAAATTTGCTTTCTGGTGGTTGTTTTTGATGTTATATCAAAATTAAATTGCCGTCAACGTCATTGTTTTACTTTATTTGGCTCCTCATTTTAGCATGTTTGGCCAGTTATTTTGTTGCTAATTATTGTCGTAATTAGTTTATGAATACCAAATATTTTTATGCACACATACTTTATATAATGTTTAATAATTTAGGCTCTCCAAAATAGCCACATAAAATTGTGTCACAAATCAGGAGAGGTACCTAAATGATTTCTATTATAGAAATTTTATTGCGTTTTTTTGATATATGGTTAAATATAAGATTTCGCTAAAGAACAAGTAAGGCTACTTCCTCTATAACTTTATTTTATGACAGATAAAATTGATCCTTAAAGAGCTGGAGTAAGAATACATTTCAGTAAAATATCAAGGACTGTTCTCATGAGGGAACCGGTCGCGACGCTTGTTTGCGATGCTAATGTAACGTGACATTGTGACATATTCTCACTTTCATTATTAAAATACGTTTATTTTTGTAACACCTCTAAACCACACAACGTAATATCCTTAATTGATATTCATAACCTATTATGTTTAGTCGTTAAGAAATTTCAGTCGAGATTAATTAGATTACACATGAAGAAACAATTTTAGTGAAATTAAAATCTATTCAAATACTTATTACTACGAGATATCGTAGGCGATTTCAATTGTGTTTAAGATAGATAGATAAACTTTTGCCTTCAATAATATAATCAAATAATTTAAAGTTAGGGTGAGATGAATTTACTTTCAAAATATAGCATATATTTTTACTTGTGAGATACTGAAATTATTACTTGTGAGATCTAGAATATACCGAATCATTATTTCAGCTAATATATCCACTGCTCGGCTCGAGCCTCTTCCACAATGGGAGGTAGGGTGCCCTTCTATACCACGCTGAGCAGATGAGTTGGTTTTTTATCGAGTTTTCCTTTTCTTGCATAGATGTTATATGCATATTTGATCGCTTAGTCATCTCGTACGATACCCACGGGCAAGAGTTTTTTTTTTTTTTTTTTGTGTGCAGCTGTTGGCCGCAGATGGCCTTGACAGCTTGACGCGGACTATGGGTGAGCGCTGAGGGCTCTCAACCCGGAGAAAAGTATGCTAAGCGACATCGCCCAAGGGCTCTCCCTGTGGGGAACGGACCTCGGCTTGGGGCGTCGCTGGAGGCAAAGTGGGCGTGCCCACGTTTTTAGTAGTGAATTTTGCGCGGCGCGGTTTCGCACCTCGACGGCGAGGGCGGAACCGCGGATATTTATTTGTTAAGGCCTCGCGGGCCGTGTAGGCTCTTTGTTGAGCGAGTGTGATATTGTCGTCCTCTTCGTCGAGGACGTGACGAGGACGTCGGATGGAGGAAATTTTGGAGGGTCTATAGGAAGCCGCCCCAACCACTAGTTGGTTGGGGTGTGTCATGGCAGAGTCAAAGTAGCTCTGAGAGCACCGTTTCATAAACTGCTTGATGGTCGGCAGTTCGAGGTCGATGTGGAGATCGACGTTTCGTATGAACCACGGTGCTCCCGTAGCTCGGCGCATGAACACGGGCAAGAGAGGCGGTAGTGAAGTCTTACTCCAACACCACACCGAAAATAGTCTTTTGCGACTGTATCTTTATTCCTCACTACACGGAAAATAGTCCCGAATAGTCGACCGAAATAAGTAGACTTTAAATTTACAAACATGTCTGAAATAATAAATTTCACTGTTATGTATTCATTTAATCTATTTTAACTAAAAGCATCTATAATCATGACACCGACTCACGAGAGATCAGTAGCTATTAATATTAGAGATGTAAATAAAATAAAACCTGTTTCCGGCTTAACACCTATCATTTTAATAACATTGGCATAATAACATTGATTAGCACCTCTCAATTAAAATAATGTTACTTGTAATATGAATGCTAATAGTAGCACCAAATATTGACTTGAAGCACGTAATGCTTAATATATATCCTCTTCTCTGAAGGCAAACTCGCAACAAAATCCTATACGAACCTGTTTGACCAGTATGGAATAGTAAAGTAAATTTTCTTCTATTGTGGCTGAGGCTCGAACCCAGCAATGGGGGTCGTATATGAGCAGAAAAAAAAATAAAAAAATATATTTCTCTTCTAAGCTCATATACTTTCTACTCTTCTGTGTGGTTACCACCCCAAGAGTACACATACTATCCCTTCTGATATGAAATCGTAATATTGGACTAAGAGATTCAAGCAGATAACATCACTGCAAGAGAAGGGAAACTAGAATTATAACCTTATACCAACCCGTCTGACCAGCGTGGCCGTACTAGGTCAATCTCTCTCTCATTGTGGCGGAGGCTCGAGCCCTGCATATTTGAGCTTAGATGATGGTGATAATGATACTTCGTAGTGATCAGCATGATTCTTCTCTGCTGTGAAAGAAAAATTGACCTACTATGCAAATCATGATCTTCCTTGTGGTGACGGAGTAAGAATACAATCCATCACCCGCTTTCTTCCCCATAGGTATCGTAAAAGATGACTAAGAGATATAATATGTATATACATAACATTAGTGCAAGAGAAGGAAAAGTCGTAGTGAAGCCCTATATCGATTGTCTGACTAGAGCAGTATAGTAGATCAATTTCTCTCCCATTGTTTAAGAGGTACCTGCCTAGCAGTGCAACTTTTAAAGAGCTGTGGTGACGATGAAGTTTATTATAATTATGCCTAGACAGATTAACACAAAATTCAAAAACGCCTACTCAATAACCTTAACATTTATATTCAAAGTATTATAAAACAACTTTTCTTTTTTAATATCTACATATGTGTACATAAAAAATTAAAGAAATGGATGTACTACGAATTGTAAATACAATGTGGGCGGGCGATGACTGAACCTTATTTTGGTGTCAATGAGTTGAACAACCTCACTTGTCTACGCATAAATCTCATTAAAATTTGCGTAAGTAGTAGGCGTTGATGATACAACTTTTAGGTCAAACGGTGTCCTGTGTTGATGGAACATCTTAACAGATTGAAATATTAATATTAAATGGAACATCGGTTTATATGTTTTTAATGTTATAACTTTTTTATAATTCCACATTATTCCTTTCGAGGTCAAGGTAAAGAGTATATAGGGTTGTTTTATTGTAAGAATCTGAATTTTACTATTTATATGTGACTACTGCTGACGAATATTACTGAAGAATAAATAGAGATATTTCTCATATTTCATATATTGCAATTCCTAATAATAAATTTCCGTGTGTTGATGAAGTAAGAATACTATTCACCAGTCCCTATCTTGCCCGTGGATGTCGTAAAAGACGAATAAGGGATATAATATGCATATAACATCTATGCAAAAGAAGGAAATCTCGAAATAAAACCCTTTACCAATCTGCCTGACTAGCATTGGTTGTAAGGTCAATTTCTCTCCTATTATGGAGGAGGCTCGAGCCCAAAAGTGGGACGCATATGAGCTGAAATGATGAATATTAATAACATAATTTATGTATCATTCGTCCAGGTAATGTTTAAGTTTAATATAGGTTAGGACAAGTTAATCGTTAGATGTAGTTCAATACATCATTGTCCGTCACTCTGAATACAAACCCGGAACTTTAAATTCAGTCATAATTCCACTGACAATTCAAGGTTTATAATACTTCTAAAGTTTAATACTTATACGTGTATCTAATTACTTCTCTTTGTTCGTTATGTATCAGAGATATGCAAATTGCTGCATCCTCTCTGTAATAAACGAAGGTTAACCTTTATGTATCAAATGATTAAGCAGAGACTTTTTGCTGCCACACACTGAAATTATAAACAAAACTATTTTCACGACTTTATTGGCGTTTGTATTAGAAGAAGAATTAAAAAAAAAGATCATATTCCATATTTTTGTACTGGCAATAAATTTGTATCGAAATGTGGGTAAAATTTTATAACTGATATTATAGCGGTCTGTAATAACGATATCTTGTTGGATGTGAAATATCTTAGTCCGCCTGTGACCATGAATGCTGAAAAGGATTCAAAAAGCAATCAAATAATCATTAAAATAATACATAATTTAATAGACTTGCATCTAAAATTCTAAAAATATTGTGATTTCATTGAAAAGTTTATCACTCTCTCTCACATTACTAAATTTAACAGAAACTTTATGTGATGGCGTTCACAATCTTTCCTATAGTCGAAATTTATTACACCTATTAATTTTGCAATTTACTGATGTTGCTAACCGCAAAACATAGTTATCAGCTGTATAATAACGTAATGGTTAGATCACCATATTTTACATTTCAGCACAAGATTATTTGATTACCGTCATTATTTGATAGTATTTCATTCAATTCATCAAACGTAATAATGTGTGATAACATTTCTGACAGATGATATATTAGAACGTTACGTATTCTAAATATAAATATATATATTTTTTTACTTTATATTAGCTTTGTGGTACGAAAAAAAAAGATTGTAATAATCTTTTTTTTATATACTACTAGCAGCGCCTTGCGGCTTCACCCGCAGTTTCTCTTCCCGTGGGAATACCGGGATAAATTACAGTCTATGTTTTATTCTGAGGTGTAAGCTATCTTATTGTGAAGATTCATCAAAATCCATTCAGTAGTTTTTGCTTTAAAGAGCAACAAACATCTTCAGATTTTCACAAACTTTCGCGTTTATAATATTAGTAGGGTAGGATAGTCTGTACACACCCCGCGCAATCTGCCCGGGGCGATGGATGATTGGCGTGCAGCCCCATAACCTATCGTTTTCCCTCCTTCGCCATTGGGCCGACCACTGGTACCGATTCTTTGATTTCCGTGGCCGACCTGGCCGTGTTCCCTTTCGGGTATCGTCCCAGTCGACGCCCCGGTAACAAGGCAGTACTACCAACCTAAAATTGCTCATGGGTGATGTAATAAATTACAAAGAGCTTTACATAGACCTGGGCCGACTACATCCGATGTCAAATGGTCAACTATTACATTCCCAAGAAGGATTAACGTCGCCAAACTATTGCTAAAACTTTTCTCAATACGTACGAAGAAGAAGAGTATTGGGATGTGAGCAGGATGATGATGATGATGATGATGATGATGAAAGGAATAGGTTCTGTGCTTATATTCGCAATGATTGAGAGTAAACTCCGATTACATTAATTAATTGAAAGCAAGGACGTTGCGAACTAGGATTACGTTATTTTGTTGCCTTGGATTAGAATGAGTCAAATATTAACAATCCAGAATTAATGTTCGATATTCTAACGTTCTGTGTAACGTAATATTGCAATTAAAGAATAATAAATAGCAATAGAGTTCATTTTTAACAGACTTCAAAAAAGGAGGTTTCTCAATTCGACCGTATATATGCTTTTTTTATGTTTGTTCGCGGATAACTTCGTCGTTTATGAACCGATTTTGATGATTCTTTTTGTATTGGAAAGTGTATACTTCCCAAATGGTCCCATGAAAATTATATCGAAATCGGACTAGCGATTTATGAAAATTATCAAAAATCTAAAAATATCTACATTGTCTACATTATTGAAGGCGGTTTATTTTTTTTTGCAAATACAATTATGTTAACCATATTAATTTAATTGTGAGAAGATCGAGCAGTATTCAGCTACAGGAAGAAAATGCAATAATGTTATATTATTGACTGCACAGATGGGGTAGTGATTAAGATATTGAGCAATCGTGCCAGGGTCATGAGTACCAATCTCACACTCACAAAACCTTTTGCGAGTCATAGATTATTGTTCTAACTCTGTAAGGAAAAAGTTCCCCGCAATACAAGTTTATTATTGCCTTAGTGCAGGGTCTGGTCCTTTAAAAAAAATATTGCTGTCAAAATTTCTTATCACAATTTAATATAGATTTCATTTATAAATCAAGTGTAACACTTGTACATAAAAATAATGATCATTATAAATTTCGCTCGATTGAATAAACATCTAACAATAATAACTTTCAAAAATAATGATTTAGTTAATACTACGCATGCCTGTTTTAAAGCCTTATTGTTCAAATATGAACACGAAATACCGGACTCTTATGAAACATTTCAACAATCCCCTGTACACATTACGTTTCTGATTTATTTAAACTAAGAGTTGTTAATGTCAGAGCCAAACAATACTTGCTCGGCTTTGGTTATAATTCAATTACAAGTGTACTTGAAATGTATTGTAAGGCTCTTGAACTTAGCTTAGGTTCAATTGCTCTTCACTTATATTGACGATTTAATAATGTTTTTTCTTTTTTTGTTACAGGTAAAAACATTGCTATTAAATATGGAGTCTGCAAATTCATAAGTGGTTTGTTAATATTTATTTTTATACAAACGTATTCTATAGTTTATTTAAGTTGATATATTCACGTTTAAGTTCGTCTGTATATTCAAGACAATATGTAACTTTTGGGTCATCTCATATTAAGTTTAAGTAATTTTCATAGTGGTGACGGAGTAAGAATACAATTCACCATCCCATTTCTTGCCCTTGGGTGTCGTAGAAGACGACTAAAGGATTTATTTTGCATATAATAACTGTACAAGAGAAGGTAAACTCGAATTAAAACCTTATACCATCCATCCACGAAGATTTTTTTCACATTCCCATTGTGAAGGAGGCGAACAGTAAGACGTATATGAGCTGTGATGATGATAAATATACCTGTTATAATAATTGTAAGCAATTTGAATACAAAAAATAACAGTTAGAGATAATACAGTTAGATCTCACATGGTTATTGTGAGACAGAGAATTCAATGGTACAAATACTGTTTATAAATGTGCCCATGCATGATTTTTTATCACTGAAACCTATAAAGTTATAAATGGTCGATGAAATAGCGTTAAGTGCGATGCACTGCACTTGCGTTATAGTCGGTTCTTTTAGTTCCATTAATTCGTTAACGTTATGTATAATTAGTTTGGATTGATTCAAAAATTAATATGGTAAATAGCGTCGTTGCACAAGTATGTAAATACAAATTTTTTACGATTATCTTAATCGATTTTTATGATCTTCAAAGAAACGTCTATTTCTAGAATTATGTTGGTGACAGTTTTCTTTCTGTTCGGCATGTCCAAACTAGCCCACACACTCGCAAAAGAATATACTCACACTTTTCTGTGAGAACAGCAATTGATTACTTCGTTAAATGGACTAGAGACCCAGAGACCGACACTTTATGGTAGGCAGCTATCTGGCTACCAGGACATCGAGAGGTGAGGTTACCCGAAAGGGTATTCCGTCAGGCCGACCACTGACGACAAGTCACATCTGCTCCGGTGGTCGGCCCAACAACGAGGTGACGTGGGTACGGGTGGGTTATGGGCCCGCGCGCCGTCCTTTCATCGCCCCGGACGAACTGGACCGTGCGTGCACTTACCATAGCCCACCCATAAAAAAAAGGCAGCTATCTGGCTATGCTCTTAGTATTGCAAAGATCCATAAGCACCAGTTACCAGGCTCCTTAGTTACCATCGTAGTCCTATTCCACAACCACACAGAACAGCTTACTTCAGATATAATTGTTATTATAGAAATAACTTTATACAATATTTCCATGGCATATTAACGCTCAAACATAAACTTGTATTGATTTTTTCACTTTATAGATTTGCATAATACAAATTAGCTACCTACAGCAATCGTTTAAAGTGTTTACATTACAATCATGGAAATCTCGGATCACTTTCCTCAACTTTTACTTGTGAATAAAATCAACAGCGATAGTTTACTTAACCGATTTCTAAGATTTCATCAAGAAAGTGTCATTGTAGTTGACGGGTAATAGAACAATGATAAAAATACAAATGACAAAGCATTTGATCATTTCTCTGAAGAATATAGAAATACAAATGCTAAAGCAAAAATCTTTCTCTAATGAATACGAGTGTAAAGCGCTTAAAACAGTCACATATAGGAAACGAAGACAATTTTTGTAAGGTCAATAGTCAGACTCTTTGAAAAAATGTAATACTACGGTCAGACTACTAAGTAAGTAGGCTACAGTGGGTCCAGCTGTTAATCATAGTGATTCCATATTTTACATGTCGTAAGAATTATAAGTGAATACATAGAATATTTTCCGTGTGGTGACGAAGTAAGAATACAATTCACCACCAATACCGCCCCCCTCCCCCCCTCTTACCTGTGGGTGTCATATAAGACGACTAAGGGATATGATACGCATATAACATCTATGCAAGAGAAGGAAAACTCTACATAAAACCCTATACCAACACGTCTGACCGGCGCGGTATAGTAGGTCAATTTCCCTTCCATTATGGAGGAAGCCCGAGCTCAATGGTGGTACTTATATGGGCCGAGGTGAGTTGATGACTAAGACTAAGAATAAACACAAGACAGCGAATGATGAGTTCACAATATACATATATTCACAGACATATGTATGTTCGTAATTAGTAAGTTACTTAACACGTTTTATTATACACGTGTTTCGATATGTATAACAAAATATATTACGTCACGAAAGTGTAAAATTGCCGTAAAGTTTGCGTAAAGTATCCAAAATCTTTTGTAATTAAATTCTGAAAATAATAATGAATGCATCGTATTAATATATACTACGATTTATAATATAGCTAAATATTTACGAACGAAAGGATTGCATTAAACTGAAATATAGTTGTAATATTATCACCACATAAACCACGGAAGGCTAATAAAGCAGGCACACGTGTTAAAATTACTTCAATATTTACGAGGTAGTAAAAATTTTTAATTTTAATTTATTTATAGTGCATCGCCTTCTAAAGCCATTTAATGCGGACAAGTTTTGCATCGAATCAGATGGGGAAATATGAATCGTGCGATATATAGGCGTTCGCGCAGCTGTTGCATTAGGTAATGAACGCGGTAAATGACAAAGCACTAGTCAGTATAACTCTTAGTTATACAAATATTCTATAGTTATGGTTTATCGCGATAAAGGATCGATTATATGCATAGTGTTGCGATTGAAATGGACTTTCGCTACATTTCTGAGATTCACAGAAAATTGCTTTTAAGGAGTTTGTATATTATTAAGGTTCCGTATCCATAGGGTAAAAACGGGATCCTATTACTAAAACTTCGCCGTCTATGCGTCCGTCTGTCTGTCAACAGGCTGTATCTCAAAAATCGCGATAGCTAGACAGTTGAAATTTTTACAAATTATATATTCCTGTAACATAACAGTAACATATTTTTAGTATATGTTGCTATACATCATAATATTCGCTACAACACAGTATAATTCGTAATATTTTGCAGTAAAAGATCGAATTGCATTCGAATAGAACGCATTAGGAATGAACAAATATTTTTACGTTTTATATGTTAACTAGCAATCCGCCCTCGCTTCGCTTCGGTTATAGGTTATAGTCGTTTTATCTGCGTAGTTCCCGTTCCTGTGGGAATACCGGGATAAAATATCGCCTAGTTTACGCCCTGATATTATAGCTTTCCATTGGTGAAAGAATTTTTGAAATCGGTCCAGCCGTTTTGAAGATTACCCGGAACAAACAGACAGACAGACAGACAAAAAATTTTTAATTGCTATTTTAGGCATGAGTGTCATGCAAATAACCGTGTGAGCATGAAAAAAGGCTATTATTTTGACATTACAAACAGACACTCCAATTTTATTTATTGGTATAGATTATACATCCAATAGCATCAAAATATTATTGAATAGCTGTGAAGAACATACTGTAGTTTGCATCGACAAAGCCTTTGTTCTCTTTAAACCTGCTAAGACCATTAGCAACACAAATCTCTGGATGAGCGGTAAAATTAAAGATCAAAAGCCCAAGGTTCACATTTACAATTTATACTATATACAAAATTAGCCACAAAAGGATGTGCAAGATGGATTCATTCATTCATTCATGACTCATGATTTCGAGACACAAATTTAAATATGTAAATTTTCATATTGACATAGATTTTGTATTATTGTTACGTAATATGTTAATGATTGTCTAAAGTGAATAGATATTAATAGCAACTCAAAAAACGGAGGCGGTTATTAGGTTATTGAATTGTAATCTGAGGGAACACAATTGCTAAAATTGATTAACAATTTAAAAATTAATATGGTAAATTAATTGAATAAATAAGGCTGTGACTGAGTTAAAATTTCATTGCCAGAAAGAATTACCAAGTGGGTGTCGTAAAAGACGACTAAGGGATATAATATGCATGTAACATCTATGCAAGAGAAGGAAAACTGGAAACAAAACCCTATACCGACACGCCTGACCAGCGTGGTATAGTAGGTCTATTTCCCTTCCCTATAATGACAGAGGCCTGAGCCCAACAGTGGGACATACATAATTATATGGGTTGAGATGGCAAAATCTAAAGAAACAGGTTTTATGAGCGTTTTCACCATATTCTGCTACTTCATACTTCTCATTTGGATGCTATCCTTCGACATGAATGCTTTTTATTTTCTTCTTATATTACTTTTTCTGTAAAAATCTCGATTAACTTGACCTTTTTTATTCCGTTCAAATCTTGTCTAACTCTCACAGTGGCAAATTAACGGAAAATCTTAAATGGGTAATGAATAAAAAGTATGTCTAAGTCATTTATCATCCTGCAAGTAAGTCAATTGCAGAATACGGATTACTATGGTGCTCGTGAGAGACAAACTAACGGCTTGCCACCAATTAAGTGTTGTTGCCTTTTTTTTACCTGACGCTTTACCTTCAACGATGCAATTTCTTTGCTGAGCAATTACATAATTCCTAGTAGCAATTTCTTAAATATAAGTTTACAACTCTAAAATCTGGCGGTATTTATTTAGTTTACTTTTCAGACATAGTTTATCTTTCAGGTATTGACATTTGTTGAGTCGGGATAAAAATAAGTTGTTGTAAGAAAACTATAGAACAATTATTTAGAGGAAAGACCAAACAAAAGATTGATGGATTTCGTTATATAGATAGAAAAGAACACAAATATGAGTTTTATTGGAATTATGTGGAAAAAGAGGATATATTGCGTGGACTCGCAAGTATTTGACATATATAGGACGATGATGATAGCACGCTTAAATGTGTACTTAATCTTAAGTTAATGTTGCCAATAGCTTTTGTATGGCTATGATATATCAAATTTGTATGATAATGTACCTATATGCGAATGGAGTCCTGACTGTCCGATTTGTTGACAAACCAGGATAGCAGGATAGTTATATTGTCTTATCCCTTTCCTTTCTTGCGGGTGACCGGACCGGGGATTTAGTCCGACACCTGCGGCAAGGTTAGCCTCGCGACGGCGATCAGCGTCCCAGTGGGGGACGTCGATGGGAGAGGGCATTTCCTCGAGGTATGCCGTCGGGTCGACCACTCAAACCAAGGAACTCTGCACTGGTGTTAGGCCCAACGACGAAGGCGACGTGCTATATGGGTGGGTTAAGGGTGTGCGTGCTTACGCCCCTTTGTTGCTCCGGACGGAGTCGGGCGAGGAGTGCGCCGACCGTAGCCCACCCTTAAAAAATCCCTTTCCTTTCTTACGCAATGAAAAAATCATAATTACTACTGCTAGCACTTAAATTTGACGACATCGTATAAATATATTTCACAACATACTTTTACTTCGTATTTCTCGAAGGCATCTTAGTTTCGCAATTGCATTATTTTGATAAGTCATTAAAATTTTGTAAGCTTCCAAGATGCGATTTCTTAGTAATTTTGTGCATTCGTTTGTCAGTGTTACTCTTGAGATAACACATATTACTGGCCTTAACACATTGAACACCATGAGAGATACATATTAGGCGACATTTATATAGGACTAGCAACCCGCCCTCGCTTCGCTTCGGTTTCAGTCACCTTACCCGCGTAGTTCTGGTTCCCGTGGGAATATCGAGATAAAATATAGCCTATATTACTCCCTGATATTATACCTTTCCATTGCTGAAAGAATTTTTGAAATCGGTTCGATGGTTTAAGCGTGAAAGAGTAACAAACAAACAAACTTACTTTCGCATTTATAATATTAGTAAGGATTTTGAACGCCTTGGGTATGCTAGCTAAATGAATAAAATTTAACACCAGTAATTATCATGACCGTAAAGCTGAATAGAAAAGTTTGACCTGTATAATAACAAAGTTATAAACCATTTCCAAACGAAACTATACTTCTGTTAAATTTGAAATATATTCTTAAACTAGCAACCCATCCTCGCTTCGCTTCGGTTTTAGTCGCCCTACCCGCGTAGTTTCCGTTCCCGTGGGAATACCGGGATAAAATATAGCCTATGTTACTTCCTGATATTACAGCTTTCCAATGATGAAAGAATTTTTGAAATCGGTTCGGTGGTTTAAGCGTGAAAGCGTAATAAACAAACTAACAAATAAACAAACAAACATACTTACTTTCGTATGTATAATATTAGTAAGTATAATATTAGTAAGGATATTCATAGATTGAAAAATTATACCGCTAATACAAGTAGGTAATTTAGTAAGAGAGAAAAGCCTCTAAGGAATTTTGCGCTACAGGCAATTTCAACCACAAACCAACATCTATTCATATTTTATCATCATTTATATCATCTGGTATTGACAACCGAAAATTATCAACTTTAAAATTGATAATGGTTGTTATAAAAGCGACTGAGAGTTGCATACTAATTATATTTGTGCTTTAAAATCTGTACTTTATATTCGCATTATGTGAATTTCAACAAATTTTGTAATTAGCCCTTTCTATCTACCTTTGATTGAGATAACCTACTTCCTTTACATTGCCAAATTTATATAGAATAAGAACAGATGATTGATGATGATATTATTTATAAGTTACTCGATCAATTACAGAATAATAAATTAACAAACATATGTACATATGTTTTTCTATGAACGACCTCATTACATCAATCTGAGATAGCCAATTTCACGGCAGCGTGCTACGGCTCATTTGATTTACCTAATGCAGACACTTGTTATCGATAGTGTTACGTCAATTGACCTGCTGATGCCTGTTCGGCTTGTTCCATTTCGATTCGCTACACTATTTCAAGGAATGACTGTTTTGCAATTTTCAATGGCTGTCTACTATACTATGAGTATGATTTTAACTTTCTTATCTTTTTACGTAAGCATTAACTGCTATGGTGTCTACTTTCATAATTTTTATTTTTATAATATCAAATGTGGCACGGTTTTATTCGTTATTGTTGTTTATGTGTTAATAACTTTTCTCTTTTCGTCTTCGACTATAAATATAAAATCATAGAAACATTGTTCTGGTCTTGTTACAATGTTTCTATTCTCTTAGGCATTAACTGTAGCGAGCGATGTAATGATATCCAGAACGATTGTTTGTTACGTGTTGTTGAAATGAAAAGTTTTGTTTTAATGTTTAGTTTCATAACGACCACTTTGTTATCTGGTAATTTCTGTATGCGCTTAATTTTTAATTTCTGTTGCTATTGTAGGAACTTTTCCCATAGTTATTGCCTTGCCTTTAGTTTTGTTTTTACGGTAGTCTTCTTAAGTCAAATTGCTTCCAATTTGTATCTTATCTTCTGATAATTTATTCGTCCATATAAATAATAACTAGACGACCCGTGCGAAGTCTTCGCATCATTAATAGAGGTTTGTTACTGTAACTGTGGACTAGCAAATGCATCTTTATAAACTTTAATATTTATACGTTGTTAAATGTAAATCCACGCGAGTGATTCAATTTATGAAAAAATGTATTTCGAAATGGTATATCATTATTAAAATCGATGCAATATCCCGGGAGATATTTCATAATAAGAAAAGGCAAACGACTTTGGGTAATTACATTTTTATAATTTTATGGTAGATTCAATCTAATACTAACAAAATTATTTCTGACCCATAAGTAAGACCATTATTAAAATTTATTTATTTATTTAATTTGCTCCCCATTATGTAGGCGACTAGCAGTAGAGCTGGTACTAGCAGTTAAAATACTTAGCTTAGGCGCAAATGAGGAAGTGCTAAAATTGCATTGATCTAGGTTAAAAGTTATTACTAAAATTAATGAACTTCGAATTATTTGGGCAGCCCGGGCACAGGAGAGCGCCCTGTAAGATTACTATAATTGTTAGTACTGTATACTATGTAACGGAACTAAATGCATAGTTGGCCTTCAATACGGCATTGTTCATAGACGTCGTGCAATTAAACCATAGCTTTGTTGTTAAATTGAAATTCTCGGAATGCGTGTAATTTCACAGGTTTTACAAATATTTATAATCTCGTCGATATTATCATTAAGTCCCATAAAAAAGTCTTAAGCTAAAGAAAAAAAATTTATTTAGGTAATCAGGGATCTTGAAAGACTTTACAAACCCAATTAACTAACCTAAATTTCAGTCATATTCAAAATAACAATTTGCAACGGAATTTTATTATAGTTCAGGGCTTGTTTCCTTATTTCAGAGCTTTCTGAGATTTTTCTCATTTCATCCATCCATTTTGTAAAAAACCGCAAAAAAACCTTAACATTTTAAAAAGTGGTATAATTATACGAGCTGCATGTCCCTGATTTACCCACTGCCGATGAAAACTAGCCTTAAAAATAAACTATCTACAAATTTACAAAATTTCATTAAAATCGCTCTAGTGGTTTCGGAGATTAAAATAAAGATCTTGACACTGGATTTTTATGTATAAATAAGTATACATATAATTTTTAAAGCATGCATGTCTTTCAAAACTGTGGATGAAAATGTATGAGTTAATACGCTTCATGAACTATAAATAAAGCCTATCTAAATCTATACTTATAGTGTGGAAATTGCATAGCCGATCCGGTCCTGCATCCGTTAAACCTTTTGCGTTGACATTAACTTTATTATAACGGTGTCGCTCTGATTGATCGACATTTGATTGATTTAGATGGACGCGGATTCTTAGAAGATAATCGCTCACAGAATAACCGTGTCCCAGTAGACACACTATTAGCACTATGATGAATATTCCTTGATAAGACCTAAACCTACTTACCAAGAATTTTTACCAGAATTGAGATCTGACATGTCCGTTATATCAATTTTATTTTTTTATATATTTTAAGTATATGATGAATACAATACCTACCTGATGAATACAATAACTACCCCCTCGCCCGTAGATGTCGTAAAAGATAATTAAGGGATATAATAGTATTAATAGCAAACATAGAGTACGGATTTCTGTTCAGGAGACGAAAATATTTTCGCTTTCTATTACGTAGAATGTGACACCAAATCTGAATATTTATTACCAATACACTCAAATGTCCTATTAAAGGGGAATTATTCATGGAAACTGACGATGCCAATTACTAATAACGTAAATAAGACAAGGTCGCCATCAATAATAGCTCATGGTCACTTTTGTCTAAAGAAAGCTTCTAATGAAATGAATAACATTGTCTTTTATGGCTTTGTTATTTATATAATAGGGAGTGATAGTCGAGAATATGATCGTTTGGCTTCAAGGCGAGTATAAAGATCGCAATTTGAACATTTACTAATTCAGGGTCAAGCTGGCAAGCCAATTAAGAAGTTGTTTTGAAATTTCATTATAAGCAGAGTATAATATGAAACAACCTAAATGTTAACGTATTCTTGCTATATTTTTTTGCGGTGAAGTGAGAGGAAAATTTGTCTACTATGCCTATGCGCTGTGCAGATAGATTGATTCTTTATTTACCACAAGCTTGGTTGCATTTCTTTAGTCGCGTCATGTTTCACCCACGGCAAAAGCAGTAGTTGTATTCTTGGTCCGGTATCAAAGTCCATTATTTAAGATAAGCTTCCCCGAGAAGGGATGATATCATAACCATAGGCTTCGTATGTGGGTAACCAAATGCAGTTGGTGTTAGAAGTTTCTAAAAGAAGAGTTGCTGACTATTCTTGCGCCAGGCGGTTTTTACAATGTCCAAGGAGCTAGTAAGGGTGATGATGCATTGTATTCTTAATCCGTCATCATGACGAGATATGTGATACAACAAATATTATATACTTAGATTAGATTGATTGTGATAATAGTTATTACAATAATTTGAGCAAGTTGCCTGAAAATGATGCTGTGTGGATGCGGTCACGAATATTACCAATCCTTAAATTGTTCGTAGGTGTCGTAAAAGACGACTAAGAGCTTTACATCGAGCTGCGCCAACTGTATGTGATATTGTCTGGTCAACAATTACATTCCCAAGGATGATTGATGGTAGGCCGGTCATGTCAAACGAAAACAAACTTTTGGTAAAAACTTTTTAGATATGTACGTTAAAATAGGAATTGCTTAGGGTCCCATAATCCTTAAACTAAATTGGGATAAGAGCAAGATAATGATGATAATATTCGCCTAATGTGACATTTTATTGTGTGTGACTATATTTGTTACCCAAAGATGGCTGTGACAACTTTGCCCGGACTGTTAGGTAAGCACTGAGGGCTGTCAATCCGAATATGACATTTTGAATTATAAATTTAATATATTCATGAGAGCTGCCTTATCTCCATTAAACCTGCTACCGTTAAATTAGTCTATTAAAATGATAATGCCCTTTTTAAGAGCTTGCATTCTTGGAAGATAAGCTCTCAGCGTATGTACTCGAGTAAGATTTTGACATTTGCTCATTTCATAACTACTTTATGTACTAGATACTTTTTTGGTAGTTTTGACTGAAAGTGTAGCTTGTTTTTTGTTGGCGATCTGTGTCCGGGTTGAAAGTAGGATAAAATGAAACGGGTGACTGGACCGGGGAATAGTCCGTCACCCGCAGAGACGCTGACCGCTTGAGGGTGACCGACGTCCCTAGAGGGTCATTACGGAGGGAGGGTACTCGAAAGGGTATCCCCCAGGCTCACTACGGACGACAAGGAACTCTGTACCAGTGGTCGGCCCAATGGGGGATACGGCGGCTTATGGGGCCGCGGTCGCCCTTGCTTCGCCCCGGACGGAATAGACGGTGTGTGCGCCAACCATAACCCGCCAAGAAAATAACTATAGGGGAGATTCATGTTCAGTATTATATTGTCTATGCATTAAATTGTTACGCTAATATCTTGTTCAATTTTTATCCTCGCGTTCAAGTTACGTTAAAAAGAGTGAACTGCCATTAACTGCGCCTTCGCATCTTACCTCTAACATTGCAGAAATGCGAACAAGAGCATATTTCTTCACATTCGGCTATTTCCAATTACGGTTCGGCTAAATCCGTCGACAGCGGCCGATGACTCCGCCGGCATGCGATGTTTAGACCTTGACGTAAACTCCGTGCGTGCAGTTTCAACAAACCACTTTCAGTCTTGTCACCTTGCTATAAGGTCGTTTAGGAAGTTCTGATAGATTTGTATCATTTCCGCATGAGGATATGCGTTTCGGAAATTATTTACACTTATCATAAAATGATTTAACTCCATCGTATACCGTAATATTTTTAAAGAATCGTTTCTTTAACTTGTCATCATCGAAAAGAACATATACAATAACAAATTTTAATGGACCTTTTAAATGAATAAAAAAATTGTATTTGCTCGAGTCGGAATAATTTCTTTGGATTTCTCCTTAAAATTATTTTCAGTAGCAGCACTAAATCTAAAGCTATGACTAATAAATGTCAATTTGTTTGGCCTTATTGCGTGCAAGTGGACAAGATAGATAACCAATGCTTATCCCAGTGAAACATTTAAGAAGTGGTTTATCTTTAAAACATCTGCCTTCAGAGGGAGAGTAATAACAGGATCTCCTTCATACAGAACTATATCGCCTAGATTTTACTAAAATACAAAAAGATATCATCTTTTATCAGTAATTATCAAATAGCTCCTTGAACTCCATTGTTAGCTGTAAGAGCCTCTAAGGAAAATTATGCCACGGTATTCTTTTTTTTTTTGGGGTGGGTTGCGGTCGACGCGTTCCTCGCACCACTCCGTCCGGGGCGACAGAGGGGCGTAAGCACGCAACTCCCGCTACCCACCCACGATGCACGTCGCCTTCGTAGTTGGGCCGACCACCGAAGCAGGGTTACTTGACATCAGTGATCGGCTCGACGGGATACCCCCTACGTGGGGTACCTTCCCATCGACCGACGTCCCCCCCTCGGGGAGGACGTCGGTCTTACCTCACGCGGTCGGCCTCTCGGCGGGTGACGGACTAATCTCCGGTCACGTCACTCGCGGCCTCGGCTAGGGCGGCATGAGGCGCAGGTACTCGCGCCTACGCCGCCCCAGTCGCCGGCGGCGGATCGCCTCATCGACGCTGCGCTCCTCGCACAGGCGATCCGCCACCTCCTTCCGCGAGATCACTGCCTCGCAGAAGGCTGCGACCGCGTCCCAAAAATTATGCCACGGTAGGACGGCAACAAATGTCAAGGAATCAGTACCAGTGGTCAGCAATGGCGATGGGGAGGTAATACCATGAATTATAAAGTCTCCCGGACAGTGCAGTCAGCGTGCGTCCACACCATAGCCTGCCAAAAAAAGTGTTATTTCATAATCACCACACTTGGCGGTTAAATTTATTTATTTATTTATTACGGCTCACCAACAATGTACAATCATAACACAATTTAACTCGTTTCACAACATAATCTAGAATGCACATCAATTATAGGTGCGCTCAACATTCACACAACGTATGTTGTTGACTTAAAACAGTAATCTGACTAATCTAATATAAAAACAGTAAGAACAACATATGAGAAATCTATATACACACAATCAAGTTAGAAATTAAAAACAAAGATTTATAAGTTAAATAAAATAAAAATATAAAGGTTATCGTAATTTTAAGAAAAACTTATTAAGCGTCTTTTTTATGTTGGGCAGACTATCACAGAAAATATCCAAATCTAAGTGGTTTATTAAATTGTTGTAATTATCACAAGTGCGGTATAAGGGGGAGTGACGACCAAGATTCGTTTTTACTGACGGCAAAACAAAAAGTTTCTTTGACTTAAAACGCGCATGTATCTTAGGAATATTGAAACATATCTTATTGAGGAAAGCTTTGCAGTGTAAGTTATTATTAAGAATTTTATGCAAAACAATTACTTCCAGCATTATTCTGCGGTATTTGAGCCTAACGATATTGAAGTGTTCGAGTCTTTGTCTGTAGTTGCACCGATTACTGACACCAGAGGTAACGAATGCAAGGTGGCGAGTAAAAGCTTTATTAATTTTTTCGATACAATCAATATGGATAATATAGGACGGGTTCCATATGATACTACCATATTCAAGTATGCTTCTGACCAGTGAATTGAATAACATAGTTTTGGAATAAGGATTTCTGAATTCTTTGGTATTCCGCTTAAGGAAACCCAGCATCTTGGCTGAACGATTAACAATAGACTCTGTGTGCATTGAATTTAAATTTTTTGTCTATAATTATGCCTAAATCTTTAACTTCAGAAACCCCGGGAATAAGCACTCCATTAATATTCAAAAATACTCCGATCGGCTTCCTTTTTTTTGTAAAGACTATGTGATGACATTTACCTGCATTCAAAGACATTCTTTTAGTAATACACCATAAGTAGATTCGGTCTATATCGTCCTGCAATAGTAATGCATCGTTAGGACATTTAATTTCTTTATATAGCTTCATGTCATCGGCAAATAGAGAGCAATTACTATTTTTGACGCAGTGGACTATATCATTAATAAATAAGGTAAACAAAATAGGTCCCAAATGCGACCCCTGAGGTACCCCGGATGTTGATACATATTCAGTTGATTGAAATCCAGCTAATACTACAAACTGAGGTCTGTTGCTCAGGTAAGTAGAAAATCACTCGTGAAGAATACCAATAATAAAATAATTGACTATACATCATCATCATCATGATGATGATGATTAACACTTAGACCACCCACGAGCTACTTAATTAAAACAATCAAAACTATAGGACGTAAGAACTTGTGTCTGGTAAAAAATATTCAGTTCTGAAACTTGTGGTTTTCACCAATTTAGTTCATACAAAATTTACCAATGATCTCTAAGTTTAACAATCTTCTTTCATAATACATATTGGAAAATTTTTGGACAATAGCTCGCCCAATGACCGGCCACTTGACGTCAACACTTCTTGGGAATGTAATAGTTAATCAAATATTGTGTTTGCCCTCGTTCACTGTAAAGCTCTTAGTCGTCTTGTATTCGTAGCTCCCACCACATAGCAGACATTAAGTCTCAGTAAAATTTAGGTAATACCTATAAGCCTTAAATAAAATGTTGGTAATACCTGTAAATGACGTGTTAGGTAGCACCTATGTCAACATGAATGAAAAACTCATGGGAAAATGAACGACAGATCTTTCATTCATATTGCCATAGGTGTTACCTAAAATTTAGGGGTCGTTGCTTAAATAGACATTCGCCTTTTAACCATATCTTTCATTGGTGGTATCTTGTCTGCTTATGCCTGTTAGGCGATACTTATAAGAGAAAAGCGCTTGACCAGATTAAGAATACAAACGGACAGATTAAGAATGTAAAGCGTCGTGCTTTGTATTGTTAATCTGTCGCTACACGAACATTATATTAAATAGAACCTTTTCATTATTTTGAACGTTATTATTAAACAAAGAGTTTTGTAACTAGTAAATAGGGCTTATATAGCCTCAAGATTATTTTACATCCGCCTTTGTACTTTGCGGCCTTGTTAACAGCATTTTAAAAAACGTAATAACTAATATTAAATACAAAATGAAAGGCCGCAATTATCTTGTCTCGTCTAAAATTAACTTTAACACGTGCGTATAACTAATAATTTACTAATTATAATGTGCAAGTTATTTTTTTTAAGTAGCGCCTACGCAGTTTTAAGGTATCGCGAATTAGAAAACTCACGCAATTTGCCATTTAAAAACATGTGAAAAGTTCAAGGCGGATTCTAGTATATATTATTTCTCAAAGATATTTCATGTCTGAATGAATATTAATGTTAACGATTCTTGACTAAATATACGTAATCAACATCTCAGTTCATATATCACTGTCCCACTGCTGGGCTCGAGCCTCCTTCACAATGATAGGCACGTTGACCTACTGTACCACATAGGTATTGTTATAGTTTTGTTTCGAGCTTTCCTTCTCTTGCGTACTTGGGTATAAAAGCGCATATATTCCCTGTCGCCTTTTACTACACCAAGATAGAGTGAATTGTATTCTTACTCCGTCACCACATCATCATTCAGCCTATTGCCGTCCACTGCTGGACGTAGCCTTCTCTCATATTGCGCCATAGGGCACGGCCTTGTGCCGCCCGCATCCAACGATGCCCAGCAACTTTCACCAGGCCTTCGGTCCACCTATATGGGAGGCGTCCTACACTGCATCGTCCGATACGTGGTCGCCACTCGAAAACCTTTCTTCCCCAGCGGTTGTAGGTTCGCCGATGTCCAGATCCCTCACCACACGGAATGAAAATAGTTAAAAGTACACAGCACTAGATTATTTCAACATATGTATAGTGTAATATTTTCAAGAGCTCTTAATAAAATAGGCAAACATCACTTAAATCTTAGTGTCAATGTAACAGCTATTTCACAACTCGCGTAAAACAAAAGACCGACTCCGGCACATCTATCAATTACCGAGATAGAACACGTCTAATTTTGGGTCAAACGTCTGAATTGATATTACAACACGAACAATTGTATGTCATCGCATAAGGCTATTATTGTCAGCACAATGGCAAGGGAAACTGATATAAGTGTTTGTGTGATGTCGAAAATATATGTTATTTGAAGGGTAATTATGATACCTTGGTAAGTTGTATTTAAAATAATGGTGCAATCCTAATGTTTATTGTCGGATCTTTTCAATGAAGGCTACATAATAATCCGGGGACAGAATATAGATAGATATTTATAGATTGATGATTTAAATAGATTCCTTGCTTATATAGTACTACGCAAATCGTGCATGATAATCTTCGAAACCGCTCAACAAAATTGTGGCAATGTCTACTGTCTGATGGTTGGCTATAACTAGAAAAATAGCATAGCTTTTCGACTTTTGATTTCTACCGTGCTGAGCCTGAGCTCTTCGAAACTTTCGATATTTTTTTAAACTATTCGCCTGCGTAAGGAATAAATCCTTGTGTCGCTACTTTACAAACAAACAATAAACTAACATCTAATTTATAACAATCATATGTGGCTCGCTCGAAGAACCAACCAACGTGGACATCTTTCTTGCATTGGTATAGCTATTTAGATCACAACGCCATCTGTGCACTTTTATTCTAAAATTGGGCAAAGCTATATGTTGCCGGATGTTTGACTGATCCGAGCGTGTTACTAGTTGAAACGCGAAACTATAATGTGCTGTCATCTAAAACCGTATTATAACTTAACATTACGTGAAATAGAGACAGTCACTCGCTTTCATAAACTAAAAAAGTAAGAGATCATTCTGACATCAACAAAACGAAATAAACCTGCATAGTTTTAAATCACTTTTTGAGCAAAAAAAAAACCACGCTGCATTACGTGAATTACTTCCTCAACCGGGTTAAAAAGTAACTCGATTATAACCATTTCCGTGGCGAAATATTTCAAAATATAACAGTGATTCACTTAGTGCATATTGACCTTGATTCTTTCTCTAAAATTGAGAAATTGGACACTTATTATAATTTTAAAACGTTTCTTTAACAGATAATCTTAGTATCATCTACATTTAGTCTTTTTCGCCACACGTACCTACTCGCATCTATCTGAAATTTTGATTAATCATCTGAAAATGCGATAAATGTACCAAACGACTGTAGATCGGGGTAAGAATCGTGGGAGGCCTCCAAAAGAAATGGATGGATGGTATAAATAAGGATATGCGTATGAAAGCAGTGAGTATGAAAGGCATGTCGCGACGACCCCACTTAGCGTATATGTGATGGAATTTAACGACATCAAGTATCAAACTCGCGTTTATAATATTCGGCAGTTGCATGTCTATAAGATCTTTGACGAGAAGTATACCTCTAAGCTAAATCAGCCATCAATCGAAGGCGGCCAGAGCAGTCGATTACATCAAAAGACAAATGCAACAAATACAGGAATTTAGGATAATGAAATTACTGTATCTCCAGTACTGCTACTCTCTATCTGTATTTTTTACTACCAATATTTCAAATTACATATCCGTTTTCTCTCTCATAAATTGTTATTAATTAATTATAAAATTAATAGCGATAACTCTGTAATAGTAGTCTCTCTAGTCTTTCGGTCTACTCCAGTTGGCCAGCGTTAAACCCAGATTAATAAGGTAAATTAAGTGTTCCTGAATAATCCAAATTTGTAATTGTCTTTTTGGTACTAAAATAAGAACTTACATAAGATCTTTTTTGCTTGTGGCGATGGAGTAAGAATACAATTCACCAACCACCTCTCTTGTCCATAGGTGTCGCAAAAGATGCTTTAAACATCAAGAGAATGAAAACTCGAATTAAAACTATACTAACACATCCGATAAGCGTGATATAGTAGGTCTATTGCCCTCCTATTGTGGAGGAGACTTGAGCCAAACAGTGGGCTGTATATGAGTTGAAATAATGAATAATGATTATTTAAGATCACCCTTACGGACATGGATAAAGGAACCTTAGTGTTGGGTATCGTTTTCAACGTTAAGAAAATTCGAAACTTCAAGTAACATGAAAGAATTTTCATGGAAATACTTGAGAGGAATAATGAATTATTCGTGACTAGTGAACAGCTCGAACCGATCGCGATCCCTTGCGTAATCTCGTTGAACAGTTTATCGACATGAAAAACTGATTTACCACGGCTTCATCACATTATGGGTCGATGAACACCGAACTCAAATTGTTATCGCTTGTTGTAAACAATTTACTAACCGCACACAACATTTATTATTTCAATTTAAGCTTTATTATGATAGCGGTAAGGGTTGTGGAAGTTTAAGATGTTTTTATGGTTATCGGGAGAGTATGGAATCGGTTATGGCGTTACGAGATATGAATAATAGATAAATGAAGTGCCTGGTAAGTTGTTTGTTGCTTCTGAATGAATTGTTGTGAGTGGATGAGATATTTTGTTAGTATTTTGTTTTTTTTTTTTGTTTTTTTTTTGTTTTTTTTTGCAAGTCGGTACCTTTTGACTCTTAAAGTTTACGAGTTAGACTTGGGTCTCAACTTTGCATTTTTATTATAATGTAGTTTTAGTGATATAAAAAGAATATGTAAAGGTTTTCTTTTCTGGAACCCCCGGCAAAAGTTGAAAAAATTACAATTTGACTGAAATTACTTGACTTTTTAACCAGAGCAAGCAGAGCAGATGCAAGAGAAGGTTACTCGAAATGACCAACACGTTTGACAGGCGTGATACAGTAGGTTATTTATCTCTCATATTTTGGAGGGGGCTCGAGCTTAGCAGTGGAACTTATATGAGACGACGATAATGACACAATATTTTAAAATCTTTTGGAACAAATCTTGCGAGTTAAATTAGAACCACTTCCTGTCGTTAGATTAGGTTGAAATTTGGTTTACTTACGTAACTTCGGTGACAATGCAATAATATGGTACCATGAAGCTGGTCTCAAGATGGCGTCAGAAGGTGGCCATAGGAACTTCTAAATTAAACGAGATAAAACCGTCGAGTTTGGACTTGTCTTAATAGTCTTGACAAGCAGCATTTAAATTAAAGTTTTTTTTTTTACTTTTATAATTAATATTGTATTTAAGCCGTCGCTTCACAAGGTCTCTGTGTTTTGCGAATTTCTTTAATAGTATTTAGAAACGTGATCACAATATCCTTGATAAAGCTAACAAGCATTAAGTTATGTTAACTTCAACAATATTGCTTCAACAACAACGAAATATTTGAAACTATTATTCCGATACGCTTACTTAGAATAACTAGCATCACTTATTTGCCGACAAGTTAAATACCGTAAGGTCCCGCAAGTCAAGGTTGCGAAGCCAATTGATGTCATTTCGAATTAACTGCATTGAAGCCGTGATATGCCATGTACTTAGGATATTAGCACATACGATGTTCATATTATCAGCGATTTTGTGATTGTACGGTATTGGATATTTTGTTGTCAATTTCTGACGCTTTAGTGTAGCGCTTTGGGCTTTCCCCAAGTTTTGTTTTGGAACCTAAAGAACATGCCATTGACTTCAAGGAATCGGTTTCCCTGGTAAAAATGTGATCACGTCACTGGATTAATGGTTGCAACCTTTTTTTTTGGGACCGCCCACGCTGCGCTTCAGTTCCAGCCGCTTTGTCCCTCATTTTATATCTGCCATATCTCCTAAGATATGGCCTCAGATTCGAGTCCCGGACCGGTTTCAACCGCGTAGTTCGCCTTCACGTGGGAATACTAGGACAAAATATAGCCTAAGTTATTTGTTATATAGAGGGCACCTGGTAGTTAAATATTATCAAAATTGGTTCAGTACTTCAGTTGTTTTGACGATTACCTGTAACAAACAGGTGGACAAATAAACGAAAAAAATTAAACGAGTTTTTAAGCATGTCTATTCTGCAAATAGCCATGAGAGCATAAAATAATTTTGACATTACAAACAGATACTTAATTATTTTTTTTCTATAGATAAGAAAATAATAAAATTCGTCCAGAGGGTGCCACTACCAGTTGTCTGTCCGTCAACGGATTAGTGTCACTACGGGCGCGCGATCCCGGACTGCTCTAGCTGCTGCTGTCGTCTCTATTCTATACCCCATGACAGTAGTATCCTTAACCCACTTTATCCCATAGGTATCCACCATATCCCCATCCTTTATCCCCAGTAAAGAGAATTCCTGAGGAGGGTTGGCGTCAGACAGGCGGCCGGCCATAAAAAAAATAGCCGTATCTTTTACAACATGGTTTTATATAGAGGCTAGAAGGTAAAAACATGTTGTGCCGACCCCACTTAGCGTGGGATGAGGGCAGGCAAATGATGAGATAAGAAAATAGCCAAAGTAAATATTTGATTTTTGATAAAATTTTATGTCAACATGTCCAACATTTTGTAAACTGAGTCCACATGTAAGCTCTATTTCAGATTAGTTACTATAATATTAATTATACAGAATTTTTCTTATACACCATAAAAAATTAAGTATTTAATCCATTATGTGTCTTCACATATTTAATACCTTATTAACTTGAAAGTTACCATGTCGTCGAGTTGAAACTCATTACATACATTTTAAATATGAATGATAAATTGTTATTACAAACCATAAAATTTTGAACAGGTTATGATTTTAAATATTACATTACAATTTTGTATGGAAATATTTGTCGTAATTTCTAAACATGATCGATTTCTTTATTTGTTAAGCTTTCTGTTAAATATAGGACGATTTGATAATGTCCATAGTTGAAGTGGTATTTAATTCATCATCATATTAGTCCAGGTGCGTCCCAATGTTGGCTTTGAGCCTCCTCCATAACAGAAGAGAAATTGCCTAACTAAACCACGCTGATCATACTGCTTGGCATAGGGGTTTTATTTAGAGTTTTTCCTTTCTCCCATAAATATTACATGTATGTATATTATTATTCCATAGTCATCTTTTATGACATCCACGGATAACACAGGTGATGAATTCTATTCTTCCTTCGTCATCATGCGCATTTAATTACTACGGATATATTGATAACTAAATTGATTAAATCAATTAGAACGGATTGCTAAATTTGGTTTCAAGTTCCAATTATGGTATATCTTTTATGTTATATCTTCAATTTCACAATTTATTTTAAACGTGGATAGGCATATTGCAAAAATATTGATGTTTATTATTTTATTACTTTTCTTGCTACACAAAACACAGCCCATATATTAAATGAAGTTTGATCGGTGCACAGAATTAATGAATATTTCTGTGGATTGGTGTTATATACATTTTGAGCTTTATTAACTATCAAAAGACAGTAAACATAAAACAGTTTAACATAAAATTTAACATCATGAGAATTTTATTCTCATTCTCGAGTAAACGTCCGATAAAAAGTGGCCAATAGTGTTTACGTAATGATAATATTATTTAAACTAGATTTTATTTGAATTTTCGATGTTACATTTTGAGTCGTAAACTGAGATGTGTTGATAACAATAATGCCGTATCGTTAAATACATTTTTTTAAATAAAACCTCTACATGACCCGTAAATATTACAACCTAAACCCAATACTTTCGTTCCATCTTCACAATGATATATTAATAATCAACTAATCATGATGAGTATACATATATAGGCCTAACTGGTTTGCATAGCGCTTTGAAACAAAGCGCGTTTGCGATTTCGACTAAGGGAACTTAGAACTTTAAACGTTATACAAACAATTGCCCTCAGACGCCGGCATAATAATAATACCTTTTTTTTTTTCGGCGCGCCCCTCGCACCACTCCGGGGTGACAAAGGGGCGTAAGCACGCACACCCGCAACCCACCCCACGTGCACGTCGCCTTCGTCGTTGGGCCGACCACCTGAGTAGGGTTACTTGTCATCAGTGGTCGGCCCGACGGAATACCCCCTATTTGGGGTACCCTTCCATCGACCGACATCCCCGCGTCGGGGAGGACGTCGGTCTTTCCTCACGCGGTCGGCCTCTCGGCGGGTGACGAATTAATTCCCCGACGTCGACGACGGACTAATTCCACGTCACCCGCGGCCTCGGCTAGGCCGGCATGAGGCGCAAGTACTCGCGCCTACGCCGCCCCAGTCGCCGGCAGCAGATCTCCTCATCGAGGCTGCGCTCCTCGCGCAGGCGATCCGCCGCTTCCTTCTGCGAGATCACTGCCTCGCAGAAGGCTATAATAATAATATCTTAGGATTAAATCTGTTTTAAAAAAAAAGTTGAAAGTTCTGACAGCAGCACTAATTGACATTTTAAAACAAGCCATTGACGGACTATATAGGACATACTTACATCCAATATAGCCCGACCCATGAATATGACGGTGATGATAAATGTTATAAGTGATACTCTTCACAGGCGGTTTGACAACTATAGTGATTAATATGAATTCCTCAGAAGTATGTTGCTGTTCAATCTCCTGCTGTTTCCTTAATCGCAGGAAATTTAGGGGGTAAAGCCACATTGTATTCTTAACCCGTCCTCAAATGACATTTGATTTTGTCATATTTGACAAATTAAATCGGTCTTATTTATCAACAGCAACGAAAATAAATATTTAATTTGAATTGGAATACGTTAATAGATAACGTTCGCATGCCACGACTCGTAGTATCGTTTCCCATGCAATTGGACTCCGAAGAATCGTTCAATGATCTCAATAAATTTGTAATTTGGTATGTAATCACTGCATTCATCTGCTTGTAATTTATATGGATGCAACGTTAGAGGCACCATGAGTCCGGATACTAAACAAGCTTTAAATATTCTAATATCAAAAGTGAATTCCCGGTAAAATTATGTTAAAATTTTAACCAGGTATTATTGAAAATTAGAAAGATTATATGTGGCGAAAGATTTTTATTGAAGCCATAAACGTCAACTATAATCCGTTAGTGTTCATGATCTGTCTGCACTGTACGATATGCCTCGTTTTCAATAATAATATCTGGTTGACCGAACTTCGCTCGGAATATTTTAGTTGTATTTTTGTCGAATTTATTTAGATATATATATTAATAAAAAATAAAAATTAAATAATAAAAAAAATATAAAAAATTCCAAAAAGAGAATAATAACTGTTATACATATTTAATGTCCAAAGATATGCTTGGATTGTTTAATTTTTTTATTTAACCTTTATTGCGAGGTGTTGCCTTAAACAAAAGATAATTGGTAACTTAATCCCATATCTCAAAACGCTTATCTAGCAACGCAATAATATAATATTAATCATGTATAACTTTAAATCTTGTCTGGTATCCATAACCATAGTAGTTATTTTTAAAACAATAACTATTTTAATAATGATCCAATTACTATTACCACAAATTACTAGCTTGCAACATACTATGTCGATCATAGCTTCGTCTAAGAATACTTCCTCGAATCACTTTTAACCTTATTTAAACATTCACATACACAATCACGTAACAACTAAAACGTGTCTAACACCTACAGTTTTGCACGTCAAACATACATGTTCAGATTATCCCGAGATAAATCCGAAGATGGTAACCCTTGCTACTTTGTTACCAAACAGATCGTATCTGAGATAGTTCATCTCAATAACTGTTACTGTGAGCCGCAGACACGCACAAGATGTCATCTTTTGATTTTACAACTCCTACATATTAGTTTATGTTTACAATGAACACGCGTAGTGGAAGTTCAACGTCATGTTATAAGAATTACAGTCTATGGGCATATATACAACTTCTCAATCGTATACTACAGTAGATCATTATTATTAAGCGGTTTTCTTCCCAATCTCTTAGCGTCGACACAATACTCTTCTTCTTCTACCTAAACATATTGCAATTAATTTAATGAACCGCCGTCTGCTTGGATGTCAGCTATCCTGGGAAATTTAATTTTTGACCAAGGGGCTTCAGATGGAGTTAGCGCAAGTCTATATAAACTTCTTATAGGCGTCTTTTACGAGTCATGATCAAGCGTTGATAGCATTTGTAAGCGACTATCACACGCCTTTTTTGTTAATGTATTCTGTAAAAATGAAATAATCTTGAATTGGGATGTCAGGCATATTTTAATGTAATCATTTTAAAATTGAAATATATCTTTAAGTCTTAGAATAATAACGTATAGAAGGATAGTGTCAGAACTGCGAACGTTCGAAACATGAATCTCAAAATACTAATGGCGCGCAGATGATTACACAGGTACACACGCACACCACTATACAAATTATGAAATCAAATTTTGTTTTTATTAACATAAATCGTCGAAATACTTTTAAAAGTATTGTTAAAAACCTTTTTATGTTTTTCAAATGTGTTTGTAACACCATTTGAATGCACACACCGTCATAATTACCTATTTATTTTTTAAGAGTTGCGTACGTACGTGCAGTACAATGACTTGTACATTCCGGCGTAGGCTCCATTAGGCTCCAATTGAAATGCTTCACATTTTGTGCGCGAACTTACCTTCTATACGTTATTATTCTAAGCTTTAAGTCTTATTAAGGTTAAGATGGGCACTTATGCTTTCTTTGCTTTTACATCAATTTTCGTACGACTCTTGTCCAGTCTCAACCGTAAAGTCCAAGCTTCTTATTTTCGACTCTTGTTTAAAGTTAACCACAGACCAATCGTGTCATTTTTATATTATATTCTCTTAAAAATTATAAGTAGATAATTCTATTTATAAAACTCGTAAACTAAAAGTAAATTCGAATGAAACGAAAAAAAAATGATAATGTTAGCTATCAATCAAAATTATCACATTTAAAATGAAATTTTCTCTAACAATATGGACCAGGAAACTATTACTTTATAAAATCCATCTTTATCAACAACTTTTATTGTTGAATAAATACCGTAATATCGGTTGTCATACTTGGGTGCGCGTGCGCGACTGGCCGAACACGTTCCGCCCTTTGTTCGAATTTCAATTTTATTTTTTACCACTAAATGGCTTTGACTTATTGTGTCAACGGCTATTGTTAAGTTTGATTGGTTGGTCTTCGATCTTACACCGCCATCTTTTATTGTGTAAACTGAACTCCATTTTGTTAGTGTAAGTTTAGGGCTATGTTCTTTTTTTGAATTTTTTATTACGCAATGTATTGAGTATTCGTATCGGAACTACGATCTTGTTTGTTATGAGATCCGCATTCTTGTTTTGATGAGTATCAATACTTTTCTTGTGTTTTTGTATGAAGATTATTATGTTTTAATATTTTGTTTACTAACGTTACAACGGCACAGGTATTGGATTACAGTCATAGAGATTTCTCTCTGGGCGATCTTATTCCTCAATACCCTATTAAAAGATTTTTTTTTTAATAAACCCTGTGTAATTGATAAAGAACTTAAAAATATGATTGTTACAATTTATAGCTTATTCATTGCTAGATTTTTAACACCATATCCAAAATAATCAACTTACAAGTTCTAATTTCTACCTATTGTATTTGTCACCGTAAAATTGTACGAACCGTTAGTTTATAAACTACCTATCTAGTGAGATTATAAACTATCGACAGATTATGAATGGACACCAAAAATTTACAATCTAACGCATATATTTTCGGAAGTTTATAAACTGACTATGTTAAACCGTCAAATTGTGAACAAAACGGAAACTGCACGCTGATTGGTTCAACGAATCATTGTTTTCGCGCGCTGCCCCGCTACCATTATTATTTTAGCGACATTACTACATTACATCAATTTAAAGGTATTAAAAACAGTTTTTGGTGGTATTTAATAATGTACGTTAATATTTGCTGACAATGAGCTTTTTAATTGCTGATAATTATGTTTGTAACTCTATGCACACGAACACATGCCATCTATAACGCCTACCAATCGGAGGACGGTTCACAAATTCGCAGGCGAGAAATTGTAAGACAGTGCTGTGATTGGGTCATTTCTTTTTGAACTGATGGTTAAAAGAATTAAAATCACAATTTGACGGTTGAACATAGTCAGTTTAAATCTTACGAAAATACAAGCGTTAGATTGTAAATTTTTGTGTCCGTTCACAATCTATCGATAGTTTATAATCTCACTAGATAGTTTATAAACTAACGGTTCGTACAATAATTCGGTGACATATATAATATACATACATACATATTGTATGTATTGCAATATAACATTTTAATAATTATTTATTCTTTGTCTACATTAATTTACTACTGATGCTTCTATTTTTATAAACAAATTCCTAACTACCATGCACTCGGAAAGCAACCGTCGAATTTATTTAAATCTTTTCGCTTGATATATGTCGAACAAGAAATGTGTAAATCATAATGTACCAAACTAACAAACTATAGGGTCAGAGTTGTGACAATACATCTCAATTCTTGGTTGTATCCTTAATCCCTAACCACGCGAAACTACCTAACTCGTAGTGTCTACCAACATTTTCAGCTAAGTAAATAATGGTATACCGATTCAAAATACTTCACGTAACCCTATTCCGTGTGGTGACGGAATAAGAATACAATTCATAACCCCCTCTCTTGCTCCTGGGTGTCGTAAAAGACGACTAAGGGATTAATAAATAGGCATAAAAATTTATGCAAGAATAGGAAAACTTGAAATGAAATCCGACAGGTCTGAGTAAGCGCGGTATAATAGGTCAATTTCCTCCTAATGTGGGGGAGGCTCGAGCCCAACAGTGGGATGTTTATAATCTGAAATACTGAATGAACCTTACTCCGTCAAATCACGAATCATAATATAATATTTTATAATGTCTTTCAAACGTTCTTTTCGGTGAACGATAACTTATTATTCTAGATATATTATTCGTTATATCGAAATTTTGAGGATACAGTAATTACCTTGTGCAGCCGCAATACACGAGACTCATTACTAAAAGCAAATCATTTCACCTCGAATCGCCTTTGAACGTACTTATACATACGAATATACTAAATATTTTTTTTTATTTGAAAATACAATTGTGGTGTGTTTTGTTTAGGTATTGCAGCGCGACGTGGAATGCCACGGTCGGATCGTGAGCTCAGTGGTGCGTCTGTGTGGGGGAGGTGACGCTGTACGAGCCTTGGAGAGACGCTGGCATCTGCTATACCTGAGGGCTATCGAGTGGCAGTGTCACCTGGAGGCGTGTTTAGCTAAGATCGATAATCAGGTCAGTAAATAAATATAACCTTAAATTTTTACATTAGATGTTATTTAAAAACTATACGCCTTCATTTGTAACGTAGTGATTCTATTTCGTTATGCTCTGTCGAGTATTATAGGTTCGCTTTGTACGTAAAACAAAATTGTCTGTGAAAAAAAGTATAGAAGTATGTTGTGTCTATTAGGTATAATAAGTACAATTGTAAATTCCCTCCCAAAATAAAAGTCAAAATATGCCATAATATCGGGTTATAAATTGTGTATTTATGATTATTACATGCATATTACGATTACAGATAACTAATCTATATGCTTATATAAACAAAAGAAAATATCGTTATTGTTGAATCATTCGTTCAGTAATTACCACAGCTACGGGAACTTCTTCACGGGAACGGGAACTACGGGGATAAGGCGACAGAAACCAAAGCGAAGCGAGGGCGGGTTGCTAGTATGTACAATGTACATATCATTTCGCGTAGCCATCTTTTACGACACCCACGGTAATATAGGGCTTAATAAGTACATATATTATGTATTTAATAATAGACGTGAAAATCTATCAAATTTTATACTTATAAATATTATGTATATTTATATATTAAGTGATATTATTATAACTTCGTGAATATTTTTGTTGACCTTGTTAACTGCTATTGGAATCTCAACAAAAACTAATCACTTAATATATTTGTCTTATTAATTACTATATTGTAGGTAAAAATATATTTTAAAACAAATTTCTAATAAACCAACTGATTCTTATGTTGTGATGATGGATTGTAAAAAAAACGCGACCGAAGCTGCCGATTTATATATCTTTATGAAATAATAATATTCTCAATTATTATTATTTTTATTTTGGGAAGCAAAGGCATGACATATAACTTCGTAGTTCGTACTTCGATCACTTCACCATGTAGCTATTAATTTCTATTATTTTCTATATGTGTCAGGATTAGAGATGCAAACGATACATCGATTGTGCTGAAATAGCGATGTTTCAGTTAAAAAACATCAATGTTTGCCATCGATGTTCATTATTGAAAAACATTATTTTCTTAGAATAATAACGTATAGAAGGATAATGTCAGTACTTCGAAGTTTCGAACGTTCGAAACATGAATCTAAAAATATTACATGCGCGCAAACTATTACACACGTACACACGCACATCACTATACAGATTAGGAATCAAATTTTGTTTTTATTAACATTAATCGTCGAAATACTTTTAAAAGTAATGTTATAAACCTTTTTATGTTTTTCAAATATGTTATGACACCATTTGAATGCACAAATCGTCATAATTACCTATTTATTTTTTAAGAGTTACGTACGTACGTACAGTACAGTGACTTTGTACATTACGGCACGATGCCGGCGTAAGCTCCATTAGGCTCCAATTGAAATGCTTCACTTCCTGTGCGCGAACTTACCTTCTATACGTTATTATTCTAAGGTTATTTTACACGACGTTTTTACATAGATGTTTTGCCTGCCATCCATTTAAAATTTATGGTACTTTTAGCAGAGCCTGCGTGACATTTTAGTTACTCTGGTTCTAAATAACTTGCTGCAATTAACATAAGCTTCCTTACTCTTAAAGACTTATCTATTCAATAGATAATAAAGATTGCATGTTAAATTAAAGTTAGGATTGTTTGTACGAATTATACATAAAAAACCATTTTTTTTTGGGGTGGGCCGCGGTCGGCGCGCTCCTCGCACCACTCCCTCCGGGGCGACAGAGGGGCGTAAGCACGCAACACCCGCAACCCACCCGAAAACCACGTCGCCTTCGTCGTTGGGCCAACCACCGGAGCAGGGTTACTTGTCATCAGTGGTCGGCCCGACGGAATTTGGAAAATTATGTGGGAGGGTACCCCCTACGTGGGGTATCCTCCCACATAAAAAACCATGGACATAAAAACATCGATGTTTCGATACATCCATGTTTTTACGACAATTTTTTTTTTGTACATCGATTTTCTTCGTTTCGATATTTGCATCCCTAATCTGGATAATATACACAAAATTGTACCACGATAGAATCTTGTAGATATTAAATACATGAAGTTGCTAGGCATGGACCTCTTCCTTATAAAAATTAGCCTACTATACCCTAACCTACCACACCGGTTTGGCATATGATGTAGTTTACCAACACATAAAATAAATGTACAAGTAACCTAAAACTACAAATGCTTATTTCCCCTTTCTAAAAAGACCAGTCAACATATTCAGTGATAGTTTGCACGATCATTCATCGACACAATAGACTAATCAGCCACCCGCTGTTATTTGTGTGCAAACACGACTTTAGGCCCCAAGTGGCGTGGAAAATTGATTCATCCCTTCGTGGTTTCACGATCTAGGGCAATAAAGCTGGGCAATATCGTGAATTGATGTTATTGGTTTTAATTTTTATTCGCAATTTGTGGTATACATGCTGGAGATTTTTATGGATACGTTTTTGAAATTGGAATGATCACGATGATATGTAAAATTTCTGTATCTGCTGTATCTTGCTCGTCTTTCAGGATCATTCATACTCGCGGGTAGTGCGTGAATAGTAAATTTATGCGTTATCAGAATATAATATTTCCAATTCTCACAAAAAATATCACTTTGTTCTACCTGCCTACTATCTAAGGATTGTCATCCTCCTTCCATTTATTTAAACGCAATAGACACTCGCGAGTCTTAAATATCTGGAATCATCACACCTCATATACGTCCACCTGTTGGGTTCGAGCCTCCACCATAACGAAAGGGAAACTGAACTACTATACCACGCTGGTAGGAAAGGGGAGGTGTATTCTTACTCCGTCAACACACGGAGATAGGATAAATAAATATAATACGTGTATTTACCACTTCGAGGAAAAAAAAATACAAATTTTTAATTTGAACCGATTATCGATAAAAAAAAAATTATATTTATAATTTTATTTCTGATATTGCACTTTTTATTCACACGTTAATTTTAATCTTTTTAAAGTTCTATACCCTAATGAATTTCACCATTTGTGGGGTTCAATCGCGTGGCACAACTATACAATAGATTAAATTATGACTCGATATGATCTGTGACCGCAAACTTTATAATTCACTAATACAAGGATAGTTCGCTTCATTTATAAAATGACTTTTATTGGTCGTAAATTACTTTGAAAAATAGACTTAGTTAAATACTTTGTAATATTAATGTTCTATTTTTCTGTATATTTATAATTTATGGCTAAAAATAAATTATTTTACTAACGACAGTGATGGCAGAAAACATTGGTTTAGTGATCTAAACCAGCTTTGTATTATTGCCTTTGTATTGAAACCGGCTTGGGGCACATTGGTTGGGTGGTTTGCAAATCTAAAACTACCATGGACAGCTGATCTATTCCAATCCAAAAAAAATAAAAGAAATTCTATAATAAAAAGAATTCGACATATATACATATGTATATACAGACACATACACAATGTACTCTTAACTTATCACCACACCGTTAACAGTATCGCAGCGTATAGTATTCTTATAATGTATATAAATTTAAATTTCAGGGTGGAGTATCAGCAGAGGCAGCAAGCGACAGCGACGACGAACCAGTACTTAAACAACCAAGATTGAGCAAGAAAGGTTCACCGCGTAGACAACGAACGCCAGTCAATGCGAGGCGCAGAGAGAGTTCGTTGGATAGCAGGCAATCTGCGTCTGAGGTAAAATACATACATATATCATCTCATCGTCATCTCAGCTTATACGCGTTCCTCAGCGGGGCTCGAGCCTCCTCCACACTAGGAGGACAACGGACCAATTATATCATGCTGGTTGGTAGAAGAATTTATTTCGAGTTTTACTTCTCTTGCATATATCTCATGTGCATATTAAATCCCTTAGTCGTCTTTTACGAACCCCGCGGGCAGCTTAGAGTAACGGTTGAGAGTTTCAAAATACAATAATTATTTTGCCGAGCGAGTCCTAAATATTGACTGAAGGAACGCCAAGAAAGGGTAGTAACTCTGATCTAAGTGACAATAACACCAAAAGCTATTGCCAAATCACTTGCTACGCGAGGCGATTGTGGCAATGACCTTGAAGAGGACTATGTCCGATAATGCAGGATAATAGGCTCATGGATGTACAGATGCAGCCTTACTCTTAACCTAGATGCCTCATCAGGCTGCTGTTTTATTATTGCTTTTGCTGGCAGGACCTGATCTGCCTTTATCCTTACTGTATTTACATGGCATCGTCTGGTTTAAGTCTCCCCCACGCTTATTTTTTTAATATGATCTTGTATCGAGGTCCTCTCTTGCATGAACAACTGTAGTTAGATTAATATTATTTTATTCATAAAATGACTTAAAACTACAATGTCACTATCCCATACATTTCTTTCTAGTATGGTAAGAGGCGGGAATTAAAATGGGTCCTTGACTTTACAAGATGCGAAAGTAGATGATCTTCGCATCTGCTCCAGGCGTCGGTTAGAAAATAGTGTATTTTGCAATCTATAACCTAGTTACTATCAAGTAGAATGATCTCATGTCATGCACAGATGGTATAATGGTCTATATATCGATATCGTGGACTGAAATTCAGGTTAAGGACATTGTTTTGTCCGTTAATCGCATGTTTGAAAAAAAAAAACCAGATTATAAATAATAATTCGCGGCATAAGCCTCAGTCTGATGTTGCCTTGAAGAAGATTGCATTATTACGTTAGCTTTTTATAATTATTATAAACCCAAAGTTTCATAAACTGTCATAAACCTTTCGGATTGAAACTAAAGTACGTACATATATCTGAATTGAAGTTTTCTCACCGGGATAAAGTTAAATATACTCTTGACGTTTGAAATATTACATCCAACTCTCGCTTCATAACCTAATACCGAAACAACCCACCAGTTAGAAATATAATTACGTTTTAATTACTTGAAAAATACGTCAAAGCGAGGAAAGGCGTTATAATATTACTAATTGGCCGTAATAATAGAACTCAATGCACACCGCAAAGTTATTTCGTCTGGTACAGTAAGTTTTATCACAAGTCGCCTATTAATAATTTAAAAGTATTGAAATTAAAGTGATATTCAATTTATATGCGGAGTGTATATCGTAATTTTCAACTTTAAGCAAGTGCGAATCGAATGGTTTCAAGGAGAATACTACGTTCGACGTTCTCGGATCTTATTGATGGCTGTTGAAAGGCCACATTAAAAGTAACTTAATACTATTCATGAATACTGTGATGAGTGCGAATGGTGTGAAGTGAAAGGTACGTGTAAGATCTGTGGCATATAAAAATCCATAACCTCTACCTAATCCTTTGGTTCATGAAATAAATAAAATAGAAAAATGTTTAACTCCAGGGTTGATCAGATTAGATTTTAATTTCGTATTGTTCTATCTTTATTTGCCACGTATTGTTTCGTATTTGCTTAGCAGCTTTTGCTAACGTGTAATTTCTAAATCGATTATAACCTCACAGACTATATAATAATATTATTCACGGCTACTAGGTATAACGTACTCAATCTAACCAGAAATCCGTTATAGTATGTGCATTTTGTATTGTCTTGAATGTATTCTATGCAACGATGTCTACATTTTAGGTATTTTAAAACAGTATGTCGCATAACATCAATGATTGATTGTTGGTGCCTTAAGTGTGACCTAAAACTTAGGATCGTTGATGAAAACGGCCATTACTCTCATGTTTTAATGGGATTACCATTCTATATGAGTGGATTGAGCAATCACTGGATACACAACTTTTAACAGCTGGCCCAGAATTTATGACAAAAAAATTGCGATTTCGGCATGTGGATGAAACTCTATTGTAAAGGATTTTTGTTATTTGCAGGAGGAACAAGAATATGCAGTAAAGTACCAGTGGCGCGGCTTTGGGTCGGATTGTGAGTCTGAGTTGGAGCGGGGACGCATTAATATGGCGGACGAGAGACGTGTGCCGGGCGTGCCCGATGATGTGACACACAGAACCACTGACCAGACTGTACCCGTGAACGATGATCAAATCGATGGTAAGTTATAATGCTATAGTATAATCTTTAATAATAAAAGGAATGTAGATATAGCATGCATGGTGGTAGAGTAAGAATACTAGCATCACCGCTAAATTCATTCCCGTCTCTAAAATAATGCCATAACAAATTTTCCTCAACTGGAAGAGATCCATGGCCAACATTGGAACGTACATAGGCTGAGAAGATTAAAGATAGCAGTGAATCATAGTCGTATTGCTGAATTTGTTTCCTTTAAAGCAGATCGTTTAATATGGAAACAGATTTGAATTTGCATCCAACTCAAATATTTCAATGTTAACTTTTTCTTTCATGATGTGTTAATTACAAAGTCTATTAGAACAGCAACCACATCTTCATGATTATATAATTTAGCTGATATAATGTCAATCTAACGCTGCTTACACAAAGCCCCTAATTTAAGTAAGCACAAACTTTGTTTGAATTTGAATTGTTTGATATTAGTAATTATCTTTGTGGTGATGGAATAAGAATACAATTCCCCACTCCTTATGTTGCACGTGGATGTCGTAAAAGAAGACTGAGAGATTTAATACGCATATAACATCTATTGCAAGAGAAGGAAAACTCGAAACAAAAGCCTATAGCAACCTGTGTGGCCAGTACCTATAGTATAGTAAGGTCAATTTCCCGCCCATTATGGAGGAGGCTCGAGTCCAGCAGTGGGACATATATGAGCTGAGATATCATCTATCATCATTGATGACGATGATTTAGCAATATTTTCGTTATCATCATTATCAAACAGACATCTCGTTTTTAAATAAAATCATTGGTTCTTAAACAATTAACAATAGCATTTCATTTTCATACATGTAAGAACATTGGTATTCAAAACAAAACTTATCAATAACAATAACTACTATAACACTATTTGTTTCAATAATAGATTTGTTTACAGGACTTGAAGTACACAGTATTGTTATTGAAGACATAGTGAAAACTCCACCAACGGTTACCAAAAGAAAAAAGGCAGTAGATACTTCAAAGTTCAATCAAACAGATAGAAAGTCAAAACACCTGGCGACATTTTACTTCAGACACCACGATACTGATTCAGATAGACAAATGATCGAAACTGAAAAATCACAAGAAGAATCCTCCGAAGAAGAATGGACATATGTTGGTGGACCTAAAATTGGAAATGAGGATTCAACCGATGTTATGACCTCATCTGTTGAAATACAGTGTGAGTTACCTATAGATAATAAAAAAGATGAAGATAAAAAGTCACCGTCTCCTAAACCCAAACTTGAATCCCCTACACCAGATTTATTAAAAGTTGAAAACGCTAGATGTAAGGATATTGAAAGGTTAGTGAATCAGGCTGAAGAGTTGGTGCAGAAACAAGCTTTAACTAAGAAAAAGGGACCAAGAAAGCCAATAGGTTTTGAGGAAGATAGCAAGAATGCCACTAGAAATAAAATGTCAAGAATTAAAGAATGGCTAAATCAGAGCACAGAGGATAAAAATGATAATAATCAGGTTAGTCTAATATTATTCTGTTTGCCTATCTATTCCTTATTTTTATAATTCTATACATCAAATGAGGCCTACATTTTCGAGAGTTTTTTTATTTGCTTTACATCAGACCTTCATGTTGCCTATGATGGCAAACAAGCAAGCATTATACCTAATAGTAAGTGATACTGCTGCTCAGAAACCTTAGCAATACCAGGGACACACTCCGCACTCCGGGCAAAATTGCTCGTCTTAAACCTCGTTTGAAGATGGATGTCATAGCGCGCCATATTATTCCAGACATATAAGCACTTAAACATCTATTTAACAGCTAATCTAATTATTAAGCTACAAATTCATCATCATCACCCAGCTGTTATCTCAATTATTTGGGTTCCACTCAATATGTACCCTTCTTACATAGTACAGTTTGACCATATGCCCGGCAGCCTGTCTGAGATTAACCCAACCATCATCAACGAATATAATTGTTGTCCAGACGTTAGAGTTGTTTCAGGTTGATGTAAACTTTGTAGTCATTTTTTACGATACCTACGAATACGATAAGGGTTGGTAGTATGTGCAGCCGCCACCACAGGGCAAATTTTAAATTAAAATTGATGATTTTAATAAGCAAATATGTGCTATATTATTCCAGGGAACGGAAAGTTACGATGCATCAGGCGAATACACAACGGAGAGTGAAGTAGATACGTCTTTGACTTCAGAAGAAAGAAACCTGCACTCGTCAATGGATATGAGCACTTCTACCTGTACCGTTACACCCACTCATCATGCCAAGGTAAAATAAATTAATAACGCTGAAATCAAGCCTCACATTCATATTCACGGTTTCTTGATCTTTTTTACTGATGTAAATAACTTGACGACGTTTATTTTTGCCAGTGAAATATTAAGCATGATTGAATTGTGTATACAGAATCCAAAAATGAAAATAAATAACTGTGATTAATATACTTCTATCATATTTTATTAAAAATATAAGATATGTGTTATGATAACAATGTATAAAACCATACAAGATTTTAAAATTTAGTTAAACATGTTATATAGTGACTATATTTTAATATCTTGTGTAGTTTTTATTCATTCTGTGAAAGAGGTTTTACTTTTTGCACTACGGTTGCTGTTTGCTAAGGCAATTTTGCTTCCTCCATACCAACTATTGCACTTATAAGAAGACTCAATTGTGTTTATGTAGATCACATGACATTTAACATTCTAACAGCATTTTTGCAAAATTGACGTAATTCGACCGTGAACTTCTGACAAGGCCTAACCTTTTTATTAAAAAAAAATTACGACATCATTAATTAGCCTCTTTAATTAAATATTCGGATATTAATGCAGATAAAATTTGGCTTAGAATTAGAAACTTCTATAAAATAACGCTCAAAATAATCTATTTTGCAACATTAATTACAAGGGGACAAGTATTTTTTTTTCAATACTTCACAGAGACTAAATATATATCAGTATTGTACCTCCTGTAAAATTTGTGTATAGTGAGATCTCAAAAGTTCACAATCGCATTAGTATACAATAGTTTCATGACTAAGGTCTGTTACAAATGACCGCGATTGAGTCGTCCCGCATATACAGAATCAATTAAGAATCGTGTATTTCTTACACTATTATAATATTTTTTTTTTGTTTCTTGTCTATTTGGAAGCCGCATCGCATTCCCAGCCTGTAAGATATACGAGTATCTGTCAGAATCTTCCATAAAACAGACTTCCATTTATTGACTTCATAGCTCTTTTACTAAAGATTCAAAACAGATTATATTTTACCACTAATGATATTATAAAAATGTAAAATGCACGATTCGATTCTGTATATCATGCAACACATTATCATCGAGCACTTTGTATATAACAAAACGGTAAAGGTGTTACAAATACAGGTTCAACTGCGAAAGAAGCGTGCTGGGAACAGCGCCCGACCCTGGTCGGTGTCGTGCCTATCACAACTGAGCAGCGCGCATGCATCCCTCGTGACCACACCCACTGCTAACGACGTACCAGCTATGTCACACAATATGTCTATCTCTGAATCTGCTCTCAATACACTCGCATCACCACAAAGAGTAACGCCCGCTAATTCCAATTCTAAGCTTCGCGGCAGTTCCACTACTGTGCAGGTTTGTAAATAATTTTCATAGTCACGAATTTTCAATCATCATATAAAATAATAAGTCTACCTGTGACCATGAAGGCTATGGACGAAACGTCAGATAATTAAAAATCAAATAAAACGCGATATGTTTGTAAAATTGTTTTTTTTTAATACCTGCTTAAAAATCCGAAATCGTTATGTTAATCAAATAAATAAAAATAGAACAGAAAGTAGTCATGAGAAATGCTGATAGTAGTGAAAACTTAAAACTAAACTAACCATAAATATGAACAAATAGTTGTTATTTTTGAATATTCGAATTAATTGTTTAATCTTGAATTCATATTTATAAATTCAAACTTTTTATATTTATCCGGTTTTGACATCTATAGGCGCAGATATAGTGCTATTAATATAGCTACGAATACAGTATTAACGTTAACACGTCACGTGATCATCTCGTGATTACTTACATGAGTTTACTCATCCAAATCTGCCTATAGAAATTTCACTTCAATAAAAACTTCATAAAACTGTCTTTAATTTTGTTATGTTTAATACAGGACAATAGTATTAACTCGATAATAAACTTCACATGAGTTACTACAACACTACTTAAACAATATTTAGCAGGTATATCGCCTAACTCCCTTGCAACATATCAACTATCTCGTCACGTGGTCTTTTGTGTTTATATAGGACACAGGCCATCTTTAATTTCAATAAACAGTATCGTGTCAAACTGTGATTTTGTTTGCTTAGTTACAATGCCATATACCAAACATAACTATACTTTAGTTTTTCAATAACAAATGAGTTCATTTTTACCATTTGGCTAGTCTGAGATAACCACTCGTACTGTTTAAGCTACGTTGATATGATAACTGGTACAAAAACGTTATTTCTAAATGTTGGCCTCATAAAGAGGCTCATAGTAGCTCAACGTTCTATGTCTCTGATAAAAACCGGCATACGGCAATCCATAAAAGAGCGGGTATAACCGACACATCCCGAAGGATTAGCATGTCGAAGTGGCAATGGGCAGGTCACATCGCTCTTCGAACCGACAACCCGAAGACCACGCATCGGAAGACGCAGAGTAGGATAATCCTCCACTAGGTGGACTAACGAGATTTTAAAAGTCATAACCTTGCGAGGAGGCCTCTGTCCAATAATAGACATCTACGGGCTGATGGGTGGATGAATACGGTAAAAACTAGTCATCTGTTCAATCAAATTTATCAAATTATATTGCATTAACTGCTAGTCAGAAGAGGATCAAAATCCCTCGATTATGGATTTTTATAGAACAAAAAAACGAATTAAAACAACTGACTTATTTTATTCGTTGCGATATTCGATTATGTTTAATTCCATGAAAATAAGGTAATATTATAATTTATTTAAGTGTTTTATCGTGTAAATTTTCTTGTTACAATATTTTTCTTAACACACATTTTATATGATGATTGGAAATTGAGTCTCCAAGGTAAATCATTGTGATTTACTTACTTTTTCACAGATGTGTAGGGCTTATTATTTAAGCTTGTCATTTGTGATTTATTAACGTACGCTTTTTTAAATACATATTTAAGAATACATAAAAGTAGCTTAAATTATTCTTATGAAACATTATTCATACTCGATCAGCAAAATATAATAATTTTTACTATTTACCAGTATATCTTTAACAACTATCTAGGAATTCATTAATGCAATGCAAACAAAAGAATAAGATTTTAAATAATCTTAAAACATTTTGCATTTGGTATTTTCTTTAAACGCTTTAAGGTATATTTGCTTGGATTGGATATAAAGTCAAATGCAAAAGTTGAAAGAAAAGCTACAATCGCTTCCACTCTCTGTTAAATACGTCATATGCACTATGCACTCATGCGTTATGGGTACCTATAATATAGAGGGACGGTACGGTGAAAGGGTATCCCACCGGACTGGCAATGGAAGTCAAGGAATTTGGCACCAGTGGTCGGCTCCTCAATGACGAAGGGGAGGGAATATGGGGAAATATATGGGGTTATGGGACCGCGCGCCGCCCGGACGGCGTATGTACTAACCAGAGCCCGCTCGAAAAAAAAATGAACACAAATATACTTAGTGTTTTACTGTCTAATAGTAATGTAAAGTGTAAAACATTGATAAAAGCCGGTGTTTCTGTTTATGCCCAAATTGTAACTAATTTATGACACATTGTCTATGGTTACAGAACTACTTTACTAAACGAATCTGTTAGTGTATAAATAACTATCAAATTTTTCCTATGTCTATACACGCATAGTTTCACTCTTTCCGTGAAGACTACCATTTGCTGCGGTTAAAATATAACCTAAATACGCGATAGAATTATTACGTCATAGATTTTTTTAACCATAAGCAAGTACTAAATGCCCACATACAATTAACTTGATAGCTCTTTATAATTGATATAATTGACCCTTCTTTGGAAATTTTATCTATTCAAGTGTCCACTAAACCTCAAATTCTATATCCAGGGTCACATCTCTAGTACGAATACAATGACAGAAGTATGTACATCCTGCGTAGAAGCGAACGACAAGCAATGCTGGTTGAGACGTAAGCGCATTAAAATCCGTCGTAGCAACACAGTGGCAAGGAGGGAGAGGCTCGTCAAATCACTCAGCTTTTGTGGCAGGTTAAGCCCTGAGATTGAAGATAAGCATGAGAGAAGTGCAGCTAGTGATCCGGCTACTAGTAGAAAGAGCAGGTATGCATTTCAAAATCTTAGTATACTTCTTTTCAGCACTTAGCCTACGTTCCTTGATCCTCATCTAATATAACACGCTAGCCAGATGATAGGAGTTTCTTTTGTTAGTTTTAATTATAACTGAAATTTCTGAACCAAAACATTTTTGGCACAATACACTCGTGTTATTTCCAAATGCATCTGTGATTCTGCCAAAATTAACCCTATAATATGTCCCATTAAAGATTTTAATGATTACGAAAAAAAGTTATTAATCAACATTATTATTATGTCATATTAGGATGTTTTTAATCAGTTTATCAAAATTTTGCCACAGATTCGATACCACATCTACATCAGGCAACGATAGTGATGAAGAATTAATCAAACAACAACTTGCAACCATTGCACACTTGCGTAAAAGCATCGAGAAAACCCACATATCGACCAGGGAACCCGATAGTGCCATTCCAGAACAAAATGAACCAGAAGCCGTTGCGCCTAGCTTTAAATTGGGGCCAGCTGGAGGCTCAGTTAGGCCTAGATTAGCAAGGAGTTTAGAAAGGGAGACAAACTTTATAGCTCTTAGTTTAGGGGATCCAAATCAATTGTGGGATTTATCGGTGGATAAAGATTCAGATGTAGATAAGAGCGTGACAGCCGGCACGGAAGAACACAGTTCTTTTTCGGAGCAGGCATGGGACTTTTACCAGGTAAGTTTATATTAATCGGTAATTGCTACTTCATAGATAATATAATTTATGTCGCACTAAATAGGCTCAGACGTTCTCCGCCGGATAATTGGTCGAATATGCCACGCTGACCAGAGGACTATGGGGGTTTATTTCGAATATTCTCCCTCCTGTAGTGATTTGTTATGTATTTCTTGTTTCCTTGAAGATCGCTTATAACACCTGCTGAAAATTTATTTTATTTTAAGACAACACCCTGCACTAAGTAAATAATCCTTGTATTGCGGGGGATTTTACAAACATACAATTAACGGACACAAATTACATCCAGACTCAGAACAACAATTTGTGGATCGCACAAAGTGTTGTCCCGCGTGGGATTCGAACCCCTGACACTGGCAATGTAGGTCGCTATCTTAACCACTACGCCATCTGTCCAGTAAAGGGAACTCGTTATAACCATACAACATAGTTTATGACTACACGATATTCACTATGTTTTTTCATTTATTATCAATTAAATCTTAAAGGCCAGCATCTTGACAAATAGGAACCGTTCCCAAATATGCTCTATAATGCACAGTATTTATAATGCTCCAAATGTAGTTTAATTTTAGTCCCATTATTATGGATTTTAGAAGGTTTACATTATATTAAGCTAGTTCCCTATAATTTGTCCCTCCTCGAAATAGAATTATATGCGTGTCGATTTATATAAAGGTATTTTTTGTTTCATTGTCACCAGGAAAAATATAACTCGGAACCATATTCAGAAGCCCCAGATTCGGATGCAGCTCGACGCCTTTTGGAATTTGGCGATGACTACCGCGCTTTCTTAGACTCGCAGTCCGACTGTTGCTCAAGCCTATCAGCACAACCAGAAAATGATCAAAGCCCTAGTGGCACCCGCCGACGTAGACCACCTTCAGAAGTATCAAGAGAAAGAAGCTTACCCCGCTATAAACGACCCACGAGGACATCCCCAGTAGAAACGCCATCACGCAAACCCAAAAAATCCATGTCGAGCGCCGAACGTAAAAAGTCGCTCCTTGATAGTCTAGAAAGATCTAGAAACAACACAAGCATCGAAAGTAGCGAAGGGAATCGTCGCCGCAAACCCTCAGAAAGCGAACGCAAAAACAGTAAAAGATCCCCTGAATTTGATTTGCTCAACATTCAAGCTTTAAGTAGGAGACGACATAGCTCAAATTTGACTAGCGATGAGATTAATAGCTCATTAGAATATACGGAAGTGAACAACCGTCCAGATATATTAGATTCTTTGAACCGTAGGAGACGGACAGAAAAAAGCGAAAGTGAGTTACAGAAGGTTGTAGCTACAGAATTGAGAAGGCGCTCGACGGAAAGCGGGGATTCGGAGTGGGCAGGAGCACGTGCGGGTTCAGAGTCGGAGGCGGAGTCCGAAGCAGAAGCGGAGGTTGAAGCAGCGGCGCTACTGCGACGCTCGAGTACGGCGCTGAGTGCGGCTGAAGCACAGTTGGTGCGCCACGATGCTTCGCCAGATCTTCTACGCGCTTTCGACTACGTAAGATTCGATACAGATTTCAGTAGTAGCTACACCAGCGACGATGACGCGGCGTCATACGTCACGCGACGTCCTGCATGCTTACGTGCTAGATTGTGTCTCGCCGTCGCCGCATTCTCCGTCTTAGTTATAGTTTACATACATCTCCAATGACATATAGCTTGGGCTTGTGTGATATTTATTCTTATGTATGTAAGTATACGTATTAAGTTCGCTGCGATCGTCAGATTACGCGTCAGACATTATGCGTAGGTACTTAAAAAGTATTAGCACAAACTCTGATCGAATTAATCTCGGAATATGGTACGTGAATAAACCCCTAACGCGATTGTTGTAATTGTGATCTAACTGATTGATTTTTGCTACTGTCAAAAGTGACATTTCTTGTCAAAGATGACGTTTAGTACTTTAAGATAATAAAACTAAAACATTTTCACCAAAGTCTACGTGGAAATGTTAACAATTTACAGTATTTATATATTAATTATGCACTATAAGTGTATAGTGTATAGCTGTATAGAAGTATATAATACACATTGACCAATGGGGCTTTTGTATAGTTGGTAATAAGTGTTGCATTTTTTGATAGTCATTGTTTAAGTGGCGAGTTTGTATATTTGTTTTAAAGGAACCAAAAGATCTCTTAAACATTCCAATTTAGACTTATAGTGTGAATAGTTTTAACATTAATATTTATGTACAAAATGTAGCATTTATAGTGTTTTGTCTATAAATGTGGGTTATGAAAGTCTGACTATCGCAGTACACATATTAGTAAAAAAAATACATACTAACTTATTAATAATTTTTTTTAATTATTGTGACAGTTTCATAATATAGGTTGAAAATTTTGATTTTCGAATATGAAATTTAATGACAACTATAAAATACTGAAACTTTCATAAATAATTGAATCATAACAGTTTCTTTTTTTTTATTTATATTTTTTTTATTTCTATCTACTAACTTTTGTTTGTTGTGTGATTGTGAGTTGTGTAGTTATACTAACTGCCTGTTTTATTTCCTTATTTTAATCATCCTCATCTGTTTGGTGGTGATAACATGGTGCTAGGTCAAGTCAAATTTATAGGTAAAAGGCATTACTTTTAATTAATCAATCGTTTAGTTCTATAAGTTAGCCGCTCAGGTACTTGAAGGCTTCGGTTTGGTTTAATAAAAAAACTGGCATTTACGGGTGAGTCTTGAAATGTCAAATTGATAGATGTCACATTTGACTTTTTCGAGAAAGTTCTGAAATGGGGTGCGTCATTTCTAATTGCTCAAAATAATTTATTTATTTTTCGTACCTCATTATTTATGACATAATTTCTTGTCATTTAACTAATATAATTTTGATACTTGAAAATACTTTGTTAACTTTTGGTTGTAAACTTTGTATTAGTATAATTTTACAGTTCGCATAATATTAATCATTCTTGTATGTGATTTGACTGAACTCCAGATGTCTCAATATAATTGTACATGTATTAATATTATGTTGAATAGGGATAGGTTGTTAATTGATCTTATTTTTTACATGTTAAAAAACCAAGTGATCTTTGTATAAATAGTTTGAAAAATAAATGCAAAATTTTCAAAATAAATATGGAGTTTCAGTCAATTAACACCCTACTCTCAATAAAACCTTATAGTAAAATTATTTAAAAGGGATGTATCCCAAACAGCAGTGTTACAAATTCTAAATAAATTTTTCCTGTTATTGCAATGGGTCTATTCTGCTTTTCTAATATGTGTTTGGCAATTAGATATGGAAAGCTTGGGAGACATTTACATTTAAGTCGATATAAAAACTGCTGAAGAATGTTGCATGTTATAAGCATAATATGTTAAAAATATGTGCACAAAATTGAATAACAAAATTGATTGGTGTTAAATAGAAACAAGAATTGACGGATCTACAAAGTGAGTAGGCTGCTATAATTTGGTTAATGTTTATTATATTCTATTAGAAATTATTGTAGATAGCAGCTTTTTCTGTTTGCCAACTTTGTATTTTTCGTTGCACAGGCGGAGATTATCACTCGATGCCGAGAAAATATCAACTTATTAGACGCGGCCTTGGCTGGTGGGACTCTTTCTCCGACATTGCAACGTGACGTTAGAGGTTAGTAAATTATTATAATTAGTACAAATTAGAAAGGTGAATTTCGCCGCCTATATAAAAGCAAATATAACATCACCTGTCTTTGGTATTAATAAATTACAGGTTGAATCTTTTAGGTTACCTGCTAAGTGAACCGTTGTAGTGAAATTCTTACAGTGCTAGTGATCCGTTTAAGCTAAAATAAAGCTTTCTTGCTTCCTCCCAATATCATAGACGACTGGGTGGAATGCAGTCAGAGATTGTAAAAATAAATGGTTGGATTATTTAATGGCAAAATAATTGATCACTTAGGTGGCCGATTATTGTGAAAGCTCTCTTCGAGAGTTAGTCACTGACCCTTTCTATTAAAAAGGTTCTTAGTAAACGCGTGCTACTGTGTTTATATGTACTATTCAATTCACAAATCGGTCAACCGTATGATATAGTCGACATACCATCGCCATTTTTTGTGGTGAATGTTATTTAATGTCACATAATTATAATAGTCATTACGTTATTGAGATATATAGCCATGCAATTTAGTACTTAATTCACTGTAATTGCCAGTCCCAAAAATAATCACCGACAGTATCTACTGCATAAAAAGTACGTATAAAAAAGACAGGACAATGCAATTGCATTATGTACACAACTGTAAGCATGAATATCATGTTTCGTGCAAAAATAAGTACGTTTGGTGGTCGGTAACCGCTGTTACTCATGTTTCGACCGGTTTCCGAATGAAACTCCTCCGTTTACAGTCCAATCTCGGTCGCGATCAAGGCTATCCGCCATACTTGGATTTTCAGTCGTTTGCCTTTACTTTTTGTTTTTTTTTAAGTGGTAACTTCTATAGGCAAGTTTGGATGAGAAATAAATTCATATTAGTCGTCGTCGACATGGTCACGTGACGTGTTAAAGCTTACACTACATCTGCAGCTATGTCAATGTCACTATTTCTGTGCCGATAGATATCTAAACCAGATAGATGTAAAAAGATTTAATTTACATTTTTTAATTTCAGATCAAACAATTTGAATATTCAAAAATAACAACAGTTTGTTCAGTTTTAAGTTTTCACTTCTATCCACTGTGTCGGTTGTTTAATAACTATGCGTTATAAAGAGATTCATTTTGTTACACAGTAATCACAAAGAAAAAACTAAGGCAGTATTTAGGTTACGGGCCATTTCATTGATAGGTTAGGTTAAAGGACATAGTAATATCATAGTCAAGGTGAAATAGAGGACTAATTAGAACGAGGATATAGCAACATTGAATTATGTATCAAGTCTGACCTCTAGATGTGAATGCAAGTTCAATTAACAATAATTATTTTACGGATTGGTTCTGTTAGAAGTACCAATACAATTTAGTTTTTTTTATAATTAAACTGCTAGAAGTCCTTCGTTCGAATCCTGTGTTGGATAAAAAATACTTACTACAAATCGATTCCCGAGAATTTTTTCAAGAAATTGATAGAGCCAGCTCGAAGTTTAGAACTTTGCCCAATTTTCAGCAATGGGCTCGGCCCTTTGTATACGGGATTACAGATAGTGTTCTAAAATGCAAGGGCCTTTACACATCTATTTACCCCTTCCCTATTTAAACGTAAAAAATCTCGCATAAAACTATAAAGGTAGACAAAAATGACTTCTGTATTCAGTATCGACCATCTTTAGCTCGTACAAAAAGCGAAATAAGTTTCAACTGTGCAAATAATCTATACACAAGAATTTATTCTCTAGGCAGTGGAGGTTCTATACCTCTGAAGGCAAGTGAAAGGAGAGGAGGAGAGACTATAAAGACTTATGTCCCATTTTCCTTCTCTTGCATCGAAGCTACCAGCATATTTAGTCGACGGAGTGGCAGAAAGACTTTGGGTTACTCTACGAACTCTACCGGCTCCTTCATGGGGCGTGCTTTAAGGAACTGACTTGGTACCACCGTCATCGTTTCATCAACATACCACTCGACGCCGTAGCAGCATTCATACATTTCCACTGGAAATGTTAGGGTCTTCAACGGTACATTTCCAGCGATCATGTCTCATACATACGTGAAGAATCTGAAATAAAGTGCATGCTGTTATTGTCTGAGCTTTATGACATGTCCTTCTTTAAAAGAAGTTGAAGACATTTTCTTCACAGCAGGCAGTGACCTATCTGTGCTCCTGGTATTACAAAGGTCCATGCGCGGCAGTATCACTTACCATCAGATGAACTTATTACTCGTTTGCCAGTAATAAAAAAATTAAAAAAATATATTTTATTCTTTAGTTGTCTTTTACGACAAGATCTTTTCTTCGTCACCACGTGCATAATTATCTAAACTAGTTGCACCATAATGTCGCTGTTTAAATTGGGACAGACTTGATTGAAAAGATTAAACTTAACGTTTGATGTCATATTATTTTTGTATGTCTGTACTGTTATACGTTACATATGAGCTGCTGCTGTTCCTAATAGCCAGTGATCAAATTAGGGTTGTCAATTATTTCATACATAAAAAAGCAAAAAGTATTAAAACAGTAATAAATATACTATGTATATGTCCATGTGAAGTATAGACTCCGTGTAATGATAGAGTAAAAATACAATTCACCATTTCGTTTCTTGCCCATGAATGTCATAAAAGTTGGCTATCATCTCAGCTCATATATGACCCACTGCTGACCTTGTGCCTCTTTCACAGTAGAAAGGAAATTGGCCTACTATATCACGATGTTCAAACGAGTTGGTATAGGTTTTATTTTTATTTGCTTTTATTGCATAGATGTTATATGCATATAATATCGAGTGGCAAATTATATTCTTACTCCGTCAACGCACGGAAAAATAGAAACTTCGATATGAGCTGAAATTATAATGACTATATTTATATGAATAGGCTTGTCGATAACCCGACTGATACTTTTGTTTGTTAACATTTTCAATATTTCGAATTTAAATTGTGATTAATAATTAATTTTGCCCGTATAGCGTTGAAAAGCGATTGTTAATAATTAGTATATTACGTTAGTTGCAAGACCACATACTCAATATTCAAATATGCTGTTTACATCTACAAACTTCATAAGATCAAAGGTCGTTAACATTTGCTGCTAATTTTAAACATTAGGTCAAATATACTTGTTACTTTTTAAACTTCATTTCATTATTATCGCGGCTCATATTTATCCACCTGCTGTGCTCAAGCCTCCTTCACAATGGAAGGAATATTGACCTATTTTCTCTTAGGCGAGCTATGATCTGAACGCACGCCGTCCGTTCCGTCCGGGGCGACCCCATGCGCTGTCCGTATTCTTTTCCATACGCCATTGGACCGAGCACTGGTACTAAGGATCCCGGTACTCATCTGACCAGCGTGCTATAATAGATCAATTTCTCTCCTATTCTGGAAGAGCCTCAAGTCCAACAATGGCGCGTACGAGGATATGAGCTATGATGATGTACTTACTAATAGGTACATAATGTGTACATGTAAATGTGTACATACTATTCTTGAAAATGGAGTTCCATTTGATGTCGCCTAATCAACAATTATATTTCCAAAGAAGGTTGACAGGCGGCTGGTCTTAAAATTATTGCCAATAACTCTTGCAATATGCACTAGGTATGAAAGAGGAGTAGTTATTAAGTCAACCTCAAGTGATTGAAATAGGAGCAGGGTAATGATGATGTGATGGTGTACATACATAGACGCCGCATACTAAGCCATATAATTTCATTGTACAAAATACGAACGTTTTGTGTTCGTGAATATTTAATTTAGTTTGAATATTTTTTGTGCCATCCCTTCTCTAATACTGTTGTGAAAATGTTAACGCATCCGTCCACTGCCGTTCTGCGATAACCCTAGCTGGCTCCCGGAAACGGCGACACGCAGCGCGATCATACGCCCATTCGTTCGTCTCCATCTATTTCTGCCAACGAAAGCGGAACGGTCTCGCTAACACCGAAAGTGTGGACATCTTCGTAATATTTTGCACGTTATATATTTCACTAGGCGTAACTAATATAACACTGCTAACAAGTCTAACAACAGACTGCCCACATATCACCTCCATGCGAATGGTCTTATTCTTAGTAAGGGGTTTTGTTACGAGTTGTCGAACTCGAAACAAAACCCCTTACTAAGCCGTTGAGCAGCTTGGTATGGGTCAATTTCCTCTCCATTGTTAAGGAATCTTGTAATAGGACGTAATGAGCTAAGATTATTTTGTAAGTAGGTACATATATGATTAGTATGATTTGTGCCGATATTAATGTCAATAAATCACTCTTATAATAAACATAAAATATAAAAGAGTCCATAAATAAAACACTTAAAACTTAAAAGTTCATTAGAACTAGCAGGCTCTTTAAACCTCCGTTTAAAAACTCTATTCATAGACATACATTTAATGTAAACATTTAAAAATAAGCACAATAATATCTAAAAATATATTAACAACGAGTTACCCCTACGCACACAAGTTCGTTCTCGTTAGACCAAGTACTAAAATAAATATTAGCTTAACATATGCAGGGAAATATAATCCTTATACATAAGCGTGGTGACTATATTGGTAATTAAAATCGCAAGTATGGTTTTAGTATTAATACAGACAGTTCAAATTACAACATATGCAAATTAATTGCATTCAAAGAAAATGGATAACGCAGCCATTAGTACATACTGTGTCAATAAAAAATAAAAATATATATCTCCTACTTGAAATATAATTACGTATTACAATGGCAATAAGTATTCTTTTGTGCTAATTTAATGTATAATTTATATCAATTATAACGAAAATAATTGGGTAAATGGTAATTTTTATATTTTTGATATCACGGTTCGAAGGAATTGTATAATTAAAAATGTTATGCGATATCGACATAATGACTTCTTTCAAATTATCTTTAATACTTATTGTCATAAAATGTTAAGTATTCTTTTAATTATATGTCTTTACTTATTAATTAGTATCTTGGTGTGGTCTTATTTATTGCTTAGTGTTAAGATGAAGACGAATAATATAAGGAACAACAAAGTTTCCATTCCTAATGCTATTTATTACTAAGAAGCAATTTTATCATGATAAAAAAGGAGAATAGATTATTTATTAATTTAGATGGACACAAAATTTACTTTAAGTATACAGCGGTATACTTTAAGTAGGTTTAGCTAGGTATAGCATCATAATCGTCAACATTACAGAACTTCGTTATAACTATAGACGATTTGACACCGCTGAAGAGACTGCAGAACTACCAAGTTTCGACTGAATCAAAGGTTTTCTCAGAGTCCACAAACGCTATATACACTGAGGCGGACTGTACTCCTTTAACAGTACTGCTTGGCCGTTGCGTATGGATGTGGTCTATGGTACTGTAGTCTTTTCGGCAACCGCCTTGTTCAGGTGACTAAAGGTCATCGTGCTTTTGTGCATGAGTCGGGTTGTAATGATCCTCGAAAACTGTAAGCATGGCACAAGAATGAGATTGGTCTATAATTCTTTAGAAGAGCTTTCTCACCCTTCCTGAATAATAGCATCACCAGACTCCTGGTTCACGGCTCTGAAACGTCGCCTCCTAGAACAACGGAATTGAATAATTAAAGTAGAATGATAATTCTGTTATGATGCAAAATAATCTTCATCAATTTAGCTCATATACGTTCCACCATTGGGCTCTAGCCTCCTCCGTAATAGAAGGGAAACTTACTTAATTATACCACGCTAGTTAGACGGGTTGGTATAGGGTTTTGCTTTGAGTTTTCCTTCTCTTGCTTAGATGTTATAAGCATGATATATTCCCTTAATCGTCTTTGCCGACACCCACGGGCAAGAGAGGGGGTGGTGAATTCTATTCTTACTACGTCATTACACAGATTATAAAATGATAGCTGTGTTTATATAATAAGCCTAACAGTTAGTACATCATTATCTATATTATTATATAGATAAATAAAGTGTGAAGCAAATAGCGATAACTATTATAATGTCAACATAGGTCTTTTGGTTTCATAGATTTTTTCATGGCCTAATACTAAATGGCAAAGGTAAACATCACGTCATATAAGAATTACATCATGCTCATGTTAAAATATTAAATAAATAACAATTCAGTTAATGTATTGCTAAATTACGTGATTTAGTAATATGTCAGTAGGCTTCTGTTTTTAAACGATCTTAGTCGTTCAGGAATATATTAAAAAGTTACTATGGTTATATCTACTAAAGTGTTTACTTTCGTTCAGGTGTTTAAAAATAATTCCACTCATCGTAAATGTAAGTTGTATTGTTTTGGTTTGATTTTATTTTAAATAGATAAAAACGACCAGAAACATTGACTTTCCTGTGGGTAGCGGTTACAGATGCTACCAATCCTCAACAGGGGTCCGTAAAAGAAGGAAGAAAGAGGATTACATATTGCGTTGACTCTGAAGATGATCTATAGAAACTTTGATATGTTTAATGTCTTATTTGTAAGAATCTTATGGATATGCAGTTTCGAATCTGGATACAGATTGCAGATATTAGAATAATATTTTATTGATTCAGATAACTAAATCTGTTCCTATATTACAATAAATAGGAGCAGAACAGAGATCATAAAAGTATTGTACTACTCATATTTGCTTTTTAGTAGAATACTTCCAGCCTCTGCATTGATCGAGTTTATTGCAAAAGACTATTTAGATTTTTAAATCTCCTGAGCCAAATCTTCCTGATGCGTTAACTCGTTCTGATTCTCAAGAAGGGTTATGTCAGGCAAGTAACCGGTAGTAAAACTTTTACAATTTACCTTACGGAAGCAGGAATATATTGCGTCGCGTGCGTATTTGTGAGTTGTGAGTGAGTGTGCGTTTTGTGAGTGGTAGGACCACACTGTCGACAGTTAACTGTCTACAGCCATGGGCCGGTCCGTCCGGGGTAGTACCACACTCTCGCAGAAAATCTACGTCTGAGTAGTAGCGATTTGTTACTGCGCTTCGTTCGATGAGCGAGAGAGCCGGAAGCCCAACTTTCTGAGGGTGATTGCGTGTGGAGGGTTTTGGTGGTGCCCTTGGTATCACCGAGCCTCAATGCACGCATTCACACTCCCTTCACTTTCTTCGCAGTAGGCAACGGCCTTGTAAAGGTCCATGAGCGGCGGCAACACTTGCCATCGGGTGTACTGTTTGCTCGTTTGCCACCGTATGCAATAAAAAAAAAGTATATAAGAGTTTTACAAATCCAACAGGGATTCCTTCATTGGTGTACTAAAAAATCACAGATTTATCAACTCTATAATATATGGTATGTTTATATTATGTAACATAATTATCTATATATAGATAGGTATTACATATAGATAATTATTTAAACATCACAAGGTTGACTAATAAAATATGTAGTTATTTCGTAATTCAAAATAGCGTGTAATGCATTCTTTGGCAATGAAGCCAACTATTGTCAGTTTAAATATTATAATTGTACAGCTAATATCATGCAAGGTCAGGTAATAGCAGTGGGAGCACCATTTTAAAATAAATAATGTTATCGATGAAGATAATGCAACGTAGGTACTTAACTATGTTTGACATTCATATTATCGTTCTAAAATGGTTAAACAATTAGAAAGGTATTCAACTTATTACTAAAATCAACAATAATTATTTTTTAGATATTTTTATAAATTGTGTAGGCTTTTTTGTATGTTTGATGTGAAACATCTATACGCGAGGGTGAACCTGATCGTTTGGTGTGGTGTTAACGCCACGCTTGTACTTGTACATTTGTGTAACAAAACCATAACTTGTTTTAGAATTTTGTACAACGTCATCTAGTGAGCTCAAAATGAATTATTAACCTCAACGCATACCTATAGTGTAAACTAATGAAAATAAATGTTTATTGAATAAAAATCATAACTTTCTGAAAAAAATAATCGTAACATTTTATTAACACTTTTTGCTGTAATTCCTGTCATAATTTATTATTTTATGCATATATACTTGTACAAAATAATTCCGATGTCTCACATCTGACAGGCGTCCTAAGCGACAGTTCCCTTTTTTTTTAATAGCATATTTTTCGTTCACAAATTAGTCGTATAGATAAATCTGTGGCAACTGTGTATGCCTCTATGCTATGAAAATTACATTTCAGAACGGACAACTCAATCTAACAACTAGTGCCTGACTTTAATAAACTTAATGCATGCTTTAACAGTAATTGCCTCTTATATAAGGCGAGTTTTCCAATATTGAATTTCTTTTACGTAGAACATAGAATTACGACTTACGTCATTCAGAGAAATAGCTTACTAGATTGGTGGCAAATAACCAGCAATTGAAACTAAGAGACTGCTCTTGTGCAAATGGACGTTTGTATAAATATTTAAGCTCATTCGCAATGCTAGTCCAGCTTAATTTTATGTTATTTACGATAATTTCAATACCTGACATTCAACTTTTAAATACAAAAATAGTAAACTATATAATTACTAGCATATTTATAAGACGGCGTTATTGCTGTGTTATACAAGGCATAATTATTATGAATGCAGTCCACCAACGTACTGTACTGCATAGGACAAACTAATTGCTATGACGGACGGACACATAATAAGCGCCGCAGTCTTCTAATTTAGGACCCGATTAGCATCCATTATTATCAAGATTTTTTAATGAATGATACTTTGCGGTAACTTTTGCGTCTGATGCCGCCCTAACAGAGGCTGAGGGTGACCGGACCGGGGATTCAGTCTAGCCACCCGCGGAGAGGTTAGCCCCGCGACGGCGTTCGGCGTCCCAATAGGAGATGACGACAGGAGAGTGTACTCCCTCGGGGTATTGCGTCGGGTCGACCACTGAAGTCAAGGAATTCTGCACCGATGGTCGACCCAACGACGAAGGCGACGTGCTATACGGGTGGGTTGCGGGTATGTGCTTACGCCCCTCTGTCGCCCCGGATGGAGTGGTGCGAGGAGTGCGCCGACCGTAATCCAGCCCCCCAAAAAAAAAAACGATAACTTTTATTTTTATCCGCCGCATATTGTGGTAATCTTTGACATTATAATTTATCATGCCCTTTATGGATTATGTACATATATACACATATATATATTCATTTTACTCATCATCATCATCATCGCAACTCACATATGCCCCACTATTGGGATCGGGCCTCCTCCAAATGGGAGGGAATTTGACCTACTATACCATGTTGGTCAATTTACTAAAATAATATATTAATCACTATGCTGTATGTAGGGTACACGATATCGAACAGAAAGTATCAGTACTGTACTCATGAGTAGTATCGAAACAAAAGTATCGATACTTCAAAGTATCGAGTAATGAGTACTTTTCCTAGAATCTATGTCGCGATGAGCTTTTTTTAGAAATTTGACCATCTGTGAATATTTCGAGCCACGTTTTAGAAGGTTCATTACGTTTGAACTAGATGGCATTACCATAAACATGAGTCGTAAGGTCTTTAACATGAATAATTTCTACAATTTAGGAGTGGTAGGACCACACTGTCGACAGTTATCTGTCTACAGCCGCGGGCCGGTCCGTCCGGGGCAGTACCATGCTCTCGCAGAAAATCGACGTCTGAGTAGTAGCAATTTGTTACTGCGCTTCGTTCGGTGAGCGAGAGAGCCGGAAGCCCAACTTTCTGAGGGTGATTGCGTGTGGAGGGTTTTGGTGGTGCCCTTGGTATCACCGAGCCTCAATGCACGCATTCACACTCCCTTCGCGGTAGGCAACGGCCTTGTAAAGGTCCATGAGCGGCAGCAACACTTACCATCAGGTGTACTGTTTGCTCGTGTGCCACCGTTTGCATAAAAAAAAAAAAAAAAATTTATTCGATACGCTACCTGCCATAAAGTACCTATTGAGTAAAAGTATCGAATCCAAAGTATCGGTATCGAAAGAAAAGTACTCAATACCTAAAAGTATCGATACTTTTTTCGTGTCCCTAGCTGTATGGTGGCGGCTACGAATACTATCAACCCTAACATTATACATGAGTGTCATAAAAGACGATTAAGGGTTTTACATCGACCTACCAACTCTATTTGATGATTAAACGGCTTTAGAATAAGAGATTCCATTTTGATGGAAAGGAATTGCATATTAATTACATTCAATGTAGAGTGCATATTTTTATTTGCATTTTCATTTTATTGGTCTAGGAATTTGGACTTAGTGACGACTCCTCGAAATCCCTGTGCTTATGTACCCTTTTAATAATTACTCTATCTAACATTAGGTTTTTCAAGCTGCCTCATTTTATTGCTTATATATAATATTTTTTTATTATATTAAGTTGTTTAACATTCCTCATATCTTTTTATATAGGAAATAATTATAGAAAAATACTTTTGTTAATTTTAACAAAGAATATCAAGTCACAATTGACCTTAGTTATAAAAAAATATTACCTGTGTTTTTTCAATGTTTGTTGTTATACTCATCTTTATAATTAAATGTACTAAGGATAATCGTTAAAAGTAAATGATGAAAAAAAATCTAAATTCACAATCAATTTAGATTTTATTTTAAAAAATCTAACTTTTTTCGACGGGTTGTAAATGGTCAGCACAATGCCTTGCTTTCCGGGGTTGGTTGAGAGACACATTAAACACCGGGAAGGTACAGGATACTATAATCTTCCGTGTATGCACTATAGAGTCGTTCACTTAGACTGTGTATTATTTAACTTTATTTAGTCCGCTCTGTGGCTCAATGTAGAGCACCAATGAGCGACATTACAGTGCTCTCCATAAAATCATTGCAGTTGGCCCATGTCGCTTCTTTAAAAGTCTCAAACGTATCCTACGTCGTGTTCCCGCTGCAATTACATTGACAGTCAGGCAGTTTAATTGTATATTGATATGGCAATAACTATGTGGTGATTGAATAAGAATGCAATACACCAATCCCAATTTTACCCGTGGGTGTAGTAAAATTGCCGCATAGGCAACAAACTAGGAAGTGCCATGTGCATTCTCTTAATGTAAAGAATAAAAATGGCGAACTGCCAAATTTGGTTAAACAATTTTTTGCGTTCACAAATTTAATCGCATTTAATACAGAAAGGTGAAGATTGAAATTTAAATTTCATTTCTGTGGGTAAATATTTATATTTTAACCATCACATACTATCTAGTTAATAACTTCGAACTAAAATATTTTATTATATCCTTATCAGCCTATAAATGTTCTATTCCACGTAGGCCTCCTCATAAAGCAGATGATGTTATAAACGCCATCATTGGCAAGAGGGTTATTGTATATTCTTTTAAAAAATTAATATAAAAATAAAACCATAACAAATTAATACTTTAAAACTAAAACAAAAATGTTTGACCTTATATAATGACACTGTTATTGCCATCATTTCAGCTCGCTTACATCCTGGCTGGCCTATTTGGCTGGAGTCTCCACAAAAATAAGAGAAATAATTGACCTACCACGCTGGTTAGACGAGTTATTATGAGGTTTTATTTAGTTTCCTTCTCTTGCATAAATGAAATATGTATGCTTATTATGCCCTTTAGCCGTCTTTTACGCCATTCACGAACAATATAGATTGTGGTAAATTTTATTCCTACTCCGTCACCACACGGAAAATTTTCCATATATTTATGTAATATACTTTCTATTGCTGATTATAACATTACATAATTCTGTGTAATACAAAATTGTTCACATTAAAAACAATTCCGCTGTCATTTCACAAACTGTGCGACAATTTAAACTATTGTTTTTCATATGCATTTTCACTTTGCCTGCCCACAGAAAACATACGACTGCGTTTTAATTAAAAATACTACCGTTAAACCCTAAGTAGATCGCATCCGTTTTACAACCGGTCCGCGAAATGACCTCACCTTTTGTATTACCGTAGACAATGGGCTTAAATCTTTTAATTCCTTTAATTTCATATCCGCAGCTAAATAGCTATAGAATTGAAATGATATCATTCGATATTATTGGATTATTCAGCGCTTTATCGCTTCATCGCTCAACGTTTGACATTGGTTAATCATTGCTTTAGCGGATGAAAAGTATTTTAGTCTCAAAGGTATACGTTGAATATACAACACAAGTCAACAGTGTAACAGCTGGTTGCGGCCGAGGACGGACGCTATTACCGCTGTAATATCCGCATTAATCGCGTTCGGTGTTTACATTATCGTACGAATAATTAATTTCATGACAGTGATAAATACAAACATAATAAATATTAATAATTCGTTATTGAAGTAATTTTTAAAAATATTTTATTTAAATAAAATTTTCTTTTTGATTAGTGAAACTGGATGCGCATGAGTGGTTTATTTAACTTTCGCTTTTGTGTATTATGGTTGCAATGGTGCCCTAATTATTTTTTTTCTGTTAACAATTTCAACAAACATAGTTTACTTTATTTCACATATTATGTTTATTGCGTAGGATCGTTCGGAAACGGCCTTGGTTGGCATTTATGTGTTTACAAAGCGGCAACTATGGCTGGCTATAGTTCAGAAATTGTATGATGTTCGTCTTAGCTATATAGCACTACTCAGCCTCAATTCGTACCAATATTAGACACAATAATATCAGGCTGGCTAAATGTGCCTAGGGCAATTGACCAAGGATAATTCGAGTTTTAATTTTCTTCCAATGATGTTGCATCCTTCCACAAGTCGATTATTACGACACCCGTAGGAAAGGAGTGTTTACATATACAAGTACAACTAAGAATAAATTATTGATTACCTACATTAAAATTCAGTGAAGTACATGGTTGTATCTACTATTTAAATATTCATTCGTCGTTACCCAATACGCGTACGACATTTCAACCAATAAATTTTAATAGTCTTCGCTCTAAGGGTTAAGCACTCACCTTCACTTATACAAATTTTAGTCCAATATAATAAATTATTCCCGTAGTAATCTATACCAATAAATAAAATTGGAGTATCTGTTTGTAATGTCAAAATAATAGGCTTGTTTCATGCTCACACGGTTATTTGAACGACACCTATTCCTAAAATAGCAATTAAAAAATTTTTGTCTGTCTGTCTGTTTGTTCCGGGTAATCTTCAAAACGGCTGGACCGATTTCAAAAATTCTTTCACCAATGGAAAGCTATAATATCAGGGCGTAAACTAGGCTATATTTTATCCCGGTATTCCCACGGGAACGGGAACTACACGGGTAAAACGACTATAACCTATAACCGAAGCGAAGCGAGGGCGGATTGCTAGTAAATAATACAATATGTGAACACTTTTCCGCGAGAATTGTAAAACCACCTAAAGAATTATCGGAAGAATAATTTTCCGTGTGGTGACGGTAAAAGATTTATGACCCGATCTTGCAATGTCATAAAAGATGGCTAAGGAATGAATATTGCAACATCATTGAAAGAGTAAAACTCTACCAAACTGTCGAGCGTGGTGAAAAAGTAGGTCTAATTCCCTACTATTGGAGAAGAAGAACAATGGAATGCTTGAGTTGATATGATGACGTTGATGATGATGATGATGATGATGACTGTCGTGGGAAATTTATAACACTCAATGCAATTTAACCAACTCGCCCGTCGATTATGACCTTTATCACCTTCTTGGGCAGGCACTTAGGCTAATTGACAGAATGGCGTTTAACCTTTTGCTATCTATGGGATGTTGTGATTGATACTGAGAACTTCTTGACAAGAAAATCTTATAGGACTTTTCAATAACTAGTAATTCAAGATTTAATCAATTTGATTGTAGGCGCTAATTTAGTTACACACATTAGAGGTATTTCAATTATTTATAATTTCCATGACAATGTAAATAATTTGTTAATACTTTTATTACTTTATTCAAGGTTTATTGATTTTTCTGTTCTTGAAGCAAGACTTTCTAAGGACATAACAAGACGTAATTTCAATACTCGATACTGGTTTATAAATTATGTCTACGTACTGGCGTAAAACCTTGGGATCAGAAGTTATGTCTTCATGTAAACCCTTTCAAATAATATGGAGGACTTCATTTGAAAACTTACTTGTACTCAATTCGGATTTTCTAACCAGAATAGTTGAACCAGGGGCCGCTGAACAATTAAATTAACAACTCTATTATCTTCAAAATTTTATACAATGCAGGCAAGCAATTTTAGCAAGCTGTTTTAGCGTTTTCTCAACCTCTGCCTTTGTAGCTTAATTTAGAACTAACAAATGACGTAAGTCGCGGACTAGTTTCTCAATTATATATAACCCAAAACTTGGAGCTGGTTCGCTTTAGCACCTAGAACCAAGTTACTTTTGCTTCTTATTCATATATTATTTTAAATCCATATAAATCTCTGTATTGGGCGCCCAACATTACTTACGAAGGAAATTGGCATACTATATCAAGCTGGTCAGATGTTTTAGATTACTTCTTGATATTTTACTTTTGCTTTTTCTCTACTGAGATGGCTTTAACCATTCACTTCACTTAGTCGTCTTTATCTCATGGGAAAAGAATGCGTAATATGGATTCTTATTTCGGCCTAACTTGGAAAGTTATCCCTAGCAGTATATCAATTCTGAGTGCACAGATTTGCCTAGTGGTTAGGCTACCAGTCCCGATGCTACTGTCATGGGTTCGATTTGATAATCAAACTTTGTGGGAATACTTTGTGGGAACCTAAATAAAATCGATTTTTTGAGTATGATTATGGTTTGTCTTCGTTAAATGATATGTTTGTGAAGTCCCCCATAATACAGGAATCATTTTCTTTTGAAAAAAAAATTATAAATTTTATAGATTGAAAATTTTCTTCCCCAGAATGTTCAAACTAGTTTTGTTATGGAATTTTAAATAGCGTGTGTGAGTGAAAATACCAACCAATTAACATTATATATACAATTTTTATGTTAATAGTTGTATGTTTACGTATATCCGGCGACTTTGAATTAGATAATCACTTTCACTGTTTTTACACGAATGTTGTCATAAAACTTGTTTTTCTAAAACATTACAAACTTGCTCTCTGCGGTTCGATTGAGGACAAAACTTTTGATTTTATTGTTCCCCTTCGATGTGCAATCAGATAGGGCTATTATATTTTTAGTAAAACCTTTTTATAACTCGTAACTGTTTTCAATGATTGATGGAAAATGGAAATTGCCTTTAAAATTAGGGAAAGTTTGAACGTTTGAGTGAGAGTTTTAGTTCAACTCTTGTTTTGTTCTCAATTTACCTAGCCAATGATAATACATATTCATTAATCTACATTAATATTATATAGCTAAATAGTTTGTTTGTTTGGACGCTCTAATCTGGGGTACTAACAGTTGGAATCCAAAAAACGTTAACATGTAAGATAGTTTGTTTATCGAGTAAGTATTTAAGCTATAAGTATATAATGATACGGCAAAACGGCGTAGGGTCTATAAACGTAACAAATCAGGCAATATTTGATGATAGTAGGATATCATGCGTCCTACGTAGTCATCGTTGCATAGCGACTGCTGAGATAACAAAAATGCTGAGTGTTGTATTGTCATCTCGGCTCATACACATAGTTATAGTTTTATTTTGAATTTGCCTTCTCTTGCATAGATATTACATGAATATTATATCCCTTAATGATCTTTTTCGACACCCACAGGATGGCTAACGGTTAGCGACATATTATATTTCTTACTCAGCGCCATGTGGTTAAAATAACGGATAAAATAATGATTTCTCAATCAAGATAGAGAATAATATAAATTTTGTACTAATCTATACCAATAAATAAAATTGGAGTGTCTGTTTGTAATGGCAAAATAATAGACTTTTTTCATGCTCACACGGTTATTTGCACGACACCTATGCCTAAAATAGCAATTAAAAAATTTTTGTCTGTCTGTCTGTTTGTTCCGGGTGATCTTCAAAACGGCTGGACCGATTTCAAAAATTCTTTCACCAATGGAAAGCTATAATATCAGGGCGTAAACTAGGCTATATTTTATCCCGGTATTCCCACGGGAACGGGAACTACGCGGGTAAAACGACTAACCTATAACCGAAGCGAAGCGAGGGCGGATCGCTAGTAAAAAAATAAATTCTTAAACTCTAGAATATTTTTCGAATCAATCGATTCTCCGAACCTGGCCGTATGTTATCATCTCTTGAGGAGACCACTCGCAACTTATCTATTTAAATTTAATGGTCAATGCTTCCACGTGCATACACGGTAGGTATATAACTATAGTTACGTTTGGTGCCTACATGATTCTCACTATGCATGGCATTTCCTCTAGCTTTCAAAACGTCACAGCGGAATCAAATACAGTTATAAAATCAGGTGTTACATGTTTATTCTATCGTTATTAGTTACCGTAAAAGTAATTGCGTATTACCGCGTAATAGTAATTGTTAATAGTCGGATGGTTTTAATAATAATTTGCTACCTAGATGTTTTATAAGGAACTAGTTGACCCAATGGACAGTGTTCTGTACAAATCTAAAATAATAAAAATAACATTTTCTTTAATTCAATCGCAGCGCCACTTATCGGGTTGAATTTTTATTCTAAACTATTTACTGAATCCATCTGGACTACACATAATAATCAAAATCGGTTTAGCTATTTAAGACGATTTCGATCACATACACACAAAATAATAATATAACTTATCTATACCAATAAATAAAATTGGAGTGTCTGTTTGTAATGTCAAAATAATAGACGTTTTTCATGCTCACACGGTTATTTGCACGACACCTATGCCTAAAATAGCAATTAAAAAATTTTTGTCTGTCTGTCTGTTTGTTCCGGGTAATCTTCAAAACGGCTGGACCGATTTCAAAAATTCTTTCACCAATGGAAAGCTATAATATCAGGGCGTAAACTAGGCTATATTTTATCCCGGTATTCCCACGGGAACGGGAACTACGCGGGTAAAACGACTATAACCTATAAGCGAAGCGAGGGCGGGTTGCTAGTTTTTATATAAAGATGATCATTGATGTCTTCTCTGTGTAGTCGTGGATAATGCCACTATTATCTTTCTTTTCCTTGGGAGTTATGAAACCTGGAAAGCTAAAAATTCTTCTAGAAAACTTATGACACCAACTGCGAATGCAAAACTGCCTACTAATCGTGGCGATTACAACATCATCCCTCACTTAAATCATGTGCAACAGTAGATGTAATCGAGCTAATGGATGTATCGGTGTCTTGTTATTCTTCTTTAATTCACAAACACATAGCACATTATGAAGCATATGAGTTGGTTTATTATATTATAATTTTTCCTTAATTTGTTTTAATGCTATCTGCTTAAATCCTTCACATATTATGAAAAACAAGAAATATAGGGTTGATTGCCATATTATTTTTACTACGTCACCACGATCTGTGACGAGGATTAAGGCTATTAAACAGTAAAATGACTACAAATACTGTCATTGTATTCAACCCTCGCACGATGTATATTTTTGACGCATCATTACTTTAGCATTCTTTGATTGACTGTCGAAGCCCAGAAATAGCTCTGTTATATCAGAAATTATTGCTATCCTACTAATATGTAATAATATACATCCATACTAATATTATAAATGCGAAAGTAAGGATGTTTGTTTGTTTGTTTGTAACGCTTTCACGCTTAAACCACAGAACCGATTTCAAAAATTCTTTCACCAATGGAAAGCTATAATATCAGGGAGTAACATAGGCTATATTTTATCCCGGTATTCCCACAGGAACGGGAACTACGCGGGTTTAAGCGACTGAAACCGAAGCGAAGCGAGGGCGGGTTGCTAGTAATTTATAAATTATTTTAAGTGTACATAATATAAAATTATTGCTATCCTACTAATATGTAATAGTATACATATATCTAATCTATACCAATAAATAAAATTTTAGTGTCTGTTTGTAATGTTAAAATAATAGGCTTTTTTCATGCTCACACGGTTATTTGCACGACACCTATGCCTAAAATACAAATTAAAAAATTTTTGTCTGTCTGTTTGTTCCGTGTAATCTTCAAAACGGCTGGACCGATTTCAAAAATTCTTTCACCAATGGAAAGCTATAATATCAGGGCGTAAACTAGGCTATATTTTATCCCGGTATTCCCACGGGAACGGGAACTACGCAGGGAAGACGACTGAAACCGAAGCGAAGCGAGGGCGGGTTGCTAGTACCTAATAAATGTGAAAGTTTGTGAAGATGTTTGGATATTTGTTACACAATCACGCCTAAAATAACATTACACATAGAAGATATTTATCCTAATAATATTTCTTAAGTATCCTTTTTCTATAGTTTAACTATTATCATAGTTAAACTATAGAAAAATTACTCTTACGTAGGCGAAGGCGTAGGTAGACGCGAGTATCTTCATAAACATCTTTTGTCACAAAAGTCACTTATTGATACCGCTCAATCAATCTTATGCGTACTTTGTACACATTTTTTTTTTTATTGCAAGCAGTGGCAAACGAGCAAACAGTACACCTGATGGTAAGTGTTGCTGCCGCTCATGGACCCTTACAAGGCCGCTGCCTACCGCGAAGAAACTGAAGGGAGTGTGAATGCGTGCATTGAGGCTCGGTGATACTAAAGGCACCATCAAAACCCACCACACGCAAACACCCTCAGAAAGTTGGGCTTCCGGCTCTCTCGCTCATCGAACGAAGCGCAGTAACAAATTGCTACTATTCAGACGTCGAGTTTCTGCGAGAGCGTGATACTGCCCCGGACGGACCGGCCCGCGGCTGTAGACAGATATGTGTCCACAGCGTGGTCCTACCACTCCAAAATTGCTCTCTTTTTTTTTTTTAATATCTCTGCAAAAGGAAACAATGTACTTTCAAAGTGCCGATATCGAATCAAGACTATTAAAAATATATAATGTAACAATATCCATATTGCAGTAATTATTTTTTTTTTGTATGAAATCAATTTCCATTCCATACGTGGATAATTATAACCGATAAATTAGGTTTATTTGAAGTGCTTTATTGGTTATAATTATGTGCGTACATTTATTGAAGTAATTTGTCCTCCAAAGAATTAATTTAATTTGTAATGTACAGAACGTGAGTGCCTCAATTATATTATCACAACTAAAGTACTTCAATAACCACGCTTTTATTATCTATAATTGACTGATTTTGGAATGGTTGTGTAACCACAAAGGCAATGTAAGCGATCTCTTATTACAATTTATGGTCAGCAATTATTAACGTCATTGCTGACTAACACATACGTTGCATTCACTTATGTTGTGTTCACTAAAATTCCCTTCGTTTTCTTATCAATAGCTCTCGTTACCGAAAAGGTGTAAGCAATCTATACCAATAAATAAAATTGGAGTGTCTGTAATGTCAATATAATAGGCTTTTTTCATGCTCACACGGTTATTTGCACGACACCTATGCCTAAAATACAGATTAAAAAAATTTTGTCTGTCTGTCTGTTTGTTCCGGGTAATCTTCAAAACGGCTGGACCGATTTCAAAAATTCTTTCACGAATCGAAAGCTATAATATCTTGGCGTAAACTAGGCTATATTTTATCCCGGTATTCCCACGGGAACGGGAACTACACGGGTAAAACGACTAAAACCGAAGCGAGGCGAGGGTTGCTAGTTTTAAATAAAACTGTTTTTACGGTTTTTATCACGTGGTTACGGGCGGACCATGAACGCAATAAAGTGTTCGAAACGTCGGGCAATCAAAAATCAAATACATACGCGATAAAATTCGTAAAAATAGTTTTATTTACAATGTGTAATACGCGCGTAAATATCAGAAATAATTAGGTTAGGTTAAGCAGCAAGCAAATTGCGTAATGGCAAGAAAACCAAAGCTAAATAAAGACCTATATGTAGCTGTCTGCTAAGTATGACACAGGCCAATTTCACTGCCTCTACTAAAGAAGCTCGCCCTCAAGTAATACTGAATTCGCGAAAGATTTATAACAGAAAGATTTTTATCCACATGAATAGGATTCATAAAATACATAATCTAATCACAAAAAATCAACGTTTATATAATGCGACGTCAAAGAAAAACTTCGACGAAGATGTCAAGGAAGTAATATTCGACACGTATCACAGTTCTTAATTTTGTATTTATGTAACGTAGAAGTTATTTATATATTAGCAAAAACTAAATCATCGCTGATGCAATTAGCTTCGTCTCGTCTACGCAATTAGGATTTGCATAAGCAAAAAATTTACAAACAATACATGCAGTCAATCTTCATAATGCAACCATTTTAAACAAAGACATACAAAGGTCGTGTTGTAAAAATAGATTTTGACAAAGAATATTGCAAATAACTCAAGTTTCTTTTTTAAATTATTCAAAGAGTTATGTACAATAGTGTTTTGAAATACAGCATCTACCTTGATCGTTAAAATATAAAAAAATAAACATTATCACACCTGCATAGTTTGGTAATTTGGACCGCTGCAATCTTAACTCTCCCAAATTTATATCAAAATAATATATTTACGAATTTTATCGCATTTGTGTGTGATTATTAGTTTTATTTACAGTGTGTAATAATCGCGTAAACAGCCGAAATAATAGAATAATAGATTTGTTAAACCCTGCAAAGAGTGTGTTACTTCTTAACAGACCTCTTTGCTATATCATCATTTTACTTTTTCAAAATATTTTTCGGCTATGTCCTTGTTCAATACACATTTATCAAATAAATATTGTGCATTTACCAGCTTTTCCTCTTCTGCTTCATGATCAGTCTTTTAGGGACTAGTTGTTTCATCAATTCTAGAAAAATCTATTATAACATCTTGGCCATATGGCTTAGAATATTTTATTTTTAATCTTTAAAGTGATACTATCTTATCTCTGTAGTCCTAAAGGACTAATCATATAATCGTACTCTGAACTTAATCATACTCTCATGTCAAGGAAGGTATTAAGGCAATAAGATTTTTAATCATAAAAATCTCATATCCCATACATATTACATGTTGGAGATTCTATTTTTAATTACTCGCAGTTATAATCACAGACAACCAAGTTTTCACTGCACACCATGAATTTTTTTGTGACTTTCTCCTGTGTCAATGTTTTTAAGTAATGTATGCAGCTGCGCAGTTTCAATATATTATATACAACAAAACCAGTTAAGGTGAAAAAGCTGTAAGGTTGCAATCACTGCAATGTGTTTAAACATAATTGTATGGTCCCAGACATGCATACATAAAGATATATTAAGATTTAAAAAATAATATTACACACTTTTGTTTTTAATTTTTATTACACAATATAAAATTCTCCGTGTGATGACAAAGTGAGAATACAATTTACCACCCCCTCTCTTACCCGTGGCTGTGGTAATACATGACAAAGGGATACAATAGATCTATGCAAGAGAAGGTAAAATCGAAACGAAATCCTATGCCAACACGTCTGACCAGCGTGGTACAGTGGGTCAATTGCCCTACCATAGTGGAGGAGGCCCGAGCCCAATTGCCTACCTATATGGTCTGAGATGATGATGATGTCACAATATAAAGTAATATTAATAAAACCCTATATGGGTTTGATAATAACTATATCTAAACTAATTTTATGACTTACTAGCAACCCGCCCTCGCTTCGCTTCGGTTATAGTCGTTTTACCCGCGTAGTTCCCGTTCCCGTGGGAATACCGGGATAAAATATAGCCTAGTTTACGCCCTGATATTATAGCTTTTCATTGGTGAAAGAATTTTTGAAATCGGTCCAGCCGTTTTGAAGATTACCCGGAACAAACAGACAGACAGACAGACAAAATTTTTTTAATTGCTATTTTAGGCATAGGTGTCGTGCAAATAACCGTGTGAGCATGAAAAAAGCCTATTATTTTGACATTACAAACAGACACTCCAATTTTATTTATTGGTATAGATATTAACTATAACAATTTATACATATTTTATCCTTTGAGAAACGGGCCCCAGGAGGTCATCACTCTTGCCTTAGTCACATCATGTTATGAGATCAGAGACGCTCCTTTAATAGTCGTCATCTTTTATGGCGTACTACAGATAAGTAAAGTCACAATCGATTAGCTTATAACAATCGAGTGTAATTATATTGTCTTTGTTATTTATATTGGAGTCTCTTTAAATCACGAAATATACCTTATGAGATAAAGTTCGGAGTTGCCATTTTTATGTTGAGAATTACGACTACTTTTTTGCGTGTTTATTTAACCTTTCAATCTTTACAAGCGTAGTTTAAAACTGAATTCACGTCTGCAATTAATGTAAACCAAAACAACTTAAGTATAGGTTTAAGCCCGCGTCAGAATCGAACAGTTTTTTTTTTTCATATAAATTACCAGTTTGTATTCTTGTTTCAAAGGTAGTCCTAAAATTTTAAAGTTCAACGCCTTATTTTAAATTAAATTGCTTGTTAATGGCGGGCTTTGCTATATAGTGATCTATTTAAAACATTTTTTAATTATTAATCAGCCAAAGAACTCCATAATAAACATGCTATTTATAAATGAAAAAACTATTCTCATGTTTTTATTGGCTTCTATAAACATCCATATAAAAACTTGTATGATAAATAAATATCCGAAGGAATCTATGTATCGCTTTAGGAAAGTTACAAGACTAGTTCACGTCATATGCGATAAATAAACGACATTTTCACTTCCACACACTGGTTCTTGTATTCAATGCTTGTGTGTTAATCTGTGGTCATCTTTAATCATATTAATGACAGTTGACAAGGTGACAGTTCCAATTTAAATCCCTTCTACAATCACGTGGATGACAATCTAATGCAGCTATGTACAGTAAAAATAAGAAATAAAACAAAAAAAAAAGGGTTAAAAACAGAAGATGTTAATTAAGTATCTTTTAGTCTGTGGTGATGTTAGATTAATTAGCATCACCACAGACTAAAGGATACTTAATTAACATCTTCTGTTTTTAACCCTTTTTTTTTTTTTTTTTTTTCTTATTTTTACTGTACATAGCTGCATTAGATTGTCATCCACGTGATTGTAGTCAAATGTTATAATTTTTTAAAAAATAATCCCTCTCATATATCAGTTTTTTAGAATAATTCAACTAATCAACATATTGAAAATTCGAAAGCCAACAACTAAATTTATCTTGTAAATTTCTTAGATATCATGTCCTAATTCCTATAACTGTCAATCTAAATTGAGTAATTGGCGAAATTCTGTAAACGCCATAATATAAAAAAAAAAAAAAAATCGGAATCCGTTCAATAATTTTTAAATTTTAAATACTTTGAATTTGTTTTTCTTGACTCCTTCGCCGTTAATATGTTTGTAGTTGATTCGTATAAAGAAATAATGTCCATTCATGGTAATTTATTTATGTTTTTAATAATTATTTTAGTATGGATATGTAAAAAGAACCTCTTACGAAAAACTAGAGTTATTATTATAAAATATTAATTTCTTTTGAATATTTCTTGTAGTGACGGTGTAAGAATACTTTTTACCACCCCTACATTGACCGTGGGTGCCATAGAAGAGGACTAAGGGATATTGTATATGTACATATAATATCTATGCAAGAAAGAGATGGATAACTCGAAATGGAACCCTAAAACGACGCGTCTGACCAGCAAGATATATTAATAGATAAGTCAATTCCCCTCTTATTGTGGAGGAGGCTCAAGCCCAACATTGGGACGTGAATAAATAGTAATAATGATAATGATGATGAATTATAATAAACAAGATTTCTCTCATCGACAGAATTTTTCTGATTTTTCATACATTTAAATGCTACAAATATTTTGTATACATATTTTTAAATAACTCGTTATCTACCGTACCACAGAATGAGTAATGTCTTATCTACTTCCAACTAGTTTATCTTTCTAAGTATGTTCTTCTTATTGCCTATTTACTAAATACCATCTTAATCGATGTTTTAATTACCACAGATACTCGACCGACATTCTATTGTTGGTCACAGATTATCCATCAATTATGAACTAACGGCATCACGGACGGACATTCTAGTTCATCTTGTGTACCGCTATTTTGAATTCTCTGATAATAAATATAATAAATAACCTTGTTATTTATTATATTATGTTCAAACTCGGGTCTTAATTATAGCGTGCGTATAATATTGCGATAGTTTTAATTACCCGGTTCGGTAGTATAACAATTTGTAATCTATAGTATCAATTAAATTATTTATAATATTTTTTAAAACTAAACCACTCTAATTTTTTTCAATTAATTCTTAATTTTATAATCATCCTTAAAATTAACTATGAGCCTGTTTATAAATCGAGTACGATAAGTTTCATGAAAGTATTGCACAACTTTATGAAAAAAAAAAAACAAGTTCACGGACACGGCAGCTTTTGTTTTTGACAGATAAAAAAATGTAATTTACCATGTGATTATAATTCGACATTCCCTTTCTTGTCAATGCGTGTAGTTAAAGACGACTAAGAGATGTGATACGTAGATAATATCAATACAAGAGAAGAAAAACTCAGCCATAACACTCTATGCCAACCCGCCTGAATTACGTCGGATGCTAGATTCATTTCTTCCATAATATGGAAATATTCCGAGCCAAATACTATCGAGAAGAAAAAAAAGTATAATTTATACCACCAGTTTCATACTAATACCATGATTATGAAAAAAAAAACGAAACATTACAACCATAAACTTGAAGCGAAAGCCGCGAATGATGTAATAGAAGACTGCAATTCGTGTTCATAGCAACACTTGAATATATGTCATTATTTCAATATGTTCTTTAGAATTAATAATTATCGGACGTAACAACATCTTGCATCATAAATGAAGAGATACTTAGTTTTAAGAGCTAAAAGCTGAGGCATTCTTTACCTAATAATTATTCCATACGCGGTTACCACGCGGTGGCGATGGAGGCAGCGTGCCTATTGGCCGGGACTCACCCGTGGGACCTGGAGGCGGAAATGCTCGCCGGATTGTATCGGCGGGTGACGGGGGTGCGAGTGGGGGGGCGGTGTGATCTCGTTAAGGGAGCTCACCGCCTGGCGCGTCGACGCCCGCCGAGACGTCATTGCCCGTTGGGCAGTCCGGCTGGAAAGGCCTCGGTTCGGGGTGCGAACCGTAGAGGCCTTCCGGCCGGTGCTGATGCAGTGGTTGGAGAGGCGGCACGGGGTGCTCTCCTTCCGACTAGTGCAGGTTTTGACGGGGCATGGGTGCTTCGCCAAATACCTGCACAAGGTCGTAAAGAGGGAGAGTACACCGTCCTGCCACGACTGCGACGAGGACACGGCGCGCCATACGCTCGAGGCCTGCGCGGCTTGGGCAGTGCAGCGCTGTGAACTCGTCGCAATCATCGGTGCAGACCTGACGCTGCCGGCTATCGCTAGGGCGATGGTCGACAGCGTCGGGAATTGGGACGCGGTCGCAGCCTTCTGCGAGACAGTGGTCTCGCGGAAGGAGGCGGCGGATCGCCTGCTCGAGGAGCGCAGCCTCGATGAGGAGATCCGCCGCCGGCGACTGGGGCGGCGTCGGCACAACTACCTGCGCCTCATGCCGCCCTAGCTGAGGCCGCGGGTGACGTGACCGGGGATTAGTCCGTCACTCGCCGAGAGGCCGACCTCGTGAGGAAAGACCGACGTCCTCCCCGAGGGGGGGACGTCGATCGATGGGAGGGTACCCCAATTCCGTCGGGCCGACCAGTGATGTCAAGTAACCCTGCTCCGGTGGTCGGCCCAACGACGAAGGCGACGTGGTTTTCGAGTGGGTTGCGGGAGTTGCGTGCTGAAGCCTCTCTGTCGCCCCGGACGGAGTGGTGCGGAGGCGCGCCGACCGCAGCCCACCCACAAAAAAAAAGCCTAATAATTATTCAATGTTTCAACTTAATGCGTACCTGAATATAACCTTCTTTTATGTTCTTTTGAATTCTTAATTTACCTAAAGCCTTTCTTATTCTCTCATATTTACAGGGAGGTAAATATTAAATAAGACTACTAACAATTTTTTTTAGCTTAAATAGTGTAGGCTCAGCGCTTATGATGTAGTTACAAGCGCTTCTACCTATCAGTCCCCATACTCGATTGTTGGTTGTACTTTTTACTCTTAAGGAGAGTTTTATTTCAAGTTGTACTTCTCTTGCATAGATGCTATATGTATATTATCGCCCTTTGGCGAATTATAGGATACCCATAGGCATGATAGAGGTGAATTGTATTTTTAATTCGTCATTACACGGTAATTGTGGAATAGTAAAAAAATGTTATGTAATTTTATGAAACATTTTTTTAGTATATTGACAGTGAAAATACATATTTCAGTATATACTCAACTAGCAATCCGCCCTCGCTTCGCTTCGGATTCAGTCGCCTTACGCGCGTATTTCTCGTTCCCGTGGGAATACCGGGATAAAATAGCCTATGTTACTCCCTGATATTATAACTTTCCAATGGTGAAAGAATTTTTAAAATCGGTCCAGTACTTTTTGAGTTCATTCGTTACATACAAAAATACAAATCTTTCCTCTTTATAATATTAGTATTATATACTCAATATATTGAGTACGCTAACATATATTAAGCTAACCTTCCACCATTTTTTTAAATAAATTTCGAGTCCGTGGTATCTTGCATGAAATATCCTGAAATTATGATGTATAAGCTATAAGTCTCTTCTCAATATTGATAGTGCCCCGTTTTACGTTGGACTACCATTAGATACTGCAATATATAAACACCAGTGGTGGCAATTTCAATATTTATAAATTTTAACTCTGTAATTTTAAACAAATTTATCAAAGCATTACAAAATATTAAAAACAAGTTTTCACGTTCGATGTTACCTACATATCGAGCGCTATGTAATACTAAACATAATAAGCTGGCAGCTGTAAAAAAACTTGTTTTGATTTGCTTGATAACTATTATTATTAGTTTAAAATCTCTTCTATTAACAAGTTGTCTGTATGTAATCAGTATACCTACATATACAAACCTAACTTTTGTTACGATTCTTCTTCTGCTGAGTGTGATGAAGTATTTTCTGTTGGAACAAATTTTATCGTATTCCTAACTCCTAATTTACCTAATTTTTTTGCTGTTTTCACGGCTCAAATACTGACCCGATTGTCTTGCAATGGCGCATAAGGATGTAGAAAGATAGTTATCATATCTTATAAATGGCGTAAAATATCTCCAGTAATTTTAGAATAGAATGGATAATTGATTAGGTACTAAGTAAAGGTGCCCAGTGGTAATCTTATTTTCGCTACAATAATAATTTTTATATAAGTGCAAAATTCTTTATTCATTTATTTTGAAACAGAAGAGGCTCACTTATACCAGTGGCTATTAATTTAATACTTTAATTTCGCTACCACTTCATTGCTTATAACCACTTAAGTTTAATGCGCAAAAGTGATTCAACGTGTTATCTTAAATCAATAATAACGTGAAAGTGATGGATTGACACAAGAGACTGCTACGAGTTCATTATATCACCGTGATTATTAACAAAATGAATGTCTCTATAACATCCACTGCTACCAGCAATGAGGAAGTCGGTAAGTTGATCGAATCATTTATCTTTATTGTTCGAATTTTGAATTACGTTCATTGAGGTTTCTTTTTAAATTTTTTAACGTGACATGGATAGCCACCTTAACAATGCTTTTATTCAAAAAAAAGTTTTGGCGGGAATTTAAAAATGTGTCTGTATCATAACTAAAATCTTGAAGGCAACTTTTGTAATTTTAATCTAAATTGCCAAAGTGTACATATAAATAAGTGTTCATTGTATTTTGCCTGTTTTTTTTTTCATGTTCTGCCAATACTCCAATAGTTGCCATACTAGTAATTGCTCTACTAAGGGCTACAACTTTGGTTCTTGACAGACTTAACATATGAGGAAAATCAACGTGAAAGTCAAATTCACTGACCTGGTAACAATGGCTTAAACAACTGGCTTGTTGCCAAAATTAAAAAGAAGGAAAATAATTATTTATTAATAAATCTTATCTACTCTGTGATAACTGTGATTATGTTACGTTGTATAATTGGATAATGAACTGTCTCTATAAATAGGATAATATCGATAGGTATAATTGAAGTAAAAGTAAGTTATAAACATCTTTCTCTTCTGTGATTTAAGAAACAAATTGATTGCTTTGTGGTTTTTCTCCACACATAAGTTTATTGCTTACGATAGATATTGCATAAACACGCCTAATCCAATCCAATTATTTAGAAATCGGTAAAAAGTGCCGATAAATGAATGCAATAATTAACTGGTTTGAAAATTCTTTTTCCAATTCAATCGATCAAATTATTTTTAACTGTTCTTTGAAATTTGAAAAATAGAACGATTGCATTCCAATTGTATTGAAACTATGTGATTGATAGAGTTCATTTAGCTGGCGTAGGTGTTGCCATTGTTTATTGAACAAAAAAAAACTTGTATTTGTTTATACTGGCAACAGTTTATACTTTTAATGATCGCTATAGATGGACACAGACTGTAAAAAGTCAATTTACTTTTTAACGTATTATTATTAAACATAAAAAAGTTTATTATATATTTTGCACGGAAAGTTATGCACTGTGGTACATTCACCCCCGAAGCTTTCGAGTGTAAATGTATTAGTCACCAGTACATTTCAATGTGCTTACAACAACACAACTTCATGCTTAGTAATTTAAATCCTTTTATAGATCTAAAGATACAGATTTTATGCGTGTTAAATTAAGGGTACCTCAAAATAACCACCAGCAGACGCGAGTACTGATTCTGTTGCTCACGCTAAACTTAGTTTAGGCTGTTGACATCTCTTTCCCTCTGATGCAACTAGAAAAGGATGAAAATAAATTAGATGTAAGTTGCACTCATTTTATTTTATGAAACAATATGGCATGTTGATATCGAGTTAAAATAACAGGGTGGTAATGTAAACAGATTGATATATACATAAGTAGCAAGTAACGTTTTCTGCCGCAATATAGAGTACCTACAACACTTCAATACTCCAATTAAGACCAGAGCAATACTCGTGATACGAATAAGATAATGAATACGAGATATACATTCGAATACGAACTTTCCACATACGGAATTGATCTGTTCTTGAGGATTCATCGAAAACGAACCAATCCAACTTGACAATAGTCCAAATTACGAAATCGAAATAAAATTTGTATAACAAGAATTGCCCGCAGATGCGAATTGAGTAATACTCGATTCTGCATTCGGGTGTTTATTAAACAAAGTATCGCTACTGATTTACATTCTAGTTGCAAATCAAAGTGAAAATTAATTAAAAAAAAAAATGTTGATATATTTGTTGATCATTTGAATTTATTAAAGTTATTTTCAAATATCTCTGTGAATGATAACAATTAATTTTATGCCTTTTAGACGTTTCTATCCTATCAAGTGCTTGCCTTCTGAGAGAATAATTGTAAACGTACAAAACCATAAATGACCTTTGTAGTACTTTTTAATTAAATGCCATTTATCAATAGACTTGATTTGTGTTTACATTACTTCGTCGCTTGAAAGTATTGCCCATAGTTTAGTTGTTGAACTTGACGAACAACGGAATTGGCACCATTGATGTACTTGACCTGACGTAAAACTCGTTTGCCTACACTTCGCCTACTCACTCTTAACGATTTTCTATAAGTACTATATTTGAATTATATTTGTATCTTAATGTTCCTTTGTGGATCTTCAAACGCCCACTCACTGATAATTAACAGGATGTTATGTTGAAAATGGTGGGAATATGAAAGCGCAAATAGGTAACGTGGGTGTATTAACAATGGTTGTTATATTATAAGACTAGATTATATTGATACTAAATTAGAAATTGTTCATCATTTATTCTCTAGTATATTGCTGTAATTGTAAAAGCATTTCTGAGATAGCAAACTACATAGTTTCTGATGAAAAGTAAATTACTCAATCGCTGAGTTTCGTAGATATCTATATATATAAAAGAAAGTCGTATTATTTACACTATTTATAACTCAAGAACGACTGTACCGATTTGGCTGAAAATTGGTGGGGAGTTAGCTTAAAACCAGGAGACGGATACTTTTTATCCCGTTCGACCGCGTTCCTGTGTGACGTAACATAAAATGTCAAAGAGAATAGAAGTCACTATGAAACGTGGTATAACAAAAACGCATCTGACGTGTAATAACAAAACGCAAATGACAGCTATAGACAGACTAGGTATATTTTCGGCAATTTAAAAAATATATTTACGAAAAAAAAATATGGCGGTGCGAAGTTCGTCGGGTCAGCTAGTTATTGATAAAATCTTCATTAGGCACATAGGTGCAGCATATAAAATCCAAGAATTTCTGCCGTATTCGTGGTATTCTATTGATGTACTTGTCTTAGCTATACCTAGTCTTATTTTTTGAATGAACAGTAATATTTGCCTCCCCCATTCACTCCCATCCACTCGGGAGAGAAGTGGAATCAATTTTCTTCCATCTCCGCCTGTTTAACTTTTCTATTTAAATTTGTTGAGGGTGCCAAGTCAATTAAAAGAATTTTCCGGGAATGCTTGAGTATCAGACCTCAGTGTCATTTATGAAGACCATTGTGGATCCTTGCTTACAAGAGTTACATTGGTAGAATGTGTGGTGAGATTAATTCATTGACTTCTGTCACGAATCTTATCGGAGTAAGGTTTGTCAGTTAAGTCTTATTCTAATCGGCTAACCCAATACGAGTCAAGCAATCGACTGAAATACAATTAAGTAAAACTCTTATGTATGCTACGAGATATTTTTTTATTGTTTTTTCACAAGTCATCATCATCTTGCTCTTATCCCAATTACTTGGGGTCGACCCAATATGTCATCTGTTTTGACATATTGCAAAAAGTTTCGGCAATGACTTTTATGACCGGCCGCCTGCCTGACGTCAACCCCCTTTGGAAATGTAATCGTTGACTCAAATGGTACCAGATGGAGTTGGTCCGGGTCAATCTAGGGCTCTTAGTCGTCTTTTACGACACCCACGAGCAAAGCAAGGGTTGGTAGTATTCGAAGCCGCTACCACACAGCACAGCTTGTTTTTTCACAAGTAACAATTTAAAATTTATTTCTAAAATTCTAAATATTTAAACATTACCCCATAAATATCTTGAAGTTACAAGTTTAAGTTGAACAAAAAAGATTACGCTAGTCTCAAACCATCCAAATAAACTTGAAACTTAAAATATTGTGACGACAATTAAGTTTACGCATTGCTTTTAAAACTATGCGATTTAATCTTTAATTCATTGGCTTTGAAATGGTTATTATATGTATAAAGGCATTTGATGCCCTATCATAGACACTATTATCTATAAGTTACTCTATCTATAGAAACTATTATCTATAGGTTTCCTGCTTACAGTATATTTCACCAATTACCTATCAAATCCGTTATCCATTATTAGATATAAATGAATTACGTCTTAAAAGATTAGGAAATTATTGCTATTTCGTAATAATGATTAAAAAAAGTTGAATATATAGATAATGGAAAATAAAAAATGTCGATGTGGAAGATAATACCAAAATCAAGATTAAATATGTATTTAGATTTACATATTTATACCGGCTTAAAAAGTAACTTTCTCAAGATAATTTTTTTTCCAAATCCATTCAACACAAAAATAAGTTATTATCGTGGGAACACATTAGCGGGATAAAAAGTATTCCATGTGTTAATCACGATAATGGTCTATCTATGTGTCAACTTTCATTCAGATCTGTTCAGCGGTCTACACGTGATTAAGTAACAAACATCCACATATTCAAACATATATACATCTTTATAGACTTTCACATTTATAATCATTAGCATTATCTCAGCTCATATGCATACAATCTACTGCTGAGCGCAAGCCCCCTCCACAGTAGGAATGAAGTTGACCTACTATACTGAAACTGGTCAGACGATTTGCATAGGGTCATTTTTCGAATATGCCATCGTATGCATATTATATGTCTTAGTCGTCTCTTACGACACCCATGGGCAAGGTGAATTGTATTCTTTTTTATCACGAAACAAAAGTTTATAATATTAGTATAACGACTCTTACTGCATCACCATCGGGTGGGTCAGACATCGCGATGGAATCGAAATAATACTTCGGATGGCTTTTAAACTGTATTCAACAATTAGCATTAACAATGTTCTATTATAACCAGTAATTACACGAATGCCGGCGGATAAATCACAAGTTAGGGAAACGCCGTGATTTCGATGCAACATGTCAATAACTACAACCGATCGCCCTCGAGTCTCATTTCCATCTGAATATTCATGGGACCGCCTTAAAATAAACTCATAATAACATTGTCATAATAAATGTAAACGATCATGTCAAGAGGTCATAAATTATTGCCAATCGCTGTATCGACTCCACCAAAGTGTAGCACTTTTCGTTTCCATAATCGAGTGTTTCTTAAGTATTAAGAATGACGCTGCGACAAGTATATCATCTCGTCATTCATCTCGCCTCACATAACGTCCCACTGTTGGGCTCGAGCCTCCTTCGCAATGGGAGAGGAATTGACCTACCACGTTGGTCACACGTGTTGGTATAGGGTTTTATTTCAAATTCTTCCTTCGTTCTTATACATTTACGACACCCATGGGTAAGATAGGGGGTTGGTGAATTGTATTCTTTCTCCGTCCACAAAAAAATATGGTATTTAGTAGTATAGTGAATATTGATCTATACTCAATATGATGGCAAACATCATTTTAAGCTTGAAACAAATTTCTTGACAAAGTTTCCAATAAGTAAAAAATGGTTCGTTCTAAAATTAGTGTTGCATCCTCATCCATCAACACTGGGTCAAAGTAGGTCGGATTTTAAAATAAGTTTGTTGACAATGTCCATGTTGCAACTGCACCGATTGCATAACTGCTGGCAGAAGTCGAAATTTCGATGCCAATAAAAGTCACAAGGCCAAGAATTATTGGCAATTCGTCACTGAAATACTATTAAACTTATCGTTATAAAGGTACACGTAATTCGTTGAAATATGAGCTTAGTTCGGTATTTCTTTTTAGTAAATTCTGTTTTTTTTTTGGAAAATGTATTTACATTATAAAAAAATATAAATGAAATAATTAAGAAAAATATAAATGGTAAAAAAATAGTAAAGGCAAGCCTAGGATCGAATTTGGATCAGGCTGCTCGACCCCGCATCTGAGCAATTTCTATTCTTGACGACAAAAGCCAAATTTACCTTCATATTCTAATAGTATTTTTTTATTAGCTGAAAACACTGGTAAAATGATATTTTCTATAGACGAAACTTATTAGATCATATTTTATCGCCTCTTAACCTCCCGTATACTAAATTTTATGGAAATCGTTGGTACGGTTGCCGAGTTTCTGAATATATAGAAATATACAAGTATTACTCATTTAAAAAAAGTAAGCCGTCGCTCAGGACACCTGGCAGATGTGAAACATCGAAATTATTTGTACAAGTATATATGTATAAAAGAATAGATTACGACAGAACTAATATGGCAAGAAGTATTGAATAAAATAATACGATTTCGATTATTATTCGAAATATTAAACAGCAATAAAATTAATCCGCCGCAGAGCCGCATCGCTCCTTCTCCCTTTCACACTTGTACGTAGTTCAAAGGGATCGGCTAAGAAAGTGTGATCTAGGAAATAAAAATAGCGACATCTATCGAGCCACTAAGTACTAGTATCGAAGGACAATAATTAGTATCAATTGAAAAGTATCGATACTTAACAATCCAATCGTTTTGAAAGCATTGAGTACTTTTCATAGAGCCTATTGGATAATTTCTTGCCGGGATTGTTTGTGATGAGCTTTTTTTCTTTGGTAAGTTTGAGAGAAAGTAACATTCTATAATGAGTACTAGTATCGAAGGAACAGTAATAAGTATCAATTGAAAAGTATCGATACTTACTGATATTGAATCATTTTCGAAGCATCAAATACTTTTTAGAGAGCCTATCGGGATACGTTCTTGACGGGATTGTTTGTGATGAGCGTTTTTTTTGGTAAGTTTGAGAGAAAGTATCATACTATAATGATACTAGTATCGCATGAACAATAATCGGTATCAATTGAAAAGTAACGATCTTTACTGATATTGAATCGTTTTCGAAGCATCGAGTACTTGTCATAGAGCCTATCAGATCGCGATCGCGGGATTGTTTGGGATGAGCTTTTTTTTACCAAGTCTGGGAGGAACTGTAAAGAACTATAAGTGTGATGTTTGAACTGTTTGAAGTGATGGTAAAATGTAAAATTACTCGGCAGGAATATAATGCCATATCACATTACTTCGCGAAGCACTGTTTCGACTTGATAAGTCAGCGTTTGAATGAAATCTAACCAATTGGGTAAAAATTGAATTCAAATGGGTCAAATACATGAAAAAGTACCATGTAGAAATTAGAAGATCGAATTAGCGACATCTATCGAGCCTAGCCTAAATGTCAACTACAAAATATATTTTATAAAGAAATCTCTAATCCTATGATGATAATAAGACAAGCTATCTAAATTATTTTATCGTCATTGGGTACCTCTTTAAGTCTACAAATTTTAAATGAAATCTAACTCTTTAAAGTGGGTCAAAATACAATTCTTAGGAGTCGGTAACATATAATCAAATAAATATACAGCTGAAACTAATACAAAGCCTATAAAAAGCGGTTATCCAATTTTCGTACGTGAAAATAAGGTAGGTATGGTATACTTATGTTAGGAAGTTAGAAAATTATACATTATTTTATAAAACAAGTACATACGCATAAAAGAACATATTACGACAGGTATTAATATAGCATAAAGTTATTAATATAGCATAAGTTCATTGAGAAAAATAAAGCTACGATTCTTTTCCAGAAAATGATGTTTTTTATTCAATAAACATTTATTTTCATTAGAATACATTATAGGTAACAATTTACTTTGAGTTCACTAGATGGCGTTGTACAAAATTTTATATTGCACCATGGTTTCGTTACAAAAATGTAGATATGTGTCCAGATATTTATTTTGTAATTAAGAGCGGACCGCGAAGCGTGGCGTTAAACGCCACGCGACAATCGCGGTCACCCTCTCCTATAGATGTTTCACATCAAAAAACATTAGATAAAGCCATCGCTGTTTCATATGTAATTTGTGTCCGTTAATTATATGTTTATAAAGTCCCCCGCAATACAAGGATTATTTCCTTAGTGCAGGGTGTTGTCTTAAATAAAATAAATAAATAAAATAAAATAGGCAGGTATTTCACTGCCTCAGTTTCGACATCCAGAGAGGTTATTAGATATTTATCACCCTATTATAAGTGCGAATTCTGAAGCCTTGCCCCCTATTACATGCGACTTAAAAGGTTGACAATGAAAATTCAACAAGTTTATACTTCTTCGGCGATAGAAGCGTAATGTTATTTGTAAACTGTTTGTGTAGCGAAAAGTTGATATCTAAGAAGATGTCCATGTCCACTGTTGGTCTATGAATGATTAAGGTGAATAGTGACTTAGTCACCACGTGATGTTGCTTAGTACAGTTGGCGATTGCAGTTGATGTTACAGACAAATGCTATCACTCATACTCTTGAAGATTTTTAACCAGTTTTTGCGATTCTCACGACAAAATAAGAAGTAATTTCATATTATTCACAGATGGCGTAGTGGTTACGATACCGATATGGCGTGCTCAAAGTTTCGAGTTCAATTCCCATCCAGAATAATACTTCGTTCAATTCACAAATCCTTGTTCTGAGTCGGGTGTAATAGGTGTCCGTTAATTATATGTTTGTAAATTATCTTGAAGTACAAAAATTAATTCCTTAACGCCGGATGTAGAAATAAAAAAAAACTAAAGTATTTAATGAAACTGAATACATTTTTTAATAAGGAAATGACTGGTTGGATATTCGTAATACCCGAACAAATACGTATTATGTCAGACCTAAAATATTTTAATAAATTATTTATGTGCAAAGCAAGCCTATCTTTAAATATATTAAATAAAATACTTGACTGAAAAGATACTATTAAATTTTTACTTTCATAATCAAATACATATCTATCACTCTTACGTAACTGTATTGCAAAGTGTGTACAATATAGTGATTTCTATTGATACTTGTTATACAATTATTAATGATTAGTTTCGCGATAAGTTCCGGTATGGTTCCTTTCGGTTACGAATGTTTTGATATGCTGTTGGCGTTCACAAATTGATATGTAAATAGCTAGCGTGCTTGAATGAAGCCTACATTGTTAAAATTCGATATATGACCCGCATTCTGCATGCGAAGGGTGAAATTTTATTTATATACAATACTAATAGTGCCAGCTTACGTAGATTCCTTGATTTTTTGTTCGACCGTTTCCTATTTTGTTCGACCTTGTCTTACGAAATTTGAATTACAATACTTCATATACATACTACATAGTATTAGAAGATATACATATGTGTTATCCGGCATCTGTGATTTTTGATTATGTGCTAAATTCCAAGATTATCTTAATTTCTAGACCTTTGTCTACACTGCGCTACAAAAATAAGACGTTTACGTTGGACAAAAGCGTCCCCAATAGGATTCTCGCTTAGAACGGTCCTGTGCCACTTGCATTCAATGGTTCCCTGTGACTTTCCCGATGTCGTTAGTCATGAGTACGTGGAATGGCCGCACTGCCGTAATTAAAGGCCGTTATTGATTTTACATCAACATTTTTTCTTCCATAATCGCCATGTTAGGCCGGTTGGCAATCGCGGTAGGTATTATAAGTTCCCCAGAAGGACAGGAGATAGCTGCTGCTCACTCTCCCGATGAGATCCTTGGCCTATTTTATGAATCCCATGACAATTGTATTCGTATCCGTCGCCACAAGTGGAATATATGATAAATAGCTGTGTATTAAATAATCTGGTAAATTATGCTCTTACTGATCGTCATTTATATCGTTCTCTAAAAATTGTCCCTTATTTGACGAGCGTTACATAGCCGAGCGTGACGACTCGGTATTAATCAATACCCACAAAATTAAGTACACATCGCGCCTAAAGAAGATATCACTTATAAAATCTTTATAGCGCTATAAAATACGATATATAGAATATGAATATAATCGTTTCAAATATGCATACTAACAATTTTATTATTACAGATATGACCCCAAAAATATTGTAAATATAAACAACTTAACAAGGCATTATCATATGTAATTAACATTATGTAATATAGTTGAGAATAATCACAGATTGAATGACATAAGTTTACAATTGCTATTCGTAATATCCCTGACTCCATTACCAGATCACACTTGAACTAAACGCAAAGATTTTAGTTGAATACATAGCCTCTTGCCAGCTTCCCATAGGCATAGGGACGCATTGCTACAAGCCACGATCCTGACATACTTCCATCGCTTCACCCACACTCATTAAAGTCTTCGTGCATTCTCTTCTATACGGTTACAAATACTCTTAATATAATCTTTCACCAGTACGTCTTGAATTTGATCCAGAAACGTGCGGCGTGATCTACCTCTTGCTACCGTCCCACTCAGGCACTCACTCACAAAAATAATCTGTCAACCAGTGACGTTTATGGGCTGGAAAGAAGCAGTAGTACTTTAAAGGCCAGCTAAGTTGTGCCATAAAGCAGTGCTTTAAGTTTTACTTCTCCACCATACTAATAGAGATAAGAGTACAAAATATTAGAATTCAAAAGAAGTTCTATTTATCTATGTTTTCTTCATTTCTTCCTAATTATTTTAGCAAAGCTTTTATTTATGGTAGTACCGTAATGTAATTAATTTTGCTGTTATTCGTAGATTGCCTACTATTTTAATCAACCTAACTGTGGCCATTTGTAAATTTCTCGAATATATGAACTTGTGAAGCTTGCTTTTTATTGCATTTGTTCTCAACAGTCAGGTTTATATAAATTCGAGGCCATCTTCGCCATTTTATTTATTACTATTGCCGTTATTGCAATAGATCTTAAAAGATGTACCTATAGAATAGATATTTTGATCGATCAACAAGGCCGTATTGTTTCAGCCAGCATCAATTACTGTCATTCGGTTCGGTCAAGAATTTTTGATAACCTTTTGTATCACATTCGATACGAACTGTACATCATTATTTACGGTTTATTTAATCCAGTGTTTCTCAAAGTATTATACCTATAACGAGGGGTTTAACCCTTCATAATAGGTATCACCTTTTTCTTTTCATCTCAGCCTGCCTAAGTCCCCACTGTTGAGCTCAGGCCTCCTCCACAATGGTGATAATAAATGCATTAACCTGGTATAATAGTTGCGCCACACATAATATTTGAAGCTGATGATAGTTATGATATGAAACAAAATGTGTCAAAAAAAAAATAGAGTGCAGCTTTTTACCTGCAACCTAAGATACTCATGGATATATTATTTTATTACTATTATTATTACTTCATAATGATCATTATTTATCGTAAAGTTGCACAAATAAATTAAAATTATTGGAAGTACTGCACACTTCTTTCTTCTTGAATATATGCGAGTACATATAGTCCTGCAGTGCGTAAATATTTCTTAACAAAAACTCCTGTTCGTGATTGTTTAAATGATTAAATTGGTATACAATTGACTCTTATCGACGTGACGCATTTCGGGGTTTGCTAAGTCAATATCAACGTTCATAAAGTCCAATTTTATTGTCATTTTAAACTTAAAAATATTCAATTCGTCAGAATGGTACAAAAGTAAATCATATTTTGCGACAGTAGAAAACCTATTGTTGTCATTATAAATATCACACTACGATTACAAACGGTGTAAAAACAATAATATTATTTTATTTACGAGGGGTGCATAAGGTTGTAAAATAATAGAGGAACTCTGGTTTAATCTTTTTGTCATCCTCATTTAATCATTAGTTTTATGCTTGATGTATTAATATTCAGTGCGGTTTTCTTTAGTTATTTCGAGCATCTCTTGTTTGGTCTTACGATAATAAAATTTATTACTCCAATTTACGAGTTTACCGTTTATTTGTGATATTTGAGATATATTACTTGTACAGTTATTTTTATAAGTATCTTGCAGTTTATTTTGCATATTTGCATGCATAATACCTGCCTACAACTATACTTCGAGATCTATGAAGAAACTCAATATCTTCATCAGGGTCACCTTGCGTTCGTTACAGTGTACTTGTTAACGCAAATATATTAGTGCGGTTAGCGAAACGCGAAACAAGACGTCCGTAAGCTCTTTATCCTTTGACACATTTACGGCTATAAATTTGGTTTCGTCTACCGTTAGTTTTCCGTCAATCACACCTTATTTGCAAGCGTAGACTGTGCTAAAATCGAAATTGCAACCGTATTGTGATGTAATATAGTTGTGTTTTGAATAGCTTGTATTGAAAAGGCAAACTTAAATTTGCGCTTGTTGAAAATATTTGATTGTTAGTGCCTAGAAGTTAGTCATCGCTAGTGCTTTGGAATAAAGACGTTGTGAAACTCGTGGTAGTCAGTTGTGGGTGATAGTTCGAGCAAGTTGCACAGTGCAGCTGCGACCTTGTCGCCTCAACGACTCCTGCGCATGATCGAGTTGACAGTTCCGTAATGGATTGCTACGTACAGTGTCCAGGTAATGTGATGTGACTTTTCTTTAGTTCTTTACGATGGTAGAAAATTTTAGTTAATGTTTTATTTTGAATATCTATTTATGCAGGGATATTTTTTTTCTATATCGGTTGACATACGAAATAAATAATGTGATGTAGAGCAAATTCTACAAATGCATAATCGATAGTGGATTTAATAAAAAATATCCTTACTATCCTCCTATTGGGCATAGGTCCATATCCTAGTATTGGGCACGGGTCTCTGGCTAAATTTTTATCTCTTCCGCTTGCCAGACTGATTTACATATAGTTTTAGTTTACTTGTCTTTCTTGATAGAAAACCACATAGATAGAAAATAGAATGGACAGATTTAAAATATGAACGTACTACTTAAAGCAAAGATTTTTGAGTCTCAACAAAATTTTGACCAACATTGTAATCGAATGCGGGATATTAACAATACAATCATCGACTACTACACCGTTATTAAAACATATTGAATATCTTAAAATTGATATTAATTATATTTTGTCCATGTGCATTCATGATTTATCAGTACTAAACATTTATCAATTTCTGATTAATTTGATAATCTTTATTATTTAATAAATCGGTTAAATATCACGTGAATTTACTAATCATATGTTTATCTTAATCTAGAGTAGAATGGAATGCACATAATATGGCGAAGCGGTTAAGATGTCATAGTAGTTATGATACCGATCTACCGTACCAGTGTCATTCATTCAAATCTTACACAGGACAACACTTTGTGGGATCAACAAATTGTTGTTCTGAGTCTGGATGTAATTGTATTCATTAAGTCGGCAATACAAGGATTATTTTATTAGTGTGTGTTGTTTTTAAAGAAAAAAACATCTTGCCCCAAGCATATAAAGAAAAACATTTTCTGTAAGGACTCTCCAAGAGGCATAATAACATAATTCCCATGTTCACCAGGCGGATTGAGGATCGTAATTGATGTTAGAGAATCTTCAGATGTACTAACTACTCCTGGACGAAACTGGGCTTGTACTACGGATGGTCATCGAATGCCCCCTTCAATTTGAAAAATCGTCAAAAAGGGGTCACGTGGTATGGCAAACCAGACTTAAGTCTAAGATTGTATGCATTTTCTATATAATTAAAAAAATCTAGTTTTGAATGGATTACACAATAGGTTTTATTTATATGGTGTTGCCATGAATCACAGCTGTGTGCTATTCAAGACAATTGTTTTTGTGTCGTCTATTTGTGGCCAACAAATGGGTTAATGAACTGCACTACTGTTTTAGTATATCTAAATCTGTGATTATAAGTAATTTATGTGAGATTATTTTTTTAACATAATTCAAAATATCTATCGCCATCCACTGTTGAACGTGGGCCGCTCTGTGAAAATGCCTTATAGAACAGTCCTGCACCGCTTCCTTTTGAAGAAGCAATTAATTGAAATAAAGGAGATAGTTTACAATGTCCCTCCACCTGTAATAAAATATATATTCATAAATAAAATGGCAAGTTAACCTAATTAGGTATATAGATACAAAGCATGAATCTCCGAACAAACCAGGTTGTACTTACAGGTACAAACTGTTTCAGGCGAAAAGAGAAATGAAGGAAAATAATATTTTTAATCTGTCTGGTTTTAATGAGACAAAACAGTGTAATATATTTATTTAGTATAATCTATAATAATCGTTACTCGTCAAAAATAAAAAAGTAAAATTTAAAATAAAATTTAAGAAGAGCAGGATAGACGTGCGAATTGTTCTCCGAGCTCTTTCAATTATTAATAACATTTTACCAGTAAATACTGTAGATTGTCAATAAAAAATATAAACGAAAATAATAACACTAAAATCTGTAATTCCAGGTAGGAATAACTTATTTTTAGTAAAATGTTATTTATAAGAATTATAAAAGATGCAGAATAAGTAATACAATACGTCACGATTCAGCCTCGTTCTTCGTTGCGACAAAACAGTTTTCGTAAATTGTATTGGCACGCTTTTCGTGCACACCGAGACTACAGGTGCATTAAACTTAGAAAAAAATATAGGTAGGTAATCCTGTGAATCACATAGTTCATTCACTCAATCTGTTTTTAAAAACATAATTGCCACATCAAATTCAGAGCTTTAGTTTTTAGAAAAACTTTTTAAACTCTAGGAAGTAAAGCAAAATTTATAATACAGTATGTTCAACAATGGTTATTATACTGGCAAATGTATTTAAAGAAACACTATTTTTGATATATATAGTTATTTGATGTATATAAATATAATGCATGCATTTCATCTTTATTTAGCCAATGTTCCATCTAACTGGTCTTTATAAAGAGAGCAAAGGCACATTGAAGTCATAAGTATCAAAAAGTATTTAAAAGATTTGCCCGTTAATTGTGTAAAAATATGTCATTTTTCAATTTATTTTGCCCGTCAGTTTTAAACAAATATCTAAATAACTATTTATAAATACACTGTTGTGAAAGCAGAATGCAATCATTGCGCGGGAGTTGTTATATATTCGTTCTGAAACATCCCGGGCTCCACGACAATGGGAAGTAGTAATAGCTTGTTGTATATGACTGACAACTGGCTGGTAACAAATTGCCTTCCGTTCTTGACGGAACGCAATATTGTTTGTTCCATATTTGAAATGATTCTGTCGTGATTTTCTAATATCCTCACTGTCCGTTTTTCTCGATGGCGATGATTTTAATAATCGAAATAATAAATTGATTACGAACATTCTATCGTGTGAAAACGATTGTTACATATTTTATAACCATTCCTCAATCCTAATCCACAAAATTCATGCGGCATTTCAGTCCAATGGTTTTCAGCCGGCGGTATTCGTAAAACACTACTAAAGCCTTCAAGGATTGTTGCAAGAGGAGAGATCTCGAAAGAATAACATTATACCATCCAACCAGTAATACTAAATTGCAAACTAACTAGAAATGATGAAATGAAATAAAAATGATGATTAAACCAACCTATTAGCCTATTGACGTCCATTGAAGAGAGAGAGAGAGAGTCCAAGATAAGTTGCCATGCTTGAGTCTTTGAAGCTTTTGACGATCGCAGTAGGACTGAGAATGTTTTTGTTTCAAGAGACACCTGCCCATTCTTCTTATGCTCTTCTAGCGGGTTTTTATGACGTCCAGTCCCCAAGTACAGTGTAGCAATATATTGTGTTCTTAAAATAATATTTTTATACGTAATACGAGTATAAAAATTTTGACGTCATAAATGTTTTATTAGCAAATAATCTCTGTAGTCTGTGCTAATTCTGTGCCATAGTAAAAAAGTCACCCATCTAGACAGTTATAAGAAGATTCAGGAGAAATAGACTAAAAATATTTTCAGTATTAACTTACACTTCCTACACAGATTAATAGGAATCGATTGGAGCAAAAACAGATGTCTGGACATTCCAAAGTTCGTTGACTTCAAATTCGCAAGATTATACGCGAGAGACATCCAAGTTCACGAAGCTAGTGACATTTTAGGCGCTATTTCAGCTCGGCTGCGTTTTGTTTTATCTATTCTGATTTATGAAACGTTTACGGCGAACGCAGTAATAAAACCGAGTTCCTTTGTGTTTTACTCCTTCTTAAGAACAAAGATTATTACAGGGTAGACGATTAATTTATTTGAAGTTGTATTTCAAATGACCGTTTGCGCCTGGTTTTGGTAACTACATATTTCAATACTGTTGTCCATTTAATCGCTATCCTTGAAAACTTTTTCGAGGCATTTGTCACAAAAAAATAAAAACACTACAATGTTTAACTTATATTACGCAGAAGTGTTATTTATTATCCAAATTACTTCATCTGAAAGAATACAAAAAAAAAAAAACTTCTACATACTATGATTCTCTGTGTACTCCCACAATTATATTATTATAATGTATTTACTGGCAACACCAAAACATAAACTGCTATAGATTTGTTCCTTCGATATTATGTTTATACGTTTTTATTATTTATAAATTGTTATTATAATAATTGCTTAAGAAGTATCTAATAACTATCTAACACTCAGCTATCAATAATAATTGCAATTTCTAGTGAGTGTGTGTGTCTACTTGGTTGCGTAAGACATAATTAGATGTACTTATTTGTATTGTATTAGGAAGCTTATCCACTATGCGATTAACGATCAGTCTTACAACTAATATACCGGCAACAAAGAGTATACGAGTATAATCGCAGCGGCCAATCATATTAGCAATAACCCTAAATAAATTTAAAAAAAAACATAGTTTACAAATTATATAGAGCTTTTTAACGTTTTTGTTTTTACTCACTCCAACATTTCGGATAGTTTATAGCAACCATCATAGTCGCAAGCAGGCCAATCTTAAACGTCAAGATACACGATAAAAACAAAAATTAAAACCCTATAAATTTTGTAAAAGTAAATTTATTTCATATATTTTATACTCGCGTAAACATTAGAAGTCATTTTGTAATCAAAAGAAAATACGATGCGTCATTATGAACACCAACCGTGCCTTAAATTTATCGACAAACCGTAACTTACATACCTACTGTTTATTGCTTATATTCACGATGAAAATATTTGAAATGGTATTGGGAATATATTACGGTACTTGTGACGAGTGTTGCTTAAGTAAAAAATAACTTATTTTTATAAATATACCTAACTGGACAAGTAAATAAGTTTGTTCACAAAAAAAAAGTCGCGTTGGCAGCAAATTAGAGCGAGGCCTCTAATGTCTCCTTCACGGCATATTTTAGTCGCTTAACCAACAATTTCAGCTAGCAACCTTGCTGTATAATAGTTATTTATGCAACTACTACTACAAAACCATAATAATTATCAGTTTCAATGAATTTTCTCGGTGCAAATTATCTATTTATATATTAGTTAGCCGTAAGTATGGTAACGGAATACAATTCACCACTCCATATCTTGCCCGTGGATATCGTAAAACACGATTAAGGGATATAATAACATCTATACAACAGAAGAAAAAGTCGAAACAAAACCCTATACCAACCCGTCTGACTAGCATGTAAGGTCAATTTTCCCTCCTATTTGGGAGAGGGCTAGAGCCCAGAGAGTAGAGTGTGGTGTGGAGTTTATACACTATTCATCTACGTTAAACTTAAACATACGCCAATTTCCTGTTCAAGAAGAAGATTATCACCATCTCAAATTTATCCCCATATATTTAAAAGCGAAGTTCTTTGATAACTGTTATGAAATATCGTAATTTATGGTTCTTTAACTTTGCTTTGATTTGATTTAGCTGGATTGCAAAACATTGATATATTTTTACAGTTTTTGGCTACGGCTGTTGGCTATATGTTATTTAATAAAAACTTTTTATTATAATGCAAGTATTTTATATCTTTTAAATGTCCGTAGTAATTGTACCTACATAATTATTACGAGGAAGTCTTTTATAGAATTTATTCTGAATTAATTTCATGCCTCTAACTTTTAAGACATTGTTATGGTTAAAAATAGACAAACTAAATCTAATTGCTAAGTAATTAGGAAAAGTGTATTTTGAGCTAGATTATACATTACAAAATTGAATTGTTTGTACATGCTAATATCGGGCAATTCCAAGATAATTAAAGCGAATTGCCAAGACAATTAAAAGCGTTGCCCGGGACGTCCTGAGGGTCAAACCTCGATGTCTTATACGTAGACCATTGTGGATCCTGAAGTACAGGAGTTACAGTGTTGGGAATGTGTGGTGGAATTAGCCCCAAAAAAATTTCGGGAAATACCTGTTGAATTTGATAAAAAAATGCTTCAGTTGGATACATTTTGACGTTCTAAGACTGTGTACTAAGTTTTAGTTCATTTTATTATACTATAAAGATATAGCCTCAGCATCGAAAATTTAATGATTTTTGTGTTGTCAACACGAATAACACTTAAACTCAACAGATTTTGCGAATAGCTCAAACATTTGTGCTACCTTGAAATTGACCCCACGACACATAAGCAGCAGTTTTAATTAAATACGTCTATCTTATCTATATAACTTCAGGGTTAGAGATTGGATTGTTATAACCTATAACACACAGCATACATGTACAAGTGAAATTCCATTGCAATATTTTTCATTGATGCTCCGCTCCTCTTGATCGTAGCGTAATCTATATATGTAAAGTCGTATTAGTTACACTATTTATAACACATGAACGGCTATACCGATTTGACAGAAAATTGGTGGGGAGGTAGCTTAGAACCAGGAGACGGACATAGGATATATTTTTATCCCGTTGACTGGGTTTCAGTGTGACGTGACATAAAACGTCAAAGAGAATACAAATCACTGTAAAGCGTGGTATAGCAAAAACGCATCTGACATGTAATAACAATACGCAAATGACAGTTAAACGGCACTGAGTAAGATCCGTGCGCGGCATAATCCGAGACTAGATCTTCGGTAATTTAGAAAGTATATTTACGAAAAAAATTATGGCGGCACGAAGTTCGCCGAGTCGACTAGTATTTTATAAGTCTATAGCCTTCATCAATAAATATGCTGTCCAAAACTAAAAGAATTTTTCAATTCGAATCAGTAGTTACGGATATTAGCGGGATCAACCAAACAAACTCTTCATCATTATAATATAAGTATAGATAAATAGCAATTAAAAATGCTTTTAAGTCAAAATTATTAAACTACAATTGTCCCACAGCTCAAACATGTCTCTTGTGACATCTTTCACGAGTTCTTGGAAACTATTCTTATTTATAACTGGTCCGATATACATCCGCCCTAAATAGATTACACACTTGTACATCCAAGTTTACACAATGAATGACTTATGGAAGTTCATCTACTTTTTGTGTCCCCTGTTGTATGCAATTGAATTTTAGAATTATTTTTAATATCTCTTTGGTTTTATTTTACTTAATTGTCTTGTTTTTCTAAAGTTAAGGAACTAAAGTATGAGTGATACATACAAGGCCTACCGCCTTGTAATGTTAAACTATCTTATAACTAGCTGATGTTATAAGGTACAATTACTGTTATTGTAAAAGTTCTTATATGGTATTTTTAATATGTCTATATATTCACGAGGAATATAAAAATATTTTAAATTCTTTTTGACGTGACAACGTCTAATAAATCGATGAACGCTGGCTGCATGCACGAAAAAGTGTCCCGTTGCGCTCCTTGTCCCGTTACGCTCATTGCGCCGTTACGCTGATTCAATTTTATTCATAAAAGTATGCAGTCATTTCATCAATGTTTTGTTATGACGTTGTCACGTTAAACTATCGTCCGTAAACCGACTTTACAGACAACCATGTTATTTTTTTAATTCCGCACTCTTTTTTCCACTTCCAATTTTTTATCTCTTATATTTTTATTATTTATAAATATATGTCCCACGGCTGATCTAAGCCTACATCACAACAGGAGGGAAATTTACCTGCAGAAATAGCACGATAATCAAAATTAGTATAGGATTTTTTTCGATTTGTATATCGACTTTTCCATCTCTTGCATAAATATTGAATACATATTATATCACTTGTTTACGCTACCAGTGGGGAAATAAAGGTTGAATTCTTAATCCCTTACCACACGAGATAGAGTCGCAATCAATAGCTAGTAAAACATGTATTTAGTTTTGTCACCTGCTAATCAGTGTAATTAAAACATGTACACATCGACCTACTTATAAATGCACTGGCAAGGAATAGCCCGACCTAAATGTTACATGCGTATAGTAAGCATGCACGCATGTAATGATATAAACAACGTGTATTTTAACGGTACTACCGTATTATTTGTTTACTGTTGTTAGTTTTAAAAACGTAAAATAAACTGTACCAGTTATAAGAAGAAAGGCATAAAGTGTTCTGATTTTTTTCTTTAATCACAACCAGTTTGCTGGTCCGATTTTTCAATTTAACGGGTTTTTTCGGATCAAAACCGGTCGTCGAAACTCCTTTGATGTTGTTTAATTTTATTTATAGACGTTGCAAAATGTATGGAATATTTACATATTTATTATTATTAGCTTCTATATTAGATAGATATATAAACTCATTTAGTGAATCATATTCAGAAATACAAGTTTCCAAAGGCTATAAATGAAAATCAACAAACTAAGCGTAAATAAATCTATACTAGGTATCACTATCACCCAGTTACTACGCAATGTATCTTCTACTATCGTACATATCGCATAAGTTTTGTCAAGTTTTATGGCCGGCCGCCTGTCGTTGAGAATGAAGTTACAAATATTCACGGTCACGTTGGCCAGACCAATTAGCATGGTTTGTTTAAATTCTTTTTTCACTGGCATCAATGCTAACTGCTTACCTCCCTTAATTGATCTTCACCATACTCATAGAAAATGATCTCTTACGCTTATGTAGAAGTTGCTAAGTAAAAACTTATTAAAATTAATGTTCTTCAACAGCCGTATCAGCAAGATGGTCAGCTCTTCGCGCGGCGGCCACGAGACGTGGTGGTGCTCGCCGCTTGCGCAGAGAAATGACCGCGTTGAGAGGGACCTTGGATGATATCTGCGAACCAGGCGATTGTGCCCCGCAACCCCATACCAGAACTCAACTGCATAGAAGGATTGAGGAACTGAAGGTATGTGAAATGCATTTTTCACGTAGATTTTTGAGTTGTACATAATAATCTACGTACGTTATTACTACATATATATCAAGTTAATACACAAGCGAAAACATGCAAAAGATATCAACAACCCTATACAGGGTATTTTTTCAAAGAGTGCACCAATTTTTCTTTTTATCTTTTTATTATATTCTAGATATAAATAAAATGATATATAAAATGTAAAATGTTTAAAATCACTAGTAATTAATTAATTATTTTGATTTGAAAATATCTAAGAATGTTCGTGATTTTTAACCACCCTATTTGCGGCCATTGAGAACGAATATTAGCGTAAACGCACACTAATACTATTTATTACTAATACTATTTATTACTAACAATTGTGTTATAGGTAATAAGTTTACGAATCCAATTGAATGGTTGATACGACGTTTTCTCTAATTGCAGTTTATTTTCCATTTCACTTACACCTATACATATTCCTTAATCTATCCTCTCTTACATACTCTGCAACCAACTCTTTCACACTTGCACGTTCTCGCATCTATTCATCTTTTTTACACTACTCATAACATTCCATACTTCACTGATCCTGTTCGCGTTGCATGAATACAATGTTAAATCATCATCATCATCACAGCCCATATAAGTCCCACTGTTGGGCTCGGGCCTCCTCCATAGAGGAAGGGTAATTGACCTACTATATTGCGCTGGTCAGATGTGTTGGTATTTTTTTTTTTTTTTTTTTATGGGTGGGCTACGGTAAGCGCACGCGCGGTCCAGTCCGTCCGGGGCGATGAAAGGACGGCGCGCGGGCCCATAACCCACCCGTACCCACGTCACCTCGTTGTTGGGCCGACCACCGGAGCAGATGTGACTTGTCGTCAGTGGCCGGCCGACGGAATACCCTTTCGGGTACCCTCACCTCTCGACGTCCTGGGACGTCAGTCGCCGTCGCGCGGTCAACCTCTCTGCGGGTGACGGACAATTCCCCGGTCCAATCACCCGCGGCCTCGGCTAGGGCGGCATTAGGTGCAAATACTCGCGCCTGCGCCGCCCGAGTCGCCGGCGGCGGAACGTGTCGCCGAATAGGAGCTCTACTCGCACACGATCCGCCGCCTCCTTCCGTGAGATTACGGCCTCACAGAAGGCGGCGACCGCGTCCCAGTTCCTGACGCTGACGAGCATCTCCCTGGCGATGGTCGGCAGCGCCAGGTCAGCACCGATAATTGCGACGAGTTCACGGCGATCCCCCTCCCATGCAGCACACTCCTCGAGCGTGTGCTGCGCCGTGTCCTCGTCGCAACTGCAGTGGTGGCAGGACGGTGTGCTCTCCCTCCTGACAATCTTGTGCAGGTACTTCCCGAAGCAACCGTGCCCCGTCAGCACCTGCACCAGTCGGAAGGAAAGCACCCCGTGCGTCCGCTCCAACCACTCCATCAGCACCGGCCGGAAGGCCTCGACGGTCCTGACACCGTACCGAGGACTCTCCAGCCGGACTGCCCAACGGGCAATGACTTCTCGGCGGGCGTCGACCCGCCAGGCGGTGATCTCTTTGATGGAGACCATGCCGCCGCGGGCGCGCGTCTCCGACACCCGCCGATAAATTTCGGCGAGCATCTCCGCCTCCAGGTCCCACGGGGGAGTTCCGGCCAGGAGGCACGCTGCCTCCGTCGCCACCGTGCGGTAACCCCGTATGGCCCTGATCGCCATGACCCTCTGTGGTCGCCACAGGAGGGCCCTAAGACGAACGGTCAGGGACCCCGCCCACACCGGTGCGCCGTACAGGGCCATCGACCGGATCACCCCCACGTACAGCTGTCGGCACGTAGCGCTGGGTCCGCCCACATTCGGCATCAGCCGCGAAAGGGCGGACGCCGCGCCGACAAGCCGGGGAACAAGTCGATGGAGATGCTCCCGGAACCAAAAATGCCCGTCGAGCACCAGGCCCAAGTGTGTGTATATATTGTGATGTGTTGGTATAGGGTTTTATTTCGAGTTTTCCTTCTCTCGCGTAGATGTTATATTCGTTTTATATCCCTTATTCGTCTCGTACGATCACCCACGGGCAAGATAGGGGGTGGTGAATTGTATTTTTACTCCGTCACCACACAGAAATGTTAAATATCAACCTTAATGCCTTACACAATTTTTTGACTGCCATAATAAACGGGTACAATAAAATCCTAGTTTATTAAAGTTACAAACTAATGTTCGTACTTATTAAGGCGTATTTAAAAAGTCGAATCAACTTTTTACTACAATTAAACTTACCTTCATTTAGGTTCATGAAAAAACTCTTATCACTGATATTTTAATAATTGTTCAAAATGAAGTCCACAGCACTTGAATAATGATGCGGGCCTAGAATTACGCTCGCAACATAGTGCCCAAAATCCAATAACCTTTGGGTGGCTGCTAAAATCGTCTTCAAATTAGGTATTCTCGAGTTAATACCTTGTTGCTATAAACGCGGTAAAGAGTCACTTTCATAGTCTTTGAGCACCACGTACACTTTGAACACTTAATATGTAGCACCATGTTATCTCATAATACTTGCGGTTCGAATATGTTATTTGATTTTGTGCCGCCAATGGCCGCTATTCTTGAAGATAAACAACAACGAAAATTTTATCATACGCACTCGTAATTAGGTCACGGTCAAACGTCAACTGGTGGGCTCGCGTGCCGACAAAGGCGTGCGACGGCGGCGGCGGGGGGCATAGATAATTCACTTTAAAACGCGGGGGGGTAGGGAATAAACCCAGTATACCGGGTTGAGAGCCTTCCGCTCGCCCATTGCCCGCATTAAGCTGTCAAGGTCATCTGCGACCAACAGCTAAATACACAACAAAAAAAAAATAAAAAAAAAGAATATACCCATAGGTAATTTGACGATACGACGCGACGCAACTTTTTTACGTCTTAGATTTATCTTTTGTGCGTTTGTGGCGTAATTATAAAAATTATGAATGGCTTCGCATTATCAACAAGTTTTTGGTTTTTATGAGAATGCATAAAATGTTAAATGGATTTTTTTTAAAAAAAAAAAACAACTAAAAAAAAAACAACAAAAAAAAAACTCCTGTGCAAATTTGTGCACCCTTTGAAAAAATACCCTGTATATACTAGCTGTGTCCGCTGTTTAGCTTGGCTTGATTATCTAGATAATTATTATGAGATTTATTAATATTTTTCATCGTAGATAACACCATGTTTTCAAATAATCTTGTATCTGTTGCTTTTTAAAAATAAATGCCAATCAATTGTTTGTTGGCTATTTTATATCATACAAGTTTATCACCTTAGCCCAGATAAGTCCCACTGTTGCGTACGGACTTCCTCCACAAGGGGAAGGAGATTGACCTACTATACCACGCTGGTCAGGCGTGTTGGTATTGCGTTTTATGTAGAGTTTTCCTTCTCTTTCATATATGTTATCTTCATTTTATGTAGTTTCTCTTCTCTTGCATATATGATATGTCCTTTTTCGACACCCACTGGCATTTCCCTTCCACTGTGGAAGAGGCTCGAGCCCAGCAGTGGGACATATATAAGCTGTGATGATGATGATTGGTAAGAGCGGGAGTGGTGAATTGTATTCTTACTCCATCACCATACGGATGAACACGTAGAAACTTGTATTTTTTTTTTACAGGAACGTCTCTCTCGCCTGCTGGAATGCAAAGTTTCGATGTTGAAGCTGACAGTGTCAGTACGTCGTGCTATCGGTGACATGGAATCTGATGATGGAGGGTTGGCGACGGAACTAGCTGCGTTGTTGGCAGCGTGGGATGATGCGCATCAGAGGTAAATAGGATATAATATATGGATAGATCCATCCTTGATTGATACCTATGGACGTTATTGGATAGGCCTCACTGAAATGAGATAGAGCTTGGTTGGCAAATTAACTATATCCCATGATGTAAATGATCTTATGGCTGTTTTTTTTTGCACCTTGCACTAAGGAAATAATCCCTGTATTGCGGGGGACTTTACAAACATATAATTAACGGACACAAATCACATCTAGACTTAGAACAAGAATTTGTAGATCGCACTAAATGATGTCCTGCGTGGTATTCGAACCCGCGAAATTGACACTGTAGGTCGGTATCTTAACCACTATGCTATCTATGCAGTGTGTTTAGTTCCATAATTATTGCCACCATGAACTAACGGCATAAATCAATTGTTAGCCTTTCACTTTTATTTAGTGGCCTAAACATACAACTCTCCGTATGGTGACTAAAAATACAATTTACCACTCCTTTTTTTTTCAAATCAAATCAAATCATTTATTCTGCATAGGCCCCTTAAGGGCACTTACATATTGTCAAATTACACGTTTGAATACAATACAATAATCTACCACCGGATCGGAACGCGGCCACAAACTGAGAAGATCCGGCCAGAAACTCAGCGGGCAGTCATTTTTTTTCTTAATCTTTTATCTTACCTTATCTTATCCGTAAATGTCGTAAAAGGCGACTGAGGAATATAACATGCATATGAAAACTATCCAAGAGAAGGAAAACTCGATATAAAATATTATACCAATTCGTCTGACTAGCGTGATATATTAGGTCAATTGTCCTGCTTTCGTGATATATTAGGTCAATTGTCCTGCTTTCGTGATATATTAGGTCAATTGTCCTGCTTTCGTGAAGGAACCTTGAATCCAACATTAGGACATATCTGAGCTGAGATGAAACATACAATACCTGACCTTATGGCGCATGTTCAATGTTTCGAGTCATTGTTGATGTTATTAGTTAGGTTATTTCGCGCCAGAAAATCCACAGTATCATCACCGAGTTAGGTCTCCACAAGCATTCATTATGATAAAAGGAATATTGCAAAATATATATTTCTTATTTATTTTCTTTTCTTCAAACGCCTTGCTTTAATTATTTTCAATTTTTTAATCTTGTTATAGGACTTCAAATGAGCTTTTGTCTTTGGAAAAAGCAGTTTGCGCATGGGCCGAATGGGAGAGCGCGCTACGTGAACTCCAAGGTGCCTTGCGAGGAGATTTGGCCACGTTAGAAGCTTTGAGAGACCGTGGTACCACAGTCGGAGACCAAACAGAAGTGGCTGCTCAAATTAGGCAGTTAGCCGCGTCACTTGTGGACAAGAAAAAGGTATATAAACTTCGATATCTTAAATAATGCCATGTGACGAAATAAGAATACAATTCGTCATTATTGCACGTGGGTGTCGTAAAAGACGGTTAAGGGACATAATATGCATATAATATTTATGCAAGAGAAGGAAAACTCGAAACAAAACCTTATACTAACACGTCTGACCAGCGTGGTTTAGTAGGTTAATCTCTCCCATAGTGGAGGAGGCCCGAGCCCAACAATGGGACATGTATGGGCTAAGATGATTATGATTTGATCTATATCTTGTTATGACATCTCGCGTTATAGATATCGAAAACTTAAACCTCATACCAACATATATTATAGAAGTCTGTCCTATTGTAGTGAACTTGCCTGCTAGGCAATAAAGAAAATCGTTATAGTAATAAATGCTTATTATCCAGGGTGGTTCGACATGCGATTCCCTGTCAGACTCGGGCATCTCGGATGGCGACAGCGAGGGTGCAGGCAGGCGCGCTCGACGGCTCGGTGCTCTGAGGGAATTGGCGCGCCGTTTGCAGGCTGCGCTTGCGCATAATTCGCCCGCACAAAGGGCTATAGCTAAGGTAAGTTACAATTATCGAGAAAATAAACTTGATAGCAAAAGTAACGAAATCTTTTAATTTTGATTAAATTAAAGAACATATTTTATAACAAATGTCAACCTATTCAATTACTTCTAATTTATTTCAACAACATTTGCTTAAATTAGATATTTCGTGTAATTACAGTCTAAATCTAAAGCTTTTTCTTTAGTTTCTTCTTATGGCGTTAAGGACAACAAGGAAAAGTGAAAATTGTTTGTAGAAAACGAAATCCCGAAAGGAAATTTTATAACAACTCGTAAAGGAGACGAAACACCCTTTTACTCTGGTATAAATTCATAATTACCTCGTTTGGAGGACAACCGTTTTCAATAGTCGTATACAGTTAGAAATGAAGAAGAAGTGAATTTGTTAACGCAAGTTGTAAATTTTCTTTTTACTCTTACAGCGTATGGAACAAACCGAAAACGAGGTCCGTACCCTTCAAGAATCATGTAGAGCTTTAGTTGAGCAGAGCATTCCGGATCTGAAAATTGAAGATGAAACGTGAGTTTCTTTGAATCTAATTTTCGAAATATTGCGTAATGTATATGATGTAATTACTGTTTGGTGGCGACAACAAATAATACCAGCACTTCATTTCTTGTTGGTGTTGTAAACTATGACTGAAAGACTTACATCGATCTGAATCAACTCCGGCTGAGGTTGTTTGGTCAACAATTACATAACGTCATAACGTCAGACAAGCGGCTGGTCATAAAACTGTTGCCGAAACTTTGTAATATGTATGATGGTAGAAAAGTACATATTGAGTTGACCTGAAGTGGTTGAAAGAGCAGAATAATGGTCATTACTCTGCGTTTAGGGACAAAGTAAATAAACAGTGGCCACCACCCTGGGCCGGATTATCCATAAGGCGGACTATGCAATTGCCCAGGGGCCCCGCACCGACTAGGGACCCCGAGCATGCACCAAGAAAAAAAACATTCAATCAAACGATTTTTTTTTAAATGTGTATATTACGTCAATATTTTTCCTTTCATTTATTGCTGTTGGTGGCAAAAGAAAAAAGAGCATACCTGATAGTAAGTGATACTGCTACTTATGGACCCGAGAATTACATTGTCTAAGGACCCCGGTAGGGTTAATCCGGCCCTGCCACCACCCCTTTTATTACGTAAAAATTAAGCGCTAATGACGTTACGGCAAGAGAAATAAGACTTCCAAATAACACCCTATACTAAGCTGCATCAGGAGGGTTGACGTCAGGCGGGCGGCCGGTCATAAAAGTCATTGCCGAAACTTTTTGCAATATGTCAAAACAGATGACATATTGCGTCGACCCCAAGTAATTGGGATAAGAGCAAGATGATGATGATGACTAAGCTGCATCAGAGTGGCTGGTATTTCCTTCTCATTGTGGGGGACTCGTGCTTAACCCTGGGACGAATGCGGACTGAGAAGAAGATGTAACCATTAGCATAAAATATTGTATTTTATCTACTCCGTGGTTTTATATGATTGATGTTATTTTCAGAAACGATACTGGCGTAACAACCATAGCTGGCAGCAAAACTGGTGCTGGTGATCCCGATTACAGCCCACGTGGAGGTTGGGTATGGCGAGTATTACGTTCATCGCTGCCCATACAACTATGTCTTGTCGCTTTACTCCTCGCTGCCTGGTTAGTCGAGCGACCAAGGTGCTGTGACGCTCTGAACTCCTTGGCCCAAACTCTCACTCCGCAGCTCCGCTACGTGCGAGGACCTCCCCCAGTCTGAACATTGACAATAACTTTTCTATACTTTGGTGGTTTATGACTGAACATTCGTGTTCGAATTTGGTAAATAGTGGATATTGGCTGTATACACTCGTTCGAATTTGTAGTAGTGGATACTGGCTGTATGTATACATTTGTTCGAATTTGGAATAGTGGATACTGGCTTTATACACTTGTTCGAATTTGGAATCATAGATACTGGCTGTATAAACTTGATCGAATGTGGAATAGTGGATACTGGCTGTATACACATGAATGAATGAAAAACTATTGTGTGATTACACATTATTGTTCAAATTTGGAATTGTGAATACTGATAGTATTTACAAAAAAAAAATATAGCTCTTAGCTATGACCCGATACAGGGTTTTTAGTATTAGCACTATATTGTGCTTTATTCGGATGCGAGTTTTACTAGACGGTGGACAGTGGCTTTTAGGCCAGATTGCGTAAAGCAATAATTTGTATAATTTTACTAACATTTGATTGATAGACGCGAATAGATGAGGTTTTGATTGACGTTGATACTAACCATAAAAATTGAATTAACTATTAACTGAATGTTGTAGTTATAAATAACATGAATGGTGAAAATAATGGGATAAAGTTGCCCTAACCTCAATTGATACATTCTAAGGGAATAATAGAATTATAATAATTTGCTATTTAAGAATCATTAATTGCTCACAGCAAAAAAAAGTTCAAACAAGCGAAAGTGTTCCAAAAAATATCATCTGTATCAGATGAAGTTCAAACTAGTTAGAGTTATTTTAATATTAATATACTAACAAGTTGACAAACATTTCTGTTTGTACGTAGAATAGAAGCATGCCTATTTTAGTACAATTATTTGATAAGTTACTTAAAATAGGTGAGAATGCGCTGTGTGACAGATGTTCTACAGTATCTATAGTTTTAGAAAGGTAACATTCTTGATTCCTTTTTAATGCCAGCTGAGCATGATATAAAGTATATATTTATATACATATATAATATAGTATATATTTAAACATTATAAGCACATGATTGGAACAATGAAAGACGTCGCGACCTTTTTTTTGGGAACTTCGTAACTAAAGTTTTATACTAAAATTTTCTAAAAATAACTGTACAGTTGGCACTAAAAGGGTAGATGTAGTTGTTTTTTATAATCTTCAACTGTCAAAAGAAACTTTTAATCTCATTGAGTTTACAACATTGATGTACAAATAACCGTAGAAACGCTCAACTGTATAAAGCTTAATAGATTATGATAATGGTTACGTAGTTTTTAAATTATCTCGATTTAAACTTACTTCCGACTGTTTAAGTTGTATTTAAAATTGCTGTAACGAAGTTGTATTTTTCATACCACATATACTTATTGAGCACGAACCTTCTTCACTTTTAGACAAAAATTAGCCTAATATTGTACGTTGGACAGGTTGTTTGGCATACGGTTTCTTTTCGGGTATTCCTTAACGTTATGTGTTGCCATCTCATACTACTTCTACAATCTGTGACAGAAGGGGATGGCAACACATTTATTCCGTCACCATGTTGACAAAAATATATTATTAATGTTAAATAAAGTTTACACAACATTAAAACTTAAATCAGAGATTTAAAGTTGTATTTATACGAAATGAGCCCACCATTTGAAGTTTAACACTAATATAGATTTTTAAAAACTGATTTTATGTCTATCGAGAGTGTATTACATGTTGTTTGTACATCAATGTTTTATAGTTACTGTTGAGGCCTTACCTGACTAAATATATACAAAGACTGATTCCTAGTGCTTCATAAAAAAAAACATTGTTGTCTACGACAGTACATATCCATAATTCGTTGTAGATAACTATCACTTAGTTACTTATCTCAAAACATATTTATCGTACGCATATAACTAAATATTAATTTAAATACTAGCATTTTTATTAAATATCATTGTAGTATATTTGTAAAAAGTTACAACAGTTAGTAATAACTTGTAATTAATATTATTACAGTTAGTTATAAAATACATAATGCGTTATATTTTTATCATAATCAGTATACAAGCGTACGGTTAAATATGTTTTATGCATAAGTGTTGCCAATTTATTATTAAATTTATTGAAATAAACATGTCATTTTAATGAAATTAATTTCAGCCATTTATATTTTATTCAATTTACAGAGTATTATTATTCAGTATTTCTAATTTTCTTTTCCAAATAATTTATATTGTACCATTGAATAAATATGTGCCTGATTAATTATATTATTCATTGTTATTATTGATTGATAATTTTTATATATTTAATATACGTATTTATTAATGTCAAATAATAGTTGCATTGTATTAATTAATGTCAATTATATCACAACATTCTATTACTCGCCATTTTTATGCATTGTAATAATCAAATTTAATTTTAAAAATGATAAATAAAATATGTTTTCCATGACTGCTAATGCCTTACGTTACATATAAAAAGGTTTTATGGTAATATTCTCAAGAAAAAAAAAGTTCATTATCATTAGCATTATTTAAATACAGTTTATTTTAATATATATATATTGATTATTTTCCGTCAAGAGTTTGGATCCAGATAGCTGTAATGACAATATTTTGCTCACAATCCACTTTTGAGTTAGAATGGAGATGTTTATGTACGTAATATATAATACGATAAACATTTTTCTAGACAGATTAGTTTACGATTTGTTTGACATGTTGAAAATGTTTTTAATAGTGCTTTCGATGTGTAAAATGCTACCGTTTTCATAGGACTAATGCCCAAGTATGAACGTCTTAAATGGCGCATTCTTATACACGAATGCATGATTAGTATGTAATAAACACTCTCCCTGTGGTTTATTTTTCTTATTTTTGACATTTTATATGAAATCCTACCAAAGTTTGTAGGATAACTAAATTTTATTAAACTTTTTAATCGTTATAAAAACCACAGCGAAAGTATTTCAGCATTCTATTATTTTCCTAATGAGGCAATAAATGCCCCTATTAGTGTGTCATATTTCTTTTAATTTTTATATTTTAGTATTTAGCTAGATACCTAATTGAAAGAAAATAGACATGCTATGAAAATGCATTTAATATTTTTTTCTTTCCTAGCGAGGAGTTGAGAGAGTAATAATTAATCGGTTGCGTAATGGTATGTTGGCTTTTGGAATGGAAATAAATAATTGAATTTTTTTTAGTGTTTTTTTTTATATCCCCTAACCTCGTGATACTCAAGATCAAACTTCGTCTTTGATGGCAGACACGCTTACTAACGGTGTATAGGACCCGTACCTTTCGCTCTCATAGACACAGAGAATCTTAGTCTTACAATCGTGAAGATGCGTGGCACAAACCAACCTGCAGGTTAACCCAACCCATAAGCTGCAGGTTATGACACTACAATCCGTAAGACAATTTATCAAAGCCCCATGCATTGAGATAATTTCCAAGGGTAACCTATAGGTAAAAATGTAGCGAGCGCCTTGTCATCGTGCTTTTGAAATTTTGCCGATTTAGAAATGACGTATTTAATAACCAAAGAAATTAGTAAAAACCGTTTCTTACTACCCACCCTCTCCTTTCATGTAATATTTTATGATCATTTTCGATGATTTTTGATCTACTAAAACCTAAATACAATTCACCTTTCAACTTTTTAAAGTTTGCAACGGATTTGTGCAATTGCTTTACGAAATAACAGTAATCTTGACATAGAATATTTTACTGCATTTAAAGGCAACTGATATTTTGATACTTATCCACACGCTAAATGTACTACACCAAGACATTCATTATCATTATTTTATGAATATAAAACAGTCATCTGTGAATCCGCCATAATTTTTGGAAAGTTTCCGGGCAAACTAGTTCGAAAGTAAAGAATAAGGAGTGAACAGTTATCATGAAAACTGCTTTGATCAGCCAAGGTGTATAACTGTTCATAGTCAAAAAATTGCATAGGTCATTTGACATACCGTTACAAAACGGTAACGGTATTATTACGTTATTATTTGGTATACCAAATACTAATTCGAACAAAAGTTTTGTGTTAATAATTAAAACGTGTGCGTCTCGGGATGCCCGAGAGAAATGATAACTAAAACTATATATTGAAATTCTCATGAAAAGTTTAGCTTATTACTTAAATTTTATTTATATTAATATGATAATGTAAGGAAAGGTTATTTATTAATAAAATCTTTTACTTAATTACAATTAAGTTACAGCTCTTGTATATGTTATTTAGTCCTATAAAAGTAACAATATATTAAATATTACTACTACTAGTGACGCCGTAACGCGTACGCGTTAAGAAACTGATGGGTTTACTCTCCTATAAAAAGTTATCTTTTCAAAATTCGTAATGTTAGTGAATATAGTACCGCACGGAACCACATAGAGAGGACGCATTTTCGTGCAAATACTAAAGTTATTATTTCCCTATTAAAGATTCATTTGTTACCATGAATATAAAGTCTTACAGTCCAATACATTGTTAGCTTAACGATTCACGAAAACAGTGCGGCAGTAAGCCAAGTCGTTATTATTGGTTGGATGTTGACATCTAAACTAAACTGATTCCACTGGGCTTATTGGAAGAACATGATAATACACGCAATCGACTATCATATTATATTCATAAAATTTCAGCATTTTCTCTCTCCCTTACATAAAATACCAGAAAAATTATTCAATAGAACACTATAAAACATAGGATAAAAATTGAGAGCACCGCACACTAGCATTCCCGCCACAACTCAGTGTTACCAACTCCCTAAAATATTTATCACTAAATCTTAGTTAAAAACCCTTAAAATTGCCAGAATTAAATGCAAATCCCCCCTAAAAAATTATTTCATTAGAATAAGAATAAATAATTAATTAGTACCCGTACTGAAAATATATATATATAATAATAAGCGTACTCCAGAGCCAGCTCATCTAAAACATAACGAACTTATGCCGGGTTATTATCATTGAATAATTTCATCAACTCTGCTTTTAGTGTAGACATATTTTCGTCATTGCCACGTCTTTGCAGCCACCGATTCCTCTTTTTAATAGCTTTGGTAGGTGCTTTATTTAATTGCACTGCACCGAATGATTAGGGGCGTTATCCATTAACATAACTAAAGGCTCTGGGAGGTAAGGTAGCAACACATCCTGGAACCACTCCTTGAATGCAGTCGCAGTCATTTCTTCGTGGTAGTCAGCAGTAGTTTTTGACTCAAAAACCAATAAACCGTTTTTCACAAAACCGTACTTCGCACAACCAGCGTAGCATATTATGAGTCGTGTTCCTTTACCCCTTGGCACTTTCGACGTTGACGCTTGAGTGTCATTTGTCCAAGAACGAGAAAGCGTGTGGTTGGGGTTTAGCCTTGTCTCATCGATGAAAACGGTATTGTCCCAATTGTCAACTTTTTTCGTTTCTTTCAAAAAGTTAATTCTTTTTAAAATTATGTTATTTCTTTCTAAAAGAATTTTCTTTTTGTCGGTTTTGTTTTTTATATTGAACTCCAATATTTTTAAAAAATTTGGACAAAACAGTTTCACCTCCCCTAAACAAATCAGCTGCTTTCAAAGATGCTAGAAGCGATGACCTATTAAGGTATTCACTTCTGGGATAATAACTACTATATGTCGCAGCGTCACTACCTCTGGCGCCATATCTTAATAGTTTTTAAGAATCAATCGATTACGGAAACGTTAAGTATTATACTTGGGTGTTTTTGATACAACGTTGGCAATGATTATTGATGTTTGTCGTTTGACCGTTAAAGTTTGAAATATTACCGAGCTTTCTTTATTGAGAGCGGTCCGTTGAATACTGAGTTGAGTGCGAGACACGAGAGTGGTCGGTCGTTGTTGCTGCCGTGGTGTATAAAATTCATCGCGTGTCCCTAACTTGTAACTTAGCTGGCGGTGTCCGTGTAATTAGTGGTTATGATAGAAAAGTGTTAGCGCTAATTGTTGAATACAGTTTAAAAGTAGCCATCCGAAGTGTTATTTTATTCCCTCGCGATGTGTGACCGACCTGACAGTGATGCAGCACGGCACGGCGCCGCCCCAACCTACGATTTCAGAATTGGGATGTCAAATACCACCCCACATATTTCGAATAGTGACGTCAGTGATGAATAGTGGCCGCATCCGCATGTTCTAATAGAACATCAGAGTGAAAATTTTATGATGCTTATTCGTGTTATGAACACGCCATTTTCGTCGACGGATTTGCGACTACCCGATCCGATCGCTCGGATGTGGACGTACATGGTGGTACGGGGGACGTACGTCCATGGATCTCGACGGCTACATGTATTAGTGATGAAAATCGACATGGCTCGCAGCTTATAGTTGCTTTAAGCTGTGCTTTGAACGGACAAGCGTCTATGTGGCAGTCAGCAGTGTCTTTTCCTGGGAAAACCTGGAGCAACTTTAAGAAGCTGTTTATGCAAAGGTACGATTGTCCTGAGAATACTGCCCCTTTTTTTTGATAAACTTAAGCGAAAGCAAGCCTAAAGAAAATGAATGTAGCTATGAATGCTCTGAATGCTGAGGAACTGTTTGACTTTGTACCATCGTTAGTTTTACCACTCGATACCGCAGCGGGGTTTATTTATTTCACCTGGAAACGTTATGGTCTTCAACTGTACATTTCCAGCGATTATTTGTCTCACGTACGTGTAGGCTTGGAAATGAAGTACCTGCTGCTGTGTTTTACGAGCGCTATAACATGTCCTTCTTTAAACGAGGTTTAAGAAGAGCATTTTCTTCACGGTAGGCAACGGTCTAGCTGTGCCCCTGGTATTGCAAAATCCATGTGCGACAGTATCGCTTACTATCAGGTGTGCTGTTTGCTCGTTTACCACCATCAGCAATAACATGTGCTGCTTCATTAATAACCTCTATTATGTTGAGATGTAAGGGCTTATTACATGAACAGCTTGCTACTGTTACCATGTTAGTATGTTTCACGCTTTGATCGCCGTGTACAAAGACTGTCATTTACAACCGAAATGACTACCCGCAATCAGTTATAGCAGGAGCTCAAAGCTGTTTCATTTCTCAAACTAAAATCCCTTGTTAGTGAACATATGGAGTGAAGAAAATGTGTATTCATGATAATCATTCTCCTCTAGTCTTTTTACTGTGACCAACTGGGCCACGAGTTTACAGACTATTTCTCCAAGCACCGTGCCTGTAGGCGCCTGCACTGAAACCTGCAAGCACCTGCTTCCGCTGTCGAGGCCAGGGTCACTTACGCATCCAACTGCCCGCCACGAAGCAACCATGACTGGAGTAACAGTAGAGGTGCAGCGAAAGAGTAACGAGTTGACTTGTGCATCGTGAATTTGCCTAGGAGGAACACTACGCCATAACGGTGAGCAGTTCTCATTTCATTGAGGTTCTGATGTCATGTACTCTAGGATTCGGAATCGGTTGCTGCAAAGCTTAGTGGCAAAATGTTTAACAACCATGTAGCTTGTGGTTGGAATAGGTCAGACTTCTCTGCATTATATAATATAGATTTTAGTAATAGTTGATTGACATCGATGATATTACCTTAGAATTCCTTGTTCACGTTTTGACTGACTATTGCTTGTGAGGTTCTTAAACAAGGCTTAGCGATTTAAATGTTTGCTAACTAGTTGGTTTCTTTTGGAAATCTCATGTTATCCACTAAAGTGACCTTCAATCTGATGATGGTAACACCATTGACATTGACACCATAAATACTGACGAGACCAAAAGGTAATGAAGGGGTTAGACCTTCGGAAGCGAGAGTAGTATGCAAATAGCTCAGTATCCGTGCACCTTCGCGCTGGCCGTAGGTGCAGGTCTTTGGTTAGACCCGCGTCTAGTGTGGAGACTCAATTGAGTTGAAGTTGGGTACTGGATAGAGGTCCCAATTATTTGCCGGATGGAGGCAAATAGACAGGTGTCGAGTACTGCATACTAGACTTGATTTCTGATGAAAAGTTATTGTTATAATCTGATTAAAATGAGCGTTACGTACTGACAAGAATCAAATAAGCTTGAGCTCGAGGGTTTTAATTACCCTGATTTCTAGAACTCTGGGGTTAGCCCACCCATAAAAAATTAAAAAAAAAAAAAAAACCTACACGTCTAACCAGCGTGGTGCAGTTGGTCAATTTCCCTCCCATTGCGGAGGAGGCTCGAGCTCAGTAGTTGGATGTTTATGAATGTGATTCCTTATAGCATCAGCCTCAAAGCTATCATTGTCTGTTATAGGTTCATTTCTGCATTTCTTTTTTTGATGTTCGTAAAATATTTCTCCAGTGTCCGAGGAGCCGAACTTTTCTGTACTAATATTTGTTATTGTCCGTTCGCTTACTCCAAACGCCTGAGAGATGTACTCTTTCTTATATTGTTATAATTACGGGGTCCGCCATTTTGTCTTTCAAGCTCAAGGTAATATTGAAGCTTGATAATTAGTTCTCGTGTTTCACTTTTCAATATTTAACCGTATTTCAGCATTATTATTTTGCACCAAAAGTGCAAACCAGTAATATACGATACACAACAAAAGTCTACATTTATTTTCTTAAGTTTTGATTGGGCGTACCTTTATCATATTATAAACTTTATTAAATAGTAAGTACATTATATATTATAAAATAAAATTATAACGTTTTATTAATATTATACCGACAGATTATATTAAGATTATAAAAATATGCGATTGCTATTGCATCGTTATTTTGTCCCATCACTACAAAAACAAACGTAAGACAAAACCTTGAAACAGCACAGTTTGACATGTTTTGATTTTTAAAACTATTGTTTTTATATTTGTTAATTGAATAATTTTAGCCGGAAATTAATACGTTTATTGTAAGTTGGCACAATTATTCAATTTTTAATGTTATTACTCGTTAATAAGGTAAATATAAGATAATTAAAATTGTGCCGTAAATAGTACGCCAGTTCAAAGTTACATCGTTCATTCAATCATGACCTGTCAGAAACGCAATCTCTGAGCGGCCGGACTATAAGTCAATTTCACTCCATATAAACTCATTTGCAAAAAAAACGGGCGGTTTTGATTTTCATTCATATTTAAAAAGATACAATACCAAAAAGGTTTCAATCGTTTGTACACGTTACTGGCCGGTTTTAAAAATGCTGTGGTATTTAAAAAAGTACGTTCTAAATTCAATTTTTCATTTGATGTTCATTTTTACAGAAAACCCCTTTTTATCCTACATTTTTGGCGCGAAGTTCCAGAAGTTAACATCGACTTTCATAACTTTTATTCAATTTTTATCGATTAATTTCATATTCAATTTTTATCGATTAATTTCATATCCTTGACTGTCAAAGCTTTATTTAATGCTGTTTGGCTGTATCAAAAATGGTAGATAAAGTGGTAAAAGCTACCAAAATTATCGCGCTGCTTGAAGAGGGTTGCAGCCAATGTTTCGTGGCTAGGAGGCTAAATGTTAGTCGCTCGACAGTCCAAAGGACCTGGCAGCGATATCAGGAGACTGGTTCCGTTGAGAGAAAGAAAGAAAGAAGAAAGAAAAACATTTATTTCGGTTTCCAAAACCTAAAGTAAGTAATCAAAATTTGTACAAATTCATGCATATAGGATACCGAAAAAGGTCTCACCTCAGCATGAGCTTGCATCACAAACGTGTTACAGCGCTGATTTTCAGGTAAAACCTTCAGAGTGAGTACGGTTCATCACAACGTATACAATAGAATACTGCGCCACACTATATATTGTATGTACAGTATACACACAATATACACACAGACTTAAACATACTAAGTACTATTTCTTCCTATTCATTTATTATAATTGTGATTTTTGATTATTCGTAAAACTTAAAAAACATACATATATGGCCATATACACAAAGACACACACATACACAAAGACACACACATACACAAAGACAACGCATGCGCACACATATGCGCATAAACATGTACATGCATATAAACATATTTACAATTTATTAGTTTATGGATTTAATAGGTTACCGGGGCATTGAAAGAGGAAACATAATATTAAAGAATTGTGGTAAATAAATTATAACTAACTTCATAAGGCTATTAACATAGTACCTGGGAGCGCGACATACATATATACATATACACATATACATACATATACATACATACTCATACATACATACTCATACATACATACTCATACATACATACTCATACATACATACTCATACATACATACATACATACACGTACACACATATACATATACCAGTGTAGATATATTATACAAGATGTTTTATTACGCCTTGTGTTGTTCTTCAAGCAAATATTTTTTATATTTGATTTTAAAATAGTGAACTGACTCTAACAGGCGTAAAGGAGGTGGCAAATCGTTCCAGCATCGTGAAGCAGCGAATTTGAAGCTTCCACGAAATGCTGCCGTTCTATGTCTTGGTGTTAATAATAGATAGGAGGATGCCCTTGTTTTTATTGTGTGATGATTCTTCGACCATGATAACTTGCGATATAAATATTCAGGCGTTTTTGATACCACAACATCAAACAAAAGCGTCGCTAAATGAAGTTTTCTACGTGCCGCCATTTTCATTAAATTCCCCTTATTTAAGAAGGGGGTGATATGAGATCGAGGAGGGACGTTATAACAATATCGCGCACAGGCGTTCTGAACCCGTTGTATAAGTTTTTCCGTTTTGCCCAGAATACAAGTGCCATAAACTGTGTCCGCATAGTTGAGCTTAGACAGAATCAATGTTTCGCAGAGCATAACACGAATATCGACAGATATATAGGGACGCATCCTATACAATAGCTTAAGCCTATAGAAGCAGTTACGTACTGCTTCAGTGACATGTGCTTCAAAATGTAACTGCCCATCAAATATTACTCCTAAATTACGGGCTTCCTGCACCTGTGCAATCGGATGACCTTTTATGCGTATATTGAAATTAGTACACTTTTTTAACATGTGCCTAGAACCCATTACAATAAATTTTGACTTCCCAGGATTCAGCTCTAAAGAGTTTTTTAACGACCACTCTGAAATCCTCTCAAGGTCTTCATTGAGCTGTTTTATAGCTTGATCAGCATTATGCTGATAAAACGAGATATACAACTGAAGGTCGTCAGCGTAGAGATGATATTTGCAATTCAGCAGGCAGTTAGAGATGTCAGCAGTATATACTATGAAGAGGAGTGGCCCAAGGATAGAGCCCTGAGGCACACCCCTGCTCACCTCTTTTGTAGAAGATATGATATTATTCCCCTTCTTAGCTTTAACTGAGACATACTGAGAGCGGTAGGACAAATAACTATGGAACCATTTTATAGTTTCAGAGCTACAACCATAGTATGACAGCTTGGACAGGAGAAGTGAAACATTAATAGCATCAAACGCTCGTGAGTAGTCGAGGATGACTAGTAAAGTTGTCATACCCTGGTCCCTATCTTCTATTATATTATCGACTACATCGAGTAGTGCTGTAGTGGTGCTATGCTTCTGGCGAAACCCGGATTGGGTAACAGGTAGTATCTTAGACTATCGACTACATCGAGTAGTGCTGTAGTGGTGCTATGCTTCTGGCGAAACCCGGATTGAGTAACAGGTAGTATCTTAGACTGTTCCAGATAAGTCCTTAATTGATTGAATACAGCCCTTTCTAGTATCTTGGAGATACAAGGAAGCAAACTAATAGGACGTACGTCTTTTATGCTGTTAGGATTTACTACTTTAGGAATTGGCTGCACAACTGCCATTTTCCATAAATTGGGGAAGATAGAAGTTGAGATTGACTTATTGATTATGGATGTTATTATCCCAAGAGTATGAGGCAACGTCATCAGTAACATGTCTAAAGAAATGTTATCTGATCCGAGAGCATTGGACTTAAGACCGCGAAGAAAATGAAGGACGCTTATTTCAGATACTGTTTGAAGCTGAAAATTATTTGCAGATCGAAAGAATTCGAAGTAGGTCAAATCAGATATTGCAGCTAGTTTATTGCCAGGAATGTCTAAAAAATGTGCGTTCATTGCTTCAGGGTCGTTACAGAAATGGGGCAGATCACGGTCTCTTTTTTTTGTGATGTTTATAGTGGATTTTATTTGCTTCCATAATTTTTTAGGCTTACTAATATTTTTATTAATGTAGAAGTTGAAATAGGCACGTTTTTCACTATCGATCGCGGCACAAACTATATATTTGAGCTCCTTATAGGACTTGAGATCACGATCACATTTTGTTGACTTATATTTAGTATGACAATTGTCACGCAGCTTCATCATTAATTTTAGGGTATCAGTGATCCATGGGAGTGACTTATTTCTGATAAGGACAGTTTTCTGAGGAGCGTGTAAATCGAATAATCTTAATATGTACGTATTAAATATAGCAACCATACTGTTCACATCTGCCGCGTTCTCAACATTTTTCCAATTCATCATGTCTAAATCGTTATTAAAAATATCTACTACAATGTTTTTAATTGGCCTGTAAGTGACCCAATAAGGTGATGGCTTTTCTAATTTCAAGTTAATCTCCGCAGATACAATAGCGTGGTGACCCAGTTCAGGGATGTGTGTAATTGTTACTGAGTAGACCTTAGCATCCGTGCACAGAATGTCTATCAGAGTCTCGCTGTGGTCCGTAAAATGGGTTGGCTCATTGATGATCTGTTTTAAATTTGAGTATTCAAGAAAATTATAAAGAAGTTTAGTTTTATTATCAGATGGGTTAAGAAGATTGACATTGAAATCACCAAGTAAAATAATTTTATCGGCATTAGGAAAAGAAGAGAGAGATTCAGTAATCGCTTCAATAAAATTATTTAGGTCCAACCATGGTGGCCGATATGCAGTACCGATGATCACCGAACACGCATTTACGTTTAGACGGAGCCACATCTGCTCAACGCACGGCGCGCGGGGATGAGGGACAGTGCGCACGCGTACGCTACGATGCACATAGAAGCCTACTCCGCCGCCGCGACCGCAGTACACCTCACGCGCTCGAGGCACGTGCATCAGTCTATAGTTAGTCAGCGAAGGCGCTCGCGCCTCCTCGCCCGTTCGTAGCCAAGTCTCATTAATCGCTAATATGTCTACTTTTAGGTTCTCTACAGCTGCGATAAATTCCTCGTGGCGGGTACCTAGCGAACCCGCGTTAAAAAGCCCAATTTTTAAGTTCTTCGTTTCAGGCATGACTAATAGCGCAATGCATATCAAAGGTTCTAATATAATTAAATGGATATGTGAAATAATGTGTCTCATATAGTATTAATTGTATGTTTTTAACAGCTTTAAATAATTGAAAGATATGTATCATGTGTAAAGGTGAATATAACAATTTAAAAGTAATAAATAGGACTGTGTATATAATGTACAGATCATTCATAAAATAGAATGCTATAATTAAGTAATACATATGTGTGCAGGTGACTTGGCTGTCACCAATTGTTAACAAAATGACATAAATAGTTAATTCCTCATGATAGATAATGCACAATGGTATATTAAATTCTACAACGTAAACATAACATATATATAGACAATTTGGTCTTGATAAATACAATATGTTATTTTTAATTCTTATCTCTAATGCTGTCCAGGCCAAAAACACGGTGTAGATCTTCTTCAGTGCGAATATAATATGTTTGTTTTCCATCACTCTGTTTGGTCAATATACGTCCATATTTAGTCCAGGTGTATTTCCATCCCAGACGCCCAGCAGCCTCACGAACGCGATAGAATAAGTGCTTGTTTATTTTGGTGAGCCTTTCGTTAACATAAAAACGTCGCGAAGGGGCGGGCAGGCCTAGGTCCGCGGTGGTAGCACCACGACGTACGCGTGCTCCTTGTAGCATGGCGTCTCGGAGTGCGCGTCGTGCCAGCCGCACCACGATGCGACGTGGTCTCGGCGCAGTCGTCACCTCCGCGGAGTCGCGGCGCACGGGGGGTCCCACTCTCTGCGCGAAGACTATGTCCCGATCCTCTATACCAACTCCAAGCTTAGACGCAATGAGTACGATAGTGTGCGTCACATTCTCGCCAGGTGTTTCAGCGACGTTTGTGATCTCTAAGTCGGAACTCAGTGCTTCTTGGTCTCTGTCATTGAGTTCGAGCTGCAACCGCGTTATTGTGTTCTGGAGTTGAGTTATTGGCGTATTGTCAGGCGAAATGGCGATCTGTTTGTTCTCTAGTACCTCCAGCCTAGCCTCCAAAGTGTCCACACGTTGTGTGCAGTCTCCAAACGCAGCGTGGAGCTCAGTCACCTCACGGCGAAATGCCCGCAATTCATCCCTGACTTCTCGCAGTTCAGACCTAAATAGTATAATCTCTTCGCGGAGAGATGGCAGGACGTCAGTCTCCGTATGGGTGCTGGGCTCAACAGTTGACTCAGCCACAAATACTCGATCATTTGATGGTACATAGTTGTCGCTTGGCTCGCCACTCAGTTGTTTTACTGGAGTGCTACTATTGTCACCTTTAGGCACCTTTTTCTTGCAATCTGGGCATTTCCAATTGTTATTCATCTGAGTAGTTTCTGGCAAGAGTAAGCAGGCAAAGTGATACCTGTTTGAGCATGCGACATTGGAGCAAATTGCGCCCCCTTTCGCCGCGATGTACTTCCCACACGCTGCACACTTCACCATGATGATAGATAGTACTGCCGAAGATAGATATATCGAATGAGGTGTTACACAGTCCGTATATTAGTTTTATATAATAATCTATAAAAGTGTCACTTTTCACTATGTGGGTATTATTATATAACTTCACACGAATTATCACAGTTTTAGCCTAGTTTTTATCTATAAATCGCTACGAAAATATTGTCATCAAAACTATTGCACTGTATGTGACAAATAAAAGTATTCGTGACGTTAAGAATGAATGTTTACTTTGTTTATTTTGAACAATCCGATCAGCTGATGTATGCCGTGTAACGACCGTAGCGACACTCCTGAAGGAAGGAAGAAGGCCTGGTTCTGGAAGAAAACCATGTACCCAACCACGGGATGATCGTTTTCTTGTGAGTCGCGCATTGAGAAATCGCAAATCTTCGTATGTGGATCTTAAGAACAACCTCCAAGAAGTAAGAAATGTGCATATTAGTCTATGGACGGTCAGGAGGAGGTTTCTCGCTGCCAATATACGCAGTCACCGCCCGGCCCGCGGCCCCAAATTACTCCGTGAGCACAGAGTTCACAGGCTTAGGTTCGCTAGAAATTGTGAATCATGGACTCGAGACGATTGGAATGTGGTTTTGTTCTCTGATGAAGCCAGGATATCTCTGTTCGGTGAAGATCGACGTCGGCGAGTGCTAAGAAGACAAGGAGAACGCTTTGCAGAGGCATGTTTCGAAGAAATCACACCTTATGGTGGGGGCTCTGTTATGTTTTGGGCAGGAATAAATTCAATGGATCGTACAGAGTTAGTCTTCATTGAAAACGGCTCACTGACTGGGCATCGATACATAACGGAAGTTCTAATTTCTCATGCACAACCCGCATTGGCCGCTCTAGGTGAAGACTCGATTGTTATGGACGACAATGCTCGCGCCCACCGATCCCGCGATGTTAATGCGTATGTGCAAGAGGTCGGCATTCGTCGTTTGGATTGGCCAGCTCGAAGTCCCGACCTCAATCCCATAGAGCATGTCTGGGACGTTCTGAAACGGCGTGTGAGATCAGTACACCCGGCTCCGCAGACCATCAGAGAGCTGAAGAATGTGATTACTGCGGAGTGGGAACGTATTCCGCAAGCAAGTATCCGGGATATACTTGCTAGCATGCCCAGACGAATTCAAGCTGTGATTTTAGCTAGAGGGGGTCACACTCGATACTAAACATTTATCTGCTTTTACTTTATTAAAGAAAAACAAACAAAAAAACTTTTTTATTTTTACTTCATGAGCATATGCACTACTAGCGAATATACACTACTAGCGAGGTTTAGCATTATTTCCCATAAATTGTATCTAAATTTTATGAAATACTGATGAAAACGATTATTTTCTTATTAATTTAGCAAATTGTGTGGATAAAACTACCTATAATTATCAAACAAAGAAATATTAACATTTGAAATGGTTCATTGCTTAGGTGCCCGTTTTTTTTGCAAATGAGTTTATATTAAACAATATTTTATAACATATTATTACGTCACCACGTTGTTAATAATTCAGATCTCAAAGAATATATGTATTAATATATTTTATACTATAATTATATTAGGAATTGTAATGGTTTTAGATGTCACATGGTTTCAAAGTACGAGGGGTGATCCAAAAGTAATGATAATCAAAATAATACACGGTGGTTAAAGTTACAAAAATAACTTATTTTTCTAGTCTCCTAACAAGTCAATACATTAAGTTAAACGTTTTTCTAAACCTAGGATTCCCTTAGAAAAAAAATGTTTATCTTGACTCTCCCAAAATGCCTCGATAGTTGCCATCATTTCGCTATCATCTTCAAAATTCTGGCTTCGGCGATGTTCTTTGATCCGAGGAAAGAGATAGAAGTCACTGGGAGCTAGATCTGGCGAATAGGGAGGGTGTTCGAGCAGTTCGAACCCTGTTTTTTGAATGGCAGCCATCGCAACTGAGGCTTTGTGCGCCGGTGCGTTGTCAGTTTGCCACGCCTTTTTTCTTTAATGGCCTCCCTTAATCTCCTTATTTGGTCTACATAGTAAGAGCCCCTAATAGTAGCTCCCTTTTCCAAGTATTCGACCATAATAATTCCTTCAACGACCCATAAACCGGACACATTAACCTCCCGCCGAACTCGAAACTTTGGATTTTTCCGGCGTCGGTGAGGCTTGTTTCCAAGACATCGACTGCTTTTTGGTTTCCGGGTCAAAATGGTGGACCCAGGTCTTGTCCATGGTCACGAAACGTGACAAAAAAAATTCCTTATCGGCTTGAAACTTCTCGAGATTACCCCTTGAAATGTCAACTCGTTTTTTCTTTTGCTCGTCTGTTAACATTCTCGGTACCTAACGCGCAGAGAGATTCTTCATGTGCAATTCGTTGGTCAAAATTCTTTGAACGCTGCCGTAAGAGATCCCTGTCATCTCAGCTATGTGCCTGATGGTCACTCTTCGATCTGCCATCGCGATATCCTCTATCTTTTTGACATTGTCTTCAGTAGTGGATGTTCTACCTAGCTTAATTTCCTTGGCCCAGCGTGCAACCGTAGAATATGGAGGGGCAGAGTCCACCAATGTTTGCACCAAGTCATTGTGTATGTCTTTGGTAGACATTTTTTTCAGACATGAGATATTTCATGACAGCTTTGATTTCGTTTTTCTCCATTTTGATGTTATCACTCCCGTTATTAGTATTCAAATGAATGTATCTCCCTTATTTTTTATTTTTTTTTTGTGTGTGACTTAGTTG